>CM061063.1:211528666-212136978 GCA_030762895.1 Sophora flavescens
CACTCTTCTGAGTGTTAGTGAAAGACTTGAAAATTGTATTTATTACAATCTTTTCTCAAAACAACTTGAGTGAGCCTGAAGAGGCTAGGTGAGCAAAGAATACTTGTCTTGGAGCCTGGAGAGGCTAGGTACGCAAAGAATACTTGGAGCCCATAACCTAATTAGTTATAGGGGAGGAAACTTTGTGCTGCCAAGGACTGGACGTAGCCCTAGTTGTTAAACGGTAAACCAGGATAAATAGTTGTGTTTAATCTCTCTATCCTTATCTCTCTAGTTACTTTGTTTATCTTTATTTGTCAACTAACTAAAGGAGTTTAAGTGTGAATATCAAACAGTTATACTCTTGCATGTTTGTGTGTTTTTCTGTGAAAAACTGATCAGACAGGTGACCTGTCTGTATCTTGAGAAAACACTTGTTTGAACTTAGCTTCTATGTGTAAATTTTTTTTAACTTTGTTTCAAAATCTGATAAACACGATCCAACCGCCCTTCTCGTGTTTATAGTTGTCTATTTCATAAACAACTTCAACCAAGAACACATGTAAATGACTAATGTATGAAGTTTAAGGGTAAGAAAAATGCGCAAACCAATTTATCATGGTTAAGCAAGGAAAACTGCAGTACAAGGAAAAACAACCTTGGTCGTTTCACGAGGATCTTTAAAATTATTAGCCAATCAAGAATGTTAGAGAAAAAAGGGGTTTTTGAAATTCGTTGGGAGAAAACAAATTGCAATTAAAAAGAAATTCAACTAATTAAAAACATCAATCCAAGACGTCAAGTTCTTTGGTAGAATTCGTCATTGTTCCAAAAAGATATAAATTCGTTTGCCCTCCTCCTCCGTTAATTTGAAATCTACTACATAATCATGTAGGGTTTAAACAACAAAATTGGAGTCATAATCGCAATCCCTAATAATGTTGATTTATACACAAATTCAATTAACCTAGGTTACCCATCGGTTCCCTAATCTCTATTAGATTTTTGGATTAATCAATCCTAATTTCTAATTCCAATTCAATCATGAAAACTGAATCTACATCTAATCAGACATAAATCAAGTGTAATCATACTCACAACACAGAAATCAAAATTGAAGGGAGAGAAGAGGGGAAGAAGCAATTGAAAAACAATTAAAAGTAAGGAACACGGAATTCAAACCAAATTACTTGAATGTCTAGGATTGATAAAAGGTTTAGCCTTCCATAGTCATCACCATTGGAGAAGCTTTAACAACAAAACATCCAACAAAGTGCAGAAAACTAAGAAGGGGAGAAGAGAGGGGAAGAGAATTCAAAAACTTGCAAAAATAAGGATTGCAAAAGTGTCTAATTTTCATCTCTCAGACTTGTGCGGCTGTAAACTGCTATTTATGCTTATTAATCCTGACCTAACCCTATACCAAATTAAGGGCCTCTGAATAAGATTTCCAACAAGGTATCATATACCTTAATTGGGCTTAAGATGAGTAAGTTAGGCCTATTTAAGTGAAGGAACATCATGGACTGCACACTGATCCGCGCCAGAGAACTCGGGACCCAATTTAGCCTTGATTTTGGCCTAATTTGACAATTCTTGTGAAACCTGAAATTGTACGTCTCTTTCTTATCTTTCTAGGGACATCAAGATCTCCAAAATTCGATATCTGTAGCTCTAATTATGCTCTGCGCAAGGCAACAAGGTCAGGATGAGTGAAAAATCCGAAAATTAACAATGTTTAGCAATTAAGCCCAATAATGTAAAACTCAGTCAAATCACCAATATTAAACACATATAACAATTAATTAGGCCAAGTATACACACTAAAAGGTAACTCAAAAATGACTTATCAACCTACATCCAATCTCATTTCCTCTGTGGTTTCCTCAACTATAATTAGAAATTACACTATACAATTACAAACAACACAAGGCTTCACTACCTTGCACAAAATTTCACCAAAAAGCACACTAGCTTTTCTATCCAAGAATCCCTTCTATCCTTGTCAAAACCTAAGAGAAACCCTATCATATCTTCAGTAATTCACAATTTGAATGAAATAATTAAGACTCTAGAAGTCAGATATTACAAATTGAAGAACTATTGAACATTACACTTTTCTCTCATAGATGAAGCTCAATGGAAAACTTGGATCTCGTATATGAAAATTCAGAGTGATTAGTATGTTGAAAAGTGTTTCGATAATGTTTTTTATAGTAAATTGAAGAAATAGATCTGTTGGACAAGTTATAGAATTAGTTACAAGTGAAACAGAATCAGTTTTATGAAAACTGACGCGACATAATCTCTGTAGTACATCTGTGTTTTAAAATGTTTTTGAACTTTTGTACATGTATACACAGATTACGTTCTTTATACATATGTGTATCTCTTACTTTGTTCTTGAGTACACAGATTATCATCTTTGTACATCGGTGTATATTAGAACATCAACCCAGAAACTCATACACAGGCTGTGTACATCGATTGAGTTTAAAAACTTATGTTCTGAAGCTTCTGAATTGATTTATACACAGGTGTATGATTATGTACATCGGTGTATACTTCATTTTTCTCAAGAATCAGCTTTGATACACATGTGTACAACTCGCGTACACGAGCGTACTGCAAGATTTCTACTTGTACTTAGTAAATTAATTGAATATACATATGTGTAACACACATGTGTATAACTTCACTTAATATTATTTTTCAATTAACATATTTTGAAAATCCTTTTCCTTGAAAAGCTCATTTAATTAATCATTTGAAAACTTAGTTTTTCCTTTGTTTCCCAAGAGCTTCACCAAGAGATTAAGTATGTTATTATTATAATAGCATCTAAGATATTAAAATCTTCAATCAACTTCATCTTGATGTTTTGTTCCATGTCATCCTTTGAGACTTTGAATCTCATGATCTCCTTTGAATTTTGTCCTTTATTCCTTTGATCATTTGACATTCTCTCCTTCATGGGTTAATCTTACAAACACTTGAACATATTGTTAGGGTATAAACACAATGAAAAACTCATATTAAAATCAAATTTTTTTTGTCATATATCAAAACCTTTAAGGTCTTAGTCTTACAAGAAGGAAGTGATATGTGCAATTATTTCAAATATGGGGTGCAAAGTAAAATACATAAGGTATTTAAAAAAATTAAGAAAGTGACTGGATGCACTTGCCCACACTGGTGGCAACGTGTGTTAGCCCCTGGGTGCCTTTGATATGGGTTGGAGTATTGACCGAAACCCATTATTGGGTTAGAATCGGGATGATCACGTTGAGTCTCTAAATGTCAGATGTGCATTTGACTTAGGTTTTGATGAAAACTAAACATTTGTTCAATGATTTAATTGAATTATTTATTGTTTATTGACCTGTCTACTTAGTGTGCATATTAATATTTTAAGAAGTGATTTTATTCACTCGTCTGCTCTAAGTCTAATGGTCAAAGTCAGATATATACTTGTCTTATGAAGGAACCTGAGACTTGTCTAGTGAAGCTATCAAACTCGTTTGAAGAGTTCCTAAGGATTTTGACTTTTTGAAGAAAAGTCAACTCGCCTAATGATACTATCTTCACTTTTCTGCTGACATACTATGAAGAACTAACTCAGGCTTGGACCTCTCTGAAGACTTTCGTGTGATGTCCCCTCAAGTTAGAAGATTATGAAGTTCTCTCAAACAAGGATCAAGGAATCATAAGACCAAATGTTCAAAAGCAACCTTGTAACTCAGAAAAGGAGTGCTACAAAGAAGCTTCATTCTCTAGTATAGCTGAAAGTTACACGAAAAGGGAAATATACACAGTAAAGTACAAAAACAACCCGAAGAACTATGATCCTGCCTGTTGCAAAAGCATAAAGCACTGAACTTCTCATGTTAGAGTACAAGCAACGTTCCGAATCATTAATGCTTCCCAAAACGACTATATTGCATTTAATGGAGATGTGCTTAAAGCCAATTTTTCAAGGGAATGTCTCTAACGTATTAATTTTGAATCAAGGCTATAAATACCTGCTGAGTATGTGTAATGAAGTGTTTAACATTCTCTGAACAAGATATTCACTTAAGCGTTCAATTCTTTATTCTTCTCAGTCATTTGTTCATTCATTGTAATACTTTGACAAGATATTTCACAGTCTTTCTACTTCACATTTAATCTACTCTTCTCAGTGTTTGTGAAAGACTTGCAAATTGTATTTATTACACTTTCTTTCAAACCAAATCTGAGTGAGCCTATAGATTATAGTTGAGCAAACAATACTTGTCTTGGAGCTTGAAGAGGTTAAGTGTGCAAAGCAATACTCATCTGTCTTGTAACCTGATCAGTTATAGTTGAGGAAACTTGGTTAAGCCAAGGACTGGACGTAGCCTTAGTTGTTAGGGCGCGAACAAGGATAAATTGTTGTGTTAATCTCTCTCTCCCTTACCTCTTTAGTTTACTTGTTTATCTAACATGTTAACTAACTATAGGGGTTAAAGCTGTGAATATCAAACAAGTCTCTTGTTATCTTTTTGTGTGTTTCTCTGTTGAAAACCTTCAGACAAGTGACTTGTCTGATTGATAGTTTTACCTATCTGCTCTGTGTTTGTGCTTGCGAAAAGATTTTAGTTTTCGCTAAAAGTTTCGTAAACACAATTCAACCCCCTTTCTCATGTTTACATTTGTCTATTTCAGATCGCTCATAAACCCAAAAAGAGTTCCAGACCTGACCAGGTTATCACCACACCCAACAGGTGACTCCCACAAAATAAGGGAGTCACTCCCTCTATGCCTATAAGGCCAACTAAAAGAGTGATAAGTTAAGAAACTTTCCCATTACTTAGAATGTTAGGTTCCTAGAATGTTTTATTACCAGAAAAACTATATTCTCGAGAATCTCATTCCCGGAAATGTTTCTTTCTCACCTCCACACTTAGGAATAGAGTTTTCCCCTTTCATTAACTAATTTTATTCTCGGACATCTTTTATGTCTGGGAATACTTTTTTAAAACTTGTACCAAAGACGGAAAACTTTTATTCTCATGCTCATATTCCCGGGAATATTAAAATAAAACTTATACCAAACGGTACCTAAAAATTTCTCATGTTTGATACAAATTTCAAAAAAATTATTCACAGACATAAAACATGCTCATGAATAAAATTAGTAAATAAAATGAGAAAACTCTATTTTTAAGTATGAAGACGAGAAAGAAACATTCATGAGGATAAAATTCTCGAGAATATAATTTTCCTGATACTAAAGGTGACATTTGCTTAATCCCCATCTATTCCTAAATCCTAAGCTGGTTTGAGTGTTGAACCTTTTACATGTACCCATCCCCTAACCCCACCGCTCGAACCACCACAACCAATGAAGAACAACTACGTGTCTAATCACCTGTTCGGGCCCTCTAATTAAGTAGCACAAGACAGATCAATAACTATTTTAGATGAGCCATTCTAGAAATTATCTCATGCATGCGAAAGTCGCACTAGCTATTCAACAGAAGGAAAAAGTATTTGTCAAAATCATCTCCCTTCTATCATTAAATTAAATTAAATTAAATTATTTGATCATTTGAATAGAATTTGATAACAACTGCGTCATATATTCAACTAATCAGTACTGGCAAAATGAACCCCAACATGATTACCTTTTGAAATTAAAATGGGTCATTTTGAAATTTATTTTAAATTTGAAAAATGTGAAAGAAACAAAAGAAATTAAATAAATGACTAAAGTGTATTCTTCTAATCAAACTCCTTGGTTCATGCAAATGTATTCCAACCATTATTCAACAACAGATAAGAAAGTATTTAAGTATTTTGAGATTCAGGACATGTGACTTGCAAATCAAACAAGCTATTCAAAAATTCTTTAATGTTTTTATGAGAGCTTCCTCCCTCACCAACAGCTTTTGCAGCCAAATTTTTCCATTCCATAGCATTGCTCTTCATCTCTTTGCCTCTCTCACTCTCCATTATTTCCTTTATACAATGCATCAATGCATTTCCTCTCACAATCTTTTTCTCATCAACTGGAGCTCTAATTCCCATTTTCCAAACATCTGCAAAACACTTAGCATTAGTGCTTTGGTCAGACCAATATGGCATTGCAACTATTGGAACACCAATGCTCAAAGTTTCCAATGTAGAATTCCAACCACAATGTGTCACAAAACACCCCACAGCTTCATGAGCTAGAACTTTAAGTTGGGAGCACCATGTCACAACCAAACCCTTTTCTGTCTTCTTTTCAAAGTCTTTGGGGAGTTTTGTCTCTTCAGAGGCTCTAACAACCCACAAGAAGAAACTTCCACTATCCATCAAACCACGTGCTATTTCCTCTGTTTGCTCCTCATTTAGTACTGCTATGCTACCGAATGAAATGTAAACAACAGACCCTTTTGGCTTATCATCTAGCCATTGCATGCATTCTTCTCTTGCGAATTGTCCAACACCATAATCTTCATCATCTTTGAGTCGCTTATCTAAAAACATAGATGGTATGCATGGTCCAATGGTCCTAAGTTTGGGCCATAGCTTTATCGTCCAATCTGCCACCTAAAAACAATTTCTAGTCACCAATTATTACATGGTAAAAATAGTTATTGAGGGAAAAATAAAATAGAACACAAGGGCAATTCACAAGAATGGCTTAAGTAGTAAGCAAATGAATGGTCTTTGCAATGTAATGACTAATGAGTTTCAAGTCCAAGAAACATAATCATGGCTTTTTTTTGGATAATTAAAAATTGTATTAAAAATATATTTCTAGCTTAAACAGATAATGACTAATCTATCCACCTTCCTAAAGGGTTGAAAGAAAATCACCCTAAACCTAATCATGGCATTCTGACTATAAATTAATTTTTGTTTATGACATATATGTTAATGCAAAAATGACTATATAAGATCCTGACCATATATTAAAGTGATTGGGTGAATGTACGAAATTTCTTACAATCCAAGTCCAAGACATGCAACTTTAGTACCTTGAGCAGTGATTCAGAAGAGTACCTAGAAATCTCATAAGAAGAAGAAAATAAAAACAATTGAAGCAATCATGTGGATTTACTAGTGTTACAAGACGTAGGGGTGCAACCAGATTCGTTTGGATTGAAATTTTGGTAATTTGGCATTTGATCTGATCCAATTAAATTAGATTGAATCGGATTTTTAAAAAAAATCTATAAATCTGAACCGAATCAATCCGATTAAACTCGGGTTGGTTTGCATATACTTTAATTTTAATTCCGAAAAAATAGTAAAAATAAGAGAAATTAAGAAAATAAGAAAAAAAAATTAATATATTAATTTTGTTAATACAAAAAGTATTATTATAAAAAATAATATATATTTTTTTAAAGTGATCGATTCGTTTTGAATTGAATCATTCTTATTTTTAGAATCCGATATCTGAACTGAAAGCCTTTGGATTCAACATTTCAAATCCGATCTGATTAATGGATTCAAACCACTAAAATCGGTTCAAATCAATTCTGTTTCCGGATTTGGATACCCCTCATATTCACTTATATACATCTTTGGCTTATAAAAAAAAGGCCAGATCTGTTTCACCAGATTTATGGATCATATCAGATTCACTTACAGTGATACCAAGACCAGATTTCAGCTACTTACCTCTTTTTCCAGCTCGTAGAATGTATTGCAGAGAATCCAGTCAGCCTTTTCAATGTTTGAAAATTGACCCACTAAAAATTCCAGGTAACTCAGATCTTTTTCAAAGAAGAAAGAAGGCATGTCCTCATGTTGAAGTTGGGGCAGAGCTGGAAGGGAAATCTCATGCTCTGTGAGGGGAACTCGTAACTTCCCCAAGGAATAGTGATAGTATATGCTATTAACAATCATATTTTGAGTAAGAAAAACAGCACCAACTATCCCATATCTCCTTGCAACATCAAGAGCCCAAGGCATGAATGAATCATATATAAGACAATCAACAGGGTAACCTGATCTACCAAGTTTCTCAATAAGCTCCCCAAGAGTCTTTGGTCCTTGTTGCCAAAAGCGATCCAAATAGAACCTAGTGTTCTTTTCCTCTTCTCCATGCCTACCATCATCAAACCCATCTGAAATAGTCTCAAGTGCTACAGAAGGGGGCACTTTTTGCAAGTTGTTCTTGCTGTAGTAAAAGGTGGTGGCTAGTGTTATTCTCACCCCTTCATGTTCCAAAAGCTTGGAGAATTGAAGCATGGGATTGATATGGCCTTGACCTGGATATGCTAAGACCAGACAATGAACTCTGCTGCCGGCCATGCTTTTCTGTTCCATTCTCGGGTGAACTTGTCTCTTCGTACTATGTTGTGTTGTGTTGTGGTGGAGGAAGAGGTGCAATTTTATAAAACCCAATGATAATTTGTCTCATACAATTTGGGTTTGCCTTTAATTCAACTTCAAAAATTAACCAATGGGACGAGAGTTGTGTTCACTCTATAACATCTATTTAGGTTATATCACTATCAAGAGTGATTATGTGAGACTCTCAATACACTCCTTTACACAATAGTGAATATTAGGATAATGAAGTTTTTAGAACTAGACATCTATAACTGACCCAACAAATTTATAATAGATTCTGACACTTGGGCTTGCACATGAATGACACCTAAAAATTAGCTTATAGAATAAGAGTTATCCTCAATTTAATATCATGTCATTATCTAATGTGAGACTGTTAAGATGGTGTTCCGCATAGTCTTGATCTCCTATCGTTCAGTGATGGCTCAAGGGCCAAGCTAAAAAAAAATTCTTACTCATTAGTAGTTATTATCTAGTTAGACAGTTTTTCTTTTCAAAAGAATATTTTACTTACTTGTCAGTAATTAATATAATAATTTAATAAATAATTTTGTATCTTAAAAATTCAAAGAATAAACTTTAAATAAAAAGTTGTTATTAATTTTAAAAAGACCTTTTCTTAAAATTTGTTTTAGACTTAAATATATGTTTGACAGTCCTACTACCATTAAGCATTTCTCTTATAAAGTAGTCAAAACCATGTGCTAAGTATTTATTTTTTTTAATAAGAAAAATGTGCTAATTAATTCTAAAACTTACTTTGTAGACCCACTAACTTATGGAGCTTGGCAGTAGATATTCTTAAGAGTCATGAATACTAATGTAAAGTGATTTCTCTTATAAAGTAGTCAAAACCAGGTGCTAAGTATTTATTTTTTTAATAAGAAAAATGTGCTAATTAATTCTAAAACTTAATTTGTAGACCCACTAACTTTTGGAGCTTGGCAGTAGATATACTTAAGAGTCATGAATACTAATGTAAAGTGAGAAGGTTGATAGAGACATTGAGTGCAACTTGCTAAGTAATGTTCAATTTGTATATTAGCCGAAAGATTGATCCTAATTTTTTTATAGAAGAAAAAAGATACACGACACGTGACCGAAGAGAGGGTTACCACAAAATATTGACCAGAGCTTGGGCTACCCAATTACTATACAAATATTTTATACTAATCTTGTCATCTAATAAAATATCCATTTACTAAAAAATATTTACTGCCAAATTATAAATATAATATAATTTGTCCTCATCGTATTTTTTCTGGTGTTATTGTCTATTTTTTTTCTTCTTGAAACAAAATAATACTACCTCTGAACCATATTATAAGAAACAAACAATTTCATTTTTTTAGTCTAAAATATTAAAAATATACATCAATTTTTAAATATATTAAATATTAATTTTCAATATTATACTTATATATAATATGATTTATATTTATGAGATATATCAATTTCTATCTAAATAAGTTGATTAATCAATATTGAACAAGTATTTTTAAAAATCTATATAAAAATTATCTACAATTAACTCGTTTCAAGACTTTTTCTTAATATGTGTGATTTAATAATTTAGGGTTTTGTCTTCTTTTTTTTTGTGAGTAGGGTTTTATCTTTTTATAATATGAATCAAAGGTATATTAAACTACATTGAATATCTAACTTTGTCTAAGATGGTTGGTTAAAAAAAAATTGTCTAAGATGAGAGAGAGGGGGCAGAAATAATAATTCCGATTATCCACAGAATGTTCACGGGGTGCACGGGTTCCAGCCCCTCTTCAAGCCGCATCTATATCTTAATATATATTTTTATATGAAAATCGAGAAATAGATCCAAAAATATCTAACCCGTGAATGGTAGTAACGCTGCCTGCAAATGACATAAGGGACCGAATGACGTAGGAAAAGACATTGGCAGGAAGAAAGGGCAGCTGCCAGCCAGGAAGAAAATTCAATTTTCTCTTCTCTTGATTTTTATTGTTTGTGCAGGCTTAAGTTGTTGATTGTACCACGGAACTTCACATTAAGGGTTGGGTTGTGTTACTATCCATATTTTATATTAGACTAAATCTTCAATTTGGTACCTGAGATAAACACTCGGATGTGAAATAGTCTCTATCCAAAAAAAAAACTATTCATTTAGTCCTTAAGAATGTGTTTACAGGGACAGATTAGTCCTTCTGTCAGTTGACCACCTTTGATCGCATGTTAATTGCTGACGTGTCAGTATCCATTTCAAAATGCATGCCGTTTGCCGTTCCCTTCTTCTCCTTCTTCTCCTTCTTCTTCTCCTCCTCCTTCTCCTCCTTCTCCTCCTCCTCATCCTCCTCCTCCTCCTCCTTCTTCTTCTCCTTCTTCTACTACTTCTTCTCCTTCTTCTTCTTCTCCTTCTCCTCCTCCTTCTTCTTCTTGACTACAAGCTGAGATTACAGCCACTTTACTCACCCACAGCTGGCGGCTTATGTTATTCTCCTCTGCAATTCCATGTGAGAAATCTGCAATATTTGTTCATGTGCGTCAAGATCGTGGCATTGCCAGAATGTAAATTATTAAACCATCCATCCAAACATAGATGGGTTGCAGTGTTTTACAAAGTAGTGAAAATTGGCCCATGGCCCCCTTTAACTTACTAAACTAGTTGCCTGTAAAAAATCACAGCTCTCTCACAAAATCGTCCTCTCTCTCCCCATGTCGCCTCGGAAAATTTAGAATCTTGAAAGGGTTATTATGAAGAGGAAAGAGCAACACAGAATTCCCAAGTGATAAAGAAATAGTTAACACGCAATGGGATTTAAGCAATAGGGGCTGTGAAAGCTTAGGTGGTCCTGCAATCCCTTCCACTATAGCTACCCGAACCGGACAAGAATCGAAACCAGAGACACCCAACCGTCTGTCTGTTATCTCAGCTTGTAGTCATTCAGGCTTTTGGCAAGCTTCCTGCATCTCCAAAAAGAACTGCAAAGCTCTCCTGGCGAACCCATTCTGCGCGTACCCTGAAACCAGCGTGTTCCAAGTAACCAAATCCTTCTGTGGCATTCTCTCGAACATCTTATACGCGTCATTAATCTGCCTACATTTTGCGTACACATTCACAATAGCAGTCTTGGCAAACAAATCTGACTCATACCCATTAGTTAAGTGGTGGCCCAATAGAAAAGGTTTCTATACTGTGAAAACTGCGTACAACCTTTGGAGCATTTGGAGAGCTAGAAATGTTAGACTTTGGGACGAAAAAATTGAGACCCATATGCAGATTGTTTATAGAGCCATGCAGGCAATGGATGAGTGGAAGGTCTACACGGCAAGATGTGATCATGTTTTGTCCAGATCCCCTCCTGTCCTCAATGCGCGTTGGAGGAAGCCTGAGCCTGGTAGGTTGAAATGCAATTCCGATGCATTGGAAGAAGAAGAAGAAGCTGGAGGAAGAAGAAGGAAACGGCAAACGGCATGCGTTTTAGAATGGATACTGACACGTCAGCAATTAACCTGCGGTCAAAGGTGGTCAACTGACAGAATGACTAATCTGTCCCGGTAAACACATTCTTAAGGACTAAATGGATAGTTTTTTTTGGATAGGGACTATTTCAGACCCCGAGTGTTTTTCTCAGGGACCAAATTGGGGGTTTAGTCTTTATATTATCTATTATATTATTGATATGATAAATTTTGGATCAATCAAATTATCATATAAGTTGATTAAAATTTCAAACTTTCTAGTTGTATTATACTATAATCAAACTATATGAATATAATATATTGTAGTATAATATATGTACTTTTTATATTTTCAAATTTAACTCATATTAAAATAATGTTTTTTGATTAAAAAAACTGATTATATTATAAAATATTATTGACAACAAACATTATTTTAATTCATATTAAAATAATATTTTGTAATATAATCAGTTTTTTAATAAAAAACATTATTTTAATATGGGTTAAATTTACGAATACAAAGAGTACTTATACTATACTACAATATATTGTATTCATATATTTGACTACAGTAGAAATATAACTAGAAAGTTTGAAATTTTGACCAAACTCATATGACAATTTGATTGGTCCAAAATCTATCACATAAGGGTGGTGTAGTGGATGATGTAAAATATGAATGGTGTGCCTTAACCCAATCCCACACAAATTTACGGTAAATTGACCAAACTGGGTTCATTTTAGAAAATATTTACCAGTTTAGGGTTGTTTTGAAACTATTTACCAATGGGGGGTCGTTTTGAATATTTTATTTATTATTTTTCGGTCTGACGGGTCAAAGGTGCCACTGCAGATGGCGCCACACTTTTTATAAATAAATAAATAAAAGGGGAGGCGCCAACTGCAGTGGCGCCTCTACCCCTGCGCACTACTACAGTAGCACACTGTAGCGCTACTGTAGCAGCCCCCTTTTTTAAAAAAAAAAAAATTGACTTTTTTAAAAAGATAAAAAATTTATTTATACAAAAACTCATTCACCAGATAATGAACTGAATTCACCAGATATTTGTACCCGATTCACCAGATATTTACACATACTTAACCAAAAAAAATTATTTCTCAAAAAAACATATTCACCAGATAATGAACTGAATTCACCAGATATTTATACCCGATTCACCAGATATTTGTACATACTTAACCAAAAAAAATATTTCTCAAAAAAACCATTCACCAGATAATGAGTTGACCATGTTTAATCATCTGATCCTAATAAATGAATCCCTTCCTGATCAAGCAACCAACAAACAAAATAAATAAAATAATAGAAAATAATAAAATAAACAATAAACAGACAAAATAATATAATAATTGAAATAAAAAAACCCCAAATATTTGTGAGGCCGCCACCTCAGCACTACAGGAGGCATAAAAAAATAATAGCAATAACAATTTACACCAAAAAACATTCGCTGCCTTCTTCCCACAGAGAGAGGAAGCTTTTTACTGAACTGAACAAAATACAAAGAGAAAAATGTTCGCGGAAGAGAATGGTCTGAAGGGAGACCCAAGGCTCCCAGCCATCTCCCAAGCAAGGAACTGATCTCGATTTTTTGACCAAACTGGGTTCCTTATTGATAAAGTATCTATATAAAAAAACAAGAAGTAATTAAAAAAATCCCGTAATAATGAGTAGCAAATAATATCGTAGTAGGCACAAAAAAATAATAGCAATAACAATTTACACCAATAAATATTAATCAATTATTACAGTAGTAAAAAAAATTATTTGGTGAGAGCATTGCAGAAAATCTCCGGAGTGAAATTAAGAAGATGGGTTTACCTGAGATGAATATTCCTTGATCCTGTCGCAGATGGTTCCATCTAAAGCTCTCTCATCAAGCTCATAATATACAGTATTGTCTTCGGGACCACTGACTTTGTCTTTCTGCAAGTACCTACCATTATGCCATTGCACATAGTTTTTTTATTTATTGAGATTGCACATAGTTAATTATAATGAAAATTTTGGAGGAATAGAGGTTCACCTCCCCTTTTCTTTTTCTTTTTCTTTTTCTGCACGTTCGTTCTGCTATATTTCTTTTTCGGCTTTTTGACCAAACCGGGTTCCTTTTAGAAACTATATACCAGTTTAAATATCTGGTGAATGTGTTTTTTTGAGAAATAATTTTTTTTTGTTAAGTATGTGTAAATATCTGGTGAATCGGGTACAAATATCTGGTGAATTCAGTTCATTATCTGGTGAATGAGTTTTTTTATAAATAAATTTTTTATCTTTTTAAAAAGTCAAAATTTAAAAAAAAAAAGAAAAAAAAAAGGGTCACTACAAAGAGCGCCATCAGAAGTGATCTTGCGTAGGGTAGAGGCACCACTGCAGTTGGCGCCTCCCCTTTTGATTTTTTTTTTTTATAAAAAATGTGGCACCATCTGTAGTGGCGCCTTCAAAGGTGCCATCTGCAATGGTGCCTTTGACTCGTCAGACCGAAAAATAATAAAATATTCAAAACGACCCCCCGTTGATAAATAGTTTCAGAACAACCCTAAACTGGTAAATAGTTTCTAAAAGGAACCCACTCTGATCAATTACCCCAAATTTACTTTGAATTTGTGTTGTAATGTGACCCGCAATTTCAAATAAGAACTGTAGTATCAAACTAAAGATTCCATTCTTAGTAATTATGGTTACATTGGGGGTAGAAAGGGGATAAAGTAAACACATTAATAATACTACCTCCGGTGATTCTATAAGAAAAAAATGATTTTTTTTTCTTCTAAAATTTAAGTAATATGCATTAATTTTTACATATATAAAATATTAATTTTTATGAGATATATATCAAATTTTCATATGAGTTGATTCATCAATTAAAAGGGATATTGCCACTTATAATATCATCCGGAGCTAGTAGCAATTAGCATCTTGCGGTCTGGTGAAGACCACAGGCCTTTCCTAGCGGTACTTCACTTTTTCAACTTGCTGGTATGATAAGAATTGATGGGGCCAATTATTGATGAGAGTATGAGAGAGACGCTCTGGGGAAAACGATGGTTATTTTCAAAACAGAGAAAACAACTATGCTTGTAAGAGAGACCTGTATTACAACAACAAAAGATCTGTCTCATTCTACTTCACAAATTACCCAGACTCCTTAAGCTATGAAGACCTTTGGAAGGTGTTTCTGAGATGGGGGAGGGTAATAGATGTTTTTGTTCCTCCTAAGAGAGATAAGCTAGGAAACAAGTTTGGTTTTGTTAGGGTTTTTGATGTGCACAATCCAAAAGCTTTGGAAGCATCCCTGGACTCCATCTGGATTGGGTCATACAAGTTAAGAGTAAATATCCCTGCCTTCACAGGTGAAAATGAAAGGGAAGGAGACAAGAATCAAAAGGCACTTATTGATCATGTAGGGACTAGCAGGGGGCATTTAAGAGGGACAACATATGCAAAGGCAGTGGTGGATGGTGAGAACAGAGATCATTTAAGAAGGATTATAAAAGGGAATAACAACAGTAACAGGAGGTCATTCCACGACAAAAGGAATAATTTCTTTGGCATGGAATTCAACGTATCTAATGAAGAAATGAGTTGGCTGCAGGAATGTTACGTCGGGATAACAATTGATCCAGAAGGGATCATTTGCATGTGGAAGAAGGTCCAGCTTGAGGGGTTATTGTAAGCTAACCTAACACCTATGGGGGGAAGACTGGTTCTCATTCAATCAGAGGAGGGAGAGAGGCTGGATGAGGTGGTGAAAAATAAACATGAGGAATACTCGAGGTGGTTCTCAGAGATTATTCCATGGAGCCCTGAAACCGTGGCTGCAGAGCGCTCGGTTTGGATCAAAGTTTGGGTGCCGCCACACGTTTGGGGCGAAAATTTCTTCAAACATTTGGAACTTCTGACAGGAAGCTTCATTGCCTTGGATGAATCTACTAGAGACAGAGCCAGGCTTGACATCGAAAGGGTGTTAATTTCGACGAAGGTACTGGAAATCATAAACAGAGTGGTGCAAGTTAAGGTTAATGGGATTACGTATTCTATCCGTATGTTGGAGGAGTCTTTCGGGGATAATTTTAACAGGTTAATGACAGATTAGAAATATCAAGTTTCTGGCGGTGAGTCCTCCGATGATGAGGAATCAGTCGTTAATAATATTATGGTGGTGCTGGGGACGGTGGGTACGGAGGACATAGAGGAGGAAGATGCTTAGAGACTAAACAAACAATTTTCAAACTCTCTTTTCGGTAGAAGGGGTTCTTTCGAGGCTAGAGGTACAGGTAGCAGTCATAGTGGGTCAGAGAATAGGGTGGCTATAGGAGGCTCGTATAGCAGACCTGCTGCAGTTTTGAATCAAGATCTGTTAAAAGGTGGTGATGGGGGTGCTTATGTCAGCGACACGCTTTCGAGTTTACAAAGGGTTGGGCTTTTGAGTGACAGCCCAATAGTAAGGGATGAGGGTTTGGGCCTGGAGGGTTGCCTTGCGGAGTCTAACGTTGGCAAGGGGCAGCCAGGAATAAGTGAGCGTGTTAATAAAGGAAAGGGGAAGAAAGTGCTACCGAAATGGGTTGGGGGGGAGGGGGGTGGGGTGGAATTTGGGCCATCCGATGGACCATGAAGGGGGGCGGTTTATACGGGCCTTGAGGAAATTCAAATTTCGGATTACACAAAAGGTGTGGGATGGGGTGTTGTGGAAGGAAAAGATGGTCCAAAAGGCTTTGGGCTTGCGGTCGGCGCCATTTGTGGGGCAGAAAAGATTGATGCAGGGGGTAAAAATCAGGGTCTGTTTGGAAGACAAAGAAAGTTGAGGTTGCTGAATAGGGATCTAATCCCTAAAAACCAAATTTAAAAAAACATTGGCTTGGTCCCGAACATTGCTCATCATTCGTTTGATGATTTTAGAGGTTCTAGTAACTGTGTTTTGGCCAACAACTGGGATGCTCTGAAGAGGAAAGTGATTGCCTTGGGGAAGAGAATTATAGTGAGGGACTCAAACATTTCAGAGTCTACTCAGGTAAGACATTCCTTATCTGATTCTCATATAGTTAACATGAATCGTGCAATCATTAGAGTAGAGGCATACCGTGAGGCAAATGAATTGTGGGAAATGGGGAGGAAGATTGGGATGGTTTCAAAGGGTAACGATGAAGAAATTGTTGATCACTTGGTAGTTATGGAAGAAAGGGATCAAGCTCAATGTTCGGGGAAGAATGTGGCAGGTGCGTGTGAGGTTTCCTGATGAGGATAGGCTCCTATAATATAAGGGTCTTGGGGGGGGGGGGGGGGATAAAGAAGAAGGCAATCAGGTGCCTTATTAGGGAGGAGAAATTACAATTCATTTGTATACAGGAGACCAAGTTGGAAAGGGTGAATATTAGTCTATGCAGATCACTTTGGGGGGATGGAGATATTGACTGGGTTTTCAAGGAAGCGACTGGTAATTCAGGTGGATTGATCTGTATTTGGGATACCAGGTATTTTGTGAAACAAGATTCTTTTGATGGTCGGGGATACCTGGGTGTCAACGACTTTTGGGGGTCCTCAGAGGTTCCTTGCTCAATCACGAACATCTATTCTCCTTGTGCAATGGTAGGCAAGCGAGCCTTGTAGGAGGAGCTGGCCGTGCTGAGGGCAAATAACCTCGGTTTGGCTTGGTGTCTGGCAGGCAATTTTAATGCAAATAGATCAGCCGATGAAAGAAAGGGAACGACACTGCAAGTGGTAAACCGCGAGATACAAGAATTTGATGAGTTCATTGAGGATTTAGGCCTAGTTGATCTACTTCTAGTGGGTAGAAAATTCACGTGGCATAGGGCTAATGGCAGCTGTATGAGCAGGATTGATAGGTTCTTATTGTCTGTCGAGTGGATGGATACTTGGGCAGATTTGTCGTAGTGGGGACGAAAGCGGTCGGTGCTGGATCATTACCCAATCATTTTGAAGTCAAGCTCAATAGATTGGGGTCCCAAACCTTTTCGAGTTATGAACTGTTGGATGCAACACAGGGAGTTTGACAAATTTGTTTTCGACTCGTGGTCACAGTTACTTGTAGTTGGCTCGGGGTCTTTAATTTTGAAGCAAAAGCTGAAATTACTGAAGGGTAAAATGAGGGAGTGGAATAAAACGTCTTTTGGCAACCTGAACCAGAAGATTGATAGCGCGGTTACTGAGATTAAGTTCATTGATGACAAGGGTGAAAATGGTTGCTTAGAGGAAAGAGATGTCAGGAAGAGAAAAGAGTTTCTTGAAGAGTTTTGGAAACTTTCCAGGATGAATGATTCTTTTTTGCATCAGAGGGCTAGATTGAAGTGGTTGCGGCTAGGAAATTCCAACTCATCCTTCTTCCATGCTTGTTTACAAAAGAGAAATAGGGAGAAAACAATTCATGGGCTGAGGTTAAGTGAGGGCTGGTCCGAAGACCCTGATGTGGTGAAGGAAGGTATAGCAAGTCACTTCGAGCAACGCTTTAAACAGGGCAGCTGGTTGAGGCCTTATATGGATGGTATTTTGTTCAATCAGATTTCAACTGAGGCAAATGGTAGCTTGACAGAGTCCTTTTCTAGGGAGGAGGTGAAGAATGCAGTTTGGAATTGTGAGGGAAACAAGAGCTCGGGACCAGACGGGTTTAACTTCACCTTAATTAAAAAAATATTGGAAGGTGGTATCTGAGGACTTTTACAATATGGCAGCTGATTTCCATAGGTCGGGGAGGAGTTGGATTAGGGGCCGTCTTGAATCTGCTTCAGTTTCGATTTTGATTAACGGTAGCCTAACAAGGGAGTTTCAAATGTCCAGAGGAATTCGACAAGGTGACCCTTTGGCTCCGTTTTTTTTTTCCTAAATGTCACAGAAGGATTAAATGGTTTGATTAGAAAAGCGGTAGAATGCAATGTATACAAGGAATATATAACTAAGGGGAATGAGGAACAAATGGGAATTTCACATGTCCAATATACAGATGACACAATATTGGTGGGAGAAATGTCTTTATCCAATGCATGGGCAATCAAGTGTATTCTTAGGTGCTTTGAGTTGGCGGCTGGACTTAAGGTGAACTTTCATAAGAGTGGGCTTTTTGGAATCAAGGCAAGGGAAGGTGTGGTGGAAAGTGCAGCACATATTTGATAGTGTGATTTCGCATCATATTTCTTGTACATTTTTGCATGCATTTTCATATAGTTTAGGCATGATTAGTTTGATTTTTATTAGTTTTTACCTTGGAACGGATGAGGTGGTTTCATGGTGTTGTTTTGCAGAAATTAAAGAGAAAATGCCCCAGATAAGCCATAATGGAGCCTAGATTAAATTGGAGCTTGAAAAGTGAAGATATTGGATGATTCCAATTTAATTTGGAATGAAAGTATTTGATGACAATTGACAAAAGTCCAACAGAAATGTAAGAGGCCTAATTGATGGATTTGATGATTTGGATATTAATGACTTGCCATAAAAATAGAAGATGAAGATTGGGCAATTAATTCAGAAGATTTGAAGTCACTAAAGAATATCAATCACCATATGCAAGGAGATAACGTCAGCATTAATTAGGGGATCAATTCGTGATTGCAACCATCAAATAATAAGTTCAATTGGAAATTGGAGAAGAATTACTCCCTGGACTTGGGCAGCAACGTAAATTAAATCCACAAAGGACCCACATGTGAAATCAAAGATACAGATTGAGTAATCAAAGATTGAAATCTTCAATTAATTGCTATATGGATAATGAGCTCAAACCAAAAATAAAGGGCTGATCCTGTGCATTATATAGAGAGCAACGCCATCAACACAAGGTGAGGGGGATTCTTCCAGACAGAAAAACAGGGACTTTTACCCTAGGAGCACTTTCACCCTAGGAAGACCTTGGAGGCTGGCAGTTGAGGAGGACTGGAACCCTAGAATCAAAGGAGGTCGACGGCTGGGAAAAAGCTTCCAATGGAGTTTCTTCTTTCCCTTCTTCTTTCCTTTGTCCCTACTGTTTTAGTTTTGGCTTTCTCTATGAGTAGCTAAATCCCTGTTGTTGGGATTAAATGTAACCAAACTGAATATTATGTATTTACCATGATTGATTAATCTGTGTTCATGCCTTCGTATTAGTGTTTAATTCCTACGCTTAATGCTTGTTGTGGCTAGCACCCCCATGACTTGATTATCGTTTTGCTATGCAATTGGAAAATTCGTATTAGAACGAGAACTGGAATTAATCACCTAGTAAACCTTGCATCTAGGAATGGAGTTTGGTTTATTAGTAATCGCGTAATCCTTAATCTTAATGCAAATTCATTAATCTAGGCCACCTAAGGAATTAAGGTCTATTAGTAGATTTAGGCTCTTGCCATCCGATGAATCGGGGCTTGAGTAATTCCGTGGGTTGATTTTAATACTTGAAGCATGAATGAGAGGTATCTAGTCTTGGTATTGCATGAGGCTAAGGTTTGGTGAAATTTAATCCCAACACCTCTTTCTGCACTCCAAGTGTTTGTTAAAAGTTCCCAAAAAGACAAAAAAACATTTTATTGCTTTTATTTTTCTGTTTTGATTTCTCTTGATTGATAGTTTAGCCTAGATAGTTGTCGATGTTGTGAATTGGTAATTGGCAACCGATCCCTGTGGATACAATAACCGGTCTCACCACCGTATTACTTGTACGACTAGGTATACTTGCCTATATTTTAGTCCAACAAGTTTTTGGCGCCGTTGCCGAGGATTGGTTTAGCCAATATCATTAGTAACAAAGGAGGCAACTAATTTGGACATTTTTATTTCTTTTTCTATATATATTTGATCTTTTTTTTCAGTTCTGTTTTTGCACGGTGGACGAAATTCATGGAAAATTATTATTATCCACCTGATGAGGAAGCCACAAGTCACACTTGGGAGGACAACTTGTGTTGGGAAGACGACATAAAGTTGGGAGAATTCTTTATGGAGTTTTCTTCATCTCATAATATTCCATCACGAGTCGATTGTATGACTGGCGAGCTTGTATATATAAACTCCAAGGAGGATTGGGAAACCTTTTGCTCGTATTTGCCACCTCCACCACCATGTTTTATTCCCATAAAGCCACATGAAACAGAATTTGAGCAGAATATGGTTGTGGAAATGGATCAAATTGAAGATGAAGTGGTGATGGTGGACGAGTCACAAGAAGAGGAATTACCTTCCACAAATCCTTGTGAAATTGAGGTATGGGAATGGAATGAGCAGACACCTTTGAAAGCTGCTCTAGAACAATATTCCCAAGAACTATCCACCTCTGAGACCAAAATCAGAACCAACTGTGACAGTATCGAAGCTGTGAAGCAAAACTTCAAAACGCAAGTTGAGGAGATTTGCAAACAGTTAGTACAAGAGTCACATGCAGCACAATTTGAGCAAAATCTGATTTTGGGGATAGTTCAAAATGAAGATGAAGTGGTAGTGGACTCCACCATGCTTGCTAAGAAGCCTGAATTTGCTGCATTAGACAAATATGTCGGCTTAAATGCATGTGTGGACACTTCTAAGTTAGTCCCCTCCACTTGTTTGTTAAACTTACTCGTGAAAACACCTTTTGACCCGAGAGGAAGTGAGTTCATAATTGTAAAGGTCAATGGAGTTTTCACACACTGGCTAGGTGGAATTGTGGATAGATTCGTATTACTTCTGCAATTGCCACTTCATAAACCATGGGATCCGGGTGGAGGATCCTACATCTTGAGCACCCCTTGGTCCTTATACCACAGGCTTTGGGATCCAGGTGGATGCTTCTTAACGAGTCAAGCTAGTGACGTTAAAGAAGCGCTTACTGGGAGGCAACCCAAGTTTTCTTAACCCTTCTCTTTAGTTAGCTTTTGTTTTTGATTTTTAACTCTTGAATAATTTGAGAAGATCAAAAGATTTATTAATAGTTTTGTTAAGTGTTTTCAGGGCAAAGAGAAGGAGAAGCAAAAGGGAAGAGAGAAGCTAAGTCAGCAACCATCACGCCCAGGCCGTGACACTGGTCACGACCGTGATGAGCCAGAATTGAAGATCAGAAAGGATCACGGCCCAGCCGTGATCCCCATCACGGACGTGATGGGAAGGACCCTGAAGTCAGAGAGCATCACGGCCTAGCCGTGATGGAGTTCACGGCCGTGACTGGCCAACACCCATGGATCAGAATTGATCACGGCTTGCCCGTGATGAGGCTCACGGCCGTGACCCAATTTTCATGCAAGTTTCTGACTGGAATGTGAGCCAACACCCGCTACCACCTCGGTGAGTTGTTCCAAGATTTTTTTTTATTTTTCTCCTCTCTCCGACTTGATTGTTTACATTGGGGACAATGTAAATTCTTAAGCTTGGGATAGGGGTATTTTGCATACTTGTGCATTTTGCATGTTGCATTCATATAGGCATAGCTTTGCATGATCACATGTTAGATTACCCCCTTGCTGAGATATGATGCATCCAATTGTGAGAACTTAGTGCCAATAAAATTGAGATAGTGAATTGTTGAACCCAATTTGTTATTCTTGTGATAAGGCTACAAATGAAAATTGCTTGAGATAATCCGTGATGGTTGATAATTAGCATGTGGTTCCGTAGATTTGTGTTCCTCACTGATTTTTGAACTGCTAAAATGTGAGATTTTGAGCCAAAAAGGGGTACTCACTAAATCTACCCCATTCCTTGTGATAGAGTGTTATTCCTCTTGGATTGTTTTCTCTAGAACTTGACTTGAAACTGTTTTGAAGCTTAAAAATTTTTGAAAACATTTTTGAAAATGATTGAGGCACTAGGTATTTTTCCGGCCTTCTGAGCTTTGATTGACTAAATGCTACCCCTTAGTTGCCCAACTTTGAGCCTGAAATAATAAAATACTTTTCTTGGTACCTTGAAATATATTGATGAATAATGCTTGATGAGGGACCTTCTAAAGTATTACAAAAAGGGTAAAAAGGGTAGTTAAAAAAAAAGTATGGGATGAGAAAATCAGAAAAGTGTTTCTCTTGAGCTGAAAATCTCCCCTTCTCCAAATAAAAGAAAAAAAATAAAAGAAAAAGAAATATATATGGAGAAGGGGATGAAAAAAAGAAAAGTGAGAAATAAAAGAAAAAGAAAGAAAGAAAGGTGGCAAAAGTGAATCGAAACCCAAAAGGGTATTTTAGAAGGTGTCATGATTTGTAATGCTTGATATTGTGTTTAGCCTTTTGAAATGTCGTTTTCTTGATTTCCCCACCTAACGATTAATCCCATGACCCCGTTACAACCAAAGTAAAAGACCTCTTGATTCTTAATTGTTTTCATTAATAAAGTAGATATTTGGTTAATAGTCAAGCCTATGGTAGAAATCATTCCTTGAGGAAAATGGAGCGAATTGTCATATATCCCTAAACACTTGAGTAAGGTGAGAAAGAGAGCCAAGCAAATGACAAGCTTGGGGTGATCTTCGGGTGAGAAAGAGTGCCCCAATTAGTGAGAACATGAATTTAGGAAACCTAAGCTCTAATTGGACTTGAAATTGATTGTCTCTCGCTGAATTATTTGAAATGTCTGTTACTCGGATTAGTTACTACTCGGGTTCTTGGTTCACTATCCATGCTTTGATTATTTATCTCTTCAGGCCTTAGTGATTGCTTGAGGACAAGCAATTGAATAAGATTGGGGTGATTTGATAGTGTGATTTCGCATCATATTTCTTGTACATTTTTGCATGCATTTTCATATAGTTTAGGCATGATTAGTTTGATTTTTATTAGTTTTTACCTTGGAACGGGTGAGGTGGTTTCGTGGTGTTGTTTTGCAGAAATTAAAGAGAAAATGCCCCAGATAAGCCATAATGGAGCCTAGATTAAATTGGAGCTTGAAAAGTGAAGATATTGGATGATTCCAATTTAATTTGAAATGAAAGTATTTGATGACAATTGACAAAAGTCCAACAGAAATGTAAGAGGCCTAATTGATGGATTTGATGATTTGGATATTAATGACTTGCCATAAAAATAGAAGATGAAGATTGGGCAATTAATTCAGAAGATTTGAAGTCATTAAATAATATCAATCACCATATGCAAGGAGGTAACGTCAGCATTAATTAGGGGATCAATTCGTGATTGCAACCATCAAATAATAAGTTCAATTGGAAATTGGAGAAGAATTACTCCCTAGACTTGGGCAGCAACGTAAATTAAATGCACAAGGGACCCACATGTGAAATCAAAGATACAGATTGAGTAATCAAAGATTGAAATTTTCAATTAATTGCTATATGGATAATGAGCTCAAACCAAAAATAAAGGGCTGATCCTGTGCATTATATAGAGAGCAGCGCCATCAACACAAGGTGAGGGGGATTCTTCCAGACAGAAAAACATGGACTTTTACCCTAGGAGCACTTTCACCCTAGGAAGACCTTGGAGGCTGGCAGTTGAGGAGGACTGGAACCCTAGAATCAAAGGAGGTCGACGACTGGGAAAAAGCTTCCAATGGAGTTTCTTCTTTCCCTTCTTCTTTCCTTTGTCCCTACTGTTTTAGTTTTGGCTTTCTCTATGAGTAGCTAAATCCCTGTTGTTGGGATTAAATGTAACCAAACTGAATATTATGTATTTACCATGATTGATTAATCTGTGTTCATGCCTTCGTATTAGTGTTTAATTCCTACGCTTAATGCTTGTTGTGACTAGCACCCCCATGACTTGATTATCGTTTTGTTATGCAATTGGAAAATTCGTATTAGAACGAGAACTGGAATTAATCCCCTAGTAAACCTTGCATCTAGGAATGGAGTTTGGTTTATTAGTAATCGCGTAATCCTTAATCTTAATGCAAATTCATTAATCTAGGCCACCTAAGGAATTAGGGTCTATTAGTGGATTTAGGCTCTTGCCATCCGAGGAATCGGGGCTTGAGTAATTCCGTGGGATGATTTTAATACTTGAAGCATGAATGGGAGGTATCTAGTCTTGGTATTGCATGAGGCTAAGGTTTGGTGAAATTTAATCCCAACACCTCTTTCTGCACTCCAAGTGTTTGTTAAAAGTTCCCAAAAAGACAAAAAAAACATTTTATTGCTTTTATTTTTCTGTTTTGATTTCTCTTGATTGATAGTTTAGCCTAGATAGTTGTCGAAGTTGTGAATTGGTAATTGGCAACTGATCCCTGTGGATACGATAACCGGTCTCACCACCGTATTACTTGTACGACTAGGTATACTTGCCTATATTTTAGTCCAACAATATTCTTAATTGCAAGTTAGGAATATTACCCTTTAAGTTCCTAGGAATTTTGGTGGGTGCAAATCCTAGGAAGTCTTCAACTTGGGATCTATTAATCAAAACTTTACAGAGAAGGCTACTTGGGTGGAGGAACAAATTCCTCTCTTTTGGTGGAAAAGTGATCTTGTTGAATGTGGTGCTTTCAAGCTTGCCGACGTACTATTTGTTGTTTTGGCTTCAACGACTCAAGAGGAGGGGTGAATTGAGTTTTCTTAGAATATATCCCTCTTAAAAAATTTTCACAAACTTTTCAAATCAGATTTGTGGCCTCAGGATATTTTACAAAATCAATGTAGGGTTTATATAAAATCTTCAATTGGAAGATGATGAAGATAAGAAAGATTGATTCTTGAGAAAGATAGATTCAGAATAGGTTCGGGTTTAAAACCCAATAATAACAAAATACAGAAACCGATTAAGCCTTTAAAGATTAAGAACAAGTTATGCAAGTTTCAGATACAAGCATTAACAATCAAGAACGAACTTGCAGGTTTCAGTTTCAGTTTTAGTTCAGTTTCAACAATCAAGAATGGTTTTGATCTACTCAGTTTTGAACGCATATAACACAGACTTGATTGCAATCAAACTCAGGTTTCAACACAGTTTATACAGATCAAGAACAGAAATTATATTAAACTTTAAACATCAAAATTGCAGGTTCTTGAACATAAACAAAAATTAAAGAGTTTGAGTTTAGAGATACCACACAACCAGATTTATCCTGATTCAGTCACCACCACTGTGACCTACATCCAGTCCCCACTCCACCTGTGGGTTTTCACACACTAACACAACAAGCTTTAGCCAGATAGCTTGAAAAACCTTTACACCACAAAGCACTCCTTCACCTCGAGATACCACACTCTTGTGAAGAGCCTCAATGTTCTTCCTTAGGGATACCTCACCCTAATCACTCAGAGAGACTCCCTCACTCTTTACAATCAAATAAAACGAAAAATTGATTCATAACTCTCAATAGTCAGATAAACAAATTGAAGCACTTATAAGAATGAAACACTCTTATTCTCAATAAGCTCAAGAAAGATGATGAATGATATATGTATTGTTTTGTGATCGATATCGTTATTCTCTCTGTTATATAAAGTGTTCCTTTGATCCCTCTTTATATAGAAAACAATTTATAGTCGTTGGGATCAATCAAAACAGATTTGGTTCTGATAACATAATCTGTTTTCTTGATTCTGGTTCTTGAAATAAGATTCTACATCGGTTCTTAGCATTCGCGTCCATCTTGAAAATAAGCGCGTCCATCTAGCCATTTTGAATTAAGATTTTACATCGGACGAGCTAGTAGATGAGCTCCATATGCCATGTCATTGGACGGAGCTTCTCATTAAGGACTTAGCAAGTCCAACGACTTGTGTGGATGAACGCTTCTATCACTTTAGTGGACGAGCGCTTCTGTCACTTTAGTGGACGAGCGCTTGTATCACTCTAGTGGACGAGCACTTCTGTCACTTTAGTGGACGAGCACTTCTGTCACTTTAGTGGATGAGTGCTTATATCACTTTAGTGGACGAGCACTTCTGCCACTTCAGTGGACCAGCGCTTCTTATGAAATCTTATTTCCAAAAATCATTTTCATTAACGTAAAATTATTCCTTTTAATGCAGGTTATGAAAATTGATTTTCTTCACACATCTTTTTGGTTGAGCTATTTTGTGACTAAGAGATTTCTTTCTCTTACAAATCATCCAAGACTTAAATCTAAAATTCTCCGTTAAGCTTTTGTCTTGATGATTCCTTGATCTTTGTCTTTGCTCTTTGATTCCTCCATGTTGCTCTTTTGATTTCTTCAAGTTCTTCCTTGAATGATTTCCTTAAATTTGCTTAATGAACTTGTTGATCACTGCTTGATACCTGTCTTTGCAATTTGACACTAAAACACTTGCATATATATTAAGTTGTATTTGTCATATATCAAAATCTCTAAGTCATTGAATCTAACAAACTCCCCTTTTTTTATTATAACAAATCTTCTAACAAATTATAAGATCAGAGTATAAGTATAGCAGAAGCTAAGTGTTTTTGACAGATTTATATCATGGTATCAGAGCAGAAGTATATCAGAGCAAAAAAAATATTATCAGAGCAGAATTTGATTTACTCCCCATTAATCATGTAAGCTTATAAGCTCCCCCTCAACATATGCATGTATACTTTGTTATTATCCCCTTTCTTTATATCATACTTTTCCCCCTCTTTTGGCATTATAAAAAAGGTAAATAAAAGAATCATTCAAAGCAATAGAGAAGGTAAGCATTTAAACATTCAAACATAGTATATAAAATTGTTCATGATAGAGGGATATGTGTAGGGATATGAAAGTCCACTCCTGGGTTATCTTTGAGTTTATCAGACTAAAAACACAGGGGATCCATTCTTGATCAAATCTATTTCTTCTGAAACTCTCTTCTAATCATTCATAGATATACCAAATCAAATCATACAAGAATCAGAGCATATTTACACAAAGATACAGTCATATAAACAGTTTCTTTAGAGATTAGATATATGATTGATCGATTATGACCAATTCTCTTCTAATGAAAAAGAAGTTTTCCTTGTTCAAGGGCTTGGTAAAAATATCAGCAAGTTGTTTAGTTGTATCAACATATTCAATCTCAACTTCTCTATTTTGAATATGATCTCTAATGAAATGATGTCTGATTTCTATGTGTTTAGTTCTATAGTGCATTATGGGCACTACTAGAAAACTTGAATTTTCAGACGGAATTTTCGGACGGAAATGTTTCCGTATGAAATTTTATGAATATTTCGGACGGATTTGAGACGAATGTAATTTTCGATGCGATTCCGTCTCAAATTCGTCTCTATTTTGTCTCAAACTTTCGTGCCAATAACGCGTCAAAATATTTCGCACAGATTTCGTACGGATCGGTTTCATATTTTTTTTATCTTGGGTCTTTTCAATCATCCGTATGAAATCTGTCCGAAAATTTGAGACAGATTTCACACGGATTTGTTATTTTTTATATTTTCTTGATTTATCTTACATCCGTCTGAAATCTGTCCGAAAATTTGAGACAGATTTCACACGGATTTGTTATTTTTTATATTTTTCTCTATTTATCTTACATCCGTCTGAAATCTGTCCGAAAATTTGAGACATATTTCACACGGATTGTTATTTTTTATATTTTTCTTGATTTATCTTACATCCGTCTGAAATCTGTCCGAAAATTTGAGACAGATTTCACACGAATCGATTTCATATTTTTTTTTATCTTGGGTCTTTTTAACCATCCGTCTGAAATCTGTCTGAAAATTTGAGACAGATTTCATACGGATTTATCTTTTTTTATATTTTTCTTGAAAAATATTAAATAATTTATCTTACAAATATGATTACAATATTTGGATGTGTATGTTTATTTTGTTATGTCGTTTAGTTTGAGTAATTAAATTACTCTCTTCAAATTATTTTATTGGGTGCGTTAACAATGACTTATTTCAGTGAATGCGCGCTTACTAGACAATAATTTACGTTATTGTCACTATTATTACCAGTACAGAAAAATGTTTTAAATAATATGATTAAAAGAAAGAATTTTCATATTTTTATTCTATTTAATTTTAGATTTGAAAATAAATTGGTTTGACATTAATCGGAGATTAAATGTTGGACCGTTGAGTTTCTTAGTTGATCAATTCAACTATCAATCCTTATTCTATTTTAATTTTTAAAGTATATATTTATCATTCATCATTTCTAGATCCAATGAGTAATACAATTTCCTTTTTTCTAAACTCAATCTCAACCACTTATTTGGTACCTAATCACTAAATACCTGGAAAACAAACAAATAAAACCCAAGTCCCTCCCTTCCCCGTACGCAAGCGACAGAGCCCTCCTTCTTCTTTTTTATTTTCTCTTTCCTTTCTTCTTCTTCTTCTTCTTTTTATTTCTTCTATCTCCTTCTTCCTCACATCTCACTTCCTTCTCCCTCCCTAAACTTCATCTCCTTCCTCCTTCCGTCCCTAGAACAGCGCGCGACCACCCTCCATGGCCGCGACCACCGCGCCTGTACCACCGGAGCTGCGTGACCACCGCGTCTTGGTTCCTGCTCTGATCGCCGCTTGCTCGCGTCTGGTCGAGCTCCACTGCGCGAACGCCGTCGTGCGAACGTGGTTTCGCCGTGGTAAGCCGCCGCCTCCATGGTGGTTTCCACCATGTGAGCTCCTTATTCTTCTTCTTCTTCCCTCAGGTTTATATATCTTAATCTCTCTTTCTCTCTCACTTTTGGTTCATGGTTGAACAGAACCACCATCATGACCACAGTCCGCCGCCACGTCAGCCACCACATCATCACCACAAGTCCTCTTCTGCCCTTGGGTGAGTGATTTCTCACCATCCTTTGTACATTTGCAAAAACCCCAATTCTCCTCAAACCCTAACCAAGGTTTTGATTTCAGATTTTAATTTATTTGAAATTAATTGGTGTTTTCTTAGATTGGGAGCATGATTAAGCGTTCCCTAAATCAATTTCGTATACATGTGAGTTCCTTTTCTGAATTTCAAAGTTTCTTTCTTCTCTTGTCCAAGGGTTTATGATTTGTTTTTCCAACTCTCTTGTCTGGGTGTTCTAATCCCTTTTTTTGGAACACTTTATGAATTTGAAATGTTGATGTATTCCTTGATCTATTAATCCCACTCAGTTGTGATGTTGACTGGTGCATAGAAATCTCAAAGCTACTCTATGCATTTTGATTTTCGGTGTTTGGTCTAATTTCCAGTGTTTATGATCTCATAGGCTTATGTTGTTGATCGATTTTGTTAGTATTTGCGATTTCTTATCTCATTTGTGATTTAACAATGTTCTACTCTGTGAACTCTTTTTATTTTGATTGTGAAATGTGTATGTATGTATAAGTTGTGCCTTGGTTTATGTGCATATTTGACATTATGTGTATAGGCTTCCTTGCTTCATTATGTATTTTGGGGAAGGATTAACATCACATGCATGGTTACTGTTGATAAGGTCTATAATGCACACCAAGTGCTTGATAAATTGGCTCAATGAGAATTACTGCTATTTTTATACTTGCTTGTTCATGATTTCATTTGGTTTAGGTTGTCATGGTTATGGGTGTTGAGGAATGACCCTATGTGATGCCAACTTATTTATTTTATTAAATTAGTTATGCTTTTAATTTAACTATGTATTATTATAATATTGATTAGTTAAATTAGTTAATCTTGTGCTATTACTCTGTTGTGTGTTCTTTAATGAATTTTTTTGCTTATAAAAAAATATTGATTTTGATCATGATTATTGTACTCCTTTGTCAATTGTTAGACTGAATATAGCTAATTTTTTCTACTTAATATAGTTTATAGCTGTAGGTTAATGTTTGTTCTACTTTTTCAGTAACTCATTCTCTAAAAAAAGAAGCATTGCGTGTGGGGTAATAGAAGACTGAATTTGTCTTGATATTTTGTTTTCTCTTCTCTTTAACAGGGGAAGTAGAAACCACTTCATGATGGAAATAAGTATTGCAAGGTAAGCTTATATACAAGATATAATAGTAAATTATCCTTGAAGTATTTCATTGTTCTTAACCCTGCCCCCTGCAACCTCCTCTTCTTCGGTGCTACCTACAACCCTGAAATGTGAAAAGTTGGACTTTTTGCTTATAATATTGTTGTTATTAGTCATCTCTAAATAATTACTAAGAAAATTATAATTATGAAGTTCTAAATTTTACTTTTAGCGATGTTATGTACATGGTTCCATTGTATATTATAATTGAGCTAAGGTTGAGATTTATTTAATACTAATCATTGTGATTCTTTTCAATATTTTGAGAACAATAGGCATTTTTTAAGGGAAATTTCTTCACTGATAGGCAAACAACTATGTAGCATTTTTTAGCCTCATTGCTCATTGTTTTCATTCTTACCTTTCGGTTTACGAGGAACCTCATCCTCCCCCAAGTTGTATATTATCTCCTTTTCTCTTTAGTAATATTTCTTCTTTTATAAAGGAAAAAATTATAGGAAATAGTTTAGTTTAAGCATTGCAAAGCTAAAGTATTTCTTTTTTTTTCTTCTTCTTCATAAATGACTGTTTTATTTCTTCTTCAATTGCACTTAGTGTAAAGATGTTTGTAGTATTTCAAGTGGAATTGCAAATCTCTTGCCACATATATTGCATGCTTCTAAGAACAATCCATCCAGTCTATCTGGTGTTTGTTATTTATTTTTAAATTTTTTACATGCTTTGAAAAATAAAAGTAATTGGAGCTTATGAATGGTATATCTTTTCAGTGTCGCTTTATGATCATTTTCCTTCATTACTTATATCATTAATATTTGAATGTTTGTGTTTTCCCATTTCCTTTGAACCAGGTTTTGGCATTACCATTGCCACATAGACCACTTTCCCCTGGATTTTACATGCCAATCTATGTTAAGGTATGATGGGTTGTGAAGAATGATGAGTTAAATCTCCTCCTGGGGCAAACAAATTGTAACACCATCAAGTCCTTGAAGAGCTAGATGTGAGTACATTTGGGTCACTGACACTGAGCTCTTACTTGATGTGGTGCAGACTATATTTTCCATTTTTTATGCTATAATAAGTTTCAATTTATTGGCCCATACTTTTTTTAGGAAATTTGATTTTATTTTTGTTACTCTTGAGTTAGCATATAAAGAAGTATCCATTCTTGACAGGGTTGTGTGTTATATTGCTTTGCTCCCCGTTCATATTCATTAGCATCTTGTGGTGGTAAGTGAATTTTTATGGAAGTAAACTGATGATGTGCTTTTTGAATGCTACACTTGCAGTTATATAATCTTTTTGCCCATTTTCAATAACAAAGACTTTGCTTTATTCACATCTTATCCCTGAAAAAATGACTTTTATTTAGATGGTACTTTTCTGTTTATTTTATTGGAAAAAACAGGAAATCATTGATGCAACATCTTATGTCCCACCACCTCCCTCAGAAGAGCAAAAGAAGAAAATTGCGAAGATGTAAGAACAATTATTTTTTTATTTTCTAATTCTTAAGGTTAATACAACTTCTAATTCTGGGTTCATGTTGCTTGTGGCTTCTATTAGATTAGATTAGGTTATTTGCAGAGAAATGAATTCAAACACTCTTCTTACTTCCCGATACTTTTATAATTTTAGCAGTGAAAGTCAGATGGTTCCTATAGGAAATTCTTTGATATGTAATGCTTGTATTTTGTTTCTTTCTGATTTCCGATTCAATGTCTACCATTGGGTGACTACTGAAGTTGTGAATGAAACTGAAAAAGAATTTGGGTGATGAGAAGCCTGCAATTGAGGAAGATGTAGCAGATGGAAACAAGGAGAGTCCTGCTAATGAAACTGAAGAAAAAGAGCTCGAGGATAAGTGATGATGATGAGATGATGGATGATATGCTAGATGAAGATGAAGAGTTTAGTGATCAAAGTAACAATGAGGAATAAATTTATGTCTTTTGATGTTTGTAATGATATTTTAATGCTTTGAATCTTAATATATCATTCTTGTATTTCAAGATACTTTGTGTTTTTGTTAATTTGAAGCTTGATACTTGTCTAGAGTGGTACCTTAATAATTATTTTTTATTATATTATATTAGATTTCAAGTCCAGGTACCTAATTTGGTATGCATAATTATTTAAGTTTGGCCCCTTTTTTATTAACAAACATTATTTGTTTATCAAAAAATATTATTTAAATATGATTATCTAATCTGTGGGAATTCTGTCCAAAATAATATCATAACATTCGTCTGAAATCCGTCCAGAATTTGCATGAATGGCAATATTGAATCCGTCTGAAATTAAGCCAATATAACCAAAATTTAGATTTTTTGTGTTTGTCTGAAAGCTGTTCGAAATCTGTCTGGAACTAATTTCGGACATAATTTTGGATAGAATTTTCAAATTGCAACGTGGCTTTTTCGGACGGGGGATGTTCGTCTGAAATCCATCTGAAATTAATTGTCCGTCTAAAATCCGTTCGTGAATCCGTCCGGAAATAACAATTTTCTAGTAGTGGGGATTTTTAGTTAGGTTAATTGTACTTATATTGTCATATCTAATAGGAACTGGTTTAGTTGCACACCATAATTAACTGATTGTTGTTTCATCCATAAAACCTGTGCACAACAGCTACCAGCTGCTACATATTCAGCCTTTGCAGTGGATAAAGCCATACTAGATTGTTTCTTACTAAACCATGATACTAATGAGTTTCCTAGTAAATGGTAAGTTCCACTAGTACTCTTTCTATCTAGTGTACAACCAGAAAAATCAGAGTCTGAATAGCTAATTAAAGTACATGTAGCTCCCTTGGGATACCATAATCCCATGTCTTTTGTTCCTAACAGATACTTAATTATTTTTTTAACTATTGTTAAGTGTGATTCTCTTGGATTTGCTTGATACCTAGCACACATGCATACACTAAACATGATATCTGACCTACTAGCAATAAGATAAAGTAGTGAGCCTATCATACCTTTGAATTTAGAAACATTAACAAGTTTACCTTGCTCATCCTTGTGCAGATAACAGGAGGTACTCATTGGAGTAGCCATCTCGTTAGCATTTTCCATGCCAAACTTCTTGATCAACTCATTGCAGTACTTGGTTTGGCTAACAAAGATTCCATTTTTAGTTTGCTTTATTTGCAGTCCAAGGAAAAAGTTCAGCTCACCCATCATTGACATTTCAAACTCACTCTGCATAAGACTTGCAAACTCATTGCACAAATGCTCATTAGTGGCACCAAAAATTATATCATCCACATATATTTGTATAAGTAAAATGTTGTGTGCCTTTTTCTTAATGAACAAAGTTGTGTCAACTTTACCTCTTTTAAATCCTTTTTCAATGAGAAAATTACTTAACCTTTCATACCAAGCTCTAGGAGCTTGCTTTAAGCCATATAGTGCTTTAGACAATTTATAAACATGATTAGGCAATTCATTATTCTCAAAACCAGGTGGTTGACCAACATACACTTCCTCTTGTATAAATCCATTTAAGAAAGCACTCTTAACATCCATTTGATACAATTTAAATCCCATTATGCAAGCATAAGCAAGTAACATTCTTATAGCTTCTAATCTTGCTACTGGTGCATATGTTTCATCATAATCTATGCCTTCTTCCTGGTTATACCCTTTGGCTACCAATCTAGTCTTGTTTCTTACAATTATACCATTTTCATCTAGTTTATTCCTAAAAACCCATTTTGTACCTATTACTTGACAGTTCTTGGGTTTAGGCGTTAGTTTCCAAACTTGGTTTCTTTCAAACTGGTTTAACTCATCTTGCATAGCCATCATCCAATGTTCATCAATTATAGCATCATCTATGTTCTTAGGTTCTGCTTGAGACACAAATGCCATATGATTACAAGCATTTCTAAGAGATTGTCTAGTAGTTACCCCCTTTGTAATTTCACCAATGATGTTATCAATTGGATGATTTCTGACAATCCTCCATTCCTTTGGTAGGCCAGGTTGTTGTTCTGTTTGCTCATGTGATGGTGTGATCTTACATGATGTTTCATATACACTTTTGCATGCATTTTTCATAAAGATTAGGCATTCTTTAGTTGATTTTAGTTAGATTTTCCCTTGGAACGGGTGAAGCAGTTTCTTGGTGTTGTTTTGCAGGAATTAATGTAAAAATGATCAAAATCAGTCAAGATAGAGCCTGGATGAAACAAAGCTTAAAAAGTAAAGAATATGAGCGAAACAGAGCCCATCACGGCCTGGCCGTGATGACCATCACGACCATGATCAAGCAGAGCAGAAGGCAAAAGTCAGAGGCTGTCACGGCCTAGCCGTGATAGGCATCACGGCCGTGACAGACTAGAAATTAAAGTCTCGCCTCGCGAATCTTCAGCTCGCCTCGCGAGAATCCAATTTTGAAAGCACACTCACTCCAGAACACGTCACGGCCAGGCCGTGATGGCCATCACGGCCGTGACGCGTGGCCTCTCTATATATATGAGCGCAGCAGACAGGACAGAGGAGGCTGGGAACAAGCAAATGAATATGAGTTTGGGGTGAGCCAAGCAAATGAACAAGCTTGGGGTGAGCTTCACATGAGAAAGAGTGCCCAAATCAGTGAGAATATGAGCCTAGGGAACCTAAGCGTCTAATTGGACTTTAATCGATTGTCGCTTGCTGAATTATTTGAAATGCCTGTTACTTGGATCATTTACTCGGGTTCTTGGTTCACTATCCATGCTTTGATTATCTTGATCTTCTGGCCTTAGTGATTGCTTGAGGACAAGCAATTGAATAAGCTTGGGGTGATTTGATAGTGTGATTTTACATGATGTTTCATATACACTTTTGCATGCATTTTTCATATAGATTAGGCATTCTTTAGTTGATTTTAGTTAGATTTTCCCTTGGAACGGGTGAAGCGGTTTCTTGGTGTTGTTTTGCAGGAATTAATGTAAAAATGATCAAAATCAGTCCTGATAGAGCCTGGATGAAACAGAGCTTGAAAAGTGAAGAATATGAGCCAAACAGAGCCCATCACGGCCTTGATCAAGCAGAGCAGAAGGAAAAAGTAAGAGGCTGTCACGGCCTAGCCGTGATAGGCATCACGGCCGTGACAGACTAGAAATTAAAGTCTCGCCTCGCGAATCTTCAGCTCGCCTCGTGAGAATCCAATTTTGAAAGGGCGCCCACTCCAGAACACGTCACGGCCTGGCCGTGATGGCCATCACGGCCGTGACGCGTGGCCTCTCTATATATATGAGCGTAGCAGACAGGACAGAGGAGGCTGGGAACCCTAGTGGAGACCAGAAACCATCAAAAAAATGGGGACTTTTGACCTAGGAGCACTTTTACCCTAGGAAGACCTTGGAGGCTGCGATTGAGGAGGACTGAAACCCTAGAATCAAAGGAGGCCGACGGCTGGGGAAAAGCTTCCAATGGAGTTTCTTCTTTCCCTTCTTCTTTCCTTTGTCCCTACTGTTTTAGTTTTGGTTTTCTCTATGAGTAGCTAAATCCCGGTTGTTGGGATTAGATGTAACCAAACTGATTATTATGTATGTGTCTTGACTGATTAGTCTGTGTTCATGCCTTCATATTAGTGATTGATTTTCCATGCTTAATGCTTGTTGTGGCTAGCACCCCCATGACTTGATTAGTATTTTGGTTTGCAATGGACACGTTCTTATCAATTCCGGAACTGAAATTAATCACCTAGTAACCCTTACGTCTAGAAATGGAGTTTGGTTTACTAGTAATCGCGTAATCCCTATCCCTAATGCAAATTCATTAATCTAGGCCACCTAAGGAATTAGGGTCTATTAGTGGATTTAGGCTCTTTCCATCCGAGACATCGGGGCTTGAGTAATCTAGTGGATTGATTTTAATATTTGAAGCATGAATGGGAGGCATTTAGTCCTGGTAGTACATGAGGCAGATGTTTGGTGAAATCTGATCCCAACACCTATTTCTGCACTCCAAGTGTTTGTTAAAAGTCCCCAAAAAGACCAAAAACATTTTATTGCTTTTGTTGCTTTATTTTTGTTTTGATTTCTCTTGATTTATAGTTTAGTCTAGATAGTTGCTGAGTTTGTGAATTGGCAATTGACATCCAATCCCTGTGGATACGATAACCGGTCTCACCACCGTATTACTTGCACGACTGGGTATACTTGCCCAGATCCGTCAACAAGTTTTTGGCGCCGTTGCCGGGGATTGGTTTTGCCAATATCATTAGTAACAAAGGAGGCAACTAATTTAGACATTTTTAATTTTTATTTTTCTGTATATATTTGATCTTTTTGTTTTGAGTTTTGCTTGTGTCAGGTGGACGAAATTCATGGACGATTATTATTATCCACCTTATGAGGAAGCCGCAAGTCACACTTGGGAGGACAACTTGTGTTGGGAAGAAGATATAAATTTTGGAGAATTCTTCGAGGAGTTTTCTTTATCTCACAATATTCCATCACGAGTCGATCCTATGACTGGCGAGCTTATATATATATATACTCCAAGGAGGATTGGGAAACCTTTTTGTCATATTTACCACCTCCACCATCGTGTATTGTGATTCCCATAGAGCCACATGAAGCAGAAGTTGAGCAGAATCTGGTTGTGGGAATGGATCAAATTGAAGATGAAGTGGTGGACGAGTCTCAAGAAGAGGAAGTACCTTTCACAAGTCCTTGGGAAATTGAGGAATGGGAATGGAAGGAGCACACACGGTTGAAAACTTCTCTAGAACAGTATTCCCAAGAGCTATCCATCTCTGAGACCAAAATCAGAACCAATTGTGACAGTATCGAAACTGTGATGCAGAATTTCAAAACGCAAGTTGAGGACATTTGCAAACAGCTAGTACAAGAGTCACGTGCAGCACAATTTCAGCAGAATCTGGTTTTGGGGATAGTTCAAGATGAAGACGAAGTGGTAGTGGACTCTACCATGCGTGCTGAGCAATCTGAATTTTCTGCATTGGACAAATATGTCGGCTTACATGCATGTGTGGACGCTGCAAAGCTAGCCCCTTCCACTTGTCTGGCAAAATTCCTCTTGAAAATTCTACTTAACCCGAGAGGAAGTGAGTTCATCATTACAGTTAAAGAGGTCAATGGAGTTTTCACACACTGGCTAGGTGGAGTTGAGGATAAAGTTATATTACTGCTGCAATCGCCACTCCATAAGCTATGGGATCCGGGTGGAGGATGCCCTTACACTATGAGCACCAACTGGTCCCTATACCACAAGCTTTGGGATCCAGGTGGATGCTTCCAATGAGTCAAGCTGGTAACGTTAAAGAAGCGCTTATTGGAGGCAACCCAAGTTTCTTAACCCTTCTCTTTAGTTAGTTTTTGTTTTTTATTTTTAACTCTTGAATAATTTGAGAAGATCAAGAGTTTTCTTTTACTAATAAAATTGCCAAGTGATTTCAGGGAAAGAAGGGAAGGATAAGCAAAAAGGGCAGAAAAAGCAGAGGCAGCAGCCATCACGCCCAGGCCGTGACACTGGTCACGGCCGTGACACTGGTCACGGCCGTGACAGGCCAACACCCATGGATCAGAATTGATCACGGCCTGCCCGTGATGAGGCTCACGGCCGTGAGGAACTTCCCAACAAGCTTCTGACTGGAATGAGAGCCAACAACCGCTACCGCCTCGGTAAGCCGTTCCCATTTTTCTCCTCTCTCCAACTTGATGGTTTACATTGGGGACAATGTAAATTCTTAAGCTTGGGGTAGGGGTATTTTGCATTTGCATTTTGCATGTTGCATTCATATAGTTTTGCGTGATCACACAATTAGATTGCCCTTGCTTAGACTATGCATCCAATTGTGAGAACTAAGTGCCAAATAAATTGAGATAGTGAATTTTTGAACCCAATTTGTTATTCTTGTGATATGGCTACAAATAAAAATTTTTGAGATAATCTTTTGATAGTTGATAATTAGCATATGGTTCAGTAGATCTGTGTTTCTTACTGATTTTTGAACTACTAAAATGTGAGATTTTGAGCCAAAAAGGGGTACTCACTATATCTACCCCATTTTTTGTGTTAGAGTGTTATTCCTCTTGGATTGTTTTCTCTAGAACTTGACTTGAAACCGTTTTGAAGCTTAAAATTTTTGAAAATGTTTTTGAAAATGATTGAGGCACTAGGTATTTTTCTGGCCTTCTGAGCTTTGAATGATGAAATGCTACCCCTTAGTTGCCCAATTTTGAGCCTACATGAATAAAATACATTTCTTGGTACCCTGAAATATTTTGATAAATATGTTTGGTAGGATACCTTCTAAAGTATTACAAAAGGGTAAAAAGGTAATTGAAAAAAGTTTGGGATGAAAGAATCAGAAAAAATATTTCTCTTGAGTTGAAAAATCTCCTCTTCTCCAAGCAAAAGGAAAACAAAAGAAAAAGAAATAAAAATGGAGAAGGGGATGACAAAAAGAAATGAGAAATAAAAGAAAAGAAAGAACAAAAGGTGGAAAAGTGAATCGAAACCCAAAAGGGTATTTTAGAAGGTCATGTTTTGCAATGCTTGATGTTTTGTGTAGCCTTTTGAAATGTCCTTTTATTGATTTCCCCACCTAACGATTAATCCCATGGCCACGTTACAACCGAAATAAAGACCTCTTGATTCTTAATTGTTTTCATTAATAAAGTAGAGATTTGGTTGATAGTCGAGCCTGTGGTAGAATTCATTCCTTGAGGAAATTGAGCGAAATGTTATATACCTAAACACTTGAGTCAGGTAAAAAGAGAGCCAAGCAAATGAACAAGCTTGGGGTGAGCTTCACATGAGAAAGAGTGCCCAAATCAGTGAGAATATGAGTCTAGGGAACCTAAGCGTCTAATTGGACTTGAATTGATTTTCTCTTGCTGAATTATTTGAAATGCCTGTTACTTGGATCATTTACTCGGGTTCTTGGTTCACTATCCATGCTTTGATTATCTTGATCTTCTGGCCTTAGTGATTGCTTGAGGACAAGCAATTGAATAAGCTTGGGGTGATTTGATAGTGTGATTTTACATGATGTTTCATATACACTTTTGCATGCATTTTTCATATAGATTAGGCATTCTTTAGTTGATTTTAGTTAGATTTTTCCTTGGAACGGGTGAAGCAGTTTCTTGGTGTTGTTTTGCAGGAATTAATGTAAAAATGATCAAAATCAGTCCTGATGGAGCCTGGATGAAACAGAGCTTGAAAAGTGAAGAATATGAGCCAAACAGAGCCCATCACGGCCTGGCCGTGATGACCATCACGACCATGATCAAGCAGAGCAGAAGGCAAAAGTCAGAGGCTGTCACGGCCTAGCCGTGATAGGCATCACGGCCGTGACAGACTAGAAATTAAAGTCTCGCCTCGCGAGAATCCAATTTTGAAAGGGCGCCCACTCCAGAACACGTCACGGCCTGGCCTGGCCGTGATGGCCATCACGACCGTGACGCGTGGCCTCTCTATATATATGAGCGCAGCAGACAGGACAGAGGAGGCTGGGAACCCTAGTGGAGACCAGAAACCATAAAAAAAATAGGGACTTTTGACCTAGGAGCACTTTTACCCTAGGAAAACCTTGGAGGCTGCGATTAAGGAGGACTGAAACCCTAGAATCAAAGGAGGCCGACGGCTGGGGAAAAGTTTCCAATGGAGTTTCTTCTTTCCCTTCTTCTTTCCTTTGTCCCTACTGTTTTAGTTTTGGTTTTCTCTATGAGTAGCTAAATCCCGGTTGTTGGGATTAGATGTAACCAAACTGATATTTATGTATGTGCCTTGACTGATTATTCTGTGTTCATGTCTTCATATTAGTGATTGATTTTCCATGCTTAATGCTTGTTGTGGCTAGCACCCCCATGACTCGATTAGTGTTTTGGTTTGCAATGGACACGTTCTTATCAATTCCGGAACTGAAATTAATCACCTAGTAACCCTTACGTCTAGAAATGGAGTTTGGTTTACTAGTAATCGCGTAATCCCTATCCCTAATGCAAATTCATTAATCTAGGCCACCTAAGGAATTAGGGTCTATTAGTGGATTTAGGCTCTTGCCATCCGAGACATCGGGGCTTGAGTAATCTAGTGGATTGATTTTAATATTTAAAGCATGAATGGGAGGTATCTAGTCCTGGTAGTACATGAGGCAGATGTTTGGTGAAATCTGATCCCAACACCTCTTTCTGTACTCTAAGTGTTTGTTAAAAGTCCCCAAAAAGACCAAAAACATTTTATTGCTTTTGTTACTTTTTTTTTTCTGTTTTGATTTCTCTTGATTTATAGTTTAGTCTAGATAGTTGCTGAGTTTGTGAATTGGTAATTGACATCCAATCCCCGTGGATACGATAGCCGGTCTCACCACCGTATTACTTGCACGACTGGGTATACTTGCCCAGATCCGTCAACATCATGCTGCAGCAATTCATTCTTTAAGCTTTCATCTTCTTCATTGTCCTGTTTCTCTTCTAGGAGATTTTTCTCAATTGAATCTACAAGATCATCAATAACAGAATCCTTTCCCAACCTTTTTGGGTTAGACTCATCAAATGTCACATGCACGGATTCCTCAATAGTTTGTGTTCTCTTATTATATATTCTAAATGCTTTACTAGATAGAGAGTAACCTTGGAAAATTCCTTCATCAGCCTTTGCATCAAATTTTCCAAGATTATTCTTTCCATTATTAAGAACAAAGCATTTGCAACAAAAAACATGAAAATGTGCTATATTTGGTTTTCTTCCTTTGTAAAGCTCACAAGGGGTTTTCTTTAAGATTGATCTTATCAAGACTCTATTTAGCACATAGTAGGCTGTATTGACAGCATCTACCCAAAAAAGTTTCGGCAAGCTAGAGTCGTTCAACATAGTTCTTGCTATCTCCTCTAATGATCTATTCTTTCTATCCACTACTCCATTTTCTTGTGGAGTTCTAGGAGCAGAGAAATTATGTTGAATGTCATGCTCATCACAAAAGTTTTCAAACACTTCATTTTGAAATTCTCCCCCATGATCACTTCTTATAGAAACAAATTTCATGTCCTTTTAATTTTGCACAATTTTTTCCATTTTCTTAGATGCAGCAAATGAATCACTCTTATGAAATAGAAAATATGTCCATATATATATCTAGAGTAATCATTTACTATTACCAATGTATACAAGTTACCACCAAAGCTTTTGGTTCTAGATGGACCAAACAAATCCATGTGTAAAAGTTGCAAGGGTCTGATTGTTGAAACAATGTTCTTTGGTTTAAAAGAGACCTTAACTTGATTTCCTTTTTGACATGCATCACATAGTCTGTAAGACTAAGCCCTCATTCATGTTTTGATGTATGACAAACAAAGTGTATTTTGCAGAAGATTTTTGATTTTGACCATATACATATTATGTGTTAAGTTGTATGCAAGATCACTCATGAAAAAGATAAATCAAGGATTAAAGGATGGAAGACCAAGGACACAAAGCAATGGACAAGGACTAAAGCATCAAGCAATGAAGGTCTTATACTTTAGATGCTATTGTAAAAATAGCACATTTGATTTCTTAGGTGAAGACTTAAATTTAAGAAGATCAATGAATCATCAAGACAAGAGCTTAACAGTGGAATAATATAAGCGCTCATCCAACAGTGGAATAATATAAGTGCTCGTCCAACATTGGAATAAAAAAACAAGCAGACGTCAGATAAAGTGAAACAAGCTGACGTCCAATGAACTACTAAAAAGCTGACGTCCAATGAACTACTAACAGAAGCTCGCGTCTACTAAAGTGACAGGAGCTCACGTCCAATAAAGTAACAGAAGCACGCGTCTACTAAAGTGACAGAGGCTCATGTCCAATAAAGTAACAGAAGCGCGTGTCTACTAAAGTAACAAGAAGGGCTCGTCTGCTGATGTGGCACATGGAGCTCGTCTACTGAAGTAACAAGAAGAGCTCGTCTACTGAAGTAACAAGAAACGCTCATCTACTGAAGTAACGAGAAGCGCTCGTCTACTAAAGTGGCATATGAAGCTCCGTCCACTAAAGTACTAAATGGAGCTCGTCTACTAGCCCATCTGAATGTAAATCTTAATGGCTAGATGGAAACGGTTACTTTTCAAGATGGACGCGAACTCTACAAGAACAATCAGAATCTTATTTCAAGAACGAAAATCAAGAAAACATATTTTGTTAAATCAGATCCAAATCTGTTTTAATTGATCCCAACGACTATAACTTGTGTTCTATATAAAGAGGGATCAAAGGAACACTTTTCATAACATTACCTTACACATTCTGAAAGTAAAAATACGAAAGATTCAAAAGCTTCCAAAAGTTCTTCATCTTTGAGAGAAAAGTGTGATATTTCTTAGAACTTCAATTTGTATAATCAGACTTTTAGAGTCTTTCTTCTACTCAATTCTTTCTGTGAATCAGTGTGATTAAGAGAGGGTATCTCTTAGGATTGAACAATGATAGAAGGGATCCTTGGGTATAGAAAAGCAAGTGTGCTTTTTGGTGTGTTCTTGAGCAAGGAGGTTGTCCTTGTGAATGCTGTAATTGGATATTGTAATTTATGGTTATAGTGGAGAAAACCACAGAGATGTGGGACCAGATGTAGGCTTACCAGAGGAGGTAGCCGAATCAGGATAAGAATGCTTGTTAACTTGAATCTTTGATCTGCAATATGTGTTAAATTTGTTGTTACTTCTTATAATTCTTCTTAACATCATTACTTGTTATATAACCTGATTCTTGGGAATTAAAATTGAGTGAAAACCAATTTTCTTAAAACTCTCAGGATAAATCGGTTTGCGTGTTCTTCTCATCTCTAAACTCCATATACTTGTTATATGCACGTGTGTATTGTGAATGAGTTTTAAGAATGCTTGTTAACTTGAATCTTTGATCTGCAATATGTGTTAAACTTGTTGTTACTTCTTATAATTCTTCTTAACATCATTACTTGTTATATAACCTGATTCTTGGGAATTAAAATTGAGTGAAAACCAATTTTCTTTAAGAAAACTCTGTTTTGCTTTAAATCGTTGAATTTTTTTTCAATATCTCAATCCCCCCCCCCCCCCCCCTCCCGAGATTGTAGCCATTACCAACATGTGGCATCAGGGCTAAAACTCTTGTTACAAAGCTTAATAGCTTCAAGAGATGGCTACAAATGATATCCTGGGTGATGGGGCTTCACTCACTAGCCCCCTGCCTTTAATGGCTCCCAATACATATATTGGAAAGAGAGAATGCTTATCTTTCTTGAGGCTGCAGGTTTAGATGTATTAGATGCTGTTGAAAATGGTCCCTATGTTCCATTTATTCTTGATGCTAAGGGAAATAAACAAAATAAACCAAGAGATGATTGGAATGATGATGATAAAAGAAGAGTTGGTTATAATGCTAAGGCAAAAAATATTATAACAGCTGCCTTGAATTATGATGAGTTTTTTCAGGGTCTCCAATTGCAAAACGGCAAAGCAAATGTGGGATACTCTTAAACTCACTCAAGAAGGAACCAACGATGTGAAAAGAGCAAGAATGAATGCACTAGTCCATGAATATGAACTCTTTCATATGAAGAATGGTGAGGAGATAGATGAAGTGCAAAAGAAGTTTACACACATTGTGAACCAGCTAGAAAGACTCGGACATACAATCACAGATGAGAAAAAGATTAACAAGATAATGAAATGTTTGAGTCGTGAATGACAGCCAAAAATTACTGCAATTGCTGATGCAAAGGATCTAGACACCATGCAGATTGCTACTTTATTTGGCAAGTTGAAAGAACACGAATTGGAACTCAATAGATTGAAAAGTCATGAAGATAAGGAGAAAAAGAAGAAAGGACTCTCACTCAAGGCTCATATCTCCAAAGAATCAATAGAAAGTGATGAAGATAAACACCTTGATGAAAGTGAAGAATCCGAAGAAGAAGGCATGAGATTGCTTGTGAGGAAATTTAGTAGATTCATAAAAAAAATAGAAACAAGAAGCAATTCGGTTTTCCTACCAAAAATAACACGAACAAAGGTGAAAGCTCTTCCTCAACAATCAAATGCTTTGAACGTGGAAAGCTTGGACACTACAAAAATGAATGTCCAAAGCTACAAAAGAAAGAAAAGTGTGAGAAGAATGACAACAAAGAGAAGAAAGGAAGAAAGCCTAGAAGAGCATACATAGCTTGGGAAGAAAATGATATGGATTCCACTAGTATTGAATCTGAAAATGAAGAAGCCAACCTATGTCTCATGGCAAATCAACAAAGTGATAGTGAAATCGAGGTAAATGATTCTTCTCCTACCTATGATGAGTTACAAGATGCTTTTGATGATTTGCATGAAGAATATGTTAAAATTGGTAAACAACTCATATCTTCTAGGAAGATCATTGCAAAACAATGTAGCGACTATGCATCTTTACAAATAAAGCTTAAAGAACTAGAAGCTAAAAATTCACAATTACTTGCATCTAGTTCAATTTGCACCAAATGCACTACACTAGAAAATGAAGTTGAAAAACTGAATACAACTTTATCTAAGTTTACTTTGGGTAGAGATAACTTGAATGCCATATTAGGACAGCAAAAGGGTGTGTATGACAACGCTGGAATTGGATATAATCCTATGGTATATGAAAAATCTTTCAAGAAGCTTTTTGTTGCACCTACTTCTTCAACTAGTCCTTTTGTGAAATGTTATTATTGTTTAAAGAAAGGTCATACAACTTCTACTTGTAGACTTAGAAAGAATATACATGTTGGCATTAAACAAATTGGGTTCCAAAAGGAACTTATGTTGCTACTAACACCAAATGACCCAACCAGATTTGGGTACCTAAAGGAAAAGTATAAAAAAAATCTGTTTTGTAGGTGTGTTTGAAGGCCAAAAGCTCAAGCTGGTTTTTAGATAGTGGCTTTTCCAAACACATGACCAGAGACATCACAAAATTTACATCTTTCACTCCCAAAGAAGGTGGAAATGTCACCTATGGAGACAACAACAAAGGAAGAATTCTTGGTGTTGGAACAATAGGAAAAAGTCCAGCAATCAAGATTAAGGATGTTTTCTATGTGGAAGGGCTCAAACACAATCTACTAAGTATAAGCCAATTATGTATCCTCTTCAAAAATTAAATTCAACGGTTATATTCAAGAGAGCATCACATTCACACATTATTTATCATAAAAAAAAATACTACATACACTTGCATTAGCCTTACACCTATATTTCCTCCCACCTATCTTTGTTTTATATAACCCATTAATTCCTTCAAGATATAAGTTAATTAACTTTATACTTCCCTTAAAGACATGCCTCTGCACATTCAAAAACAAATTTCCTTCACATTGGCAGTCTAGTAATACGGCATAGACATAGAATATCAAGAGCAATTAACATTTTCTACATGTATTATAAGCCTCCTATGTCTTCTATGTGTAACCGTTGCCATTAAATCAGAGCAATGGTTTGATAGCAATGAAAGAAAAATAAACCAAATAGAATAATCATTGTCTATATAATCTATCAATTATATATTTTGTAGGTAAATCACATAGTTTATTGCAAGCTACTAACCATATAGTGAATAAGGAAAAAACAAAGCACATGGTGTAGTTTATAAACGATAGCACAATCATAAAAAAATTGTCAGGTTACATGCATAGTTGATTGTGTAATATTCTTATCATGCTCATGTTTATCCTCATTTATCTTATTTGTTAATGTTACATAATAGTTCATTTTTAAAGAGCAAAGACAGCATCAACAGTAACCACTTAATAGACTACATTAAACCACAAGGAAAAAGTAATTAAAATCACATACCAATTAGAATGAGAGCAACACTAGCACAACTAGAAATGTATATAACTTTCACAAATCAAGAACCTGCCCAACAGAAAATTGAATATAATCATAAATATAAAGCTGTAAGAATCTATATATAAAAAGAACTTAAAAGCTAGACAGTACTCAACAGGGAAATCAAATTAAATACTCCATTCCAAGTAAACCCCAACTAGAATTATGTGAACCAAACACAATCTACAATTACTATTATTCATACCCAAGTTGACGCCCATGCTATTCTTGCCAAGGGCAAGCACCACAGATACAAGCCACCACAACGAATACATAACAATGAATCATGGACATAACATAGCGAGACTGAGAAGTTCAAATCATTTTACAATACACTCAAAAACTGATTTCATCAACCTGGGGATTGCTTCTTGGCACCCTAGAAGCCTACATTGACAACCAACACTAAAAACACTATAGCAATATAACAGATTGCAGAGCAGCCACTATAACGGAGAAAGTCATTGAAATGAAAAAACTTCCAAAGTTTGAGAAATATACATAAGTTGATAATCCTAATAGTTTTAAACCTTTATACCATAAATAAATAAACAGTGAACAATAATCAAACTTTCATTACTCAATTTATGATGCATTTATCAAATATCTTGGTCCAAGCATTACAAAAAAATTCAATACCGATGGAAAAAGTCTAACAAGCATAAATAAATAAATTAATTAATTAATAAAAAGACATTTGTTACCTTAAAAAGGGCAATGCTGCCAATTACCAAAACCATAAAGACAGATGTAAATTACCAAAGTATTTCACTCACCAAACATTCAAGTTTCTAGCCCTCTGGAATGTTATTAACTACTATAATGTCTTCTATTATACAGTTAGCTCTCAGTTTGTTAGTTCATGTTCTATTGCTTTTTTGTTTCTTCTTCATGCTAACATTTACAAACACCTATTGAATTGTTTAACAAAATATATTGGTTTTTCAGGTAGACAAACAATAGAGTTAACTATAAAAAAATATTATTAAAATACTCAATAGATGTCTTGAAAGCAGAGATCACCTGAGCAGAGCTCTCCTAATCTTATACCAACTTCATGTCAGGTGAAAAACTTGTCCATGAGAATCTGGACATTTCAAATTTTAAATGTATAACAACAACACTTGAAACAGAAAGATGTCACATTTTAACATTTTCTGGGTTCACAAAACTACATGAGACTCGTTTCATTAACAAAATAAAAACACACATCACCTAAATCACATACAGACTAACACAATTATTCAACACTAAATCCCTAAATATGGTGGAAGAAGCACATAAAACATGACTACATAACTGCATGGTAGAAACATACATACAAAGGAAAGGTTATTTATGACTTAAACAAAAGAGAATTTGGTCTTGGAAATTTTCTTGTCGGCTAACAACTCCTTCTCAATTGCATTTTGAGCAGTTTAATAGAACACGAAGAATAGTCAGTCACCCTATCACTTAAACCACAATGTAAGGCTCTATGAATGGACTTAATAAATTGAGGACTTATACTATGAAACCATTGGACTTAATAAATTGAGGACTAATACTATGAAACCATTTCACATGCTCTAAATTTGTGGGCAATATAACTTCAAGGCATAAATGGTTAGGCTTTATAATATATAACTTCAGAGTAGCCTTAGAGCAACTTTTAGAAGCTTACAGATTTTGCACTGTCACCAGTTCATGGCTATCACAAAAAGACACAATTTTTTTTTATTTACATTTTTATTACATATCCAGAAAACTACAAACCTGCCAAGTAGGAAAAGCATGTTGATCTGTTGAGTAAAACAATCACGCAGAGAAGAAATGAATGTAAACTTATGGTGCTCTATCGTGTTGAACAAATTAGAAAGAAGAAATGAGAGAATGTAGTGTAATTTTTTGAAAGAAAAATGAACAAAATAGATAGAAGAAGTGAACAAACTCACCAGTTTTTTTGCGTGCAGACGACCTTGAGCAGAAACGGCGAAGATGACAACTGAGGGAGGAAGAAAACTGTTCGAGTTACTTATTGGAAATTAGCGACGACCTTTTAATATTAGCGACGGCTAGGCCGTCGCAAATTACGATTCCGTCACAAATTGAGAATGACCGTCGCAAAAGTACCGTCCGTCGCAAACCAATATGGCCGTTGCAAATGACCTTGGACAAACATTTGCACATTAGCGACGGCCATGCCCGTCGCAAATTGGCACCAAAATTTCGCGTAAAATGGCGGGAACGTTACTGACAGATTTGCGACGGAACTTCCGTCAGTAATCTCTTCTACCATTTAGCCGTTGCAAAACATAAAATTAGCGACGGATTTGAGGCCGTCGCAAAAATTCCGTCGCTAATTAACCTTATTCTTGTAATGAGAGTTGATGGGGCCTAGAACTGTGTTGCCTTGCTACAACATTTTGTCAGTGCCTAAGGAACTATTTTGGTTTGTTTCTAGTTTCCTGTTTTCATTTTCTAATCTTAAAGACAATTATAACTAAAATAATTATAAAAGTGTCACATTGTTTTTATCTTGTTTCTTGTTTCCAAAGATTTATACGAAAACAGTGAAAACAAATAAAAAAATTGTTTTTAATGTTTCTTGTACAAATCTTTGGAAATAAAAAACAAATGAAAACAAAGTGAGACTTTTATAATTATTTTAGTTATAATTATCTTTGAAATCAGGAAATGAAAACATGAAAATGAAAATAAATGAAAGAGACCCTAAATATTTCTTCAATCTTGCTATTTGCATAATATCTATCTATCTATCTATCTATCTATCTATCTATCTATCTATTATTATTATTATTATTATTATTATTATTATTATTATTATTATTATTATTATTAGAACTGAGTTGTGGGATATCACATTGCTTCTTGTACATCTTTTGCCACATCAACATTTTATCTCGGTTGTCACCATCTTTTGTATCTATTTTTTATTTTTTTCCTTCGAGAACGACAATAATTTTTAATCATAATAGTAGTCATATTTGTCTTCACTAACAAGTATCGACCCAATTAATTTAAAATAACCATTACAAACATTTAATATAATTTAACGACTTCAATTCCAAATATTGAATGCTACATAACTAGCAATAAAACCATAACAAACATTTAAATATAATTTAACAACATGAATTCCAAAACTTTGACACTACATAATTGGCAATTAAAAATAAATTTATAACATATACAATACTAACTAACATTCATGATGACAGCAATGGAAGGTGAAGCTTGGGGTGTCCTACAAGCTCTTAAATGGACAATCTTTGCAAACCACACCATGGACATCTTTGAGACAGATTGTAAACAAGTGGTGGAGGATATTCATAATGCCAAAAATGATGTGTCTGAGTATGGTAGGTAACCTCATTAAAGAGTGAGGAATCATTTTATCTTTTTAAAACATCTACAGAGTTGTCTTTGTTAGATGAGAAGCAAATGGTAGTAATTATAACTTAGTTAGGATGTCTATCAATTATACTATTCGTATTATCTTTCATTCAGTACTTTTTTGTATTTGGAATATTATCTGTAATGAAATGAAAAAATTTGGTTTGTGTAAAAAAAGAAATTCATCATTTTGATAAAAAAAAAAACTAACATTCATCATTCAACAGTTAATCCCAAGTGTGTATAAATATCAATGTTTTAAGAATCGGACTGGTCATTGAATCGATGAAGGAACATCTTCAAGGTTGAATGATCCAACCGTGATTGAACCAGTATTAATTAAATAATATTTATAAATTTTTTAATATAATATGTTTAACAATATTAAACAAAAATAATAATATTCAGAACACCATCACATTGAAAACTGAAATTCACTTAAAAATATGACAACTCATAACATAAAGCATGCGAAATTACACATGAAACCAAATCAAATATGATATAACATCTAAAATTATTAAGCCCGATTTTTTATTTTGAATTATTTAGCCCAAACAAATGTAAAACACTTCAAACATTGTCACAGGGCTTCACTGGAACCAGCCCCCCTTTTTTTTTCCTTTGTAAAAAAAACCATTGAAAAATATATTGAAGCCAGCCAGCCACACGTAAATGACGGTCCATTCTTTTTTTTATTTGAAAAAACATTGAAGACAGCCCACGTGTAATTGACTTTTGTTTTTTGTCCCGAGATATCGCAAATTGGATGCGCCGCTCCCACCAAGAGAAAACCTAGCCGCAAAGGAAAATCATGCGCCACCCCCCAACACCTAATTTCATCTTTTCCAGTCTTCTTCTTCTTTTTTGATGGTATCACGATCGGCCCACTTTTTTGACTTCGACCACCAGTTTTGATGAGACTGATGCATTTTGGTGATGCTTTCTTGGAGTTTTCTTTTAGTGTGGTGTGACTGATGCATGCTTTGCATCATTGCTGCATGGTAGGATCTCTTTCCTGAATCCATTATTTCCCCCACCTCCTTCTTCCATTTCTACAACTTCTCATCCTCCTTTGCCACCTCCTATTTCATCTTCTTCCACTCCTCCACCTCAGCCTACCAAGACTTTTGCTCAGGCACTCGAGAATGCTTGTGACATCCCCCTTAGCCAACTTCCGGTTCCGTGCATGGAAGGTGATGCCATGGTTGTAAAAATCCCAGAGGGGAATATAAGGCACGCCTTGAAAGCTGCAAGAATAACTTCATGCCGCCGTTTGGTGATCAGGATAAGAGAGACAAGATATGATAAGATATCATATCTATTTGATGAGCCAGCATAATAGGATAAGTTAATCTATCATATCTTGTCACTTATCATATCCTGTCAATCTAGTTAAAATTCTATCCTGAGGGGAGGGCTGGGTTAGAACTCAACATGATATGATAATGTGATTTTCTTCCAGTAACAAGTAGGATAAGGTGATTTAAAGTATAATAAAATATAAAAATATATAATATATAATATATAAAATAATTAAAGTATAATAAAATAATAATTTAAAGTATAATAAAATTTAATCTGATTACCAAAAAAGGCATAATAAAATATAAAATATTTAAAATAATAAAAATATTAATAATAAATTTTAAAATTTATTTTTATTTTATCACAATGCTAAGTTTGTTATTTTATATTATTTTTTAAAAACTGTAAAATATAAAAAATTATTCTAATAATTTAACTATATGTAAAGTAAAAACAAAAAATGAATATTTAAAAATATAAAAAATTAATTTTAGTTAGATAATATTTAAAAAATTTGAAACATTATATGTAATTTTATCACAAGGATAATTTTATTTTTTTATATAAATTTAAATAATGAAAATTATATTAAAAAAAAAAGTAAATCTAATAAAAGATGAAAACATTTAGAATAAAAACGAAATTTTTTAAAATTCATACTTAAATTATAATGCTGTCCAGTTGGTTATCTGGTGGACACCAAACGTCGGATAGGATAACAGCTTATCCTGCTCATATCCTATCCTACTCCTATCGTGTCCTCTTATCCTATCCACCCTTATCCTATCCTGACCACCAAACGAGCCCTCACAGTAGATTGCATCTTGATAACTCTTAAAAATAAGAGTTATTATTATCTTTTTAACTAAATCATTGTACTTGGGAATTGGGCCAAGGAATATTTTAATATTTGAATTTATGTAAAGCCTAAAAAGTGAGGTATGAGAGAGAGTGTAAAAACCCAAGTTGGGGAGCACTAGTACAAATAATAAAAATTAGGCTACCTCTTAGGTCAGCTGGTATAGGGTACAACAACCTCCATTTTCTCTCTGTGTCTTCTCTATAATTAGCTTTTACGCATTTAGGCTTTTATTTCCCATTTTATTGACTTGTCTTGTCATTATGCTCATTATGAGCTAAATTTCTCTTAGCTAGGAACTATGAATTTGTAATTGATACTTATGGGTGATTTATGCAAAGAATGTTAATTATTTTCCTCTATTCTGCATGAATGCCTATTTTGGTTTGGATTGATCAACTGAGCTGAGATTGTTAGCTAACTAAGTTTGGAAAAACTTAGTTAGTGGATTTGTTTAGAGGATAAAGATTAAGTAATTAGTTGGAAAATTAATTGATGTTGAATGAGGTAGGAACAGCCTTCAAGTCTTTAAGTAGCTGGGCACACTTAATTCATGTCTGAGCGAATTTAATTTGAACTTAGGAATAAGAAGCACTTAATGAAACTCAGTCTTATTGTTGGAAAACAAAATTCATTTCCTAGACTAAATGCCGTAGCATTCTGAAGTATAAATTACCATGCAGTTAAAATTACAAAGGATTAGTCTTCCTAGCTATTACTCATCTCATTTGACAACTCTATTTCATTGATTTATCATCTTGCAACCTACAGTTACTGCCTGAGATTGACTTATTGTCTTTTACTTTATTGCTAAAAACCAACCTTCTTTTATTAAGCTATTTAGAAAATTTAAAAATAGAATTTGTTCTCAACTCATTTAAATCCTCGTGGTAACAATCTTTATTCACACTCTATTACTTTTAAGACTGTGTTCACTTGCACATTGGGATAGTGACACCAGAAATAACTACCCAGCAGTTTGAGTTCAAACCGATGATGTTCCAAATGCTTCAAACTGTTGGACAGTTCAGTGGTGCTCCTACTGAAGATCCACACTTGCATCTGAGGCAATTTCTGGAAGTGGCCAGCAATTTCAAGATCCCTGGAGTAAGTGATGATGCTTTCAAGTTAAGGCTTTTTCCTTATTCCTTGAGGGACAGAGCCAAGACTTGGCTGAACTCTTTGGAATCCAACTCCATTACGTCTTGGAATGGCCTAGCTGAAAAGTTCTTAACTAAGTACTTTTCTCCTACTAAGATCATTGCAAGAATGAGGAGTGATATAACTTCCTTAAGGCAGAATGATGATGAATCACTGAATGAATCATGGGGGAGGTTCAAGGAACTGTTGAGAAAGTGTCCCCACCATGGTATTCCTGTTTGCATCCAAATGGAGACCTTCTATAATGGGTTACTGCCTCCCTCGAGGTTGATGCTAGATGCTGCATCAGGAGGCACATTTTTGACTAAGTCTTACAATGAGGCTTATGAGCTGATTGAAAGCATAGCTGCTAACAGCTATCAATGGCCAACTGTGAGGGCCAACTCTGCTAAAAAACCTGCTGGAGTGCTTGAGGATAAGGAAACAAATGCCTTATCTGCTCAGCTAACTGCCATCACTAATATGTTGAAAAACTTGACCGCTGCCAACACAAGTAAGAAACCAGTTATGGCTGAGCCGGTGGGGGCTCAAATGAGTTTTGCAACCTGTGTTTTCTGTGGAGGGGGACATCTGTTTGAAGAGTGTCCCAATAACCCAATATCTGTGAATTATGTGGGGAATAGAGAGAACAATGCATATTCAAACACCTAAAATCCTGGTTGGAAGCAACACTCAAATTTTAACCACGGGAATTACAGCAATACATTGAATTCTTCATCTGGAAACACACCACAACAATACCAACAACAGGGAGACAACAGCCAGCAGCAGCAGAATCAAGCCCCTGCAAAAGAATCTTCCTTAGAAGCCATGCTGAAAGCCTTCATGACTGAAACTAAGGCTCAAATCCAAAATCAAGGAGCTGCTGTAAGAAAATTGGAGAATCAAGTAGGTCAGTTAGCAACTGCATTAACTAACAGACCTGCTGGCACCCTACCTGCATCCACAGAGTCTCCATCTTCCTCAAATGATAAAGGGTAGGAGCAGGTTAAGGCCATAAACTTAAGAAGTGGGAAATAGCTACAGGATGTTGTAGCATCTAAGCAGCAAGGAACAAATACAATTGAACCAACTGAAATAGAAAAGACTAAGCTTGACTCGGTTCCACTGCCTGAAGAGGCAGTGAAAGTTACTCCCAAGTGGATTGAGCCTAAACTGATTTCAGATATGCATCCTCCTCCTTTTCCACAAAGGTTGAAGAAGGAAGCTCAAGAGAAGCAATTCAACAAATTTATGGAAATTATCAAACAATTGCACATCAACATACCCCTGGTTGAAGCCCTGCAGCAGATGCCTAACTACACCAAGTTCATGAAGGACATTCTCACAATGAAGAAGAGGTTGGGAGAATTTGACACAGTTGCTATGACAAAGGAATGCAGTTTAATGGTGCAGAACAAGGTACCTCGGAAAATGAACGACCCAGGCAGTTTCACAATTCCCTGTTCCATAGGGAATACTTATTGTGGAAAGGCTTTGTGTGATCTCGGAGCTAGCATCAATTTGATGCTAATGTCTATTTTCAGGTAACTTGGAATTGGTGAAGCAAAACCTACTACAGTAACTCTGTAATTGACTGATAGATCCATTGCCTACCCTGAAGGAAAGATTGATGATGTGTTGATCCGGGTGGACAAATTTGTTTTCCCAATTCACTTCATTATTCTTGATTTTGAAGCTGACAAGGAAGACCCCATCATCCTTGGAAGACCCTTTCTTCCAACAGGAAGAACATTGATAGATGTCCAGAAGGGAGAGCTTAATATGAGGGTCAATCATCCTGATGAAGAGATTAAGAGCTGTTCTGTTATTACTGGTATTGAATCCCTTGTGCAAGAGCAACTTCTAGCAGTAAGGCAAGGTTTAGAAACAGAATTTGAAATTCATGATGAAACTGGTTCTGGGAATGAAGAACTGAAGATACTAGTAGAAGAGAAAATGGCACACAGGTCCTGGATCAGAAAATATGAGTCCCTGGAACTTACTGATGATAATTGCAAAGAGAATGTTCCCTCCATTGAAAGACATCCCACTCTTGAATTGAAGCAGCTGCTTACTCACCTGAAATATGCTTATCTGGGAGAACAGGATACCCTGCCCATCATTATATCTTCTTTTGCTTACTTTTGATCAGGAAAATAGTCTCATTTCAGTTTTGAAGAAGCATAAGAAAGCTATTGGATGGTAAGTGGCAGATATCAGAGGAATCAGTTCTAGTCTTTGTATGCATAGAATTCTCTTAGAAGAAAATGCCAAGAATAGCATTGAAGATCGGAGAAGACCAATCCAATAATGAAAGAAGTGGTGAAGAAAGAAATTATCAAATGGCTGGATGCAGGAATCATTTATCCTATCTCAGACAGTGTGTGGGTTAGTCCTGTACAGTGTGTGCCAAAGAAGGGCGGAGTCACTGTGGTAAGAAATGAAAAGAATGAGCTTATTCCTACAAGAACTGTTACAGGGTGGAGGATATGCATGGATTATAGGAAACTGAACAAGGCCACAAGGAAGCATCACTTACCACTCCCATTCATTGATCAGATGCTGGATAGGTTATCTGGAAGAGAGTTTTTTTGCTTTCTAGATGGTTACTTAGGCTATAATCAGATAGAAGTGGTACCAGAAGATCAGCAGAAGACCACCTTTACTTGTCCATATGGTACATTTACTTTCATAAGAATGCCTTTTGGGCTTTGCAATGCTCCAGTAACTTTTCAGAGATGCATGATGGCTATTTTTTTTTTATTTCATTGAGGAAACTATGGAGATTTTAATGGATGATTTTCAGTATTTGGAGATTCATTCATGGGATGCTTGAACAACTTAGAGCAGGTGCTGGACAGATATGAATAGACCAACTTAGTTTTGAATTGGGAGTAATGTCATTTCATGGTCAAGGAAGGCATTATGCTAGGCCATAAAGTGTCAAAGAAAGGATTAGAGGTGGATAAGGCAAAAATTGAGGTGATTGAAAAACTTCCTCCACTTAATTCTGTTAGAGGCATCAGAAGATTCCTAGGCCATGCTGGTTTCTATAGAAGATTCATCAAAGATTTTTTCCAAGATATCTCATTGTGTAAATTGCTAGAGCAAGATAGTGCATTTGACTTCACAGTTGAATGTTTATCAGCTTTTGAAACTCTGAAGAAGACATTGATCATTGCACCTGTAATAGTAGCTCCAGATTGAGATAAGCCATTTGAATTGATGTGTGATGCAAGTGATTTTACAGTGGGAGCTGTGTTAGGTCAAAGGCACGACAAGATCTTCCACACTATCTACTTTGCCAGCAAAACCCTCATTGATGCTCAAGTAAATTACACTACTACAGAAAAAGAATTGTTGGCAGTTGTGTTTGCTTTTGACAAATTCAGACCTTATCTGGTAGGAACCATGGTTGTGGTGTACACTGATCATGAAGCCATTAAGTACCTCATTGATCAGCCTCTGGCTCATCTAGTTTTATGACTAGTATGACGGTGGTTTTGTGTTAATTATATCTCGTTTTCGCCCAAATTAGGCTTGATTGTCCTCAAGCAAGGTTTTGTGTCCTTTAAGTAGTTTTAGGATAATTTAGCCAGTTTTGAGTCAAATAAAACACTTATTGCTATTTCATGTTTCAGGATAATGAGAGAGCAAGGAGGGAAGGATACATAGAAGCAGAAGCCCTCACGGCCTAGCCGTGACACTGGTCACGGCCATGATGAGCTACCCAGGAAAGACAGAAAGCATCACGGCCTACCCGTGATGTCCATCACGGGCGTGGTATGAAGACCCTGAAGTCAGAAAGCATCACGACCTAGCCGTGACAATGGTCACGACCGTGATGAGAAGACCAGAGAGATCAGAGAGGATCACGGCCTAGTCGTGATGACTATCACGGGCGTGATGGGAAGACAATGAAGAACAAAAGTGATCACGACCTAGCCGTGATGGAGGTCACGACCGTGACAAATCAGCACCCAAAGTTAGAAAGGATCACGGCCGTGAAGGACAAGAATTTGAACTGGCGCCCAAGACAGAAGCGGTCACGGCCAAGCCGTGACGGCCATCACGACCGTAACGCGCGGCCACCCTATATAACAGAGGCGCAGCAGACAGAAAAAGGATCCAGAATTTCACTTCTTTCAATATAATTTTAGATTTTTGTTATGTCTTTGATGGAGAACTAATCTCCCTAGGTTAATCTGCTGTAATCTGCTTCCGCCGACACTTGAGGTCTTGTAATTCCCGATTGAATTTTCTTCTCTCTTTCAATGTTATTCGCTATTCTCTGTTTGCTTAATTCAGTTTGTATCGAATTAGTGTTGATTTATTTTGTATGATTTTATGTTCTTAAACTTAATCGCGTTTGCTTAATTCGCATGCGTTCAATTCGTGTTTGCTTAATTCACGAAGGGCTTCATCCGTTTGCTTAATTCGGAATTAGGAGCATATGTCACGTAGCGTCGATTTCGCTTGTTAATCGATGCTACAATCGAAAAGGGATTAGAATCCGCTTAGGGCATGGAATTACATGAACCAATGATAGTGGGAACCAAACAACAGATTGATCGTCTTTGTCTCATTTTATAATCACTTAAATTGCTCTGTTTTTCTGCTCTGTTTTCATTCTGTTTTTTAATCAATCTCAAACCAAACCCCCCCAAGAAAACTGATTTTCTGTGATAATAACATTACGAGAGTCCTTGTGATACGATACCTGAGTTGTCGCATCCTAAATACACCTTTTTACAAACCACTCTTCTTTTTGACGCGTGCGCGACAACGTGTCAAAATTGGCGCCGTTGCCGGGGACTCTTGTTTGTTGTTCTCGCATTTTTTGTTTTCGTTTTTTTTTTGCTGAATTAGTCTGGCTACTAGGTCTACTTGTTCTGACTTGTGTGATTTTGATCCTGAAATTGAAAGAACACTGCACATACACCGTAGAGCAATTCGGGCTAGCACTAGTAGTAATTCTAATTTTGCACCTATTTTTAATAACATGGCTGATCAAAGGACATTAAGACAGCTTGATGCCCCTAATGTTAATTATAATGGATTGTGTATTGAGTATGCTGGTGTGGTTGCCCCTTTTGAACTTAAATCTGGTTTAATACATTTGTTGCCAAGATTTAGTGGTCTTGCAGTTGAGGACCCACATAAGCATTTGAAGGAATTCCAGGTTGTCTGCTCTACACCCTTGAGACCGGAAGGCATAACTGAAGACCATATCAAATTATGAGCTTTCCCATTCTCCCTTGAAGGCGCTGCAAAGGATTGGTTGTACTATTTGGATCCAAATTCTGTTACAACTTGGAATGATCTGAAGAAGGTTTTCCTAGAAAGATACTTTCCTGCCTCCAGAGCTGTATCCATCAGAAAAGAGATATGTGGCATCAGACAGAGCAATGAGTCATTGGCTGAGTACTGGGAGAGATTCAAGAAGTTGGTATCTAGCTGCCCTCAACACCAGATTTCTGAGCAGCTCCTTATTCAATATTTTTATGAGGGATTGCTCCTAATGGACAGAAATATTTTGGATGCCGCTAGTGGGGGAGCACTCGTTGATAAAACTCCAGCTGCTGCCAAGCAATTGATTGAAAATATGTCATTAAACTCCCAGCAGTTCACAACCAGAAGCAACTCTGTCGAGACAAGGGGTATAAATGAGATCCAAGGTTCTTCTTCCAACAAGGCCCTTGAAATCAGAATTGATGAGCTCACTTCTTTGGTGAAGCAACTGGCAATGGATAAGGTTAAGACGGCAAGTTTGTGTAGCATGTGTAGTTCTCCTGAGCACCTAACCGATACATGCCCTATTCTGAAGGATGAGTCAGTCGCTGATTTGCCTCAAGCTTATGCAGCCAATCTCCACAATCAAGGCAACAATCAGAACCGGTACAGCATTCCTGACCTCTCCACAAATAAGTACCACCCTAACTGGAGGAATCATCCAAACCTTCGGTATGGGAATTCATCACAACAACAGTTGATGGCACCACCACAGAATCCTCCTCAAGTGACCACCTCTGCACCTTCTGGACCTTCACTAGAGAACCTGTTCAAGCAAATGACTACACAAATGACTGCACAAATGAATGCACAAAATCTCCAATTTCAGCAGCAATTTGGACAGATCCAGGCCTCGCAGGCACAGTTTCAGCAGCGAACGGATGCTAGCATTCACAATTTATAGACACAGATTGGACAGCTTTCCACTTCGATGAATGCCATGCAGCAAGCTCAGGGATCGAACCAACTACCTACGCAGATAGTGGTGAATCCCAATGCCCCCAATCCTAATGTGAGTGCCATTTCTTTGAGATCCGGGAAAGTTGTAGAGGCAGCCCCTGAAAAAAATGAAGAAACTGTTGAGGTAACTCCTGAGCCTTCTGTTGTTGTCGAAGCTGAGAGAGTATATGTGCCACTGATCCCCTTCCCGCAAAGAGTTCAGAAAAATAAGAAGAATGATGGGGAAGACAAGGAGAGGGAGATTCTAGATGTGTTCAGAAAGGTGGCGGTAAACATTCCGCTTCTGGATGTGATTAAGCAGGTTCCAAGGTATGCAAAGTTTCTGAAGGATTTGTGCACCCACAAGAGAAGGTTGAAGGGTAATGAGAGAGTCAATTTGGGGCGAAATGTTTCAGCCCTCATTCAGCCTAGACTTGCTCTCGTGAAGGTTACAGTTTCAGCCCTCACTCAGACATTGCCACAGAAGTGCAAGGATCCGGGAACTTTTGCTATTCCATGCACCATCGGGGACAGCAAATTCGACAATTGCATGTTGGATTTGGGAGCCTCCATAAATGTCATGCCCACCTCTGTTTTCAACAACCTTGATCTGGGTCCTTTGCAACACACAGGTCTTACCATTCAGTTGGCCAACAGGACCAATGCTCGCCCCATGGGAGTGGTAGAAGATGTGCTGGTGCAAGTTAATGATTTGATTTTCCCTACTGACTTTTACATCTTGGACATGGCAGGGGAAACAAATTCAAGCAGATCACCCATCATCCTGGGCAGACCGTTCATGAAGATGGCAAAGACAAAGATTGATGTTGATGATGGAACCATGCCCATGGAGTTTGGTGACATAATTGCAAGGTTCAACATTTTCGATGCTATGAAGCATCCATTGGAAGAGCACTTTGTTTTCCAAATAGAGTTGCTCTCTGAAATTGTTAATGACACCTATGATGACTTGGTTACTGATTTTCCATCCATTTCTGATTTTAATGATGTTTATTCATGTACTGACTGTACTAACACTAACCCTTGTCTTGTTTGTGCCGAGATTGATTCTACTTTGCAGGGTGATAGTGAAAGTGAAGCTGTCTATTCACTAGTGGAAATAATGTAATACACGGGAACGTTTTACGTCAGTTGACCATATGTTTGACGTTAAAAATGAGGCGGTGGCAGTTTTGTAAATATTAAATCACTATTTGCGTCAGTTGTTTAATGAATTGACGTTAAAAGTGATTATTAACACTTTTAACGTCAGTTGTTTATACAACTGACGTTAAAAGTGTGATTTTTACTTCAGTTAATTAAATAACTGACGTAAATAATCAACTCATTCCTATATTTCTTTCGTTGTCATCTCCCTGTTGTCACTCTTAACGCAGATCACTCCATATATAGTGCAGTTTATTTCTAATCTTTTTTTTTAAAAAAAAGTTTATTTTTAATCTTAATTAATTAGCTTGAATTAGTAAACAAATTCTTGTGCAAATTAAAATAAATAAACATTTAACATAAAACAAGTTATATGTATAATCAAATCGCATCTCATTGAAGCGATTCATAAGTTACAATTACATGATTAAAAGATAAAAAATTTCCGCAAGATAGCACTAAAATATAAAAAAGTTTCTGCTTCAACATCATTTTCGTCTCAGTCCTGTCCTCAGAAACTCCAATGGATGCATCTCCTCCCTTACTTGAAGTCCGTGATGCTCCATGTGAATCCACAGTCACTTTGGAGACAAAGCAGAGTGAAGGGTGCACTCGATCTGTTTCAGCAATATTCTTGGAACAGTCACTTGGTTCCAAAGCTGAGGTTTTGGAACTGTAGCTGCTGATTCTCCGAAAGGATGATAATGTGTGCAATTCACATAATGTGATTTACACACCCTTATCACCCTTGTAATGTGATTTACACAACCTCAGAAGTTGTTTGACCATTAAGTCTAGGTATAGGAAGAAAGAGTGATGAAGTTAATCTCCATGGCAAAGCCATATTGTGAAGCAGAAAAATTAAAGGAAGGAAGGAAGCTATTTACAGGAGTAGGGGATGAAGTTACTAGGCGTCGTAAGTTGCTAAAAAATTAAATTGATCATTAAGAGCATTAGGTTCCAAGGTGCATTGGGAGTTGGCAGTCATATATTATAAACGTGCAGAAAAGAAAACGCCCGAAGGAATGGGAAGAAATAGACCTTTAAGTCTAGGTATAAACTTAATGCTCATAAAGAGGATTATAGGTTACAATGTGCATGGGTAAGTAGCACAGCAGTAATGGGTAACTAAGTAGTAGAGTAGTCAAAGGAATGAATGCTTTTGCAGAAACTTATACACTTTTAACGTCAGTTGTTGAATAAAACTGACGTTAAAATTGTTTTTTAAATAAAAAAATTTATTTTTAACGTCAGTTGTTTATACAACTGACTTTAAAAGTGTGATTTTTACTTCAGTTAAATAAACAGCTGACGTAAATAATCCTATATCCCTATCTGAAATGCCCTGTTGTCACTCTTAACACAGGTCAATGGGTAAGTAGCAGAGTAGTCAAAGGAATGAATGTTTTTGTAGAAACTTATACACTTTTAACGTCAATTGTTGAATAAAAATGAAGTTAAAAGTGTTTTTAAAATAAAAAATATTTATTTTTAACGTCTGTTGTTTATACAATTGACGTTAAAAGTGTGATTTTTACTTCAGTTAAATAAATAGCTGACGTAAACAATCCTGTATCCCTATCTGAAATGCCCTGTTGTCACTCTTAACACAGGTCAATCCACATCTATAGTGCAGTTTATTTCTAAACTTTTTTGTTTAAACAAGTTTATTTTTAATCGTAATTAATTAGCTTGAATTAGTAAACAAATTCTTGTGCAAATTGGTCGCGCTGTCGCCACGCGCCAAAAAGAACGAGCGATTATTAAAATAATGTAGTGTAGAGCGACAACTCGGATATCGTCTCTCAAGGACTCTTTAGTGTTGTTATTATTAACAGAAAATCAAAAGTTAGTTTTTGGGGGGTTTTGAGATTGAAATAAAATAAAGAAAACAAAATAAAAACAGAGTAAGAAAAGAAATTAACAAATAAACTAAAGACGATTAACCTACTGTTCTTGGTTTCCCACTATCATTGGTTCAAGCAAATCCAAGCCTTAAGCAGATTCTAATCCCCTCCCGGTTGTAGCAATAATTCACAAGCGGAACCACTACTACAGATATATGTCCCTATTCCCGAATTAAGCAAACGGGGTTAAGCACTTCGTGAACTAAGCGAACACAAAACGTACACACGCGAATTAAGCAAACGCGATTATATATAGGAACATGATATCACCGAGATAAACCAACACAACACAATATACTCCTGAATTAAGCAAACAGAAATATAAAGCATGGCATTGAAAAGAGAAAAGGAAATGAAAACAGGAAATACAAGAACCTCAAGTATGGATAGAAGCCAATTACAGTATATTAATCTAGGAGACTAGCTCTCCATTACAGACATAAAAAGAAAAGAAAATAGACTACTGGAAACTACTACTACTACAGCCTAAGACTGGCTAAAACTAGCCAACTCTGACTAACTATGACTTGCCCACACTATGACTAACTCTTCTCTCAATATCTGAATGCTCATTTTATTAACTTCAACCTCTGCCTCTTAGCTTTCCAAAGCCACTTAATTTGCTTAATTATGAGTTAAGATGAGGGAGTTATGTCCACATTCAATTCATAGGGCAGCTGAAACGCCTCTGACTTCACATGGATTAAAGCCCTTCAAAACGGCTCTGTTTGGAATAATGGTCTTCATGAGAGTTAAAGCTCTTTGTTTGATCTTTCATTTGCCACCGGTTTCAGTTCCAACCGACATCTACAGCCCAAGTTATGGCCCAATCTTCATGACCAGTTCAGGTTCCAGTGACAACAATTATATTCTGACTTCCAGACTCGCGAGGCGAATGGATGCTCGCGAGGCGAACGCTTCAACTTCAAAACTGCCACAGCCATGATCTTCAACACGGGCAAGCCGTGATCGTCTCTGACTTTTCAGAGTTGCAATACTCGCGGGGCGAGAGCTTCTTGTGGGCGAACCAGTTTTATTCATTTTTATTACCTGAAAATAAGAAATAACAGTAAGTATTTTATTTAACTTTAAATCAACTAAATTAACCTAAAAACACTTTACAGACTCAAAATCTTACTTAAGGACAATCAAGTCTAATTTGGGTGAAAATGATATAAAATAAGCACAAAGCCAAGGTCTTGACGAGTTATAAAACCAGTCAAACAGAGGCTCATCAAAATACCCCAAACTTAAACTTTGCTTGTCCCCAAGCAAACTAAAACTTAAAAACTTAAAAAGACTCAAGACCTGGAAAAACATGGCAAGCTTAAGGACTCAATTAACTTTCACACAAATTTCAAGCAATTTAACAAAACAATTTTTCTTCCAATGTTCCCCCCTTTCAAGCAAAGTAATCCCCACATGCATTTATTCTAAACAATTGAGAAATTCATCATTCAAACAATCATCAATCTAAGCAGGGGATCTAAGTTACACACAAAAGGGAGATCACCAAATTCAAACAACTGCCTTCCTCACAAGGGAAATTTATGTTCACTCCATCGCTCAGTTGTGTCAGGCTATCAACATTTCACTCAATTTCACTTTTAAGAGCACTTCCCTTGAATTTGATTTCCATCTCAAAATGGTTCCCACAGAAAACATGCAAGCAACATCAAAAGGTCTTTTATGGGTTGTAATGGGGCCTGGCTAAAGGTAGGATATACAAAGGAACTAGGCTGAGGACCCTAGGAACTAAGAGAGCATGAAACATTTTTACACTTTGAAATTCACTCAAGTTCCTTTTTCATTTTTCATTTCCAATTGCCATGGGTGACTACAGCCTTTTTATTCAACACTTTTTTATTTTTTTTATTGTTTTTCTATTTTTTTTCTATTTCTTTTCTTTTTTTTTTCTTTTTTTTTCTTTTCAAATTTTTTTTTTCTCAATCCCAAACAACATATTACACCTTGCAGCCACCCCAAACTTTAGTTTCTTGCACCCATTCTAAGATTACATGCTCTCCTAATCCTAAGATCGGGCTAACATGGTTTTCCAGATTTTTGGGCTTATAACATTAGGTTATCAAGAATTAATAGGCTAATAGGCTCAATGGGGTTAACTAGGGAACATGCATCAGGAATTGGTTATTTTAGGCTAAGTAGTTATTTACAAAGAAAATGCCTAAATCATCTGAAGCAAACACATAATCATGCAAACCAAAAAGAGATTCAATCAAATTCAGGAAAGTGCAACTTAAAAATGATTTTCACACAATTTAAAACATGTTGGAGGCTCAAAACCTCACCTGGACATTTTTTTGCAAATTATTTGAAAGAGATTCTATCCCTAGTGTGTGCTTCCTATCACCCCAAACTTATCATAAATCATGTCATCATAACAAAATCCCAAAGTTCAGTTTTCAATCACATGGGGATCATATTTTCAAAAATTTCATATCCTAGGGGGAAAACAGTCAACACTATCATGCAATCCATCTATGCAAATTCAATCAAACCCAATAAACTTGCCAATACCAGACTCAACACAACTCCTGAGCTTCTCAAATTATTCAGGAGCATTATTGACAATAAAACAGAAATAAAATAAGGAAAAGAAAATTAAAAAGAAGAAAGGTAAAGAAAACTCATTGAGGGCGGTTCCACCAGGATCCCATTGCTTGTAACATAAGTCCCACATGGTAGCCAAAGGGTGGTAGTTCATTCCATGCTTCCCTAACTTGCAGCCTTTATACGGAAGTGGGTGCTTGACAATCATAGTAACCTCGCCCAGTGCGGCGGACTTTTCACTTCCTCTGGGGTCACAGATGACCTCTTTCTCAATAAAATCCTCCCAATAAAAGTGGGGCTCAACCTCTTGGACTGGCCATGGTGCAAATTCCAGAGGCTTGAACTCCATCACCGGTTGTTCCACAGTGGGAGGTAGCTGCTCAATGGATAGTGTATTTGGAACTTCGGCTGAACAATCGGTATCACTCTCACTATCATCCTGCAAAATAGAGTCAAGAAACTGGCCACAAACAGCACACAGGTTAGTGTCAGTACAGTTAGTACATGTAGTAAAAGAAACTGAGTTAGTAAAGGTCTGATTGTCTGGACTTTCAGCGCACGGTTCATCCACCCCATCATTCTCAACACATGCATTTGATTCCACAGGTTCTTCATTATCCTCAAGCTTTTTGCCTTGATTGTCAGGATGGAATATATAAGCTCGAGGCCAATAAGTAGCATTTGTCAGAATGGGGCATGCCTCATACAGGTGCTCAGGAGAGCCGCACATGCCACAAAACTGTGTCTGCTGAAACAATTGCTTCAAATAAGTGAGCTTATCAGTAAGATCCATAACCAGACAAATTCAGCAAAAAAAAAAAAATTTTTTTTTTAATATTTTCTGCTAATAACAACAAACCAGAGTCCCCGGCAACGGCGCCAATTTTTGACCGCACTGTCGCCACGCGCCAAAAAGAACGAGCGATTATTAAAATAATGTAGTGTAGAGCGACAACTCGGATATCGTCTCTCAAGGACTCTTTAGTGTTGTTATTATTAACAGAAAATCAAAAGTTAGTTTTTGGGGGGTTTTGAGATTGAAATAAAATAAAGAAAACAAAATAAAAACAGAGTAAGAAAAGAAATTAACAAATAAATTAAAGACGATTAACCTACTGTTCTTGGTTTCCCACTATCATTGGTTCAAGCAAATCCAAGCCCTAAGCAGATTCTAATCCCCTCCCGGTTGTAGCAATAATTCACAAGCGGAACCACTACTACAGATATATGTCCCTATTCCCGAATTAAGCAAAGCGGGGTTAAGCACTTCGTGAACTAAGCGAACACGAAACATTACACACGCGAATTAAGCAAACACGATTATATATAGGAACATGATATCACCGAGATAAACCAACACAACACAATATACTCCTGAATTAAGCAAACAGAAATATAAAGCATGGCATTGAAAAGAGAAAAGGAAATGAAAACAGGAAATACAAGAACCTCAAGTATGGATAGAAGCCAATTACAGTAGATTAATCTAGGAGACTAGCTCTCCATTACAGACATAAAAAGAAAAGAAAATAGACTACTGGAAACTACTACTACTACAGCCTAAGACTGGCTAAAACTAGCCAACTCTGACTAACTATGACTTGCCCACACTATGACTAACTCTTCTCTCAATATCTGAATGCTCATTTTATTAACTTCAACCTCTGCCTCTTAGCTTTCCAAAGCCACTTAATTTGCTTAATTATGAGTTAAGATGAGGGAGTTATGTCCACATTCAATTCATAGGGCAGCTGAAACGCCTCTGACTTCACATGGATTAAAGCCCTTCAAAACGGCTCTGTTTGGAATAATGGTCTTCATGAGAGTTAAAGCTCTTTGTTTGATCTTTCATTTGCCACCAGTTTCAGTTCCAACCGACATCTACAGCCCAAGTTATGGCCCAATCTTCATGACCAGTTCAGGTTCCAGTGACAACAATTATATTCTGACTTCCAGACTTGCGAGGCGAATGGATGCTCGCGAGGCGAACGCTTCAACTTCAAAACTGCCACAGCCATGATCTTCAACACGGGCAAGCCGTGATCGTCTCTGACTTTTCAGAGTTGCAATACTCGCGGGGCGAGAGCTTCTTCGCGGGGCGAACCAGTTTTATTCATTTTTATTACCTGAAAATAAGAAATAACAGTAAGTATTTTATTTAACTTTAAATCAACTAAATTAACCTAAAAACACTTTATAGACTCAAAATCTTACTTAAGGACAATCAAGTCTAATTTGGGTGAAAATGATATAAAATAAGCACAAAGCCAAGGTCTTGACGAGTTATAAAACCAGTCAAACAGAGGCTCATCACAAATTAAGATAAATAAACACTTAACATAAAACAAGTTATATATGTATCTCATTGAAGCGTTCATAAGTTACAATTAATTACATGATTAAAAGATAAAAAATTTCTGCAACATAGCCCTAAAATATAAAAAAGTTTATGCTTCAACATCATTTTCTTCTCAGTCCTGTCCTCAGAAATTCAAATGGATGCATCTCCTCTCTCACTTGAATTCCATGATGCATCGTGATTAATCAAAGTGAAAGGGATCTTTGCATCACCTCCTTCACTGGAATTCCTTGATGCATCATCTCGAATCCACAGTCACTTGCAGCCAAAGCAGAGTGAAAGGGATGACTGGGATAAAATAAAGTGAGGGAATCACATTACGTGATTTACTCAACTTTACCATCCATGTAATGTGATTTACACAACCTCAGAAGATTTTTGACCATTAAGACAAAGGCCTTTAAGTCTAGGTATAGGAAGAAATAACAAAGGTCTCAGAGCCATTTTGTGAAGGAATAGAAATATAGAGGAAAAGAAGAGGCAGTATTACAGACTGATACAGAAGAATGGTACTTTATATAGAGAATGATTTTTACACAACACTTTTAACGTCAGTTGTATTCAAAAACTGACGTTAAAAGTGTTTTTTAAAAAAATATTAATATTTAACGTCAGTTTTTTAATACAACTGACATTAAACAATTACTTTTAACGTCAGTTGTTTAATACAACTGACGTTAAATGTTGTTTTAATTTTGGTTTTTGATTATAACGTTTACACCCGCGCGCCTTCTGCACTGCGCTCTGTACGTACGTCTCTTTTCTCTTTCAATCACGCTTAACCCTAGGTCACTCTCAACCCTCACTCTCACTCTCACCCAGCACAGAACCCTAATCGCGAGCTCATCTCCACCGCAACCACCGCGAGGGCTTCTTCGCCACCACCGTGAGGTACACTATTAACCCTAACTCTGTCTTTCCATTCATTCTTTGCAATAACTTGACATCTATCTTTCCCCTTCCCGCGCACTAACTCTCCTTGTCCCTCTGCTCTCAGTAACCACATCGAACGTTGACCACCACTCGAGCTCCCCTCACCACCACCACGCGAGCACCTAATTTTGGTGAGTATTTAGGGCACATTTTTGTATTTTTGGTTTTGAGTGTATGTTGAAACTGTAGTCTCAGTAGTTGAAACTTGAAACCATGAGTTTGAGTTGTTTGGAATGTACGTCTCTATTTTTGTTTTTGAGTGCATGTTGCTCTGCTGGTTGATCTGTCACGGCCGTGATGCTCATCACGACTAGGCAGTGATCGGTTCTGCCTGTGATGGCATGGTCTGGTTCAGTTGGCACGTTACGACCGTGATGGACATCACTGCCAGGCCGTGACCAGTGCTTGGCAATCTTCAAAAACTATAGTTTTCAATATCCCGTATTGTCCTTATATTGGATATATGTTTTGTATATCTACAAGACCTATCTAGTTATGGATCGTAGTTGGATGGTTTGTAAGCGTACTAGTGCTGAGTATTTGAAGGGGGTGGGATAATTTATAGAATTTGCTCAAAGGAATGTTCCTAATAGTAATGGAATGTTCTGTTGTCCTTGTGTCAAGTGTTTGAATACGAGGAAATGTACGGTGAAGGATATACGTACTCATTTGATTTGTGAAGGGATTTGCTTGAGTTATACAAGATGGATATGGCATGGTGATGTGTTGTTGAGTAGTACGGCGAGTGTCTCCCAATGTGAGGACGTTGACGTAGATATGGAGGATGATCGAGTATAGGACATGATCCGTGATATTGGACAAGAATATTTTCATCGAGCTCATGTGTATGATAGGTTGTGCGGTGATGCGGATAAGCCTTTATATCCAGGGTGTACTACTCATACACGGTTGTCGGCGGTGCTAAAATTGGTTTGTGTGAAGGCGAGAAATGGTTGGACCGATAAAAGCTTCACGAAATTGCTTGAAGTGTTGAAAGACTTGCTTCCGGAGGACAACACATTGCCTGACCGTAACTATGAGGCCAAGAAGGTATTGTGTCCTATGGGTATGGAGTATAAGAAGATACACGCATGCCCCAATGATTGCATATTGTACACCGGTGTTCATGAAGACAATCACGATTGCCCCAAATGTGGGTTATCACGATACAAAGTGAAGGGTGGTGATGATGATGATGATCTTGATGATGTGAGAAAAAAGGGTCCTCCTGCGAAGGTGTTGTGGTATCTTCCAATAATTCCAAGGTTCAAGCGATTGTTTGCCAATGCGAAAGATGCGAAGAATCTTAGATGGCATAATGATGAGAGGAAACGTGATGGAAAGGTTCGTCATCCTGCTGATTCTATGCAATGGAAGAATATCGATACTATGTTTCCGGATTTCGCGATGAGCCAAGAAACCTAAGGCTTGGACTTGCTACGGATGGAATGAATCCTTATGGTAACATGAGTAGTATTCATAGTTCATGGACTGTTCTGTTGGTAATTTACAACATGCCCCCTTGGTTGTGCATGAAGCACAAATACATGATGTTGTCTATGATGATTTCGGGCCCAAAGCAACCGGGAAATGACTTAGATGTTTATCTAGGTCCCTTGATTGAAGACTTGAAAACGTTGTGGGTGGAAGGTGTTGATGTAGTTGATGGGTATTCTCATGAGACTTTCAAGCTTCGTGCCATGTTATTTTGCACCATCAACGACTTTCCAACATATGGTAACTTGTCCGGATACAGTGTCAAGGGGCATAAAGCATTCCCTATATGTGAAGAAGGCACATGCTACACTCAGTTGCATCATGGAAAGAATACGGTTGATGTCGTGCGACGCGCGTGTGTTGCGCGCCGCGCTCTGCGATTCCGACAAGTGTACCGGATTGCCGCCAAGTAATAAAAGATATCGAACCCACAGAGACTGTGTAACACCCTACTTTTTATTTTCCGATTTTTATTTTTTTCAGTAAAAATATTTTCGCTGTATTAACCAGTATAAATGTATTTATTTATATTTTTATCCGAGTTCATGGAGATTGATTTTTATGAAATAAAAATCATATTCATACTCTATCTTAGGGTAGAAGCTTACGGTAAAAATTTGGGTTGAAAATTCAGACGGAACCCGGTCTGCGTTTTCACTGACAGTATAATTTTTTTATCGGCGAAAACCAAATTTTGACTCGTGAACGAAATGGTTTATATTTAAATCATATTTCTAACGAGTTTGGTTGTTTTGAAAATTTTCAACCGAAAATAAAAATATTACGCTTTTTACGGGCGTAAAACCCTAATCGGGAAACCGACGGAGTCGAGAAGGGAAGTGCAGAGACCCGTCAAGAGATCGGGACAACGAGTCATACATGATGACTCATGGAGGATGAGTCACTAAGCATTTATGAGCATTAAATGCAAGTAATCATGACATTTAGGTAAAAAGACCAAAATACCCCCAAGCTTTCGCGGGTATTAACAAGACGCATCTACGCACTCTTAACCACTCATTTTACGTGGTTGAAAACCTCCCACATCTCTCCAATTTCGTGCCTCCACCTCCAATAAATCTTACCTATTTCATTTTGCTTTCGTTTCATTATTTTCCTCTCAAAAAAACCGAAATCGGGTAAACGATTTGAGCCGCTGCGACGGAATTTCCGGGAACCGCTAATGGATAAGATCGATGACTCATTGGTGAGTCATTTTGTGTGTCCCAAAATCAGCCACACCTCCATCAAATGTGAGCCACATATTATTAACCATGGTTAGCCAAAATAACCTTAGTTAAGTTAATTATAACCTTAGTTAAGTTAATTATAACCTTAGTTAAGCTTATATTAATTTAATAATCACAAAACCCATTAAACCAATTCCTTTTAACCAAACAAGGCAAAAGATTACTCCTATAAATACCCCAAAACCGTGGCCTCCCCCACCATTTCACTCATCTTCTTCATTCTCTTCATCTTCCCCACCAACTAAGTTACAAAACCCTAAGAACACCGAATTTCCACCAAACATATGACCCTCTTCCTTTATGAAACTCGAAAACACTCAACACAAAAGTTGTTCCTCTTTCTCTCTTCTTTCCAACAAGCTAAAGATCATCAAAAACGGATAAGTGGATTGGGAGAAAGGCTCAAAATACAGAAACTGCCCAGAATTCCCAGCAACCCACGAAACAGCATAAAGAAGGCCCTTTTCACCCCTGTTATGATCCGAACCAAATGAAACCTTAAACACCAAAGTTGTTCCTTTTCTTCTTATCTTTCTATCAAGTCAAAGTTCGTAATTTTTGGATGAGTATATTGAGAGAGACACTCACAATACCATCACACCCTCAAGCTGTCCAGTTTTCAACATAGTGAAGGTTGATCATTTTCTTCATTTCTTCAATCTTCAAGAGGTAAAAGCTCATCTCCTTGATCATATAAGCTTTCATATTCATGTATTTATCATGTTTATGCCATGAATCATATTTTTCCATTCCTAGATCTAGAACTTCAAATAATTCTAGAAAATTGTAGTAAAATCCTTTTAATGTGAAACCAATTTCTATGATCTTGTGATGTCTTCCACTTTCTTTATCCAAGAGCTTGAATCCAACTAAATTTCCTAGCCTATTTTCCTAATATGGGTCGAAACCCTAACCCTAAAGGTTAGAGGATTTTGTTTCAAATTTTAGTCTTGTAATAAGTAATCTATGTTAGTTAAGACTCTAGTAACTAGGATCCAAAAGATAGCATTAAGAAGATAATCCTAAACCTATTTTCTAAGTCTTGACCGAACCTAGCCCTAAAGTGTCATAGATGGTTGTTAGTTGATTAATTATAGTTATGTTGTTTGGTTGAAGGTGTTTGTGTTAACTCGTGGCGGGATAACAAGGATCGTCGTGTACGTGTTTCCGGTGAAAACTCAGGTGGGGAAAAGAATCAACCTATCGTCAGAATCGATAAGTAGTAGATTATATGATAATTGTGTAGGGCGACCTAAACCCTACTATTAGTTGAGTAATCGACAAGACCAAAATCTCATTGGAAACCTTTTCTGTAAAACCAATGGTGATTCGGGGATTGTAGGTTTATCGACATTAAGGTTGATTTTATGATGTTGAGGATGTTTGGATTTATTTATTATTTGATTTGATTGTGATATGCAGGCTGTGATAATTTGTTTTAAGTGATATTTTATGGTGTTTGATTATTTTATTGATATTATGTTGATATTTATTAACCGTTGATGGATGATTTGCTTTTATTATTTATATCGAATTGATACTTTATGATATGGATGTTAATATGCTGTTTTGAGGTTGGAATGGTATATGTCTGAGTAATTTCTGGCTAAGGAAAAACTTGGTATTTAAGCGTGTTTATCACCACCTCTTTTTCCTGGGAAGTTATCCGGTATACTATTCGTAGTTCTTAAATTTGGCGATTTTTATTCTGTTGAATGATATTTTATGATGATTAATATGTTTATGTGAGAATGTATTATAGCTTGATGATAATTGAATTGCTTGGTTCAACAATATTCTGATATATGGTTAGAGATGATCTGCCTGGTTTTTAATATTGTGCTTAGCTGATTTTTAAGTAAGGATATGTGTTGTTCGGGAGATAATTGTTTGGGTGAGAGAATAAACGTGATTTAGAGGTGCCTAGCCTAATTAAGTGGTTTTATCTAAGAGGAAAAAGGTGTTGAGACTTTGATGGAAGGTTGAGGCACTATGTTGTTATTGATTTAAATTAGGGAGATTCATTTATCGAGGTATTGTTAGTCACAGTCGTGTGAGTGGAACACACGAGGTCAGGATATCCCATTTTGGGGATATCGGATATTACGGGTGAGTGCCCTACGGATGTGGATGACGAGGTAGACTACCGTAATACTCTTTAGTTCTTGACGAGTTCGCATGTTCTTGGCACTGGACCGTTATGGAATGATATCCCTTGACGAGTTCGTATGTTCTTGGCACTGGACCGTTTTGGATCGATATTCCTTGACGAGTTCGTATGTTCTTGGCACTGGACCGTTATGGAAGGATGTTCCTTGACGAGTTCGTATGTTCTTGGCACTGGACCGTTATGGAATGATATTCCTTGACGAGTTCGTATGATCTTGGCACTGGACCATTTTAGACTAATAAGTGTTTAGGCTTTGATGCGTTCGAAAGTTATTGGTACTGGACCGTTCTGGACTACTGACTAATGTGACAGGAGTGAAGATGGCCACATCAGTATTATGTTTTAGTTGCATGGGCTGAGGGTAGAGGATGATATAATGAATTGATGATGATTGCTGATTTTGATTGATGCGTGTCTGTGACAATTTCTGTATAATTTACTATTACTCTTTTCCGCTTTTTGATGATAGAATTGTTTCTTATTCCCTATATCTTTCTGTGTGTTGTGTTTTATTTATGATGTGATCGTACGAGAAGACCCGATGGAGGAACCAATTGCTGAGGGGTTAGATGGAACTCCTTACGAACCAGATGCTGGAGGTCGAGCTGTGATTCAAGGCGATTAGAGTATAGACAGTATGGCCAGTGTGTCTAAAGAGTATTTATATTTCCGCTGAGTATGTCTGTATTGAAGTTTATGCCTGTGAGGGATCCTACTGAGAGGGTACCCTTAACAGTGCTTTTGGAATGTAATAAATAACAAGTGTGTATTTATGTAATATAGTTTTGGTATGTTTTATATATGCATAAGTTATATAATTATTAATTAAGTTTTAATTTTTACGTATTTTCAATGATAAGTGAGCGATTAAGTAAATAAATATTAAGGTTTTAATGTAATAATGCGATGTGGCACAACGGGGTGTCTCATTTGGTGGTATCAGAGCAGTTCGATTCTAATCGGACTGTGAGGTCTAGGATGTTGTTACTGGCCGTGTCTAGTTGAGTCCACATCGGATTTTAACTATGCTTAGAAGTTGGGTAGTGAGTCCCGACGTGATAGTTAACAGTTATATGGCATAAATATACCAGTTTTATGTAGCATTATATGTTGTATACCAGTGTTTAGAGAGGTAGAGCTGGAAAAGGAGTTCCAGCAGCAGGACAGCAGATGGTCACACCTCAGGCCACTGAAAGAGTGTTTACCGTGAGGGGAGCAGAATGCTCAATCTAGGATCTTATACAAGGTATGTATTTGATATCTGGTAGACTTTGTTTGTTTTTCTAAGTAGCATGATGGACAAGAAAGTGATGAGAGTTTTGTTGAGGTATAGTTGTGACTGGTAGGATGTGAACCCTTAAGATTAATATCAGTGAGTAAGACAATTACTATAAGTCAAATGTTGATGGAGATTATGGAATCTAGGGCAATGATTAAGGATCGTAGTTAAGATGGATTGTATGAGTTTGGGAAGAGTAAGCGAAAGTGTATATAGTAATGTCACCTAAGTTTAATATGAGCAGAAAAGATGATTTTTGATGTAAATTGAGGTTACTAGAGAAATTCAAATTTGTTAAGTTAGAAAATCCTAACAGGTGTTGTTCTTTTGATTGCAATTTATCTTACGGAGTGTTGAGATGTTTATTTGGAGACTTGAAAGGTGTGATTTTGATATAATCTAGAATAGTGAAATATATTCTAAGGAACTAAGACTGTGATTGGATACATGAAGTAGGAAGTTAGGGTAGTTTTGATTGTGGTGTTAATTACGGGTGTTAGATGTTGAAATAAGGTTCTTTAGTGGATCAGTAGTAAGAAGAGGAAGGAATTAAGTTTTGATCATGTCCTTTAAGGATGTTAGATCAAGTTGGAAAGGTTAAGAACAATGAATGAAATATAGTGATGGATAAGTTCGAGGATAAATAGAATGATATAAGAATGAATTATGTTATGAAGTTACCGCTGTTATCTAGGGGAATAACAACGATGAGAAATATAATGTTGGATCTTTAGATTAAGATACGATTACAATATGATGTCTAGTATTGAGTTAAGAAATTCCGAGGACGGAATTTTTTTTCTAAGAGGGGTAGTAATGTACACCCTACTTTTTATTTTCCGATTTTTATTTTTTTCAGTAAAAATATTTTCGCCGTATTAACCGGTATAAATGTATTTATTTATATTTTTATCCGAGTTCATGGAGATTGATTTTTATGAAATAAAAATCATATTCATACTCTATCTTAGGGTAGAAGCTTACGGTAAAAATTTGGGTTGAAAATTCAGACGGAACCCGGTCTGCGTTTTCACTGACAGTATAATTTTACTGGGCAGAAAACCAAATTTTGACTCGTGAACGAAATGGTTTATATTTAAATCATATTTCTAACGAGTTTGGTTGTTTTGAAAATTTTCAACCGAAAATAAAAATATTACGCTTTTTACAGGCGTAAAACCCTAATCGGGAAACCGACGGAGTCGAGAAGGGAAGTGCAGAGACCCGTCAAGAGATCGGGACAACGAGTCATACATGATGACTCCTGGAGGATGAGTCACTAAGCATTTATGAGCATTAAATGCAAGTAATCATGACATTTAGGTAAAAAGACCAAAATACCCCCAAGCTTTCGCGGGTATTAACAAGACGCATCTACGCACTCTTAACCACTCATTTTACGTGGTTGAAAACCTCCCACATCTCTCCAATTTCGTGCCTCCACCTCCAATAAATCTTACCTATTTCATTTTGCTTTCGTTTCATTATTTTCCTCTCAAAAAAACCGAAATCGGGTAAACGACGGAGCTGCGTACGGAATTTCCGGGAACCGCTAATGGATAAGATCGATGACTCATTGGTGAGTCATTTTGTGTGGCCCAAAATCAGCCACACCTCCATCAAATGTGAGCCACATATTATTAACCATGGTTAGCCAAAATAACCTTAGTTAAGTTAATTATAACCTTAGTTAAGTTAATTATAACCTTAGTTAAGCTTATATTAATTTAATAATCACAAAACCCATTAAACCAATTCCTTTTAACCAAACAAGGCATAAGATTACTCCTATAAATACCCCAAAACCGTGGCCTCCCTCACCATTTCACTCATCTTCTTCATTCTCTTCATCTTCCCCACCAACTAAGTTACAAAACCCTAAGAACACCGAATTTCCACCAAACATATGACCCTCTTCCTTTCTGAAACTCGAAAACACTCAACACAAAAGTTGTTCCTCTTTCTCTATTCTTTCCAACAAGCTAAAGATCATCAAAAACGGATAAGTGGATTGGGAGAAAGGCTCAAAATACAGAAACGGCCCAGAATTCCCAGCAACCCACGAAACAGCATAAATAAGGCCCTTTTCACCCCTGTTATGATCCGAACCAAATGAAACCTTAAAAACCAAAGTTGTTCCTTTTCTTCTTATATTTCTATCAAGTCAAAGTTATTAATTTTTGGATGAGTATATTGTGAGATACACTCACAATACCATCACACCCTCAAGCTGTCCAGTTTTCAACATAGTGAAGGTTGATCATTTTATTCATTTCTTGAATCTTCAAGAGGTAAAAGCTCATCTCCTTGATCATATAAGCTTTAATATTCATGTATTTATCATGTTTATGCCATGAATCATATTTTTCCATTCCTAGATCTAGAACTTCAAATAATTCTAGAAAATTGTAGAAAAATCCTTTTAATGTGAAACCAATTTCTATGATCTTGTGATGTCTTCCACTTTCATTATCCAAGAGCTTGAATCCAACTAAATTTCCTAGCCTATTTTCCTAATATGGGCCGAAACCCTATCCCTAAAGGTTAGAGGATTTTGTTTCAAATTTTAGTCTTGTAATAAGTAATCTATGTTAGTTAAGACTCTAGTAACTAGGATCCAAAAGATAGCATTAAGAAGATAATCCTAAACCTATTTTCTAAGTCTTGACCGAACCTAGCCCTAAAGTGTCATAGATGGTTGTTAGTTGATTAATTATAGTTATGTTGTTTGGTTGAAGGTGTTTGTGTTAACTCGTGGCGGGATAACGAGGATCGTCGTGTACGTGTTTCCGGTGAAAACTCAGGTGGGGAAAAGAATCAACCTATCGTCGGAATCGATAAGTAGTAGATTATATGATAATTGTGTAGGGCGACCTAAACCCTACTAGTAGTTGAGTAATCGACAAGACCAAAATCTCATTGGAAACCTTTTCTGTAAAACCAATGGTGATTCGGGGATTGTAGGTTTATCGACATTAAGGTTGATTTTATGATGTTGGGGATGTTTGGATTTATTTATTATTTGATTTGATTGTGATATGCTGGCTGTGATAATTTGTTTTAAGTGATATTTTATGGTGTTTGATTATTTTATTGATATTATGTTGATATTTATTAACCGTTGATGGATGATTTGTTTTTCTTATTTATATCGAATTGATACTTTATGATATGGATGTTAATATGCTGTTTTGAGGTTGGAATGGTATATGTCTGAGTAATTTCTGGCTAAGGAAAAACTTGGTATTTAAGCGTGTTTATCACCACCTCTTTTTCCTGGGAAGTTATCCGGTATACTATTCGTAGTTCTTAAATTTGGTGATTTTTATTTTGTTGAATGATATTTTATGATGATTAATATGTTTATGTGAGAATGTATTATAGCTTGATGATAATTGAATTGCTTGGTTCAACAATATTCTGATATATGGTTAGAGATGATCTGCTTGGTTTTTAATATTGTGCTTAGCTGATTTTTAAGTAAGGATATGTGTTGTTCGGGAGATAATTGTTTGGGTGAGAGAATAAAGGTGATTTAGAGGTGCCTAGCCTAATTAAGTGGTTTTATCTAAGAGGAAAAAGGTGTTGAGACTTTGATGGAAGGTTGAGGGACTAGGTTGTTATTGATTTAAATTAGGGAAATTCATTTATCGAGGTATTGTTAGTCATAGCCGTGTGAGTGGAACACACGAGGTCAGGATATCCTATTTTGGGGATATCGGATATTACGGGTGAGTGCCCTACGGATGTGGATGCCGAGGTAGACTACCGTAATACTCTTTAGTTCTTGACGAGTTCGCATGTTCTTGGCACTGGACCGTTATGGAATGATATTCCTTGACGAGTTCGTATGTTCTTGGCACTAGACCGTTTTGGATTGATATTCCTTGACGAGTTCGTATGTTCTTGGCACTGGACCGTTATGGAAGGATGTTCCTTGACGAGTTCATATGTTCTTGGCACTGGACCGTTATGGAATGATATTCCTTGACGAGTTCGTATGATCTTGGCACTGGACCATTTTAGACTAATAAGTGTTTAGGCTTTGATGCGTTCGAAAGTTATTGGTACTGGACCGTTCTGGACTACTGACTAATGTGACAGGAGTGAAGATGGCCACATCAGTATTAAGTTTTAGTTGCATGGGCTGAGGGTAGAGGATGATATAATGAATTGATGATGATTGCTGATTTTGATTGATGCGTGTCTGTGACAATTACTGTATAATTTACTATTACTCTTTTCCGCTTTTTGATGATAGAATTGTTTCTTATTCCCTATATCTTTCTGTGTGTTGTGTTTTATTTCTGATGTGATCGTACGAGAAGACCCGATGGAGGAACCAATTGCTGAGGGGTTAGATGGAACTCCTTACGAACCAGATGCTGGAGGTCGAGCTGTGATTCAAGGCAATTAGAGTATAGACAGTATGGCCAGTGTGTCTAAGGAGTATTTATATTTCCGCTGAGTATGTCTGTATTGAAGTTTATGCCTGTGAGGGATCCTACTGAGAGGGTACCCTTAACAGTGCTTTTGGAATGTAATAAATAACAGGTGTGTATTTATGTAATATAGTTTTGGTATGTTTTATATATGCATAAGTTATATAATTATTAATTAAGTTTTAATTTTTACGTATTTTCAATGATAAGTGAGCGATTAAGTAAATAAATATTAATGTTTTAATGTAATAATGCGATGTGGCACAACGGGGTGTCTCAGACTGTGTTCCCGATCGCAATTGATTTTCGAATTGGTTAAATCTGGACTTTTTAAAAGGTCTTTTATATTTTGAAAAGGTTTGAATTCGAAATTAAAAGATAGATGAATAGAAGATAATTAAAACAGAAAACAAATGTTTTTGGGGTTTTGATCTAAATGGATTCCTAGGGTTTTGGGTTACCTTTGAGGCTGTTTATGTTACTAATCTGATTTACCTTTGTTGATTAACGAAATTGCCTTGAAGGCGAGTTTATCCTCTAATAGCTTAAGCTCCCTCTCGGGTTACAAAAGCCGTGCGCAATTGACCCGACCCCTACTCTCGTGGTAGTCGATCTCAGATTGGACCCTTTGCGCTTCGTGACAACTCGTTGCTCCTCGAGGGACAACTTCTAACTATCGTGATTTCAGTCCCAAGTCTGACTTCTATAGGTCCGACACCTAAGTTCACCGCTAGGTTCCTCCTTAGAATGTCTCAGTCATGCAAATAACCTAAGTTCACCGCTAGGTTCCTCCGTAGAATATCCACGTCTCGCTGATAAGCGGCCGCCGAACTTTACGAGTGAAACACACTAGAAATCCTAAGTTCACCGCTAGGTTCCTCCTTAGAACGTCTACGTCACGCAAATAAGCGGTCCCCGATTTTACGATTGATTAAAACGCTAGAAATCATATCTAAAGCAAAATCATAATTATAAAGATATTACATCAAAATCAGCATCGTAAACAAAACTCGGGCAGAGCCCCTATCCCTAGAAACAAACTACTACTCCAGTCTTCCCATGGAGATGACAATCTTGGTTGACAACATCATGAAAAATCAGAAAAGAGAAGAGAGGAGGAGAAGAGAGATCTATGCCTAGAGTCCTAGTTGTTATGGATGATCCCGATCTGTCCTATATGCTCTGTTCCTTCTGCCTTGATCCTTATTTATAGAAATTGGGAAGTTAGAGTCCCAATCCAACTCAAATTCTGATCTATTTCGGTTGCTTCTGATCCAAGTAATGCGCGTCACGGCCGTGATGTCCATCACGGCCAGGCCGTGACGGTCTCTGTTTCTGGCAATTCTGGAAAATTCAGGACTTTCGCGTGGCGAGTCCTCTTTCCCGTCGCGAGCTCCCTTTTCATGGCCCGTGATCTTCATCACGGCTAGGCCGTGATGTGCTCTGACTTGTGGTGGTTTTGGATCACGGCCGTGATAGCCGTGACAGACTCTGACTTCAGCCTTTGTTCCTTTTCAGTTTTGCTCGATCATGGCCGTGATGGACATCACGGCTAGGCCGTGATGGGCTCTGTTTGGCTCATTTTCTTCACTTTTAAAGCCCTATCTTCATCCAAACTCCATCATGTTTGATCTTGAGCATTTTACCCTTGATTTCTGCAAAACAACACACGAAAACCGCCTTACCCATTCCAAAGGAAAATTTACCTAAAATCTAATAAAAATACCTAAACTACATGAAAAATGCATGCAAAATTATGGACAAAGATGAGGTGAAATCACACTCGTCAAATCACCCCAAGCTTAAAACTTTGCTTGTCCTCAAGCAATTACTCAGGCCATAAGATAAATCAATCAAAGCATGGATAGTGAACCAAGAACCCTAGAAGCTAATCCAAGTGACAGGCATATTCAATAAGCACTCAAGAGATAATCAAGTTCAAGTCCAATTAGAAGCTTAGGTTCTTCAAGTTCATATTCTCACTGATTTGGGCACTCATCTCACCTCACTCAAGTGTTTTAGGGTATATGACAATTCACTCCATTTCCTCAAAGAAATTATTTTACCATAGGATTGACTATTAACCAAATCTCTACTTTATTAATGAAAACACATAAGAATTAAGAGGTCTTTTACTTGGTTGTAATGTGGCCATGGGATTTATTGTTAGGTGGGAAAACCAAAAAAGGGAAATTCAAGAAGGTTAAATAGGTTATCAAACTTTGCAAAGCATGACATCTTCTAAAATACCTTTCAGGGGCTTTGATTAATTTTTCCACCTTTCTTCTTTCTTTTCTATTTTTTTTTCATTTCTCACTTTCTTTTGTCATCCCCTTCTCCATTTTTTTTTGTTTATTTCATTTTATTTGTTTGGAGAAGGGGAGATTTATAGCTCAAGAGAAATTACTTTCTAGCTTTTTCATCCCATACTTTTTCCAACTGCCATTTACCCTTTTTGTAATACTTTAAAAGGTGTCATACCAAGCATTATTCCTCAAAGTAATTCAGGGTACCAAGAAAAGTATTTTTTTCTTTTAGGCTCAAAATTGGGCAACTAAGGGGTAGCATTTAAACATTCAAAGCTCGGGAGGCCGGAAAAATACCTAGTGCCTCCATCATTTCCAAAAGTGTTTTCAAATTTTTTTTTTTAAGTTTCGAAATGGTTTCAAGTCAAGTTCTAGAAAATACAGTCCAAGAGGAATTACAACACTCTATCACAAGAAATGGGGTAGATTTAGTGAGTACCCCTATTTGGCTCAAAATCTTACATTTAGTAGTTCAAAAATCAGTGAGGTACACAAACCTAAGGAACCACATGCTAATTATCAACCATCAAAAGATTATCTCAAGAATTTTTATTTTTAGCCATATCACAAGAATAATGAAAAATTGGGTTCGAAATTCACTATCTCAATTCATTTGGCACCAAGTTCTTACATTTGGATGCATGTTCTAAGTGAGGGGAATCTAAAGAATGTGATCATACCAATCTATGCCTATGAGAATGCAATATGAATGCAACAATGCAAATGCAAAAAAAATTATGCAAAAATACCCCTACCCCAAGCTTGATTACTTACATTGTCTCCAATGTAAATAATCAAGTCGGAGAGAGGAGAAAAAATGGAACAACTTACCGAGTCGGTAGCGGGTGTTGGCTCACATTCCAGTCAAAACTTGGGTGGAAATTTCATCATGGCCGTGAGGCTCATCACGGGCAGGCCGTGATCGTTTCTGGTCCTCAGGAGTTGCCCTGTCACGGTCGTGATCTACATCACGGGTAGGCCGTGATGCTCTCTGATCTTGGCATCCTACTCATCACGCCCGTGATGTGTATCACGGCTAGGCCGTGATCCTTTCTGTGCTCTTGTATTAGTTCATCACGGCCGTGACCACTGTCACGGCCAGGGCGTGATGGCTTTTGACTTTATTTTTCTCTGCTCTTCTTCCCTTTCTCAACCTGAAAACACTAGACAAACCTATTAATGATATTTTTGCCTCTTGATCTTCTCAAATTATTCAAGAGGTTAAATCAAAACAAAAGGAAAAAGGGAAAGAAAACTTGGGTTGCCTCCCAAGAAGCGCTTATTTATGGTTTTAAGCTCGACCATACTTCCTTTAATCAACCGGGGTCGGCTGGGCGTAGATGTGCCGGAACACTTCTCTTCTACGGAACTCCTTCAAAGAGCCGATTCTGCTCATACGGCCAGTCACGCTTCTGCTTCGCTCTTTTCATTTGGAACTTCCTAACCTTCCTTTCTTCCGGCGAAAGTTTTGTTTCCTCATGGACAGCAATTCCAACTTCACCACTGCTGGGTGCATCATCAACCATGCACATCTTTGGGGTTGCTTCCATGCTAAGTTCTTTTTCTACCGCTGGAGACGTTGTATCAATTCTGCACACATGGCCCTCAAAAGGAGGGTTGTTACAAGAGTTAGTCAACTGAAAATTTACCCTACCTTCATCTACGTTTAGAGAGAGTTTGCCATTCCTTACGTCTATCACTGCCCCAGCGGTGGCCAAGAATGGCCTTCCTAAAATGATGGGGAATTCAGAATTCCCTTTCATGTCCAATACCAGGAAGTCGGTAGGGATGAAGAATTTCCCTACCTTTACAGGAACATTCTCTAGTATGCCTAGAGGAGTCCTAGTTGAGCTATCCGCAAATTGTAAGGAGAATTTGAATGGTCTCAACTCTTTACTTTCCAACCTTTCCATGATAGTGAGGGGCATCAAGCTCGCACTAGCTCCTAGGTCACATAAGGCTTGGTCGAGTTGCACCTGTTCGATCGAGCAATAGATGGAGAAACTACCTGGGTCTTTCAGTTTAGTAGGGCATTTTAGTCTCTACATCTACTTGCTTTTTCCTGACCAACCTTTGTGGGAAAGGTATCGGGGGTTGGTACGGTGGTGGAGGGACATACTTCGGTTCTGGCTCTTCCTTTTCGCTCGTGTCCTCCTCCGGTTCCACCTCCATTTCAGCTACCCCCACCCCAAGCTTATAATCCCTTAAGTGTATGGCATTGCAATGCTCATTGGGATTTGCTTCGGGTTTCCCCGGGAATGTACCCTTAGGTCTCGAGTACGTGCTGGCTTGTTGGGCAATTTGGGTTTCTAGCATCTTTTTATGAGTTGCTAAGTTGTCTACCTTAGACGCTAGCTCTTTGATTGCCTCGTTCACTACCCTGCCCTGTTGTCTAAACTCCTCATTTTGTTTTGTCTGAGTTTCAACAAAACTTTCAAATAAAGTCTCGAGTTTAGATATCTGCACCTGAGGATACCCCGGTGCGGCTCTCTTATTACCTTGGCCCTCTTGGAACTCATGGTTGAGCGTATTGCTGTAGTTGCCGCAGGAGAGGTAAGGGTTGTTCTTCCTTTGGTTGTAGGGATTTGGGGCAGCATAATTGGGCAACTTCGGGTTTGTGTCGTAGAAGTTGTGACAAGAGTTCACTTGTTCACCCGAAGCGCCGGATCCATGAGCGATACCACGTGGGCATTCCATCATGTCATGTCCCTACGTTCCACAAATCTCACAAACAAGGTTAGTAGCACCTAATGCACTCACATTAGCTCTTTCAAGCCAATCAAAACGTTTATTAAGTGAGTCTATCTTTGACATAATAAGATCTGTGCTATTTACCTCAAACTTACCCCTCGAAATCTTGTTCGGGTTATTACCTCTTTCCGAACCCCATTGGTGGTAGTTGGTGGCCACGTTTTCAATGATGTTGAATGCCTCAGTCAGAGGCCTATTCATAAATGCTCCACCAGCTGCAGAATCAAGTGACACCTTCGAAGAGTAGTCCAATCCGTTGTAGAAGGTGTGCACTAGTAACCACCTCTCGAGTCCATGGTGCGGGCAAGACTCCAGCAGTCCCTTGTAGCGATCCCAAGCTTCTGATAAGGATTCTCCGTCTTTTTGGAAGAAGCCGGTGATCTGGGTTATTATGTAGGCCGTCTTGGATGGAAGGAAGAATTTCTCCAAGAACGCTTGCTCCAGTTGGTCCCAAGTAGTCAAGGTATTAGCGGGGATTTGCTTTAGCCAAGCTTTCGCTTTTCCAGTGAGAGATTAGGGGAACAATCTCAAACGCACAACATCGACCGAGGCTCCATTAATCCTGATTGCGTCGGTGAACTCCAAGAATGTTTCTATGTGATCGGTCGGGTCCTCCGAAGGCAATCCTCCGAATTGATGTTGCCTAATCATGTTGATTAGCATAGGTGGTATGGTATAGTTCTCCGCCTCAATCTCTGGCCTAGCAATCCCAGTTCGCAAGCCTCTAGCATTTGGGGCTGCGTAGTCCTTCAAAGGCTTTGTATCCGGTTGATTCGCCATGAGTGGAATGGGAATCGACCTTTCTCCCCCTCTTTGCAGTCGCCTACGTCTGTGGAAGGTTCTCTCGATTTCTGGATCAACTTCACCAAGGCTCCCAAGACTTAGGGATCTTTGCATAAAACACACAGAGAGATGGATACAATAGAAGGAAAGATAATTTTTTTTTATCAGAAATTAAAATCAAATAAAACGAAAATTTCCAGAAAAATCAATTTAAAAACTAATTGAAATTCGAAAAGGCACAGTCCCCGGCAACGGTGCCAAAAACTTGATGTCGTGCGACGCGCGTGTGTTGCGCGCCGCGCTCTGCGATTCCGGCAAGTGTACCGGATTGCCGCCAAGTAATAAAAGATATCGAACCCACAGAGACTGTGTTCCCGAATCGCAACTGATTTTCGAATTGGTTAAATCTGGACTTTTTGAAAGGTCTTTTATATTTTGAAAAGGTTTGAATTCGAAATTAAAAGATAGATGAACAGAAGATAATTAAAACAGAAAACAAATGTTTTTGGGGTTTTGATCTAAATGGATTCCTAGGGATTTGGGTTACCTTTGAGGCTGTTTATGTTACTAATCTGATTTACCTTTGTTGATTAACGAAATTGCCTTGAAGGAGAGTTTATCCTCTAATAGCTTAAGCTCCCTCTCGGGTTACAAAAGCCGTGCCCAATTGACCCGACCCCTACTCTCATGGTAGTCGATCCCAGATTGGACCCTTTGCGCTTCGTGACAACTCGTTGCTCCTCGAGGGACGGCTTCTAACTCTCTTGATTTCAGTCCCAAGTCTGACTTCTATAGGTCCGACACCTAAGTTCACCGCTAGGTTCCTCCTTAGAATGTCTCAGTCATGCAAATAACCTAAGTTCACCGCTAGGTTCCTCCTTAGAATATCCACGTCTCGCTGATAAGCGGCCGCCGAACTTTACGAGTGAAACACACTAGAAATCCTAAGTTCACCGCTAGGTTCCTCCTTAGAACGTCTACGTCACGCAAATAAGCGGTCATCGATTTTACGATTGATTAAAACGCTAGAAATCAGATCTAAAGCAAAATCATAATTATAAAGATATTACATCAAAATCAGCATCGTAAACAAAACTCGGACAGAGCCCCTATCCCTAGAAACAAACTACTACTCCAGTCTTGCCATGGAGATGACAAGCTTGGTTGACAACATCATGAAAAATCAGAAAAGAGAAGAGAGGAGGAGAAGAGAGATCTATGCCTAGAGTCCTAGTTGTCATGGATGATCCCGATCTGTCCTATATGCTCTGTTCCTTCTGCCTTGATCCTTATTTATAGAAATTGGGAAGTTAGAGTCCCAATCCAACTCAAATTCTGATCTATTTCGGTTGCTTCTGATCCAAGTAATGCGCGTCACGGCCGTGATGTCCATCACGGCCAGGCCGTGACGGTCTCTGTTTCTGGCAATTCTGGAAAATTCAGGACTTTCGCGTGGCGAGTCCTCTTTCGCGTCGCGAGCTCCCTTTTCATGGCCCGTGATCTTCATCACGGCTAGGCCGTGATGTGCTCTGACTTGTGGTGGTTTTGGATCACGGCCGTGATGGCTATCACGGCCAGGCCGTGACAGACTCTGACTTCAGCCTTTGTTCCTTTTCAATTTTGCTCGATCATGGCCGTGATGGGCATCACGGCTAGGCCGTGATGGGCTCTGTTTGGCTCATTTTCTTCACTTTTAAAGCCCTATCTTCATCCAAACTCCATCATGGTTGATCTTGAGCATTTTACCCTTGATTTCTGCAAAACAACACACGAAAACCGCCTTACCCATTCCAAAGGAAAATTTACCTAAAATCTAATAAAAAGACCTAAACTACATGAAAAATGCATGCAAAATGATGGACAAAGATGAGGTGAAATCACACTCATCAACGGTTTACCTCGGGCATCGGAGATTTCTTAGACGTGATCGCCCATATCGTAAGATGAAAAAAGCTTTTAATGGATGCCAAGAGACAGAAGAAGCGCCGGCGGCCTTAATTGGAGAGCAGGTTTATCAGAGGGTAAAGGGCATCGATGTTATATTCGGCAAGTCCAAAAAGAAAGGTAAAGCTGCTGAGAAAAACATATGGAAGAAGAGGTCGATATTCTTTGATCTTCCATACTCGTGCAAGGTTGATGTCAGACACTGCATTGATGTGATGCATGTGGAGAAAAATGTGTGTGATAGTGTGATCGGGACGCTTCTCAAAATTCAGGGCAAGACAAAGGATAGTGTGAATGCTCGTCTCGACCTCATTGCTATGGGTATACGAGAGCAGTTAGCTCCAGTTGTTGAGGATGGTAAGCGGACTTATTTGCCGCCAGCATGTCATACTTTGTCAAAAAAAGAGAGACAAAGTTTCTGCGGGTGTCTTCAGGGCATCAAAGTTCCACATGGTTACTCTTCAAATATGAAGAGGCTTGTCTCTTGTGATCTTAAATTGGTTGGCTTAAAGTCTCATGATTGTCACATCTTGATGCAACAATTTCTGCCCGTTGCTATTCGTGGTATTGCTCCAAAAAATGTGAGACATGCCATTACTCGGTTGTGCTCATTCTTCAATTCTATATGTAGCAAAGTCGTTGACCCCAGTATGTTGGATGACTTGGAAGTTGAGGCTGCTACAATCTTGTGCCAATTGGAGATGTATTTTCCTCCTTCTTTTTCAACATAATGGTTCACTTAATTGTTCATTTGGTGAGGGAGATTAGATTATGTGGGCCGGTTTTTCTGAGATGGATGTACCCAGTTGAGCGCTACATGAAGATCTTGAAAGGGTACGTGAAGAATCCTCATCGTCCGGAAGCATCTATTGTTCAAAGGTATGTTACAGAAGAAGCTATTGAGTTTTGTTCGGACTACCTTCATAACACGGATCCTATAGGGGTTCCTAAGCCTCAGCATGATGAGATTAGATGTCAAGGTAAGGGTACACATGGCTTAAGAATTAATAGGAAGGATCGGGAGGAAGTGCTTCAAGCATATTTGTATGTATTGAACAACATCGAATGTGTTCAGCCTTTCTTATTTGAACATAAAAGAAAAGTCAATCAAGAAAACCCTCGAATGAGCGAAAGGTGGTTGTTGAACAAGCATAACAAGACTTTCTTACCATGGTTCAAGGAAGAAATGCTTAAGGATGGTAGTACTGCTTCTGATGACGTAAGATGACTAGCACGTGGGCCTAGCTTCAACGTCATATGTTGGAGCGGATACGACATAAATAACTTTTCCTTTTATACAAAGGAACAAGATAACAAGAGTACCATGCAAAATAGTGGGGTTATGATCGTGGCCGAAGCAATTCACTTCTCTATTGCAAAGGACACAAAACCCGTTAAAGCACCGACGAATTGTATGTGGGTTGATAGTAACGGTATTTAAATGTATGTGGGTTGATAGTAACGGTGGTGTACAAACCGACGAATTGGGGTTCACATTGGTAGACCTCAACAAGTTAGGTCATATAAATGAGCTTTTCATAATGGCTTCCCAAGCAAAACAAGTGTTCTACATCATTGATCCTTCTAACAAAAGGTTGTTCGTGGTTCTCCAAGGAAAAAGCATGTATAATGGTAGTGATGAAAATGAAGATTCAAATCTTGATATTCCTGAGACTCCTTCTTTTTCAACAAACATGCCTACTATAATCGAGGAGACACAGGTGGACGATGTACATGCCACTCGTGATGATCATCACGAAGGGATATTGATATAGGTAGTTTAAATTTAGTATACATTTATTTTTATTTATATTTCTGTATTTATTTTGAGTTATAACCTATGTTAATAAATATATATTGTTTCTGAACAGGCATACATATGGATCATTGTTCCATTTTTCCTTTGCAATTCTGTAATGTGTGTGATATTCTGTGTTACTGGGATATTTACTGAATGCAGGGATAGCTGAGGGGAGTGATATTTTAAAACTGAATTTAAAAAAAAATACTATTAACGTTAGTTGTATCATACAACCGACGTTAATAGTATTTTATAAAATATACAGTACACTATTAACGTCAGTTGTTTATTACAACTGACGTTAAAATTAAGACCTTTAACGTCATTTCTTTATAACAATTGACGTTAGTTTTAACAAAATTAACGTCAGTTGTGTTAAAGAACCGACGTTAATAGTGTTATATTTAACGTCAGTTCTCAACCGACGTTAAAATTTTAACTTTTAACGTCAGCTGTATTTACGTCAGTCAATATTCTGACGTAAAAAATCAATTTTAACTGACGTAAAAAGCACTTATTGCACTAGTGGTTCGGCTGAAGTTCTTGACAGCCCGACTGCCCCAAACATACCATCTGTTGAGCAGCCACCCTCCTTAGAGCTTAAGCCACTTCCTGGAAATCTGAAGTATGCTTACTTGGAGATGAATGAAAAACTTCCAGTTATTATTTCCTCCAACCTTGACTCTGACCAAGAAGCTAAACTCTTGGAGGTTCTGAAGAAGCATAAGAAGGCGATTGGTTGGACCTTGGCTGACATCCCAGGAATTAGCCCATCTAGATGTATGCATAGGATCCTGTTGGAGGATGGGGCTAAACCAGTTAGGCAGCCGCAAAGGCGGCTAAATCCATTGATTCTGGATGTTGTAAAGAAGGAGTTGACAAAACTCCTGCATGCGGGTATCATATACCCCATCTCTGATAGTACTTGGGTGAGCCCAGTGCAAGTTGTGCCCAAGAAATCTGGGCTCACAGTGGTAAAAAATGAAAATAATGAACTTGTTCCCACTAGAGTCCAGAATAGCTGGAGAGTCTATATTGATTATAGGAGGTTGAACCAGGCCACTCGAAAGGATCACTTTCCTTTACCGTTCATTGATCAGATGCTCGAGCGGCTGGCCGGTAAATCCCACTACTGTTTTCTTGATGACTTTTCCGGATACTTCCAGATCCACATTGCACCAGAGGATCAGGAAAAGACCACTTTCACGTGCCCCTTCGGCACGTTTGCCTACAGGAGGATGCCATTTGGCCTCTGCAATGCCCCTGGCACTTTCCAGAGATGCATGATTAGCATTTTTACTGAATTTATTGAAAATTGCATGGAAGTGTTCATGGATGATTTCACTGTATATGGTTCCTCATTTGATGCATGCTTGCATAGTCTGAATTTGGTTTTAGAAAGATGCATTGAAACTGACCTTGTTTTGAACTATGAAAAGTGTCACTTTATGGTTGAACAGGGGATTGTTTTGGGGCATGTTATTTCTAAAGAGGGTATTTCAGTAGATCCTACTAAAATTGATGTGATTTCTACATTGCCTTACCCATCTTGCGTTCGCGAGATTCATTCTTTTCTTGGACATGCAGGTTTCTACAGGCGCTTCATTAAGGACTTCAGCAAGATAGCCCTTCCTCTGTCAAACTTGCTGAAGAATGACGCCATATTCAGCTTTAATGATAACTGCAAGAAGGCGTTCGACTTCTTGAAAAAGGCATTGACCTCTACCCCCATCATCCAGCCCCCTGACTGGACCCTCCCTTTTGAGCTCATGTGTGATGCTTCTAACTATGCTGTGGGGGTGGTCCTGGCACAAAGGGTGGGCAAGGCTGCCCATGTCATTTATTATGCTTCTAGGACTTTAGATGCTGCACAATCTAATTACACCACCACTGAAAAGGAACTTCTAGCTGTTGTTTTTGCTCTTGATAAGTTTAGATCATATTTGCTAGGTTCCAAGGTTATTGTTTTCACTGACCATGCAGCTCTGAAATACTTGTTGAAGAAGCCGGAAGCAAAGCCGAGGTTGATTCGGTGGATGTTGTTGCTCCAAGAGTTTAATGTGGAGATAAAGGACAAGAGTGGAGCTGAAAATTTAGTGGCTGATCACTTGAGTAGGATAGATAGGGATGAAGATCTTTCCCCCATTCAGGATGACTTTCCTGATGAGCAGCTTTTACAGTTGCATGGCGTTACTCCTTGGTTTGCCGACATTGTTAATTACCTAGTTGCTAGTGTCTTTCCGACAGGAGCAACTAGGTACTATGTTTGGGATGATCCATTTCTTTGGAAATTTTGTAGTGATCAGGTGATTAGGAGACGTGTCCCCGACTATGAGATTGAGTCTATTTTGAACTTTTCTCATGTCTCTCAAATCGGGGGACACTTTGGTCCACAGAGGACTGCAAGGAAAGTCCTAGATTCTGGTTTTTACTGGCCCACTATTTTTAGAGATGCTTATGAGGTTTACCGGACTTGTAAGGAGTGTCAGACAGTAGGTACAACCATCACTCGCAAGAGTGAAATGCCTCAACAACCTATGCTTTTCTGTGAGGTGTTTGATGTGTGGGGAATCGACTTTATGGGTCCTTTCCGTGCATCTTTTGGCTTTCTCTACATTCTTTTGGCTGTTGACTATGTTTCAAAATGGGTGGAAGCTATCCCCAATAGGACTAACGATTCTAAAGTTGTTGCCAATTTTGTTAGGTCCAATATTTTTTGCAGGTTCGGCATACCTCGTGCCATCATCAGTGACCAGGGCACTCACTTCTGTAATCGCACCATGGAAGCTCTACTCCGGAAGTATGGAGTTATGCACAGGGTCCCCATCGCTTACCATCCCCAGACCAATGGACAGGCTAAGATCTCCAACAGAGAGATCAAACAGTTCTTAGAGAAAGTGCCGCAGCCGAATAGGAAGGACTGGAGCCGCCGTCTAGAAGACGCACTTTGGGCTCAGGGGACCGCTTTCAAAACGCCAATAAGGATGTCCCCCTTTAGGCTTGTATTCGGTAAGGCATGTCATCTCCCTATGGAAGTTGAGCACCGTGCTTATTGGGCGGTCAAGTGCTGTAATTTGGAAATGCAAAAATCTGCTATTGAAAGGAAACTCCAATTACAGCAGCTTGAAGAGCTTAGGCTAGAAGCCTATGAGAGCTCTCGGATTTATAAGGAGAAAACCAAGCATTTCCATGATGGGATGATTGCTAGGAAGGAATTCTCTGTGGGTCAGCGGGTCTTACTGTTTAACTCCCGCCTGAAATTGATGGCTGGGAAACTTCGGTCCAAGTGGATTGGCCCATTTGTTGTTACTAATGTTTTTCCTCATGGTGCAGTTGAAATTAAAAGTGCAGGTAGCAACAAGACGTTCAAGGTTAACGGGCAGCGGCTGAAGCTATTCCATGAGAGCTCGGTGCCTGAGGATGCTACTGTTGAGGAGCTCTCCTTGGGAGAGCCCACGTACACTACAACTTAATCAGGGAGCACCCTTTCCTTTCCCTCACTCTGATTTTATATTCATGTTGTTTCATTGAGGACAATGCATGTTTTAAGTGTGGGGGAGGGAACCATTTGTTGTGTTTTGTTTTGTGTTTTTTTGTTTTGTTTTCTTTTAGCTCTTGAATAATTTGAGAAGCTCAAGAGCATGTGTGTGAGTGTTGTGTCGGCAAGCTTGGTGGATTTTGTTGATTTAGCACGGATTGATTGCATGATATATGTTGATGATTCCCCCTAGGTTTTAAAAAAAATTGGAAAGTAAGCCCATGTGGAAAATTGAAAACTGAATTTTGAGATATTTCATTGTGATTGCATGATTCATGATAAGTTTGGGGTGAAGGGGTGCACACACTAGGGATAGAATCTCGGTCAAACAATTTGCAAAAAAATGTCTAGGTGAGGATTTGAGCCTCCAACATGTTTTTAACTGTGTGAATCATTTTTGAGCTGCACTTTCCCGAATTTGCTTGATTTTCTTCTTGGTTTGCATGCTTATATGATTGCATCAGATGATTTAGGCAGATTTTCTTTGAATTAGCTACTTGGCCTAAATTGAACCTTCCCTAAGGCATGTTCCCTAGTTAGCCCCATTGAGCCTGAATAGCCTGTTGTTCTTGATAACCTCATGTTATAAGCTAAAATCTGGAAAGACCATGTTAACCCGATCTTAGGATTAGGAGAGCATGAGCAAGAGAAGGGTTGCAAGAAAGTAAGTTTGGGGTGGCTATAGTGATATGTCATTCTGGGGTGAGAAAAAAAAATATATAAAGGTTGAAGAGTTTCAAAAAAAAAAAAGAAAAACGAAAAATTGCCAAAAGAAAAGGGGCAAAGGAAAAGATAGTGTCAAAGGAAAAGGTGTAGCCACCCAAAGCATCGAAAAAAAGATGAATGAAAAAAAAAGGAATTAGAGTGAAGAAAAAAAAATGATAATGTACAAGCTTCATTCTCTCTTAATTACTAGGGATATTGAGCCTAGTTCCTTTGTATACCCTACCCTTAGCCAGGCCCCATTACAACCTTTGAAAGACCTTTTGATGTTGCATGCATGTTTTTGTGGGAACCTTGATTGAAGTGAAAATCAAATTCATGGGAAGTGCTCTTAAAGGTGAAATTGAGTGAAATGTTGATAGGCTAGACAAATTGAGCGATTGAGTGAAATATTAAATGCCCTTGTGAGGAAGGCGATTGTTTGAATTTGGTGATCTCCCTTTTGTGTGTAACTTGGATCCCCTTCTTAGATTAATGATTGTTTGAATGATGAAATTCTCAAATGTTCAGAATAAATGATTGTGGGGATTACATTGTTGAATATGGGGGGAATATTGAAGGAAAATTGTTTTGATGAATTGCTTGAAATTTGTGCGAAATTGATTGAATCCTTTGAGCTTGCCAAGTCTTGAGTCGTTTTGAGTTTTAGTCTGCTTGGGGACAAGCAAAGTTCAAGTTTGGGGTATTTTGATCAGCCTCTGGCTCATCTAGTTTTATGACTAGTATGACCGTGGTTTTGTGTTAATTATATCTCGTTTTTGCCCAAATTAGGCTTGATTGTCCTCAAGCAAGGTTTTGTGTCCCTTAAGTAGTTTTAGGATAATTTAGCCAGTTTTGAGTCAAATAAAGCACTTATTGCTATTTCATGTTTCAGACTAATGAGAGAGCAAGGAGGGAAGGATACATAGAAGCAGAAGCCCTCACGACTTAGCCGTGACACTGGTCACGGCCGTGATGAGCTACCCAGGAAAGACAGAAAGCATCACGGCCTACCCGTGATGTCCATCACGTGCGTGGTATGAAGACCCTGAAGTCAGAAAGCATCACGGCCTAGCCGTGACAATGGTCACGGCCGTGATGAGAAGACCGGAGAGATCAGAGAGGATCACGGCCTAGCCGTGATGACTATCACGGGCGTGATGGGAAGACAATGAAGAACAAGTGATCACGGCCTAGCCGTGATGGAGGTCACGGCCGTGACAAATCAGCACCCAAAGTCAGAAAGGATCACGGCCTGGCCGTGATAGGTATCACAACCGTGAAGGACAAGAATTTGAACTGGCGCCCAAGACAGAAGCGGTCACGGCCTAGCCGTGACGGCCATCACGGCCGTAACGCGCGGCCACCCTATATAACAGAGGCGCAGCAGACAGAAAAAGGATCCAGAATTTCACTGCTTTCAATATACTTTTAGATTTTTGTTATGTCTTTGATGGAGAACTAATCTCCCTAGGTTAATCTGCTGTAATCGGCTTCTGTCGACACTTGAGGTCTTGTAATTCCCGATTGAATTTTCTTCTCTCTTTCAATGTTATTCGCTATTCTCTGTTTGCTTAATTCAGTTTGTATCGAATTAGTGTTGACTTATTTTCGATGATTTTATGTTCCTAAACTTAATCACGTTTTCTTAATTCGCGTGCGTTCAATTTGTGTTTGCTTAATTCACGAAGGGCTTCATCCGTTTGCTTAATTCGGAATTAGGAGCATATGTCCCGTAGCGTTGATTTCGCTTGTTAATCGATGCTACAATCGAAAAGGGATTAGAATCCGCTTAGGGCATGGAATTACATGAACCGATGATAGTGGGAACCGAACAGCAGATTGATCATCTTTGTCTCATTTGATAATCACTTAAATTGCTCTGTTTTTCTGCTCTGTTTTCATTCTGTTTTCTAATCAATCTCAAACTAACCCACCCCCCACCCCCCCCCCCCCCCAAAAGAAAAATGATTTTCTGTGATAATAACATACGAGAGTCCTTGTGATACGATACCTGAGTTGTCGCATCCTAACTACACCTTTTTATAAACCGCTCTTCTTTCTGACGCGTGCGCGACAGCGTGTCACTCATTGATAAGAAGGATGCAAAGTCAAGGTTGATCAGATGGGTACTTTTACTCCAAGAGTTTGATTTGGAGATTAAGGACAAGAAGGGTATTAAGAATCAAGTGGCTAATCATCTCTCCAGAATTGTTGAAGGAGAAGAAGCAAAGCCTCAAAGAGAAATCAAATAAAATTTTCCTGATGAACACCTGCTGCTGATAGAAGATGCTGCAGCACCCTGGTACGCTGACCTGGTGAATTTTCTGGTAAGTGGGGTACTTCCAGTGGAAATGAATTCTCAACAAAAAGGAGATTTTTGCATCAAGCCAAACATGCTTACTGGGATGAACCCTTCGAGTACAAAAGATGTCAAGACCAGATCATGAGGAGATGTGCAGCTGAAGAAGAAATGCAAGACATCCTGAGTGATTGCCATGCTGCCCCTTATGGTGGTCACTTTGGAGGGAAAAGAACTGCTGCAAAGGTCCTGCAATCAGGGTATTTTTGGGCCACTTTGTTCAGAGATGCACAAGAATATGCTAAGACATATGACAGATGTCAGAGGGTGGGAAATATTTCCAATAGACAAGAAATGCCATTCAACACTATTTTGGAGATTGAATTGTTTGATGTGTGGGGCATAGATTTCATGGGCCCCTTCCCTGTCTCTTATAGAAATGCCTACATCCTAGTAGCAGTGGATTATGTCTCCAAATGGGTAGAAGCAGTAGCTTTGACTTCTAATGATGCTAGAGTAGTGACAAAGTTCTTGCACAAGAATATCTTCACCAGGTTTGGGACACCTAGGACCATAATCAGTGATGAAGGCTCTAATTTTTGCAACAAGCTGTTTACCAATTTACTTGCAAAATATGGAGTGAAGCATAAGGTTGCTACTGCCTATCACCCTCAAACCAGTGGCTATGCTGAAGTCTCCAACATAGAGATCAAAAGGATCCTTGAAAAAATGGTGAATCCTTCAAGGAAGGATTGGTCCTTACATTTGGATGATGCTCTCTGGACCTACAGAACTGCTTTTAAAAATCCAGTTGGCATGTCTTCTTATAGATTGGTTTATGGCAAAGCTTGCCATTTACCAATAGAATTGAAACACAAGGCATTTTGGGCTGTAAAGAAGTTGAATTTTGATGCGCAAGCAGCCGAGGAAGCAAGATTGATGCATCTGAATGAACTTGAAGAGTTCAGGCTCTGCATATGAGAATGTTGAATCATACAAGAGCAAGTTCAAGGCCTGGCATGATAAAATATCCAACCCAGGGAATTGGTAGAAGGCATGCAAGTGCTACTGTTCAACTCCAGATTGAAGTTATTCCCTGGGAAATTGAAGTCAAGATGGTCTGGACCATTTAAATTGAACAAGGTCTACCCTTATGGAGCTGTGGACTTGCTTGATGAAAGCTCTGGAAGGGAGTTCAAAGTCAATGGCCAAAGGGTGAAGCAATATTGGGGTGAGCCTTGTGCCAGAATGAAGGCCACTATCCATCTTTCAGACCCTTAGTTACAAGTGTGGAGCCTGGCTGAGGACATTAAACCAAGTGCTACTGGGAGGCATCCCAGGTTTATATCCTTTGCTTTATCAGTTAATTCCAGTTAATTAGTTTACTTAATTGTAATTGATTTTATTTAGTGTGCTTTTTGAATAAATATATGATGGTAACATGTGAGTGCAGACTGAAGCAATCTTAAGCCCAAGGGTTGTGCTGGAAAAGGTGGGTCATTGTGGTCAATTCAAGTCCATTTAACAAGAGCTTTGGGTGGTGTTGGTAGGGACAACACATGAACAAAGGCTGGGCCTTAATTAATTTAAAATTTGAACTCAAAAGCTGAAAGGATTTGGGGGGAGGAATTAAAGGAAAACGTGGAGAATGAAACTTGCCCAAACCATACATTAATGACCACCCTCCCCTCCACCACTCATGTTTTCCCATGGCCCTTCACCTCAACCCTCTCTCCTCTATTAAAGCAACTTTGCCATATCCCTTTCCCCTCACTCGTCCCTACCACCCGAACCATTTCTGCTATCACTTGTCCCTTTCACCTCCTAGTAACCCCACCTGCAACTTTTCAACCCACAAAGTACAATGAAGAAGACCAAGGCCCAAATTGCAAGAACCGAAGCCACTGTCCCTTCCTATGAATCATCTGAGGACCCCACCAACACCTTTGTTGATGAGGAAAGCAGGTTGAAATATGATAAGGAAGTGGTTAAGTGGATATTCCATTTGGAGAAGGGCTTCTTCCTCCTCGATGATGACCACTACGGTCTCACTGAGGAGGTAGCTAAGGTGATTGACACCCACAAATGGAAGAAGTTTACTGCTCACCCCAGGGACCCTATAGCTCCATTTGTGAGGAGTTCTATGCCAACCTCACCTTACCCCAACAGAAGCATGTCATGGTGATGGGGTCCAAGGTCTCGTTCTCTGCTTCCACTCTGAACAGACATTGGTGGTTTAAGGAGGTTGAAGATGAGTACAACACCGAGCTAGCAGGAATCGAGGAAACTAGCCTGAATGATATGATGAAGGAAGTCACAGTAGAGGGTGCTGAGTGGATCAAGCAGGATGACAACTGGAAGATTGCAAGACCTGACCTCACTCCCTTGGCTAAGGTTTGGTATCACATCATCAGGCACAAGATACTACCTACTGCTCACTTGGAAACTGTGAATAAAAAGAGGCTCGTTCTCCTCTACTGCATCCTCAAAGGGAAGAAGCTCAATTTGGGGAAGCTAATTGAGAAGGAAATCATTGCCTGTGCATTCAAGCCGAAATGGCTTTTGTTTTTCCCTTCATTGATTACTTCAATGTGCTTAAGAAGCAGAGTGGAGGCACGCCCAGGAGGGGAGGTCATTGCTAACAAGGGAGCTGTGGATTTTCTGGTAATCAAGCGATTTATAGGGTTAACTTCAAAGGTAGCTGCACTAGAACCTCCTTCTGAGCAGCAGGATCACCCAGAAGGTTTGGAAAAGAAAGTTGATCTATGCTTTGAGATGTTGCAGCATCATATGAAGCAGAAGCAACTCTTTTGGGCATTCTCCAAGGAACAACACCTGTGGTAGCACAGAACCTTTGAACTCAATAAATTTTAGCAAGCTAACTCAGTTCCCCTATTTCCTGAAGCTATTTTTGCACCCATCAAGTACTCTACCCCAGAACATGAGAAGCAACCAGAACCTGAGAAGTAGCCTGCACCTGAGAAGCAACCTGACAACACCCCTGCTAACCCCAGTTTAAGCGAGCAACCTCTGAATAATAATGAAATCGATTCTGATTGGACACCACCAGCACCACCTAGAGATCCCACACCACCACCAGCACAACCAAGTGGCTTAAAGAGAGGCAAGGAGAAGATGGTTGACGAAAAACAGAAGAACCCCCTCCACCCAAGAAAGGAAGAATCAAGCACAGAGCCCCTCGTATAATCAGGAGGAAAAAAGATGAAAGAGAGGCTGCCAAATCCAGTTCTGAATCCAGTGAGGATTATGAGGACAACCTGCCCATTATGAGCTAAGTTGGAACACTCAAATCCATCAAGACTACTAAGGCTCAAGGCAAAACTGGTGGAAGGGAGGATGCTGAAGCTGACAAGGAAACCATTTCTAAGGTGGCAATTACTAAAGAAGTACCAGCAACAAGCAAGTATACTATGAAGCAATTGGCCAAAGGTGGAAACAGTAGGAGCAGTTCTAGATTGGCTTAGCCTTGAGCAAAAGTATCACCCAAGGTACTGCAGCTTGCTGTAGCATCAGATAACCATGATTCCCTCTATCTCTCTCAATAGTTTAAATTTCTATTTTGATACTGGTTGTAGTGAAGTAGGGTTGTCTATCTTTAATTTTTAATTTTTTGCCCCCACTGTGTCAAACTGATTAATGATTAATGGTGCAGCTGGGGGCCATTTTGAAAAGAAAGTTTTAAATGATTGAATGAAATGATAGTTTGGTTTCCATGTGCATCTAATGTTGTGTCTGATTAATGGCTTGCTCACAGAACTATCACTTTTGATTAAAACCTGGTTTGACACAAGCTCCCTAACCTAAAATTGTTCCTAAAAGAATGACAGAAATAAAGGAAAAACCAATCAACAAGGGTACTGGGTTGCAATGACCCCTATCCAAGGATTTGAGGGTGAGCAATACACTAGGTTTCAACCTAATTTTGGGGGAGTGTGTGAACATAAGATATATGCTGCAACACTTTGCAGCATAAAACCTGAGAGCTTTTGAAACTCAACAGTCTTTGGATGTAAACTTTCCATTCATTTGTTAACTCCACAAAACTTGACTTATTTCTCTGTCATTTACACATATCATTGATGCACACTACATAGCTTGAGGCATTTTTGTTTGTTTGCTACTGTGAAAACAAAAGGCCAGCCCAAATCAAATTGCCATTTTTGTAGCCCTTTTGCGCCTAGGCCCTTATTTATGTGTTAAACCTAATTACAAGCCCTGCACCCCGGAAAACAATGTTTTACCTTCTTAGGAGGAGTTTGGGACTGTACTTAGTGGATATGAGCTACCTTTTTGAATTAGAAAGGTAGGTTGAGGACAACTAGCAAAATAAGTTTTGGGGGAGGTACCATGTACCATGAGAAACATGGGAAAGTTATGAGAAATAAAAATGAACACTATAAAAAATGTGTCCTGCCTCTAACAAAAAAAGGGAAACAAAACCAAGTAAACAGAATAAAAACCCCTTCCCTGCTGGGTGAAGGTGATAAATTGGACTTTTGGGGAGCAACCAAAGTTGAAATCTAAAGGGAAGAAAAATCTCAAACTCCAACTAAGGTTAGCTACTGTCCATAAAATATCACACCTTAACCTTAGCCCCATTACAACCCAATTAAGCCCTCTTGCTGTGTGATGTTTTAATTGTGTGTTTATGGATCTTAGAAACTTGTCAAGCTTATGATAGGGTAGCATTTGAACGATTATTGAGTGAAACCCAAAAACTGTGATCATGACTTAGAGTGAAAGAAGTGATATGACATAGTGACAAATCTTCTCAAAGAATCCCCTTTTCTTAGGAAGACAACCTGGTGTGTTTTCACATCTAAACCAAGGACTAAGAGGGAATCTCGATCAAGGCCCTGTTGAGAGGTTGGACCAATAAGAGTCTTCCTTATTTAGTTAGATTGAAGGTAAAGGGAAGTCACACACACACATTTGGATAATGGGTTAAGAAAAAGTGTTTTATGTTGAGAAGGATTTTGAAAGCTTTTCTGAAGATTGCCATGGAACTTGCATAAACTGGTTGATTTCATTCATGTGTTGAGTTGTTTCCAAATGCCATTACTTGAGGACAAGCAATGATTCAAGTTTGGGGTTGTGATAACTCTTAGAAATAAGGGTTATTATTATCTTTTTAACTAAATCATTGTTCTTGTTTAGAGTAATTTGGTAAAATAAAATAGAGTTCCGAGAAGAATTTGAGTCATTGTGCTGAAATTGTTTAAATACTGAAAAGAATGATAAAGCGTGGAATTATATAACTAAAAAGATGTTTGAAGTGTTGAGCAGGAAAATCTGATACTCAAGTTGAGTGGATCTGCTCTGGTAATGCTATTGAATGCTGCTGCTTCTAAAGACAAGATCACTACAAGACAAAAGAGTTGCCAGCTTAGCACATCTTCACTAAAGGATAAAGAACCTGCAGCACTGCCCCAAAACTCCGAGGAGAGAGAAACTCATACCTTAGCTGGGTGTGTAAGACTAAGCCCTCATTCATGTTTTGATGTATGACAAACAAAGTGTATTTTGCATAAGATTTTTGATTTTGACTATATACTTATTATGTGTTAAGTTGTATCCAAGATCACTCATGAAAAAGGAAAATGAAGGATTAAAGGAAGGAAGACCAAGGACACAAAGCAATGGACAAGGACTAAAACATCAAGCAATGAAGATCTCATACTTTAGATGCTATTGTAAAAATAGCACATTTGATTTCTTAGGTGAAGCACTTAAATTTAAGAAGACCAAGGACACAAAGCAATGGACAAGGACTAAAACATCAAGCAATAAAGTTTGTTGTACACATGTGTTGTACACATGTGTATGTAAAGCTAAATTTCAAATTTTAGAAAGAACCTTTCTGTACACAGGCATCATACACATGTGTATGAAAAGTCGGGTTTTAAAAACAAAAGAAAATTTACCTGTACACATGTGTTGTACACCTGTGTACACGAATACATGCTCTCGGGTTCAAAGTTGTAAGGCTGTACACATGTGTTTTACACCTGTGTACACAAAAGTGAGCTCTCGGGTCTGGAACTAAAATTCGTACACATGCGTTGTACACATGTGTATCAGTGTATTGTTTTGAAAAATATGACAATACACATATGTACAAAAATGACACACCTGTGTATTGAACATTCTGGGTTGATGTTCTATTATACATCTATGTACGCAAGGTATACACATGTATGTTAAAGCACAACGAAAGAAATACACATGTGTACAAAAGAAGCTAATCTGTGTATACGTTTGAAAAAGGTGAAAACTTGGTTTAATATACAGATGTACAAAATATCTAATCTGTGTACAAGCTTTGAAAATGTCTGAAAAATTCGAATACACAGATGTAGTACACAGACTATTCTGTTACAACTTTTCAAACTGATTTGTAATCACTTGTAACAAGTTTTGTGATAAGACCCACGGATCAAAATCTTCAAAAACCTATAAAAGGACTTCATATCAACACTTTTCAACACCTTACACATTCTGAAAGTGAAAAAACAAAATATTCCAAAGCTTCCAAAAGTGCTTCATCCTTGAGAGAAAAGTGTGATATTTCTTAGAACTTCAATTTGTATAATCAGACTTTTAGAGTCTTTCTTCTACTCAACTCTTTATGCGAATTAGTATGATTAAGAGAGGGTATCTTTTAGGATTGAACAAGGATAGAAGGGATCCTTGGGTATAGAAAAGCAAGTGTTCTTTTTGGTGTGTTCTTGAGCAAGGAGGTTATCCTTGTGAATGCTATAATTGGATATTGCAATTTCTGGTTATAGTGGAGAAAACCACAGAGGTGTGGGACTGGATGTAGGCTTACCAGAGGAGGTTGCCGAACCAGGATAAATCGGTTTGCGTGTTCTTCTCATATCTAAACTCCATATACATGTTATATGTACTTGTGTGTTGTGAATGTGTTTTAAGAATGCTTGTTAACTTGAATCTTTTATCTGCAATCTGTGTTAAACTTGTTGTTCCTTCTTATAATTCTTCTTAACATCATTACTTGTTACATAACCTGATTCTTGGGAATTAAAATTGAGTGAAAACTAATTTTCTTTAAGAAAACTCTGTTTTGCTTTAAATTGTTGAAAAAGTTTTCAATATCTCAATTCACCCTCCCTCTTGAGATTGTAGCCATTACCAACAAGTGGTATCAGAGCTAAAATTCTTGTTACAAAGCTTAATAGCTTCAAGAGATGGCTACAAATGATATCCTAGGTGATGGGGCTTCACTCACTAGACCCCCTGCCTTTAATCACTCCAAATACATGTATTTGAAAGAGATAATGCTTATCTTTCTTAAGGCTGCTGGTTTAGATGTATTAGATGCTGTTGGAAATGGTCCCTATGTCCCATTTATTCTTGATGCTAAGGGAAATAAACAAAATAAACCATGAGATGAATTGAATGATGATGATAAGAGAAGAGTTGGTTATAATGCTAAGGGAAAAAATATTATAACAGCTGCTTTGAATTATGATGAGTTTTTCAGGGTCTCCAATTGCAAAACGGCAAAGCAAATGTGGGACACTCTTCAACTCACTCATGAAGGAACCAATGATGTAAAGAGAGCAAGGATGAATGCACTGGTTCATGAATATGAACTCTTTCACATGAAGAATGGTGAGGAGATAGATGAGCTGCAAAAGAGGTTTACACACATTGTGTGAACCAGTTAGAAGGACTCAGACATACAATCACAAATGAGAAAAAGATTAACAAGATAATGAGATGTTTGAGTCGTGAATGGCAGCCAAAAATTACTGCAATTGCTGAAGCAAATGATCTAGACACCAAGCAGATTGCTACTTTATTTGGCAAGTTGAAAGAACACGAATTGGAGCTTAATAGATTGAAAAGCCATGAAGATAAGGAGAAAATGAAGAAAGTAATCTCACTCAAGGCTCATGTCTCTAAAGAACCAAAAGAAAGTGATGATGATGATGACCTTGATGAAGATGAAGAATCCGAAGAAGAAGATATGGAATTGCTTATGAAGAAATTTATAAGATTCATAAAAAAGAATAGAAACAAGAAGCAATTCAGTTTTCCTACAAAAAAGAACACAAACAAAGGTGAAAGCTCTTCCTCTACAATCAAATGCTTTGAATGTGGAAAGCTTGGACACTACAAAAATGAATGTCCAAAGCTTCAAAAGAAAGAAAAGTATGAGAAGAATGACAACAAAGAGGAGAAAGGAAGAAAGCCTGGAAGAGCATACATAGCTTGGGAAGAAAATGATATGGATTCCACTAGTATTGAATCTGAAAATGAAGAAGCCAACCTATGTCTCATGGCAAGTCAACAAAGTGATAGTGAAACCAAGGTAAATGATTCTTCTCCTACCTATGATGAGTTACAGGATGCTTTTGATGAATTGCATGAAGAATATGTTAAAATTGGTAAACAACTTATATCTTCTAGGAAGATCATTGCAAAACAATGTAGTGACTATGCATCTTTACAAATAAAGCTTAAAGAACTAGAAGCTGAAAATTGACAATTACTTGCATCTAGTTCAACTTGCACCAAATGCACTACACTTGAAAATGAAGTTGAAAAACTGAATATTGTTCTATCTAAGTTCACTATGGGCAGAGATAACTTGAATGCCATATCAGGACAGCAAAAAGGTGTTTATGATAAAGCTGGAATTGGATATAAGCCAATGGTATATGAAAAATCTTTCAAGAAGCTTTTTGTTGCACCTAGTTCTACAACTAGTCCTTTTCTGAAATGTTATTATTGTTTAAAGAAAGGTCATACAGCTGCTACTTGTAAACTTAGGAAGAATATACATGTTGGCATTAAACAAATTTGGGTTCCAAAAAGAACATATGTTGCTACTAACACCAAAGGACCCAACCAGATTTGGGTACCTATAGAACACACATAAATTGTGTTGCAGATGTGTTTGAAGGCCAAGAACTCAAATTGGTATCATGATAGAGGCTTTTCCAAACACATTACGGGTAACAATAAAGAAAGAATATTGATTGAATACGTTTTGCAATTATCATTATTAATCTGTGATTGTACATTCTTTTGTTTAAATTTATTTGATCAATCATGAATCAAACATTGGAACCTAATGAGTTTTTATTATGAACAAGTTTTATGAGAATGAAACCATAGTGAAAAATAAAGCTAGATAACTGGCAATGGGCATAATTGTTTGATATTTGATATTAAAGAACGATTGATTGTTCTTAAAATGTGCTTTTAAATGATTTGAATCAATTAATATGTGATATATATTGTTTGTTTTGAATCTTTGATTGATTTGGAATTTCTGTTCGATATTTACATAGCTTTAGTACACAGGTGTACTGCTTAAAAACGTTACTGGAACTCCTGTACACAGGATGTGCACATAGATGTATATATCAGAAAATATTTCTGGTTTGCATCTGCTATGCTATACATAGATATGTACAAATTTGTACACGGATGTACAATTTGTCAAAACTCAAAAATCCATTTAATACATCGATGTAAAACATCGATGCTGTGCCAAAACTGTTATGCAAGCAATAGATCATTTACAGGAAAGGTTCAATGCTGTGGAAGGCCAAATGGTCACTTTACACCAACATTTAGGAATTGCCATACAAGGACCTCCAATGGATGATGCTATTTTTGATAATATAGTCAATATGGCAAGCGAGGCAGCACAAGATGCTGAAAATTATGAAGGACATGGGCATGATGCTTCTATCTAGTCTTAGTTTAGACTAAGTGTCCTTAGGTGTCTAGTTGGTTAGGCCTACATTTCACTGTTTTGAGTATAATGCTGGCTTGCACTTTGAGTTCTGTAATTCCTATTTTTGATTTCAGTGTTTTGGTTGTTTTGATGTATTGCATATGCTTTGTAATGAATTATTATCAATGAATGTAAGACTGTTTTTCAGTTTGATTTCAATATTCTCCATAGTTTCTTTTTGATAATGACAAAGGGGGAGAAAGATGAACCATACAACCATTAATTCTGTCTTGCATTTGCTGTAAATTTTGCTCTGATACCTAAGTATGAACTGCATTGAAAAGACATACTTGAACTTAAAATAAATGCAAGATGACTTTTTCATGATAATGATATTATAACACTTGATTTTTGAAAGATATCAATGAGACAGGGGATGATGAAAATGACTCAAGAACCATGCTTACTCAACAGCTGCACTCTTATTTTTAATAACTAAGGTTAAGTATGGTAAGGATTGTCATAATCAAAAAGGGGGAGTTTGTAAGACTAAGCCATCATTCATGTTTTGATGTATGATAAACAAAGTGTATTTTGCATAAGATTTTGATTTTGCCTATATACTTATTATGTGTTAAGTTGTATGCAAGATCATTCATGAAAAAGGAAAATCAAGGATTAAAGGATGGAAGACCAAGGACACAAAGCAATGGACAAGGACTAAATCATCAAGCAATGAAGATCTCATACTTTAGATGCTATTGTAAAAATAGCATATTTGATTTCTTAGGTGAAGCACTTAAATTTAAGAAGAAACTAATTTTTACAAAGGATAAACAAAATAGTTTTTCAAAATAAAGGTTTTTCAAAAAGTGATTAATTGATAAAGAAATAAAGTTTGTTGTACACATGTGTATGTAAAACTAAATTTCAAATTTTAAAAAGAACCTTTCTGTACACAGGCATCATACACATGTGTATGAAAAGTCGGGTTTTAAAAACAAAAGAAAATTTTCCTGTACACATGTGTTGTACACTTGTGTACACGAATACATGCTCTCGGTTTCAAAGTTGTAAGGCTGTACACATGTGTTGTACACCTGTGTACACAAAAGTGAGCTCTCGGGTCTGGAACTAAAATTCATACACATGCGTTGTACACATGTGTATCAGTGTATTGTTTTGAAAAATATGACAATACACAGATGTACAAAAATGATACACCTGTGTATTGAACATTCTGAGTTGATGTTCTATAATACATCTATGTACGCAAGGTATACACATGTATATTAAAGCACAACGAAAGAAATACACGTGTGTACAAAAGAAGCTAATCTGTGTATACGTTTGAAAAAGGTGAAAACTTGGTTTAATATACAGATGTACAAAATATCTAATCTGTGTACAAGCTTTGAAAATGTCTGAAAAATTCGAATACACAGATGTTGTACACAGACTATTCTGTTACAACTTTTCAAACTGATTTGTAATCACTTGTAACACAAGTTTTGTGATAAGACCCACGGATCAAAATCTTCAAAAACCTATAAAAGGACTTCATATCAACACTTTTCAACACCTTACACATTATGAAAGTGAAAAAACAAAATATTCCAAAGCTTCCAAAAGTACTTCATCCTTGAGAGAAAAGTGTGATATTTCTTAGAACTTCAATTTGTATAATCAGACTTTTAGAGTCTTTCTTCTACTCAACTCTTTATGCGAATTAGTATGATTAAGAGAGGGTATCTTTTAGGATTGAACAAGGATAGAAGGGATCCTTGGGTATAGAAAAGCAAGTGTGCTTTTTGGTGTGTTCTTGAGCAAGGAGGTTATCCTTGTGAATGCTGTAATTGGATATTGTAATTTCTGGTTATAGTGGAGGAAACCACAGAGGTGTGGGACTGGATGTAGGCTTACCAGAGGAGGTAGCTGAACCAGGATAAATCGGTTTGCGTGTTCTTCTCATCTCTAAACTCCATATACATGTTATATGTACTTGTGTGTTGTGAATGAGTTTTAAGAATGCTTGTTAACTTGAATCTTTGATCTGCAATCTATGTTAAACTTGTTGTTCCTTCTTATAATTCTTCTTAACATCATTAGTTGTTACATAACCTGATTCGTGGGAATTAAAATTGAGTGAAAACCAATTTTCTTTAAGAAAAATCTGTTTTGCTTTAAATTGTTGAAAAAGTTTTCAATATCTCAATTCACCCCCCTCTTGAGATTGTAGCCATTACCAACAGGGTGTACTTGGGAATTGGGCCAAGGAATATTTTAATATTTGAATTTATATAAAGCCCAAAAAGTGAGGTATGAGAGAAAGTGTAAAAACCCTAGTTGGGGAGCACTAGTACAAATAGTAAAAAGTAGTCTACCTCTTAGGTCAGCTGGTACAAGGTACATCAGCCTCCATTTTCTCTCCTTGTCTTCCCTGTAATTAGCTTTTACGCATTTATGCTTTTATTTTCCATTTTATTGACTTGTCTTGTCATTATGCTCATTATGAGCTAAATTTCTCTTAGCTAGGAACTATGAATTTGTAATTGATACTTATGGGTGATTTATGCCAAGAATGTTAATCATTTTCCTCTATTCTGCATGAATGCCTATTTTGGTTTGGATTGATCAACCGAGCTGAGATTGTTAGCTAACTTAGTTTGGAAAAATTTAGTTAGTTGATTTGTTTAGAGGATAAAGATTAAGTAATTAATTGGAAAATTAATTTTTGTTGAATGAGGTAGGAATAGACTTCAAGTCTTTAAGTAGTTGGGCGCACTTAATTCATGTCTGAGCGAATTTAATTTGAACTTAGGAATAAGAAGCATTTAATGAAACTCAGTCTTATTGTTGGAAAACAAAATTCATTTCCTCGACTAAATATCGTAGCATTCTGAAGCATAAATTACACAGCAGTTAAAATTACAAAGGATTAGTCTTCCTAGCTGTTACTTATCTCATTCGAAAACTCTATTATATTGATTTATCATCTTGAAACCTACAGTTACTACCTGAGATTGACTTAATGTCTTTTACTTTATTGCTAAAAACCAACCTTCTTTTATTAAGCTATTTATAAAAGTTAAAAATAGAATTTGTATTCAACTCATTTAAGTCCTCGTGGGAACGATCTTTATTCACACTTTATTACTTGTAAGACTATGTTCACTTCCACACTGGGATAATGAGACCATAAATAACTACCCAACAGTTTGAGTTCAAACCGATGATGATCCAAATGCTTCAAACTGTTGGCAGTTCAGTGGTGCTCCTATTGAAGATCCACACTTGAATCTTAGTCAATTTCTGGAAGTGGCCGACAATTTCAAGATCCTTGGAGTAAGTGATGATGCTTTCCAGTTAAGGCTCTTTCCTTATTCCTTGAGCAACAGAGCTAAGACTTGGTTGAACTCTTTGGAATCAAAATCCATTACTTCTTGGAATAGCCTAGCTGAAAAGTTCTTAACTAAGTACTTTCCTCCTACTAAGAATGCAAGAATGTGGAGTGATATAACTTCCTTCAGGCAGAATGATGATGAATCACTTTATGAATCATGGGAGAGGTTCAAGGAAATGTTGAGAAAATGTCCCCACCATGGCATTCCTGTTTGCATCCAAATGGAGACCTTCTATAATGGGTTACTGTCTCCCTCGAGGTTGATGCTAGATGCTTCATCAGGAGGCACATTTTTGACTAAGTCTTACAATGAGGCTTATGAGCTGATTGAAAGCATAGCTGCTAACAGCTATCAATGGCCAACTGTGAGGGCCAACTGTGCTAAAAAACTTGCTGGAGTGCTTGAGGTGAAGGAAACAAATCCCTTATCTGCTCAGCTAGCTGCCATCACTAATATGTTGAAAAACTTGACCGCTGCCAACACAAGTAAGGAACCAGTTATGGCTGAGCCGGTGGTGGCTCAAGTGAGTTCTGCAACCTGTGTTTTCTGTGGAGGGGGACATCTGTTTGAAGAGTGTCCCAACAACCCAGTATCAGTGAATTATGTAGGGAATAAAGGTAACAATGCATATTCAAACACCTACAATCCTGGTTGGAAGCAACACCCAAATTTTAACTACGGGAATACCAGCAATACATTGAATTCTTCAGCTGGAAACACCCCACAACAGTACCAACAACAGGGACAGAACAACCACAGCAGCATAATGAAGCCCCCGCAAAAGAATCTTTCCTAGAAGCCATGCTGAAAGCTTTCATGACTAAAACTAAGGCTCAAATCCAAAATCAAGAAGCTGCTGTAAGAAAACTGGAGAATTAAGTAGGTCAGCAGGCAACTGCATTAACTAACAGACCTGCTGGCACCTTACCTGCATCAACAGAGTCTCCATCTTCCTCAAATAATAAAGGGAAGGAGCAGGTTAAGGCCATAAACTTAAGAAGTGGGAAAGAGCTACAGGATGTTGTAGCATCTAAGCAGCAAGTAACAAATATAACTGAACCACTGCCTAAAGACACAGTGAAAGTTATTCCCAAGTGGACTGAGCCTAAACTGATTTCAGAGAGGCCTCCTCCAACTTTTCCACAAAGGTTGAAGAAGGCAGCTCAAGAGAAGCAATTCAACAAATTTCTAGAAATTATGAGACAATTGCACATCAACATACCCCTGGTTGATGTCCTGCAGCAGATGCCTTACTACACCAAGGTCATGAAGGACATTCTCACAAAGAAGAAGAGGTTGGGAGAATTTGAAAGAGTTGCTATGACAAAGGAATGCAGTTTAATGCTGTAGAATAAGGTACCTTAGAAAATGAACGACACAGGCAGTTTCTCAATTCCCTGTTCCATAGGGAATACTTATTGTGGAAAGGCTTTGTGTGACCTCGGAGCTAGCATCAATTTGATGCCAATGTCTATTTTCAGGCAACTTGGAATTGGTGAAGGAAGACCTACTACAGTAACTCTTTAATTGGCTAACAGATCCACTGCCTACCCTGAAGGAAAGATTGATGATGTGTTGATCCGGGTGGACTAATTTGTTTTCCCAATTCACTTCATTATTCTTGATTTTGAAGCTGACAAGGAAGACCCCATCATCCTGGGAAGACCCTTTCTTGCAACAGGAAGAACATTGATATATGTCCAAAAAGGAGAGCTTACTATGAGGGTCAATGATCAACAAGTTACTTTTAATGTCTTCAATGCCTTGTAATATCCTGATGAAGAGATTGAGAGCTGTTCTGTTATTACTGGTATTGAATCCCTTGTGCAAGAGCAACTCCTAGCAGCAAGGCAAGGTTTAGAAACAGAATTTGAAATTCATGATGAAACTAGTTCTGGGAATGAAGAACTGAAGATACTAGTAGAAGAGAAAATGGCACATAGGTCCTGGATAAGAAAATATGAGTCCCTGGAACTTACTGATGATAATTGCAAAGAGAATGTTCCCTCCATTGAAAGACCTCCCACTCTTGAATTGAAGCAGCTGCCTACTCACCTGAAATATGCTTATCTGGGAAAACAAGATACCCTGCCCATCATTATATTTTCTTTTGCTCACTTCTGATCAGGAAAATAGCCTCATTTCAGTTTTGAAGAAGCACAAGAAAGCTATTGGATGGTAAATGGCAGATATCAGAGGAATCAGTTCTAGTCTTTCTATGCATAGAATTCTCTTAGAAGAAAATGCCAATAATAGCATTGAAGGTCAGAGAAGACCGAATCCAATAATGAAAGAAGTGGTGAAGAAAGAAATTATCAAATGGCTGGATGCAAGAATCATTTATCCCATCTCAGATAGTGTTTTGGTTAGTCCTGTACAGTGTGTGCCAAAGAAGGGCAGAGTCACTGTGGTAAGAAATGAAAAGAATGATCTTAGGAAGACAACCTGGTGTGTTTTCACCTCTAAACCAAGGACTAAGAGGGAATCTCGGTCAAGGCCCTGTTGAGAGGTTGGACCAATAAGAGTCTTCCTTATTTAGTTAGATTGAAGGTAAAGGGAAGTCACACAGACACATTTGGGTAAGGGGTTAAGAAAGTGTTTTATGTTGAGCATGATTTTGAAAGCTTTTCTGAAGATTGCCACGGAACTTGCATAAACTGGTTGATTTCATTCGTGTGTTGAATTGTTTCCAAATGTCATTACTTGAGGACAAGCAATGATTCAAGTTTGGGGGTGTGATAACTCTTAGAAATAAGGGTTATTATTATCTTTTTAACTAAATCATTATTCTTGTTTAGAGTAATTTGGTAAAATAAAATAGAGTTCTGATAAGAATTTGAGTCATTGTGCTGAAATTGTTTAAATACTGAAAAGAATGATAAAGTGTGGAATTCTATAACTGAAAAGATGTTTGAAGTGTTGAGCAGGAAAATCTGATATTCAAGTTGAGTGGAGCTGCTCTGGTAATGCTATGGAATGCTACTGCTTCTAAAGACAAGATCCCTACAAGACAAAAGAGTTGCCAGCTTAGCACATCTTTACTAAAGGACAAAGGACCTGCAGCACTGCCACAAAAATCTGAGGAGAGAGAAACGCATACCTCAGCTGGGTGTACTTGAGAATTGGGCCAAGGAATATTTTAATATTTGAATTTATGTAAAGCCCAAAATGTAAGGTAAGAGAGAGTGTGTAAAAACTCTAGTTGGGGAGCACTAGTACAAATAGTAAAAAGTAGTCTACCTCTTAGGTCAGCTGGTACAGGGTACATCAGCCTCCATTTTCTCTCCTTGTCTTCTCTGTAATTAGATTTTACAAATTTATTCTTATTTTCCATTTTATTGACTTGTCTTGTCATTATGCTCATTATGAGCTAAATTTCTCTTAGCTAGGAACTATGAATTTGTAATTGATACTTATGGGTGATTTATGCAAAGAATGTTAATCATTTTCCTCTATTCTGAGTGAATGCCTATTTTGGTAACTAAGTTTGGAAAAACTTAGTTAGTGGATTTGTTTAGAGGATAAAGATTAAGTAATTAATTGGAAAATTAATTGATGTTGAATGAGGTAGGAATATCCTTCAAGTCTTTAAGTAGCTAGACGCACTTAATTCATGTCTGAGCGAATTTAATTTGAACTTAGGAATAAGAAGCATTTAATGAAACTCAGTCTTATTGTTGGAAAACAAAATTCATTTCCTGGACTAAATGCTATAACATTCTGCAGCATAAATTACCCTGCAGTTAAAATTACAAAGGATTAGTCTTCCTAGCTGCTACCCATCTCATTCGAAAACTCTATTTTATTGATTTATCATCTTGCTACCTACAGTTACTGCTTGAGATTGTCTTACTGTCTTTTACTTTATTGCTAAAAACCAATCCTTCTTTTATTAAGATATTTAGAAAAGTTAAAAATAGAATTTTTATTCGACTCATTTAAATCCTCGTGGGAACAATCTTTATTCACACTTTATTAGTTGTAAGACTGTGTTCACTTGCACACTATGCGCATATTCACAAAATATGGCAACACTTATTGCCAAAGGAGAGGGGGCAATAAGAGTCAATGATCTTCGTGCAAAACTTCTTAAACTTTGGCAGCCGATTGGTCATTGAAAATTAATCCCTATTGGGAGAGGTTATCATGAATTTTCGTTTGCTTCAGTTGAGGATCTCAGGAAAGTGCTTGTTGTAGGTGCTTGGAACATCAACTCGGGCTCTTTACGGTTGTTTTCTTGGTCACCAGATTTGAACCCCAATCAGGTAAAACAATCCGATGTACAATGTTGGATACGCATCCTTGGATTGCCCCAAGAATATTGGAGGCCTAATATTCTATTTGCTATTGCAAGGGGAGTTGGTGTGCCACTATCTTTAGATGATGCCACGATTAACAAGACTCTTGCCATTATGCAAGAGTTCTTGTAGATATTGATTTACTTAAGCCAATTTAGGGAAAAAAATTTGTAGAAAGGGAAGATTTTGCTTTTCTTGTTTGGATTGAATATGAATATCTTCCTTCATTTTGTTCTAATTGTTCCATAATCGGTCACTTAGTTGACGATTGTCTTAAATTGCAGCAAAATAAAGATTCTGCTAGGAGAGATTCAGATGCCTTGGCTAACAAGAAACCTACACCTCGCTATGTTCAGAAGATCAAACCTAAAGAGGATACTGTCCATAAAGAACTTCCTCAGCCTTCGAAAGTAAATGAAGTGGTGGTCATTGACTCTCCAAAAGATAATGGTGGAGAATCGAGTAAATCTATTGCTGGTGCATCTTTAGATGCCTATCAGGAGAATAATGGTTCCAAGTTTTTATCTGATAAGGTTCCACATGTTTTGGAGGAACATGTTCCAGATAAAAGTCAGCTTATTTCTTTAAATGTTGTTAATCAAGATGGTTTCAGTAAAGATAAGGAAAATATTGACGATTCATCTTCTGTTGAAGCTATTTTTGATGAATCCATGAATCAGAATCTTCCTAGTCATGTTTCAGATTCTATTTCCTATCATTCGATAGCATATCTTGATGATCAACAGGTACTTGGTGGGGTCTCTACTAAAAAAGATCATGATGATAATATTCATCTAGATGCAAGGCAGATGGTTGTTGAGTATGCTGTCCAGGTTCAAGATAATGTTGATGCTCTTCATATGGATCAAGGTCAGGAGGATACTATTCTTCAAAATCAAGTTGTAGATAGTCAAAGTCCTGCTCAACAAGATCAATCTTCTACTAATGATCACACAGGTAGTCCTGTGCATCAAGGTAATATCCCTTTAGAAAATGGTGGTGCAAAAAGACTTAGCTATTATGGCGAAATTTTGGAATTCTGAATTGGATGCTGCTGACTTAGATAGGCCTGGTATGCGTGATAAGGTAGTTGAGGAATTTCAACCTGTTCTTACCAAGTCACAAAAAGAAACTGAAAAACAAGAAGAAATTGATTCTTAAGGAAAGTCACTACAACACCCGATCAAGGGCTGATTCTACCTCTACTACTTTATGGAAATTTTGTTTTGGAATGTGAGGGGTCTAGTTAACCTTGCTTCTAGGTTAGCTTTAAAGAACTTCTGTCTCTTAAATAAGCCTGACATTTTACTAATAGCTAAGCCTTTTGTGGCTATTGATCATATTCCTTTAAGTTTTTGGAACAATCTAAACCTTAAGCCTCTTGCTACTAATAATAGAATTAATCTTTTTCCAAATATATGGGGTTTTTGTACTCTGTCCTTAAATCTTGAAGTCTTAGATGCTTCTAGACAACATGTTTCTTTTTCTGTAGTTTTTGAAAATCAAACTTTGTACATATCTTCTATATATACTTGTACAACTCATCCTTAGAAGAGACTTGTGGTTAGAATTAACTTCTTTACAGCAAGCATATCCTGGGCCTTGGTTATTTCTAGGTGATTATAATGCTGTCCAAGGTGCACATGAGAAGAGGGGGAAATTTACCTTCCAAGATTTCCTGTGATGAGTTCAGAGCATGGTCGGACCTACAACCTTACTCGGTTAAATACTTGAGGTGCTGAATTTACCTGGACTAATAATAGAAGCTCTAGGTTTCATATTGAATTAAGACTTGACAGGGCCATATGTAATGATGAGTGGCTTAATTTCTGGTCTTCTGTGACTTCTTGTACTTTAACTAGGTCTTGTTCAGACCATTATCCACTTTTAATGTCTCTGGATAAAGGTTCAAGAACATATCCATCCTCTTTCAAGTTTATGTCCATGTGGAATTCCCACAATGACTGTAAATGGATGATTAATGAAGTTTGGAAAAAATAAGTTTCTGGTTGTTCTATGTCTAGATTGGCTCAAAATCTAAAACTGTTAAAGACTGAATTGAGGAATTGGAATAAGACTGTTTTTGGAGATGTAAATTTGTGTGTCAAGAAAGCTCAGGATGAATTAGACTTGATTCAAGCTGAGTTGAGCAGTTCTAGATTTTCAGAATCACTGCATAACCAAGAAGTTATTGCGATGCAATCCCTGCAGCATGCACTCGTGTGTCAGGAACAATATTGGAAAGAAAAGGCTTGAATTAAATGGTTTGTGGAGGGGATAGGAATACATCATTCTTCCATAAAATGGCTAAAATTAGGCAGGTTTCTCAGCATATCACTATGTTAAGAATAAATGATCTAATCATAGAAGATAGGGATTTGATTGAGAATCATGTGGTTGATTTCTATAGTTCTTTGTATGGAACTGATAATAATTGTGAGGACAACGGTCTAATTGAGAAAGTGAACCCCTCGTTAGTAACAAATTCTGAAAATGCCATGCTAACTAACCTGTCATCATTAGAAGAGGTGAAATCTGTTGTTTTTAGCATGAATAGCTCGGGTTCTCCTGGTCCAGATGGCTTTGGAGGATGTTTCTTTCAAATCCGTTGGGAAACTGTTCAACAAGATGTGTTTGAATCTGTAAGTCAATTATTTTCACAGTCTTGGCTTCTTCCTAATATAAACTCCAATTTAGTGACTCTCATTCCCAAATTTAAAGGGGCTGACAAGATTACTGATTATAGGCCAATAGCATTAGCAAATTTCCAGTTTAAAATTATAACTAGTGTTGGCTGACAGGCTAGCATCTATAGCCCCAAGAATTGTCTCTGTTCAGCAAAAAGGGTTCATAAAAGGGAGGAATATCCTGGACTGTTTATGCACTACATCTGAAGCAATAAACATGTTGAATCATAGGTCCTTTGGTGGAAAATTGCCTTAAAATTTGATATTAGAAAAATTTTTTGACACCATTAATTGGAGATTTTTGTTAAAAGTGTTAAAAGCTTTTGGTTTTAACGAGACGTTTTGCAAATGGATTAGCATTATTCTTCATTCTGCAAAACTGTCATTTTCTATAAATGGCCATGCTGTAGGCTTTATATCTTGCCAAAGGGGTGTAAGACAAGGGGATCCCTTGTCACCCTTTCTCTTTTGTTTATCAGAAGATGTCCTTAGTAGAGGCCTCAACTTTCTGGTAAAAACAGGTCAATTACAGCCTACGACAAGTTCTAGGAGTTTAGCATTTCCTAGTCATTGTTGATATGTTGATGATATTTTTGTATTATGTAAAGGATATCAAAGAAACTTAAGAACTTTAATGCAAATGTTTAGTGAATATGCAGCTGTCTCTGGTCAACAGCTTAGCTTAGATAAGTGCAAATTCTATGTAGCAAATTCTATGTAGGCGCCATGTCCAGTAACAGAACAGCTGAGATTTCCAGGTTACTAGGTTTTGCTGCGTGTAAGTTCCCTTTTACATGCCTAGGAGTTCCTATTTTCCAAGGAAAGCCTAAGGTATGTCATTTACAACAGATAGCTTGTTGAGACCTCAAAAGTCCGAGACACATTCAATGTGTAAATATCTCTAAGTTTTGATGATTCCAAATAGATTAAGTATGGTAATATTGAACCTTATGAAATTACTGATAAGTCTAATAAGTATGTCGACAAGGCAAGTTTGAAATTATTTGTTCTGTCAAGGTTCCGAGTTCCAACTATTAAAGTAAGTAACTCGTTAGGATACGAGCTCCAACCAACATCGTATGTAATTCACAAAAACATCCAACGATAGTCGTAATTAACTCGACCTATAAAATATTACTAATATCCGAGCTCCAGAAATAGTCGTAAATAGCCCGGCCTTTCCTAGACCCCCGTTCATTTCACCCAAAGGTGAAATGTATCCCATAACATGGATACCTATCAAGGTACCATACATAACAACGTAGCACGGAGTACCTTATTTATTAAGGCACCATACATAACAACTTAGCACAAAATACCTTATTTATTAAGGCACCATACATAACAACGTAGCACGAATACCCTATCATTAAGGCATCATACATAAAAACGTGGGCACGTCTGCTAATGAATGCATATAAACATTTTCGCTCTATGAAACGCAAATCCAAAACAAAAGTTCCTCAACTTATCCAAGTTGTCGGATATAACCCGTTGTACAAATTTATTTTACAGAAAATCATTTTACGTTAGAATTTCGTTTTATAAAATCATCATAATCACTTAAAATTAGTTTTCTTTCAAAAATCAATATTTTGAACCGAAAATATTGCTTTGAGGCAAAATTACCGTTTTTACTAATATTACCGTTTTTACTAATACTTCTGTAAATATTGTCAGAATTGTCCGACGTTTGACGTTTTTAAAACATTTTAAGTCCAAATATGATTTTTCTAGTAAAATAATTTCTCCAACACCATAATAAAATTATTTTTGTAACTTATTTTCTTAAAATAACATTTTCTAATAAAACACTCTTACGCCGTTAAATTCTTAAAATAATATTATTTTCAACTTTTCCTCATTTTCAACCAACCAAATACTTAAGTAATATTATATTACTATTTTTCATCAATTAAAACTCATTATTCCGTAAAATGCTTTTTAACGCTTTTAACCTCATTATCTTTACTATCCACAAACAATATCAATAACAATCATGCCAATAATATAAAAATAGTAATTAATGACATGCAACAAAATATTATAACAATTAAATGCAGATAATTATATAATTAAAAGAAAATAATTGAAAGCAAATGACACTAACTACGTAACATAATAAATACACCCACAAATAATACAGACCACAAACAATTGCATATAGTTACCGGAAAAATCCCTCAGGTACTACCCTTACATCTTGAAGACTTTTCCTTCCGAATTTAAGTTCCGTCAAACGTCCGCTTTCCGTAAACTCGTACACGATTTACACACAAATCAGCCTTCAACAAACCACAATTAAAATCATCAATCAAACAACTAAATACACCTAGTTTCCTACATGGAGGGTTCACCCATGAGGTGTTCATATGTGGTTAAAAATTTCTAAAATCCCTAAGCTCTTGGATAAGTGATCCTTAAGCACATATAACTTAAGATCAATGATCATAATACAAAAGTTGAAATAAAATCCTCTAACTCCACATAGAGTTAGGTTCGGCCATGACTAGTTTAGTTGGCTAAACATGATAAAATTTTGTAAGCTTTTGGATTAATGATCCTTAAGCATTAGAGATACATGATCATTAATCACTTAACTAAGATTAAATCAAAAACTCCACTAACACAAAGGTTATGGTTTTTGGCCATGCTCATTAAATTAGGCTAAGGATTTTCAAAATATCAAGCTCTTGAATTTAACTATCATATGTATTCAAGATATCAAAACAAGGGTTACACTTGAAAAGTTGAAACAAAACATCTTTTCTCCTATTATGCTTGGATTCGGCCAAGGTTGGAAAACAAGGATAAGAATTTTGTTTGAACTCATGCTTATAGATATACAATATAGAGATGATAAAAAGATCATAGAAATTGGTTTCATGATCATAGGATTTTTCTTCAATTTTCTAGAGATTTTCAAACTTTCTAGATCTAGGAATTTCAAATGATGATCATGGCCTTGAATCATGAAAGTAAATGAAGAACCTATAGCTTATTGATGATGACGAGCAAGGTATACCTCTTGGAATTTGAAAATGAGCAAAGAATCAAGTAGTTGCTTCACACTTTTTGGCTATGGAAACTTAGAGCTTTTTGAGAGAAAATGAGAGGAAGAAGATGAAGTGATGCACAAATGAGTATGATGGCCTAAGGAAATGGGTTTGGGCCGTGGGAAATAAGGTTAAAAGGGTCCAAGTCATAAAAATTTAAGGACAAAAGTGTAATCTCAATTAAGGGCAATTTTGTGATTAAGTTAGGACTTAAGGACATTTTCGTAATTTACCCTAAGGTAATCATGACAAACGTGTGGTGAGGATTGGTTGGAGGTGTGGCTGATTTGTGTCCACATAATTGCTGGGATAAACTTGGCATTTCAATGGAAGTTCAAGGATAAAACAGTCCAAGGGCAAAATAGTCTTTACACTATTTTGAAGAAATATATATCTAGATATTTGCTAAATGTAATCATTACATTGGTGAGTCACCCATATGACTCACCACCCTAGGAGGCAAGATGTCTCGGCATCCAATGTCGGGTTCTGTCTATGCACGCCCGTTCTCGACTGCATCGATTACCCGATTTAGGTTTTACGCCCGAAACAAGTATAAAACCTATTTATTTTGAAAATTTTCAAAATAACCTATATCGTTGGAAATGAGTTATAAAATCTATTCATTTCATTCATGAGTCAAAATTAGGTCTTCCGATCAGTAAAATCTCACCGTCAGTGAAAATGCAGATCGGGTTCCATCTGAATTTTCAACCCAAGATTTAACCGTATACTTATAAAAATAAGTATAATATGAATATGACTTTGGTTTTTCCAAAGTCATTTTCTAAGTTTCAGATAAAAATAAAAAAACATTTATTTATATTTATACCGATCTTAGAAAGCAGAAAAATCAGGGTGTTACATTACCACCCCACTAAAAAAAATTTGTCCTCGCAATTTCGTGACTCGACACTAGACAGGATCTCTTAATCCCAAGGTTTTACTTTCACAAGAAAGTATATAGTTATGGAAGATCTGTATCTATCTGAAAAGAATACAAAAATATCCAGTATATAAAAGTTTCTTTAATAGGTTCGTGAATGTAAAAATGTACAGCTAATACATGTTTACAACCATGACTCTAATAAAGTGCCTTCTTCCACAAGAATCTTCCAGCGGATTAGGAAATCAAAGATAAACAGTTCTGAACTCCAAGGAAATTCATTCTTCGTACAGGAAATTTACAAAACTAAATTTTTTAAAAGGAGAACAGTTTGGCAAAAAGATCAGGCTGGATCAAATTTACCAAAAGTAAAAGTGATTAGACCAAGTTTCATCAAGAAACTTCAGTATCAAGAAGTCGTTTGGGTTACAACTCAAGAAATAGTCATAACAAATCTTTCAATGAAATATTATGAAAATGCCCAAACCAATGGATAGTACCAAACCAATCCACTCAAATGTCTAATACACTGAGGGTTATTTAGGAGTGTGAGCACAAATACTCCTTTGGGATCGCAGGCCCTTAGAATTTCACCAAATCGAGCCAAAACTCGCACTTAAGTGACTTCACGGTAGCTCTTCTCGCGTAGGATCCATAACACTTGACACAGTTTTTTTTGCATGTTCCTTGTGACTCTTAGAGTAAACAAGAACATCATCGATGAAAATGATGACGAACTTATCAAGAAACGGACGAAAATTCCCATTTCATGTAATCTAACCTGGCTAGCTTTGTAGGTAATATTCTAGACGAAGTGATGGAGATCTGACTGAATCTAGAAAATAGATCAATCAAACTCAAGCTCCTTCGTACACACAAACCTGACACATTATCAGAAAATTCTCTCGAGAAATCCTCCAAAACAGGTACCTCAATCAAATGTTTGACACAATCCCTTAAGGGTAAACGACGTGTCAACATGAATACAAGTACCATTTACTAGACATGAGTTCTTACAAGGCATCAACCCGATTAGAACCCATCAAAACACACACACTTGTGTGTCAACACACATTGTTTCGACAAGGTAACAATTCAAACAAGGTCCAACCAGAGATCACACAACAAAAACATAACAGACCTATTCCCCAAGGTTCCCGAAAGACTCGACCAGCTTTAATACCACTCTGTAACACCCCCCTTGGGCATTACTATGTAACACGTGCGGCAATAAATTAAAATGAATTTTGCTGGTTGCTTTCGAAAATTGATTTATTTTAAGTCAGAAAATCTGGGGGTAAAAATTTTTCTTCTGAATACTACGAACATAACGCGCACATCACAATAGTAAAAATCATATTATTCACAATAGAATTTTAAACCATATAAAGGTTTTCAAAACACCTACACAAACTTTCTCAACACATAACACCCAAAGAAAATCCTAAGATGGTCGCTTTGCAAGACACTCACGGATAAGACCTCGTGATCATCCCTATGATCACACCTCTTCCTGTAATTCGGACTCAAGTCTCCAAGTGACTTAAGGAACTCTTCTGCAACATCTGCACTCATGTACCAAGGTACAACAGCAAAGTCAGGAGAACATGTATATGCAAGGGTGAGTTCCAATATATGGATTTTAAAACGATAACCATATGCATGACACACAAATAATATTTAACATGTATATTCAACAATAAACAATTTATCTATCAAAGGGTTTCATACCCGACAATCTTCGTTGTTTTAAAAACCATGACACTTCAATATTCATCATGTAACTTTGGTACCTAATCTCCGAAGCTTCAAACACCAAATAAAGGAGCTGATCAGGCTCTCGTTGCCAAAATAAGGCAGAAATTAATCTTTGCTGATAAGGCAAGTTTTAAATTATTTGGTCTATCAAGGTTTCGAGTTCCAGACGGTTACGAAGTCGGATGGCTTTGCTAGGGTTTCTCCTCACGTAAACTCCTAAGGTTTTTGGCATGACTACCATGGCTGTCGCACCACCTCCAATCGTTCCTTGGAGCTTTATTTCATCACCTCCCTCTTCCCCTCGCCATACAGCCCCCACACAACACAGATCCTTTGCTCAAGCTTTGAGTAATTCTCTTGATGTCTCTTTCTCTCAACACCCAAAACCTTGCAAAATAGGAGATGCCGTGTCCATCAAGATATCAGAGGAAGAATATCACAAAGGAATAGAAGCTTGCAAACTGAATCTGCATGGACGATTACTCTTGTCTGAAGGAGATAAGCCAATAAAATATAATGACCTACGTGACAAGTTAACATCCCTTTAGAGGCCTATAGGTCAATGACATATGACCTCTCTTGGCAAAGGGTATTTTGAATTTGGTTTCTCAACACAAGAAGATCTTAGAAGAATCTGGTCTATAGGGACTTTGAACCTAAAGCCAGGATTGCTCAGGTTGTCTCAATGGACTGTTGATTTGAGACCAAAAAATCAAACGCAAACTCATAGCCAGTGCTGGATAAGGCTCCTTGATCTACCTCAAGAATAATGGACTCCTAGAATTTTGTTTGAAATAGCCTCCAGGATTGGTACCCCAATATCTATTGATGATATGACTCGTAGGAGGATGTTTGGCCATTATGCAAGAATTCTTGTTGATCTTGATCTATCTTCGAGTATTCCTTCTGAGATTATGGTTGAAAGGGAGAGTTTCTCATTCTATGTGGCAGTGGAATATGAGAAGGTTCCTAATTTTTGTTCTTATTGTCTAACCATTGGTCATTCCATTGAGAATTGTGGAAAAAAAGATGCTCATCGGGTTTCAAAAAACCAATCTTTACCCAAGAAAGGTAATGTTCAAGTGTATGTTCCAAAGGTAACAAAGAAATCTGAATTTGATATTACTAATATTAATAATGTTGAGAATAACAGTCCCGATAAGGAGAATGATAATGTTATTACCAATGATAATGCTGCCAACAATAATGCTACTGTCTTTAATAATGCTATTGCCATTAATGTTTATGAGAAGAATAGCAATATGAGAAATATTAATGTATCAAGTCAGAATGAAGATCAACATAGGGATGTGACTCCATCTGTCAGTCGTAGTATGGCCATGCAAGATAATGTCAATATTAATGAAGAGGTCATTCATGAAGATGTCTCAGACAAAGGCATTTCAAGAAGCATGATGAATGTGTAAAATATGTTAGTTTGGAAGTGTAATTAGGAATAAGTTTGTAAATAATCTTATGAATTATAGAGAAAAGTGATAAGAAAATGCACACATTCATTTGAATAGAGTTTTGATACTTAGATTTCAATTTTTATGTGAAAAGTACACTCAAAATATGTTGAAAATGTGTAGGATTGGAAGTCTAGCACTTAGCTCTCAAAACGGGCACTCAGCTCAGGCAAAATGCAGAAAACAGCAAGAGTGCAGTGCAAAGCGCCGGCGCCAAAGACAGAAGATTGGCGCTCAACACAGGCAGAAGGCTGGCACCTAGCGCCCAGCGCCAGCAGCTGAAACATGGCCAACGCCCAGCGCTGGTAATGGGGCGCCCAGTGCTGGCATGTTGAAAGGAAAGGGGCGCCCAACGCCAATGATGATGTAGCAAAGAAAGAGCAGAGCTGTGTTTGGCGCCCAAAGACAGCCGGGCGCCAATGGCCGTGACGAGCAGAACCAGTATAAATTCGTATTTCTGCGTTTGAATTAGGATCTTTTGGCTCATTTTTCACTTCTCACACTCGAGGTTCATCACTTCTCTCTGCCTCTTTGAAGATCCAAGCTTGGGAACAAGATTTGGAGCTTCCATGGCTTCCTCCACTCACATCCACTCAAGTTTCTTCTTCTCTTCTCTTTTTACTATGAGCTGTTAGATATTTTAGGTTAGGTTAGGATGATTCTAATTGGATTCTTGATGTAATTGATTTTGATTCTGAATTCAATTCTGTTTCATTCAATTAGAGTGATTTGCTTCTATGCTTAATGCTTCTATTGATTGATCAACTCTAGATTGATGTTAGATTCAATTTCACAATTGGAAAATTGGTTATTGGATTGGAATTGAAGTAGATTACCATTGGAATGTTGATTTTAGGAATAGAACTATATTTCAATGCATTCTTATGAATCGCATGCTTAATGTTTGTGCAAATGCTTGAATGACCTAAGGAATTAGGCTTCTTGATTGGTACAAAAGGATTATCACCTAAGGAATTAGGGATAAATCTAGGTTAATGATTTGAATGTCAATTGAGTGGAATGAATTGGAATTAGGTCTGAATGAATTTGCATTAAGTGAAGAATTAGAGGATTTCGAGGCCTAACCGTTTTTACCTATATTGAATACATTCTTTAATTGCATTGCATTCATTCTTGTGACAACTTGTAATAAAAAATCCATAAAAACTCATTGGAACTATGAAACTCACTGGTTCAAATAGCTATTGCCTAGGCTAAGTTGATACTTGAAACACAATCCTCGTTGGGAACGATACTCTACTCTCACTATTATTACTTGTTACGATTTGGTATACTTGCCAATCATTCAACAAGTTTTTGGCGCCGTTGTCGGGGATTGTTGATTTCAATATCAACGAAGCAAAGGCATTGTTAATTTGAACATTTTTTTTTTGTGTTTATTTTCTGTTTTTGTTTGAATAATTGATATATTGGATATTCTCATCTTTTCCTTGCTTTGGATTTCTGTTTTGTGAGGAAAGTATCCACTATCCTTCATTGTTATAGTTCATGCAAGTGAAGGCAATGAAACCACTGCAACCTACATGTGATTTTTGTGGTGCATATCATAAATTTGAAGAGTGTGAGGCCAAACTCAATGCAAATGAGGGGGTTTATTACATGGAGGACCTCATGTGGGAGCAAGATGCTCCACCTCACCATCAATCCAATGAATCACTAGATGGAGTGTCCAACCTTGAAAATGTTTTAATTCAATTCATTGAAGCTACTCATGCAAATTTTAAGAACACACAAGCTTCAATCAAGAATCTTGAGATTCAAGTTGAGATACTATCTAAGCAATTGGGTTGTTTTGTGCAGAAAAAGAAAGAGTTGGTAGCAGAGCAATAGTCACATGTTTGGGAAATGGTTGAGCAAGAAGAAAAAGTACATGACTTAAGAGAGGTGGTGGATGAAAAACAAAAAGAAAGTGTAGTTTTAGAAGTAGTTGAAAAACAGAAAAACAAAAACAGTGACATTGAAGAGAAACCAAGGGTGATACAAGAAGAGATTCATATGACTAAGACTCTACCCTTGGTGATCGAAGAGAAGAGTCCTCCACATGATGACTTGTACATGCTTCAAAAATGGGGGAACACATATCCCAAATGCTTAATTGTTGGAGCATGGGAACATTCTTGTCCCTATGCCAAATATATGGGATTTTTACCTAAAAGAAGGAAGCCGAAGGATGAAATTTTCTTTTTATCATATCATCCACCCTAATGGGGTGACAATGCGTCAAGCTAGTGACGTTAAAGAAGCGCTACTTGGGAGGCAACCCAAGCATTTTCTTCTTGTATTTCTTTCATTTTTTTCCTTAGCATGAAAAATAAGTAGTTCATTGAGTTGTTGAGTGGTTCCTTGATGTGTAGGCCATCTAATGTGGTGTAATTGCTTTGAATTGTTATGCAGGCACATCTAAGGAAAGTGGAGCAAAGGAAGGAGAGAAATGACACATTGGAATGGTAAAAATGGCCCTGCACAGGCATCGGGTGCTACTGTGAGCGCTGGGCGCCCATAGAGCACAGAGAGCAGAATGCACAGACCTGCAGGCGCTGGGCGCCCATGTGGAGCGCTGAGCGCTGAACTTCAAAAAAAAAAAATTGCACATACTCATCTATTGTGCAGAAGAAAGGGGGTGCTCTGAACTCTTTCTTAATTTTTCTTTACCCTCCTTAATTTGTTAGTTAGTTGTAGGAATAAATTGCAAAAACTTACACATATTGCACAAACTTGTGTTGAATGAATTTTTGTGTAGATTCTCTTATGAGCATGACTCTTTTGCTTGGCTGGAATTCCTAACATGATGCAATTTATACTTACTGAGCATATGATTTCATTGAAACCATTGGTCCTTGTGAATTGTTTGTGACAATTTTTCATGCTATGATTGATGCAATGTTGAATGCATGGATTTTATCTTGCACATAACCATAAACTGTGAGCTTTTGAGCCCAAATGCTCCGGCACATTATCCAGATGACTTGATTTCTTTCATGTGTGATTGTCCATCACTTGCATGTTCTCACCTTTTCTTGCCTTGAATGCTTGTCATTGTTGCAATGTTTTTGCATATGCATAAATGATTGAGGCAATAATTCTTTGTTTAAGCTTAGTGCCATAATTGCCGACCTATCATTTACCATTGCTAAGCCCAATTGAGCCTTGACCTATTGTTCTTGGTATGATAGCTCATTACAAGCCTAAAAAGCGACAAAACCATTTTGTCCCACTACTTTGGCCTAGAGGAATGTTTGGACTTAAGTTTGGGGTTGTTCTCTTGCTTAGGGACAAGCAAGCAAATAAAGTTTGGGGTGAGAGTAGGCCACTAAAGATGCCTACTAGAAAATCAAAAAAAAATTGAAAAAGAAAAACTGAAAAAGAAAAAAAAATAGAAAAATCCAAAGAGAAAAAGAAACAAAGAAAGTATACAAAAGTGAGAAAAAGGCAAAATAGAAAGAAAAGAAAATGAAACAAGAAGCAACAAAAGAAAAAAAAGAGAAAAAGAAATAGTTGGAAATGAATAAACAGGGAAATAGCACAAATTGTGTGCTTATGTGCTTGTAGCTAGACTAGGCAAGTGAAAATTCCAAAAGAGTCCAAATAGTCCTTGAAGCCAAAGTAGCATAGCATATATATCCTTATTCTCATCCACCCGTACCTAAGCCCTATTACATCCAAATAAAAGACCTCATGATATGTGTTGCATTGGCATTTGTGATGTGTGTTCTTAGCATTTTTGTCAAGATTAGGATTGGGGAGTGCATGTGGAATGGATTTGAGAGCAAATATGACCAAGTGAGGATGTGTGAAACATTTTAAATAGAGAGGTTGCAAGAGAATATTTTGTGCATTCAATGGAGCTAATTCTATAGTATGTTTGATTGTTCTAAAGCATGAAACTTGTGATCAATTGGAATTTATGAATGATTGTGTGATGCTTGTCCATTTTGCAAAAGTGTCAAGGAATTGAAGTCTTGCATGAGTAATTTGCTTCACAAGAGAATTGAACATGAAAATCCATTTCTCAAACCCTTATTTGAATCTAATTGTTTGCTTGAGGACAAGCAAAATTTCAAAGTTTGGGGTTGTGATGAATGTGTAAAATATGTTAGTTTGGAAGTGTAATTAGGAATAAGTTTGTAAATAATCTTATGAATTATAGAGAAAAGTGATAAGAAAATGCACACATTCATTTGAATAGAGTTTTGATACTAAGATTTCAATTTTTAAGTGAAAAGTACACTCAAAATATGTTGAAAATGTGTAGGATTGGAAGTCTAGCACTTAGCTCTCAAAACGGGCACTCAGCTCAGGCAAAATGCAAAAAAAACAGCGGTGCAGATACAAGATCGGCGCCAAAGACAGAAGATTGGCGCTCGGCAAGGGCGGTAAGGCTGGCACCTAGAGCCCAGCGCCAGCAGCTGAAACATGGCCAGCGCCCAGCGCTGGTAATGGGGCGCCCAGCGCTGGCATGTTGAAAGGAAAGGGGCGCCCAGCGCCAATGATGATGTAGCAGCAGGTAGAGAGCTGTGTTTGGGCGCCCAGCGCTGGCAGACGAGCAGAACCAGTATAAATTCGCATTTCTGCGTTTGAATTAGGATCTTTTGGCTCATTTTTCACTTTTCACACTCGAGGTTCATCACTTCTCTCTGCCTCTTTGAAGATCCAAGCTTGGGAACAAGATTTGGAGCTTCCATGGCTTCCTCCACTCACATCCACTCAAGTTTCTTCTTCTCTTATCTTTTTACTATGAGCTGTTAGATATTTTTGGTTAGGTTAGGATGATTCTAATTGGATTCTTGATGTAATTGATTTTGATTCTGAATTCAATTCTGTTTCATTCAATTAGAGTGATTTGATTCTATGCTTAATGCTTCTATTGATTGATCAACTCTAGATTGATGTTAGATTCAATTTCACAATTGGAAAATTGGTTATTGGATTGGAATTGAAGTAGATTACCATTGGAATGTTGATTTTAGGAATAGAACTATATTTCAATGCATTCTTATGAATCGCATGCTTAATGTTTGTGCCAATGCTTGAATGACCTAAGGAATTAGGCTTCTTGATTGGTACAAAAGGATTATCACCTAAGGAATTAGGGATAAATCTAGGTTAATGATTTGAATGTCAATTGAGTGGAATGAATTGGAAATAGGACTGAATGAATTTGCATTAAGTGAAGAATTAGAGGATTCCGAGGCCTAACCGCTTTTACCTATATTGAATACATTCTTTAATTGCAGTGCATTGCATTCATTCTTGTGACAACTTGTAATCAAAAATCCATAAAAATTCATTGGAACTATGAAACTCACTGGTTCAAATAGCTATTGCCTAGGCTAAGTTGATACTTGAAACACAATCCTCGTTGGGAACGATACTCTACTCTCACTATTATTACTTGTTACGATTTGATATACTTGCCAATCATTCAACAAAGCAGAAGGGAGAAATTTCTACCTAATGATGCCCCCTATGTGGTGGAAATTATCTCAGATTCAGACAGATTAGTTCATGCTCCCCTTAACAATCAAGTTGTTGATCAGTCTCCTGAGTGCAGTAATCATAATTTTGGGATTAATGGTTGCAATATTTCTGGTTCTGATAGAACTTTGGCTCAAAATTCTTAGAACTCTTTAGTTAGTTCTCCACTGTTTAACATATTTGAATTAGGAACAAGCTTTCCAGCAGATATTGTGGAGAATTCAGTGAACTATAAAGGATCTCCTAATGATGTTCCTATCTTGGCTAATCAGCCAACAACAGTAGTTCATGCTACCTCTCAGATGGAGAACCCTGTTGTGAATAAGGACCTTAGGTTGGTTGGCTCTCTCTGGGAAAAGGGTAATATGGAAGATGAGAGTGAGGAGCTCACTTCTATTCAAATGGTTAGAGCTGGTCCAAATAAATACTTGAATGATGCTCCAGCCTCAATAATTGATAATCCAGAGGGTGAATATCAAGTGGTGCTTTCCAAGTCTAAAAAGAAGAAGCTTAAGCAGCAAGCAAAGCAGAATGATAAGGCTCAAGCCTGAAGGGGTGGTCCTCAACTATTTGCTTAATGAAGATTCTTTATTGGAATTGTAGGGGCCTTGGTAACTCTGAAACAAGGTCAGTGTTAAAGAATTTATGCAGATCCAATAATCCTTATTTTCTCTTCATCTCTGAACCATGGATTTCAGTCAATGATATTCTAGTTTCCTTTTGGAGACAGTTAAATCTCCAGTTGTACTTTGTAAATGATAGACACAACTTGCAATCCAATCTCTGGGGCTTTTGCAGAGATCATATCTCTCCTTTGATTCTTTCTAACACTGCCCAGCATGTGTCTTTCTCTATCACTTTTGAATCTCAGCTGTGTTTTATTGGGGTGGTATATGCTAGCTCTACTTACATGTTGAGAAGAAATCTGAGTAATGATCTTAATGAATTAAAATCCAACAATCTTGGTCCATGGTGCATCATTGGAGACTTCAACACTGTTTTAGGTTCTCATGCGGTTAGAGGTTCTTCTCTGACCTCTAGAATTTCTTGTGAAGATTTTAGAGCTTTCACAGCTATTGGTAATTGGACTCACATCCTAACTAGAGGCGCCAATTTTACCTGGAGTAATGGGAGGAGAGGTGCTGCTATGACAGAAAAAAGATTAGACAGAAGCCTTTGTAATGATGACTGGTTGGAGTATTGGAATTCCACTAGCTGCTGCACCATAGTAAGGAGCAAATCAGATCACTTCCCTCTGCAGCTGAACTAAATAAAGGTTGCAACACCTTTCCAACATCTCTCAAGTTTCAAGTTTCGTAAAATATGGCTTTGTCATGATGATTGCAAAAGGCTAGTCCAAGAAGTTTGGAGCAATCCGGTGTATGGTTGTCCCATGTATGTGCTTTCTAAAGAAGTTAAAAAATGTCAAAGCTGCTCTAAAGGACTGGAACGTAAATGTGTTTGGGAACATTCATCTGAGAGTTAAAAAGGCCATTGATGCAGTTGATACAATTCAGAATGATATTAGTGTTCAAGGAGCCTCTGATCACCTCATCCAGCAAGAAGCCTTAGCCCAAGTTGAGTTGCATCAGGCTTTGAATGTTGAGGAGGAGTTTTGGAAAGAAAAAGCCAAGGTAAATTGGCACTGCAGTGGTGACAGAAACACTAGTTACTTTCACAGACTGACTAAAATTAGACAGGCCTCGAAATCAATGACTATGCTTAGAAAGGATGACAATATTCTCACTGATCAAGCTGACATTGAGCATCATGTGCTTGATTATTATTCATCTTTGTTTGCCTCTGAAAATGAGTGTGAAGAAAATGGCTTGATCTCCACTGTGATGCCTAGATCTATTTCTCAGGAAGATAATGACAGTTTAACCAGAATGCCTTCTAACTTGGAAATCATGGATGCTGTCTTTGACATAAATGGTGATGGGGCTCCAGGTCCTGATGGCTTTGGTGGTTGCTTCTACCAAAGTTTTTGGGAGATTATTGGCCCAGATGTCTGTAGAGCAGTTTCTCAGTTCTTTATTCAAGGTTGGATGTTGCCTAACTTGAATGCCAACTCTATGGTTCTCATTCCTAAATTTCAAGGAGCAGATAGAATTGAGGATTTCAGGCCTATAGCCCTGGCAAATTTTCAATTTAAAATTATTACAAAGGTCCTAGCAGACAGGTTGGCCATTATAGCTCCTAGGACCATTTCCTCTCAGCAAAGGGGATTTGTCAGGGAGAAACAGATTCAAGAATGTATTTGCACTGCCTCTGAGGTCATAAATTTACTTGATCATAAAGTGTTTGGTGGCAATCTTGCTCTGAAGCTTGACATCAAAAACGCTTTTGATACTTTATATTGGAATTTTATTATTAAGGTGCTTGAATCCTTTGGTTTTTGCAGCAAATTCTGCTCTTGGATTAAGTCTATTCTCAGTTCAGCTAAGCTCTCCTTTCTTGTTAATGGTAAAGCTGTTGGTTTTTTTAATTGCAAAAGGGGAGTGAGACAAGGGGATCCTCTATCCCTTCTCCTATTTTGCTTGGCAGAAGATTTTCTAAGCAGGGCTATTTCTCACTTGGTCAATACTGGTTTGCTTAAAACAACCTGTGGTCCTAACAATTCCCCAACTCCAAGCCATATCTTGTATGCTGATGATGTGTTGGTTTTCTGTAATGGCTCCAAAAGAAATTTGCAAGCTTTGATGAGCTTATTGAATGAGTACAGTAAGGCTTCTGGTCAGCATATCAACCAAAGTAAATGCAAGTTTTACATGGGCTCTCATTGTACTGCTAGGAGAATAGCTCAAATCTCAGCTTCTCTTGGATTTTCTGCTGGCAGTCTCCCTTTTAATTACCTAGGGGTCCCTATCTTCAAAGGGAAACCCTCTAGAGCTCAATTGCAGCCTATTGCAGACAGAAATTTATCCAAACTGGCCTCTTGGAAAGGAATGCTTTTGTCAATCATGGGACGAGTTGAGCTAACCATGTCTGTAGTTCATAGTTTGCTCCTCTACAGCTTTCAAGTTTATGCTTGGCCTCCCAAATTGCTTAACCATCTTGACAGGTGCATCAGGAATTTCATTTGGTCTGGGGACATCTCAACCAGGAAATTGGTTACTGTGGCCTGGAGTAAATTGTGATTCCCTGTTAAAGAAGGAGGTCTAGGTATCAAATCACTGAGATGCCTGAACAAAGCTGCATTGCTAAAATTATCTTGGAACATGCTCACTTCAGAAAAGGATTGGCCTATATTTCTCAGGGTTGGGTTTTTGCAGCATGGTAAACCCTCTTCCAGATATGTGAAGTCCTCAGTTTGGCCAGGGATCAAAAGTCTTGTTAATATTGCTTTCTCTAGCTCAATCTGGCTAATTGGTGATGGCAAGGATGTTAATTTCTGGTTGCACAATTGGCTCTCCAAATCAGTTGTAGACATTCTAAAAATTCCAGACCATATGCATAACTCTCTAGATGCCTCAGTTGCAGATTTTAGTAAAGATGGCAAGTGGTGTATTCCTGAGAACTTGCTGAACAGGCTTTCTGCTGCAGGAATTGATTTGGCTCAAATTCCTATTCCAACTTTTACTGAAAAGGATAAGTTGATTTGGAGAGAGTCCAGTTCAGGTAACCTTTCCTTCAAAGATGCTTATTTATTCTTCAATTCTCCTAAACCTCAGCTAGATTGGCATAAGCTCATTTGGAACATTCACATTCCTCCCTCCAAATCTCTGGTGGCTTGGAGGTTATTATATGGAAAGCTGCCAACTGAAATTGAGCTTCAAAAGAGAGGGTGCACAACAGTCTCAGTTAGTTGTTTTTGCTATCAAAATCAGGAATCTATGGAGCACAACTTCTTCCATTGTAGCTATGCTAGGAGTCTCTGGATCTGGCTAGGTTCTGTCATTGACTGCAACATGAATTCTGTTAGCTTACCCTCTATTCTTGACATCTGCAATAGAAATTGGAGTAATCAAGTGAAAGATGTTATAGCAGCATCAACAATCAACATCATTTGGATTATTTGGTTCAGTAGAAATAAGTTGAAGTTCGATAATAAAAAGATCTCTACTAGAGCAGCTATCAACATGGTTATTGCCACAGTCTCACTGACTAGTAATCTTTCAAAAAACCACTGTTTCTCATCTAGTATTGAAATAGAATTCTGGAATCTTTTAAAGTTTCAGCTCATCCTAGTAAAGCCCCTCAAGTCAAGTTATTTTGCTGGACTCCTCTCTTGTGTGGATGGATCAAGGCCAATACAGATGGTTCTGCTTTAGGGTGCCCGGGTCCCTCAGGTGGAGGTACAATTTTCAGGGACAAAAGTGGTGCTGTCCTAGGGTGCTTCTCTGAATTCTATGGCAGTTTTGATGCCTTTCATGGTGAGCTTTTTGCTGCTATGACTGCAATTGATACAGCTTGGAGAAAAGGTTGGTTAAGACTATGGCTGGAGTGTGATTCGTTGATTGTGGTCCAAACTTTCTCTTGTCCAAAAATTGTGCCTTGGAGACTTAGAACAAAATGGAAAAATTGTCTCATGCTGACCAAGAAGATGAGCTTTACTATCTCCCATGTCTTTAGAGAAGGGAATCATTGTGCAGATAAACTTGTTGTTTATGGAGTGGCCTCCAGAAGCTACTCTTGGTGGAATTCGATTCCTAGCTTTATTAGGATTGATTTTTTCATGAATAGATGGAATTTTCCTTTGTATAGGTTTTGTTATTTTTTTTTTCTCCCAATGGGTGAGGTTTATGCCCCCCCCCCCCCCAAATGCTTTTGTTTTTATTTTCTTTTTTATCAATAAAATGAGCACTCTTTTCCCTTATTGATGCTTTTTTCCCTAAGGAGGGTTTTGCATCATAAGGTTTTAATGAGGCCCCTTCTAGCACAAAAAAAAAAAGGTTCCGAGTTCCAACTATTTAAGTAAGTAATTCCGTAGGATACGAGCTCCAACCATCATCGTAAGTAATTCACAATAACATCCAACGATAGTCATTATTAACTCGGCCTATAAAAAATTATTAACATCCGAGCTCCATAAATAGTCGTAAATAGCCCGACCTTTCCTAGACCCCCATTCATTTCACCCAAAGGTGAAATGTATCCCATAACATGGATACCTATCAAGATACCATACATAACAACGTAGCACGGAATACCTTATTTATTAAGGCACCACACATAACAACGTAGCACATAATACCTTATTTATTAAGGCACTATACATAACAACGTAGCACGAATACCCTATATTAAGGCATCATACATAAAAACGTGGGCACGTCTACCAATGAATGCATATAAAACATTTTCGCTCTGCGAAACACAAATCCAAAACAAAAGTTCCTCAACTTACCCAACTTACCGAAAAAATCCATCAGGTACCCCCCTTACCTCTTGAAGACTTTTCCTTCCGAATTTAAGTTCCGTCAAACGTCCGCTTTCCGTAAACTCGTACACGATTTACACACAAATCAACCTTCAACAAACCACAATTAAAATCATCAATCAAACAACTAAATACACCTATTTTCCTACATGGAGGGTTCGCCCATGAGGTGTTCATGTGGTTAAAAATTTCTAAAATCCCTAAGCTCTTGGATTAGTGATCCTTAAGAACATATAACTTAAGATCAATGATCATAATACAAAAGTTGAAATAAAATCCTCTAACTCCACATAGAGCTAGGTTTGGCCATGACTAGTTTAGTTGGCTAAACATGATAAAATTTTGTAAGGTTTTGGATTAATGATCCTTAAGCATTAGAGATACATGATCATTAATCACTTAACTAAGATTAAATCAAAAACTCGACTAACACAAAGGTTACGGTTTTCGTCCATGCTCATTAAATTAGGCTAAGGATTTTCAAAATCATCAAACTCTTGAATTTAACTAGCATATGTATTCAAGATATCAAAACAAGGGTTGCACTTGAAAAGTTGAAACAAAACATCTTTTCTCCTATTATGCTTGGATTCGGCCAAGCTAGGAAAACAAGGATAAAAATTTTGTTTGATCTCATGCTTCTAGATATACAAAATAGAGATGATAAAAAGATCATAGAAATTGGTTTCATGATCATAGGATTTTTCTTCAATTTTCCAGAGATTTTCAAACTTTCTAGATCTAGAAATTTCAAATGATGATCATGGCCTTGAATCATGAAAGTAAATGAAGAACCTATAGCTTATTGATGATGAGGAGTGATGTCGTGTGAGTGCACGTAGTGCGATCCGGCAAGTGTACCAGATTTGTCGCCAAGTAATAAAAAGATATCGATCCCACAGAGACCGTGATCTCAAATCGCGACCAATTATCAAATTGACTAAACTAGACTTTAGAAAAGGATTTTGAAAAGGTTTTTGATATTTGAAATAAGGGATAACTTAGAAAATCAGATAAGGAATGCAATCAAGTAAAACAGAAAGTAAATCAGTTTATGGTTTTTGAGATCTAAATGGATTCCTTGGAATTTGGGTTACCAACAAGGTTGTTTATGTTACTAAATTGATTACCCCTTTGTTAATTATTGAAATTGCCTTGAAGGCAAATTTATCCTCAAATAGTTAATGCTCCCTCTCGGGTTACAAAAACCGTGCCCAATTGATAAGCCTCTGGCTTATCTAGTTTTATAACTAGATGGATTGTGGTTTCCATGCTAATTATTTGAGTTCAATCTCGTTTTCGCCCAAATTTGGCCTTGTTTTGTTCCTAAGTAGACTTTGACTCGTTCTAGGCATTTTTAGTAGTTTTTTGTCTATTTTGAATAGAATTACGCTTTTTGTTTCTTTTTATTGTTTCAGGTTAGAAGTGAAGCTCCGAGAGTCAAGGAAAGTCAAGAAACAGTGGAAATCTCCATTCTGGAGATACTCGCCTCGCGAACCTGACGGCCTGACTGTGCCAGAGAAGTCATCCTTTCGGTCTCGCCTCGCCAATCACAGTTCGCCTCGCGATCATTCAAACTCAGGATGGAGCCAAAACTGAAATTCGCCCCGCGAAGGTATGCTCGCCTCGCGAGAGTCCAATTTGAATGCGCGCCAATTTTAATGTTCTTCTCGCGAGAGGATGTTCGCCTCGCGAGCGAGCGCAGAATCAGAACTCTATATATTGCTGTTTGGGGATCCGAATCCTAGTAGTTTTTCCACTGTATAGAGTAGTTTTAGGCCGAATCCTTGTTTCTGGAGCTGCGTCTCCTCTTTTCTTTTTCTTATTTTACCATGGTGGTTATGTCCGATTGTTTGTCTATGAGCATGAGGAACTAATCCCCTGAGGAACAATGAAGCCACCAATGGCGGTGTAGATTCGATGTGATGTATGTCTTTCTCCTTTTCTCAAATAATGTTTTCCCGATTTGATTGTGTTGATCATATGCATGCGTGATTAACTAGTTAAACGTGATGAGGCTTAGGAGGCAATTTGTGTTTTAGAACTTGAATTGGGATCATCGGTCGAATATTGCACGAGAGTGAGTAGGAGATCGGTGCAACCTTCATGACAATTCGTTAATCCTCGAAGGACCGCTTTTAACTCTCGTGATTTAAGTCCTAAGTCTGATTCTATAGATCCGATACCTAAGTTCATCGCTAGGTTCCTCCTTAGAATATCTACGTCACGCAAATAGCCTATAATTAAAACACTAGAAATCAGATCTAAAGCAAAATCGCAATTAACAAAGATAAAACATCAATTCATTACCATAAACAACCCTTGGGCATAGCCCCAATCCCTAGAAATTAAACTACTACTCAAGCCTTGTCATGGTGATGACAAGCTTGGTTAAGAACAACATAAAAATAAGAGGAGGGGGGAAGGAGAAGAAGAGAGATCCTAAATTATAGTCTAAGAGTAGCAGCCCCAAAAGTCCTCATTTCATCTCTGCCTAGATGCCTTATTTATAGATTTGGGAAGTTTGAATCCTAATCTAACACAAATTCAGATCCAAATCAGTTGCATCAGATCCAAGTAATGCTCGTCACGGCCGTGATGGCCATCACGGCCAGGTCGTGACGGCTTCTGCCTTGGGCGCTTCTTCAGTGATTGGTCTGCCACGGACGTAATGCTCATCATGGCTAGGCCTTGATCAATTCTTCCTGTTGAGGGTCTGGTTCAGCTGACATGTCACGGCCGTCATGGGCATCACGGGCAGGCCGTGACCAGTTCTGACTTTTGCCTTCTTTCTTTTCAGTTTTCTTTGATCATGGCCATGATGGTCATCACGGCCTAGCCGTGATGGGCTCTGTTTGGCTCATTTTCTTCACATTTAAAGCCCCATCTTCATCCAAGCCCCATCATGGTTGATCCTGAGCATTTAATCCTTAATTTCTGCAAAACAACACCACAAAACCGTCTTACTCGTTCCAAGGTAAAAACTAACAAAAATCAAATTAAATATGCCTAAACTATATGAAAATGCATGCAAAATGACAATGAAATATGAGGTGGAATCACACTCATCAAATCACCCCAAGCTTAAGATTTTGATTGTCCTCAAGTAATCACCAAGGCCATAAGATATAAATAATTAGAGCATGGATAGTGAACCAAGAACCCGAGTAACCAATCCAAGTAACAGGCATGTTCAATAAGCACCCAAGAGATAGTTCATTTCAAGTCCAATTTGAAGCTTAGGTTTCCTAAATTCATATTCTCACTGATTCGGGCACTCTTTCTTTCCTCGCTCAAGTGTTTAAGGGTATATGACAATTCGCTCAATTTCCTCAAGGAAGGTACTCTACCATAAGCTTGACTATTAACCAAATCTCTACTTTATTAATGAAAACACATAAGATTCAGGAAGTCTTTTATTCTGGTTGTAACGAGGCCATGGGATTAATCGTTAGGTGGGGAAATCAAGAAAAGTAAATTTCAAGAGGGCTAAACAAAATATCAAACATTGCAAAGCATGACACCTTCTAAAATACATTTTGGGCTTTGATTCATTTTTCCACCTTTCTTTCCTTCTTTTTCTTTTATTTCTCCTTTCTTTTTGTCATCCCCTTCTCCATATTATTTTGTTTATTTTATTTTATTTTATTTATTTGGAGAAGGTGGGATTTTCAATTCAAGAGAAATATTTTCTAACTTTCTCATCCCATACTTTTTCAAACTACCTTTTTACCCTTTTTGCAATACTTTAAAAGGTGTCATACCAAGCATTATTCATCAAAGTAATTCAAGGTACCAAGAAAATTAATTTATTTTATTTTATTTTATTTTTTAGGCTCAAAATTGGGCAACTAAGGGGTAGCATTTAATCAATAAAAGCTCAGAAGGCCGAAAAAAATACCTAGTGCCTCAATCATTTTCAAAAATGTTTTCAAAAATTTCTAAGTTTCAAAATGGTTTCAAGTCAAGTTCTAGAGAATACAATCCAAGAGGAATGAAACACTCTATCACAAGGAATGGGGTAGGTTTAGTGAGTACCCCTTTTAGGCTCAAAAATCTCACATTTAGTAGTTTAAAATCAGTGAGAAACACTAATCTAAGGAACCACATGCTAATTATCAACTATCAAAAGATTATCTCAAGCATTTTTATTTTTAGCCTTATCACAAGAATAAAAAAAAATTGGGTTCAAAAATTCACTATCTCAATTTATTTGGTGCAAAGTTCTCGCAATCGAATGCACATTCTAAGCAAAGGGCAATCTAACCATGTGATCATGCAAAATTATGCCTATATGAGTGCAACATGAAAAATGCAAAAATGCACAAATACCCCTACCCCAAGCTTAAAAACTTACATTGTCCCCAATGTAAATAATCAAGTCGGAGAGAGGAGAAAAATGGAACAACTCACCGAGGTGGTAGCGGGTGTTGGCTCACATGCCATTCAAAAACTTGTTGGAAAATGTATCACGACCGTGATGTTTATCACGGGCAGGCCGTGATAAATTCTGGTCTTCAAGAGCTGGCCTGTCACGGCCGTGACTTCCATCATGGCTAGGCCGTGATATACTCTGTTCTTTAGGGTCCTACTCATCACGCCCGTGATGCTTATCACGGCTGGGCCGTGATCCTTTCTGGTCTTCTTGGTTAGCCTATCACGATGGTCACGGCTTGGGCGTGACCACTGTCACGGCCTGGGCGTGATGACTTCTGACTTTATTCGTCCCTGCCCTTTTTGCTCTTCCTTCCTTCTTAACCTGAAAACACTTGACAAATCTATTAATTTATTATCTTTTTCCTCTTGATCTTATCAAATTATTCAAGAGCTAAATTCAAAAACAAATGGAGAAGGGAAAGAAAGCTTGGGTTGCCTCCCAAGAAGCGCTTATTTACGGTCTTAAGCTTGACCATACTTCCTTCAATCAACCGGGGTCGGCTGGGCGCAGAAGTGCAGGAACACTTCTTTTCCATGGGAGTCCTTCAAAGATCCGATTCTGCTCATATGGCCAATTGCGCTTCCACTTCGCTCTTTTCACTCTAAGCTTCATGGCCTTACTCCTTCCCGGCGGAAGTTTTGTTACCGCATGATGAGCAACTCCAACTTCATCACTACTGGGTGCATCATTTGCCATGTAAATCTTCGGATTTGCTTCCCTGTTGGGCTTTTCCTTTACCACTGGAGACGTTATATCGATCCTGCACACATGGCTCTCAAAATGAGGGTTGTTATATGAGTTAGTCAAATAAAAATCTACCCTACCTTCCTCTGCATTCAGAGAGAGTTTGCCATTCTTTACATCTATTATCGCTCCAGCGGTGGCCAAGAATGGCCTTCCTAAAATGATGGGGAATTCAGAATTCCCGCTCATATCCAATACCAGGAAATTGGTAGGGATGAAAAATTTCCCTACCTTTACGGGAACATTCTCTAGTATGCCTAGAGGAGCTTTAGTTGAGCCATCCACAAATTGTAAGGTGAATTTGAATGGACTCAACTCCTTGGTTCCCAACCTCTCCAAGATAGTGAGCGGTATCAAGCTCGCACTAGCCCCCAAGTCATATAAGGCTTGGTCTATTTGTACCTTTTCAATTGAGCAATCGATAGAGAAACTACCTGGGTCTTTCAGTTTGGGAGGCATATTAGTTTCTATTTCTACTTGCTTTCTCTTGACCAACCTTTGTGGGAAAGGTATTGGGGGTTGGTACGGTGGTGGAGGGACGTATTTTGGCTCCGTCTCTTCCTCTTCGCTCATGGCCTCCTCACATTCCACATCCTTGTCAGCCACCCCAAGCTTATCATCCCTCAAGTATATGGCATTACAATGTTCAATGGGATTTGCTTTGGGTTGCCCCGGGAACGTACCCTTAGGTCTAGAGTACGTGTTGGCTTGTTGGGCAATTTGAGTTTCTAACATCTTGTTATGGATGGCTAAGTTGTCTACCTTAGATGCTAGCTCTTTTATTGCCTCGTTTACTGCCCTACCTTGTTGTCTAAACTCTTCATTTTGTTTTGTTTGAGTTTCAACAAAACTTTCCAATAAAGACTCGAGTTTAGACTTCTGTACCTGAGGATACCCCGGTGTGGGTTTCCTATTACCTTGGCCTTCTTGGAACTCGTGGTTCAGCGTGTTGCTGTAGTTCCCGTAGGAGAGGTAAGGACTGTTCTTCCTTCCTTGGTTGTGAGGATTTGGGGGAGCGTAGTTTGGCAACTTCGGGTTCGTGTCGTAGAAGTTGTGACAAGAGTTCACTTGTTCCCCCGAAGCGCCGGATCCATGAGCAATACCACATGGGCACTCCATTATGTCATGTCCCTGCATTCCACAAATCTCACAAACAATGTTAGTAGCACCTATTGAACTCACGTTAGCCCTTTCAAGCTGATCAAACCGTTTATTCAGTGAGTCTATTTTAGACATAATAAGATCAGTGCTATTCATTTCAAAATTACCCCCCGAAATCTTTTTCGGGTTGTTATCTCTTTCTGAACCCCATTGGTGGTAGTTGGTGGCCACATTTTCAATGATGTTGAATGCCTCAGTCAGAGGCCTATTCATAAAGGCTCCACCAGCTGCGGAGTCAAGTGACACCTTTGAAGAGTTATCCAATCCATTGTAGAAGGTGTGCACTAATAACCACCTCTCGAATCCATGATGTGGTCAAGACTCTAGCATTCCCTTGTAGCGATCCCAAGCTTCTGACAAGCATTCTCCGTCCTTTTGGAAGAAGCCGGTGATCTGGGCTCGTAGGTAAGCCGTCTTGGAGGGAGGGAAAATTTCTCCAAGAATGCATGCTCCAGTTGGTCCCAAGTCGACAAGGTATTAGCGGGCACTTGTTTCAGCCAAGCTTTTACTTTTCCAGTCAGAGATGAGGGGAACAACCTCAAATGAATAGCATCAACCGGGGCGCCTTGAATTCTAACTGCATCGGTGAACTCCAAGAATGTCTCCACGTGATCAGTCGGGTCCTCTGAGGGCAATCCTCCGAATTGATGTTGCCTAATCATGTTGATTAGCATAGGCGGTATTGTGTAGTTCTCCACCTCAATCTCTAGCCTAGCAATCCCAGTTCGTAAACCCCTAGCATTTGGGGCTGCGTAGTCCTTCAACGGTTTCGTATCCTGGAGATTCGCCATGAGTGGAATGAGAATCAACCTCTCTCTCTCTCTTTGTAGTCTCCTACGTCTGTGAAAGGTCCTTTCGACTTCAGGGTCGACCTCACTAAGGTTTCCAAGACTTAGGGATCTTCGCATAAAAAACACAGAGATAGATACTCTAGAAGGAAAAAAGATTTTTTTTAAATACAAAAATTAAATAAAAAGAAAAGGTCCATAAAAATCAATTTAAAAATTAAATTGAGATTCGAGAAAGCACAGACCCTGGCAACGGTGCCAAAAACTTGATGTCGTGCGAGTGCATGTCGTGCGATCCGGCAAGTGTACCGGATTTGTCACCAAGTAATAAAAAGATATCGATCCCACAGAGATCGTGATCTCAAATCGCAACCAATTATCAAATTGACTAAACTGGACTTTAGAAAAGGATTTTGAAAAGGTTTTTGATATTTGAAATAAGGGATAACTTAGAAAATCAGATAAGGAAAGCAATCAAGTAAAACATAAAGTAAATCAGTTTATGGTTTTTCATATCTAAATGGATTCCTAGGAATTTGGGTTACCAACAAGGTTGTTTATATTACTAAATTGATTACCCCTTTGTTAATTATTGAAATTGCCTTGAAGGCGAATTTATCCTCAAATAGTGAATGCTCCCTCTCGGGTTACAAAAACCGTGCCCAATTATACCAACCCCTACTCTCGTGGTAGTCGAATTTAGATTGGACCCTTTACGCTTTGTGACTATTCGTTAATCCTCGAAGGACCGCTTCTAACTCTCATGATTTAAGTCCTAAGTCTGATTCTATAGATCCGATACCTAAGTTCACTGCTAGGTTCCTCCTTAGAATATCTACGTCACGCAAATAAGCGGCCGCCGAATTTACGAGTAATTAAAACACTAGAAATCAGATCTAAAGCAAAATCGCAATTAACAAAGATAAAACATCAATTCATTACCATAAACAACCCTTGGGCATAGCCCCAATCCCTATAAATTAAGCTACTACTCAAGCCTTGTCATGGTGATGACAAGCTTGGTTAAGAACAACATAAAAATAAGAGGAGGGGGGAAGGAGAAGAAGAGAGATCCTAAATTATAGCCTAAGAGTAGCAGCCTCAAAAGTCCTCCTTTCATCTCTGCCTAGATGCCTTATTTATAGATTTGGGAAGTTTGAATCCCAATCTAACACAAATTCAGATCCAAATCAGTTGCTTCAGATCCAAGTAATGCGCGTCACGGCCGTGATGGCCATCACGGCCAGGCCGTGACAGCTTCTGCCTTGGGCGCTTCTTCAGTGATTGGTCTGTCACGGTCGTGATGCTCATCACGGCTAGGCCGTGATCAATTCTGCCTGTTGAGGGTCTGGTTCAGCTGACATGTCACGGTCGTGATGGGCATCACGGGCAGGCCGTGACCAGTTCTAACTTTTGCCTTCTTTCTTTTCAGTTTTCTTTGATCATGGTCGTGATGGTCATCACGGCTAGGCCGTGATGGGCTCTGTTTGGCTCATTTTCTTAACTTTTAAAGCCCCATCTTCATCCAAGCCCCATCATGGTTGATCCTGAGCATTTAATCCTTAATTTCTGCAAAACAACACCACAGAACCGCCTTACCCGTTCCAAGGTAAAAACTAACAAAAATCAAATTAAATATGCCTAAACTATATGAAAGTGCATGCAAAATGACAATGAAATATGAGGTGGAATCACACTCATCAAGGAGCAAGGTATACCTCTTGGAATTTGAAAACAATCAAGTAGTTGCTTCACACTTTTTGGTTATGGAAACTTAGAGCTTTTTGAGAGAAAATGAGAGGAAGAAGATGAAGTGATGTACAAATGAGTATGATGGCCTAAGGAAATGGGTTTGGGCAGTGGGAAATTAGGTTAAAAGGGTCCAATTTATAAAAATTTAAGGACAAAAGTGTAATCTCAATTAAGGGCAATTTTGTAATTAATTTAGGACTTAATGACATTTTGGTAATGTACCCTAAGGTAATCATGACAAACTTGTGGTGAGGATTGGTTGGAGGTGTGGTTGATTTGTGTCCACAAAATTGTTGGGACAAACTTGGCATTACAATGGAAGTTCAAGGGTAAAACAATCCAATGGCAAAATGGTCTTTACACTATTTTGAAGAAATATCTAGATATTTGCTAAATGTAATCATTACATTGGTGAGTCACCCATATGACTCACCACCCTAGGTGACAAGATGTCTTAGCATCCGATGTCGGATTTTGTCTCTGGACGTCCGTTCTCGATCCGATTTAGGTATTACACCCGAAACAAGTATAAAACCTATTTATATTGAAAATTTTCAAAATAACCTATATCGTTGGAAATGAGATATTAAATCTATTCATTTCTTCAGAGAGGAAATTGACCTTAACAAAATAATTGGCATCAACAAAATATCTCATGCGTAGAGGAAATTGGTTTTAACAAAATCCTTAACAAAATAATTGGCCTTAACAAAATATAAGGACTCACACAGGAAGCATTTGAGAATTTGATGCAGGCACAATACAAATAATTCAAAATTAAACCATTTTTTTCATAAATTCAGAGAAAATATATTTATTATATCAACTTATCAAATAACATTAACGTATTTTAATAATCTCAAATCAAGAATCAAGAACCCTAAAATTAATTGTATTATGGAAGGATGAACAAAGATATTTTTACTCACCTCTTGTAGATCTCCAAAAGCTTCAAAATTAATCTAAAACAAATATCAGTGTTTCACCAAAAACTCTTCCTTCTATTTGATGTTCTTAATCTATATGGCTCCCCGTAGAACACTACACTTGCAATCCTCAGCCTCCCTCCTCTTACGGGTTAACTCTCTCTCTCTTCTATAAATAAATAACACAAACCATGCCTATCTACTCCAAATCAGTTGCGGTGATTATTGATAGAAATAGGTTTAATGTTTGTTATGTTGGAAATAATTCAAATATCAATAATTAGTTGTAGTGGTTGTTATTAGTTAGTGTTAGTTATATGATAGTTATGTTAGTTGTTTTAACTAACTCAATGTGTGAGTGAGTCCATGTGGGACTTTATATGTTGTATAAATAGGCTTAGTACCATAAGTGCAAGTGTGCAAGAGTAGAAGTGTGTAAAGTGAATAAATATTTTCACTAAGTGTTCATTCTTTTATCTCTTTCTTCTCTCTATATTCTTTCTCTATTCTCTCTCAATTTCTCTACTGTGTTAATGTGAGTGTGTGAAGCATTGTGAGCTTCTTGCCCCAACATGTTATTTATTTATTTTTATCAAAGCACTATAAATTCTTGTGGGGCCCTTTCTTTCTTTTAAAAGAATTCTTATGCTAAAGCCTAATAAAAATGTTGTTACGGGCTTTCAACTTGACCAAAATCAAATATATATATATATATATATATATATATATATATATATATATATATATATATATATATATGTGTGTGTATGTGTGTGTGTGTTTTTCTCTGTTTTTACTTTTTACTTTTTAATTTTAACACTGCATTTCTTTTATTAAATAATTCTAACAAATTCTTATATTAACATTATTCTACATTAAACCTCATAGTAACTTAATCTTTTTATTAAAATAATTATATTGAAATTTTAGGAGCGCTGTTATCCTTAGATCTAAGTTTCTAAGGCATAACTCACTTATCTTGTACTATGTGAAATCTTCTATTTGACCTGCTATAAAACTGCACTTTAACACTATAAAATCTGATAGCTGCTTGCTGCTAGGAAATGGGGAGAGTATTAGCATTTGGAAGGACTATTGGCTGCCTGAACCTTTGGCAGAGTTGCTGCACATTCCACAGGAAGCTTTTCCTATTTTAAATGCTACTGTTAAGGATATAATTCACAATAAGGATTGGTGCCTTCTTGATGATTTTAAGCATATTTGCTCTGATGTGATTCCTAAAATTAATAATTTTCAAATCCCACTTATAGACAAAATTGATTCTCTTGTTTGGAAGAATTTTGCCACAGGTACATTAACCTTTAAAGATGCATAAAATCACATATATAATCTACAGAATACTCAACAAGTCCATTGGGGAAATCTCATTTGGAACTCATGCATTTCACCTTCAAGATCCTTCTTGGCTTGGAGGCTTCTGCACAATAGACTAGCCACCGATGACAGCTTAAAATTAAGAGGTTGCACAGTGGTTTCGGCTTGCTGCTTATGTGGGAAATTTGAAGAAACTTCTGCACATTTATTTTTACAGTGTAATTATGCATCTGTCATATGGTCCTGGCAAGCAACAATCTTGCATTCTCAACTTGATCTTTCATCATTTAGCTTAGTTTTTCCATTTGTACTGGCAACTGGAGTTCACAGGTTAAACATTTCATCTTATCAGCCATCATTCATGTGATGTGGTTTATTTGATTTGCAAGAAACCAAGTTAGATTTCAGAATAAGTTTGTTCATGTAAAGACAGTAATCTCAATGATTAGAGCTGTTGTTAATCTCTCGGGAACTTGTTCTTCAAGCACTATGTTTTCCTCTATTTTAAATTTTGCATTGTTAAAGCTTTTAGCGTGCAAATTCATCCTCCTAGAGCTCCAAAAGTAATTGAAGTAATCTGGCAGCCTCCTCTTTGTGGATGGTTCAAGTGCAATACGGATGGAGCAGCTGCTTATGATCTTGCAGCTTGTGGAGGAATATTCCGAGACAGCAGAGGTGCAATCTTGGGATGCTTTTCTGAATTCATTGGGGGCAGCATCATCACTTAAGCTAAGCTTTGTGGAGCAATGACATCCATTGAGATTGCTTTTCAAAAGAAATGGCATTGCATTTGGCTTGAAACTGATTCTAAGTCAGTTGTTCAAGCTTTCTCAAATGAAGATATTGTCCCATGGAAATTGAAGTCTAGATGGCAGAATTGTAGGCACTTGTGTAGTCAAATGAAGTTTATTTGTTCTCATGTATTTTGAGAAGGTAACTCTTGTGCAGATGGTCTAGCTAGTTATGGCCTTTGCCATAGTAGCTTTATATGGTGGGACTTAGTTCTTTCTTTTATTAGGAATAAGTTCTTCTTTCCTAGTTATAGATTTTGTTAATACATGGGCTTGGACTAAGTTCCCCCTATGGCTTGTATCTTTACATTTTTTTCTTTTCTTAATAAATTTAAGGGTGCTGCAAATGATTGACGGGGCTAAGGGTGCCAACATAGTTGCGATGTCTAGTCACATAATGATGCATTAGCACTCTTTTTGGTTTTTTTTTAAAAACAAACCCTAGCCGCTCGCCACTCCCAACTCCGCCCTCTGGTCTTCCCCTCTGTGTGCATCCTTTCCTCTGTGGTCATCTTTCCATATCAGTTGTTCTTCTGGAGCAACAGCTCAGCGCACAAAGGAACAACAAATGGGAAGACAACCCTTAAACCCTCATAAGAAACAATGCCATTTTTTTTTAAATTAGATTTTGAGAACCGGTCCAAACCCGATTGAAACCGGTTATGATCAGTTTTCAACCGGTTTAACGGTTCTTTGAATGGTTCCTTGTAAGGACGATTATGGGGGTCAAGTAAATCGTCTTGGTGTCTGGTTCCCGATCATATCGGTCGGATCGACCGATACGGTTCGGTTGTGACTACCTATAAATGTACATGTACATTCACAATACCAAACATAATAATTTCTAAATTAAAATCACACACTCCCTTTTCAAACCTTCACAAAACATACAACACAAAAATACATGGAATATCAATTTGATCAAGATTAGAATCCACAACCAATGACTGTTTATTCAGAGTATAAGTAGATCGAATGCGAAATGTATTCACACCTCAAAATGACCAAGATCCAATTTTCATCGAAATGATACTTTTGGATAAAAAGGTACTTATATCTTTATCTTTATTTTAGTATATAACTATATCACATGTCTATTATTTAAATCTCCTGATCAAAAGCATGCATCATTAAAATTTTCAAAGAAAACAAAACTCATGGGACAACATAGTGCGGCTATGGATGAAAAAGAAGCTTTATGAAGTGCTCAATTGTCATGACACCATGAGTTCCTTGATGGAATTTTAAGGCATAGAAGCTTAAAACAAAAATCAATAGGGGAAATTTAAAGCAAATATGGGCCAAAGTTTTATTCACAATTTAATCAATATGGATAATTGAAAACATTATTGCTTTTTTTTTGAATATTCAAGTTACTTAACCATTAGAAAAATTATTATTTACCATAAAAATTTATGCACTTTTATGTCATATGTGTTAAATCACAAAGCGTCTGACTCTGTGTCATGCGTCTGACTCTCTTTTTTGTTGACCCGTATGTTTTGATGAATCCAAACATTAAGCAAATGATTTTGATCGAACTGTCTGAATATTTCTAACCATCTACTTGAGATGTGCATGAAAGAAAATATTTAAATAGGTCAATCTAAGAATGAAATATTCAAAGCACTTTTCATGCGTCTGACTTCTTGAACTTAATGAATCAGCTAACTAGGCAATGTGTCTGATAAGACTCATATAAGCTAAAGCTCAGTTTCAGAAGCAGCTCTTAATCTTAGAATCCTTGAAGTTAAAGAAAAATCAACCTAGCTCTAAGATCAAGAAACAGATTGATGATCAGATTAGGCACCTAAAAGATAGAAGTGTCTGAAGCCTAAAACTGAAGCTCAAGATGAAGTTACAACTACTTAATTATCAGATCACTCACTTTGAAGACTCTATTAAGAATGAAGAATGAAGTCTCTCAAAGTTATTTCTAAAGAACAACAAAGATCTTGACTCACTCTCACAAGTAGAAAGAATCAAAGAATCTCTAGAAGCTACATCAACACTGATCTATACACTCATCTAAGCAAGATTGAAAAAGTTGAAAAAGCTAATTTTGCAATCCTATGAAGAAAACTTGAAGACCAATTCAAGAAATATCAAGTTATAGATAAATTCGATAAAGTCTTTAGATAATATCTAAAGAAGACCTCAAGCAAAGTCATAGAAGAAACTGTCTGAAGATCTAAAGAAGGGTCTGAAGATCTGTCAACCAAGTAGGCGTCTGAAGACATGTCAAAACTGACAAGAACCCAGAATGCGTCTAAAGCACTAGTCATATGTTGGAAGACATGATATAAGAAGTATTTGAGCATAAAGGCATATTACCATGTCACTGAATAACGTTGAAAGAAAAATATTTCTTGAAGACTCAATTGGAAATCTAAAGGAAAGAGAACCATCGAAGAAAGGAATCAAATATTCAAAAGAATAAATTAGTAATTCTCTTGTCTTCGAAAGATTACAAAAAGAAAAAAAGCACCTTTCTCCGAGCATTTCTCAATGTTGCATAAATAAGGAAAGCTATACTGCCCAAGTCATAAAAGCATTTTTGCTTTACTCTGTGTTAGGCAAAAGAGTTCCAACGTTCATAATCATTTAATGCAAAGTCAGAACGACTATTTTATCTCCAAAAGACAAAGATAAGATCTCTGCAAAATGAAGATCGTGTCCCAACGAATCTTTTGTGGACAAGTATAAATGGAAGAACTTGAAGGCTGGAGAAGAGAGACACACATACATATGAGACAAATGAGAAAGAAGTGAAACAACCATTAGCTGAGAATACTCAAATCAGAAAGAATCACTCACGTTAAATGCTCTCATATACTCTGATCTTCTTTTCACAAATTACAAATCATTTAGAGAAGATCACACTCTGCAATATACCTGATTCTAAGTTTATATTCACTCTCTGAAGTTTTAATCGGGTTGATTTGCATCTTTGTAATATTGAAGTTGTGCTTCAAAACAACTCTCATCTCTTAGTTCCTGAAGAGGCTTGTTGAAAGAATACATGTTGAGCTTGAAGAGACTAGGTGTACAACAGTACTTGTGGTTGAGCCTGGAGAGGCTAGGTGTGCAAATAATAATCGTCTGTAACCTTGATCAGTTATAGTGATAAAACTTGGTGAAGCCAAGAACTGGATATAGCCCAAAGTTTGTGGGTGAACCAGGACAAACCTACGAGTATTCTCTTCCCCACCTTGATCTTCTAATTACAACTATCCATTCACTGTTACTAATATTTTGAGGAGTGTTTGTAGTTGCTTCAAGTAATTCAGCATTCTGGCGTCTGTAAAAGTGTTTGACCTGCACTGAATTTTGTTGTGCTAGAAAACTCTGATTTGCGAAAACACTATTCAACCCCCCTTCTAGTGTTGCTTTTTTTTTTTTTGTCATTTCAATATGTTTAAACAACATTTTACAGTTTATTAACAAAAAAAATTATTGTATAGTTTACAATTTGGCAACAATATATCATACGATAAATAAGAAAAACTAAAGTAGGTACAATATATAATAAAAAAATGGACCAAACAATTCATTACAACCATGCAACGCACGAGATCAAAATCTATTTTTCACTAAACTGTAAATAATTAGTTATTAATGTGTATCATATATATAGTGACAAGATTTTAATTATCAGGTAATTTAATTAATAATTAATATATAAATAACTAACGATTAACATGTATTAAGTAATGACTTTCTTTTGGTATACATTATGTAATTACTGAAAATATTAATTGAGCATAATTGTTACAAGAAAGGTTACTCTATAATTGTTACAAAGTATCCACCATCGTAAAAAGTGAGTAATCTTTGTCGAGGGACCTGGACGACATTAAAGGTTATCTCATCCCAACCAGATTTTCTCCATATACAAGAGTCAAGATTCAAACCCCTGAGTCTATGACCACTTGTTTAAAAGGGTCCAAGTCCATTGCCACTCGGACCAACCACATGTTGGTTACTTTATAATATACATCGATCATCACTTACTTATAAATAAATCACCTCTATGTGGGTATAGTGCAAAAAAAAGGTGTGTGAGTATACTTTTCCTATGTTTTTATTGAATTCAGGACCGACCCAATGGTGAGGCAACTAAAGCCTAATTTTAAGCCCACCAACAAAAAAATTTATTTACTCTTAGTCTTTACAAAGCAAAATGGCCACACATGCTGACAAAAAGTCTCAACCTAAAGCACAATCTAAACCATGTAAATTCTCTCACTTAAAACTAAAAGGCCTCACTGAAATTTTGTTTTAGGCCTCACTTCTTAGGCCGGCCCAGATTGAATTACACTACAAAAAAACAATTGTTTAGCGACCGTAATTTTCGGTCGCTAAACCATGTAAATCGGTCGCTATTTGTTTTAGCGACCGAATCAGAGACCGATTTGTGGTGGTAGCTGAATACCTGGTCGCTAAGGTTTTAGCGACCGAAATATTATTTCGGTCGCTAATTAGCGACCGTAAATTCGGTCGCTACATAATAATAATCGGTCGCTATTAGGTTGGTCGCATTTTTGGGGTAACCATTTCTAGCGACCGATAATCGATTGCTAATTCGGTCGCTAATTTTGGTTATTGTTAACCTATATTAGCGACGGATATTCGGTCGCTATACCTCATCTGTAAATGTGAAATACAGTTTAGCGACCGAATTATTGGTTTCCAATTCGGTCGCTAAACTGGTTATAAATTTTTTTAAAAAAATTTAAATTTTTAAAATAAAATTTTTATTTCTGGTTTTCTTTAAACGTTAGCAAACTTACTAATAAAACACACCAAATTACTTATGAAATATACAATCATAAGAAAGAATAAATATATATAAAAAGAATAATCTAAAATGTCGTACAAGAATCGTTTAAAGTCAAAAATATGGAGAAAAAAATCAGTCATGATGAGGGGGAGATGGAGGAATCCAATCATCCTCAGCGTCCGTACCACCGCCGCCTCGCTAGCCGATCGTCCTCCGGAGTAGCGCATCGAGTAGGCGGAGGCGGAACCGAGGAGCTGCAGCAAAGCGGCACAACCGGTCGATCATCATCCTAAGCAACCGAGTCTGGATCCTCATCTGCTCCAACACCCCGCATGATGTCCGGCCTCGCTCGATGCTCACCTGCATCATTCTTTGGTGTGCCCGAGTCAATCTGTGCAATCTGGTTCGCCATCTCGCCGCTCTCTCTCGCTCTTCTCCCGAAGCTCCGTGTTCAGCCTGCGTGATGGTGTCCTGCATTTGGTGGAACTGCTCCCGAGGGACGGTAGAGGCGCAGGAAGGAGCAGCGGCGTTTGGGACGATGAAGCGATGAACTCGGCTCCCAGGTGTGCGAGGCCATACACGTGCCCCTTCTTGTTCCTGCCCCCGACGACCTCCAAATAAATGGCATTATTGTCGACGGAGACAGGAGAGCAGCCATCACCAGTTAAAGCCTCATTTTGTGACTGTGAGGCACGTGATATGGCATCGTCCTTCTTCTCGTTGAAGCCCACCTACAAAGTATAGTTGAAGAGATTTAGGTAAAATTATATCCAATATTAACAAATCATTTATAATAAATTACAAGTAAACACTAAATTATTTTTTTGCTTACGAATAGTTACGGGCCTTGTCGTTGACCCATGTCCCCGACTTCAACTTCTTCGTCCTCTCCACCAACTCCATAGCAGATCGGGGCCCATTGCTTCGTGCTTTCTGCACAGAATAATATAATATTAAATTCATAAGAATAATTAAAAATGAAAACTAATTAATTAAATAGTATATTAAGTCAAAAGTTTAATGTATTACCAGCTCGTCGTAGTGGGCGGCGGCTAATTTAGACCCACCGGTCCAAGCACATGCGCCACCATCAGAAGCTCGATTACGCCGCGCTGTGGCCTGGATCTCCTGGAACTTCTCGAGAGCCCAAGATCTTGGTCCAAGCGCCTCTTGATCTCGGGATCCACCCACCTCCCCTTATTCTCGACCCTTCCTCAGCTTGTTCATCAGATTCTTCATGACCAGTGAGCCTTTATGCTCAAATATGTCCCTGACGAGAGCCTCTAAAGCTAAGTCCCACCTATACTCTTTCTGTAACTTACAGTTGTTAGGAAATTCGTGTGTACATATATATAATGTAAATTTAATTTAAAAAACTTAATAAATTGTTACCTTAAACTCTAGAAACAACTGATCCCTATGGCCCAGTGGGATGGCCTTCCATGTAGGCCATGGACCATCAAACTTGCGTCGCAGGATCTTCGATATCGAATCAGAAGGGCCCTTCGCGGGTAGAAAGCTGCAGCAAAATTAGAGCATTAATAAATGTTATAATTAAATTAAAAAAACAAGTAAATAGAAATTAACGATACTTTATATATATTAAAAAATTAAATTAGCATACTCGTTATCCCCCCTGGGGATAAGAAGAATCCTCCTGTCGGATGGACCACGACTCTCCTGTCCCGATGATGATGATAGTCCTATCGTCGTAGCTGTGGATGATGAGGGTGCAGCCTATGTCCCGACCACATGAGGATGGGTGGGGGGTGCAACTCCATCACCCTGAGGTGTCCCGTCAACAGAGGTGCTGGTAGGGTGGTCTCGATCTGAAGGCTGTGGGTCGGCCGGCGAAGGGACTCTCGCAGCACGACCTCCACAACGACCTCCACGACGACCCCTACCTTTGGAGGAATTTGCCATCTGTGAAAAAAATGAAAATATGATTACACAACAGTGTAAATAATACAAAAATAAATTACCTAATAAGTAGAATGACATTCACACAATGAATTATGACATAAATAAATTACCTAAGTAGAATCTCCATCACTAAATTCACCCTCACTCTCATCAGTATCACTTGATCGGAATGTACCTTCGCTAGATGCGTCCAACTCGGATTGATCCATTAACTCTCTTTCAACTTCTTCCCCATTTCCGGAAATGTCCGCCAGAGAATTAACAATAATGTCCGGCGTAATTTGCAACGGTACGTGGGGTCTTGAAAACTCATCATCTTGGTACGGAGCATCTTTTTCAGGCTGGTTGATTACATTATCAGTAATTATACTGCGAGCCTTTATCTTAATAACACCCAACCAGCCATGATGTCCTTCGGGATATGGCGAGTAATAAAACCCGCTGCTCACTGTTGTGAAAAAATGAATGGGTCGTACGCCTTATTATACCTTCGAGACAGCCTAACTTGAACAATACCATAATTTTTATCTATTTTTGTCCCTACGTCAAGAGTAGGATCAAACCAATCACACTTGAAGATAACTAATTTCATCACGGGGAAACCGGTATAATCGAGTTCAAGACTGTCAGTTAGAACCCCATAGAAATCATCCTCTACATTGCCATCAGTGGCTCGCACACAAACACCATAGTTACACATCTGCATTCCTTCATTCCATGTTTTTGTGTCAAATTTATATCTATTTACAATATAAGTATTCCATGATGTAACCCATCTGTTAGGCCCCCATGCCAAATTTGTCAACAATGGATTTTGAATATTGTTTTCTGGATCTAGTACCTAAACAATCAAATATTATATTATTCTTATACATGCTATATATTTAAGCAGATAAAATGTATGCTTAAAAAAATGAAGATGCTTAACCTACACGCTTACTGAACCACGTAGCAAAGTGAGAAGTAATTTCTCGATCAACCTGATCGTTTGAAATGTCAGGTTGGAGATCCCTTAGAAAATTGTCGTACATCCTACATATGGGAGATTAACAGCAGGATGATTAATAATAATAAATGTCAATTGAACTAATTAAAGACGTTGTAGAAACTTACTCTAAATATGGCGCCACCTCTTCACAATTTTGAAGGATATACAGATGAGCAGAATTAATGTCACGCTGCTCCAAGAAATATCCTTTTGATTTGCCACTAAATCTGCCCGAATAGTTGAATATTGTTATAGGAGGACTAGTTGAACATCATTCGCCCGAATCAACGTTTCTAGGCATCCTTGTCCTTCTTGTGATAACTTCGTCCGGATAGTAATAAGAGGCAAAAGTGGAAGTCTCCTCTACTAAGTATGCTTCACAAATGGAACCCTCCACTCGTGCCTTGTTCTTGACTTTGTGTTTAAGGGAGAGCAGGAACCTATTACAGAGGGATACATACAAATAATTACTAGTTTTAGGGAAAGCTAAACTACGCTCTCGTGTTCGTGAATTTCATATGTATTAAGTAAAATAGTTGATGTTGTTTACCTCTCAAATGGATACATCCAGCGGTATTGGACTGGGCCACCAACTCTTGCTTCGTAAGGTAGATGAACTGGCAAGTGTTCCATGGAATCAAAGAAACTCGGCGGGAAGATTTGCTCCAGCTTACATAACAAAACGGGTATCTTGACTTCCATATCCTTTAATTGATTCACATTTAGTGTTGTCGATGTAAGCTCCCTGAAAAAGTGGCTAAGCTCAACAAGTGGGTTCCAAATTTGCTTTGGTAATGCGTCGAACGCAATTGGAAGCAACCGTTGCATGAACACGTGGCAATCATGACTCTTCATTCCATGTAACTTTGCTTCCTTAATGTCAACACATCTACCCAGATTGGAAGCATACCCATCTGGTAACTTTAGTTATTTAACCCACTTACAGACGGCCAATTTCTGTGCTTTGCTTAGTGTATAACTTGCCTTCGGTTTGATAAGTCTGCCACGACCACCGTCTTGCAACTCAAGCTCCTTCCGATTACAAATGTCAGCCAGGTCCAATCGGGCTTTATTTGTATCCTTTGTCCTCCCCTTGATGTCCATCACAGTGTCAAACACATTCAAAAACACATTCCTCTCAGTATGCATGACATCAATGTTGTGACGGAGTAGCTGCGTCCTCCAATACGGCAACCTCCAAAATATACTTTGTTTTGTCCAATTATGGTTGACGCCATAATCAGGAATATGTTCTCCTTGGGTTTCATGGACGAGCGGTAAGTACTGTACTCTGCGCCATACATTAGGACCAGTCAAACGTGGTGGAGGCAGTGTTCTCTCCGCACAACGCTTCTTGAATGCATTCTTGTTCCGCCTATAAGGATGATCTTTCGGAAGGAATTGACGATGATAATCAAAATATGAGATCTTTCGACTGTGTTTAAGCGTGAATGCCTTCGATCGCTCCATACATACTGGGCATCCAAGCTTCCCCGCGGTCATCCAACCCGACATCATCCCATAAGCAGGAAAGTCGTTGATCGTCCACATTAAAGCTGCTTTCATGATGAAATTCTGCCTCAAAGATACGTCATATGTCAACACACCAGCATTCCACAGCATTGTCAACTCATCTATCAGCGGCTGCAAGTACACATCAATCTTACCTTTTGGATTAGACGGACCCGGAATTATGACTGTTAGGAACATAAACTCCCGCTTCATGCACATCCCCGGGGGAAGATTGTACGGAGTCAGGATAACCGGCCAACAAGAGTATGATTTTCCAGACTGCCCAAAAGGATTAAATCCATCAGCAGATAACCCCAATCGGACATTGCGAGGGTCCTGCGAAAATGCCATATGTACCCTATCAAAATGCTTCCAAGCTTCTCCATCAGATGGATGACACAAGATATCTTGCTCCCTCTCATGCTCACTATGCCACCTCATGTGAGCTGCAGTGGCCATCGAAGAGTACAATCTTGTAAGTCTTGACACGAGCGGAAAGTACCACATCTTTTTTAGCGACCTCTTCTTCTCAATGCCCATCCTAGTGGTTGTCTTATACCGATGCACCACAAAATCGACAACATGTTATACTTTCCGCTGAATCATCCTTATAGTACAACATACATCCATTCGGGCAACAATCAATTTTCAAACACCCCAGACCCAAATTTTCCACGGACTTCTTAGCATGATAAAATCTTGTAGGCATCTGATTGCCTTCTGGCAACGCCTTGGACACTGACCTGGTGAGGCGATTAAAACAGCCTTCTTGCATATTGTAGTCAGATTTGATACTCAACCATTCCATGCACATCGACAACTCCGTGTACTCCTGACATCCTTCCCACAATGGAGATCGTGCAGCACTCAGCATATCATAGAATCTTTGACCTTCGGGATTCGGATTCTCCTCTATGTATTGGGAACCCATTCCACCATCTTCTCCCCCATCTTCTTCTAGTACAACACCAACCTATGGTCCAGCATGATCCATTATCATCTGCTCGTATGGATTCAATTCTTCCCTCCCGTCACCACTTCCATAGTACGAACCTTCAGCCACAATCGGGTTTAAATCAGGCAACGTCTCACCATGGTTACTCCACCAATAGTAATCAGGCATGAAGCCCTTCTCATAAAGATCGACTACAACTCCATCCACGCTTTTGAAAGATTGACACTTGCATCTTTTGCAAGGACACCTCAATTGATCACCGTCCAGCCGTATAAATCTCTCCTGGCTAACAACAAACTCTATAAACTCACCCACTCCAACTCTATACTCTTCCCTAAGACGTTTATTCCGATCCAACCTATGATACATCCATTTCCGATTCTCCGGAATATCCATTGCTGGCAATTAAATAGCCTGACCAATCCTACAATAACACTTATATATTACGGTGCATTCCAATAACTCCATCAATCTCGTTCTTATGACAAGGTATGAACCTATCCCATTCGAGAAGAAACCTTTGCCACACTCGGCTACTAATAGTTATTCCCATATTCAAATACCTTATACTTGACAAAATTTCGGCAGCATTTCCCATCGGTCTCCAAGTTACACGACTCGAGCACGGTGAGAATCACCGCGATCAAGTATGCACCAGGAGAACAAAAGGAAATGCATCAGACCGAGATTTCAACAAGTATATAAGGCATTTGAACATTGAAATGACTATTGTACGAGTGTGAAAAAGGTTTTTTCCCAAACTGTCCCACTTGGACAATTCAAGATTCAATACAATGAGCATGCATACCTTGATAAGTTACGCATGCTCATTACTATTGAATCTCAAACAGGAAACTAAGGCTTTCGTAAATTAATTATTAACTCTAATAGAAAATAAAACCATTAACCTATAAATATTGCAACATTGTTGAGCTTATATAAATTACAGTGTAAATCAATACAAACTTAGATTAAATATTGTAGCAAACATCCTATTGAGCTCCGCTTTCCACTAACAAGTAGTAGTTAATTGTCAAACACATGCATAATTTCTAAATTATCAGCACACAACCAGCATCCCGCCTTTCAGACAGGATCACATCCTATTGAGCTCCGCTCTCCACTAACAAACAACACATATTGACAAACACATGCATAAACATTAAATTATCAGCATACAATCAGACAAGATCACATCCTATTGAGCTCCGCTCTCCACTAACAAACAACACATATTGACAAACACATGCATAAACATTAAATTATCCAGTACAATCAGACAAGATCACATCCTATTGAGCTCAGCTCTCCACTACCAAACAACACGATAATTCACATAATACATTACACTGAGTGTTCAGAGAACTTACCTGAGAGAGAAAACACAACCGAGCAAGGATAAGGGAAGGAGCCGGAGCCAACAGAGAGTAGAAGAATATGACAACAAGGACTTATCGTGCATAAATGAAATTAGTCATTTCAAATCAAATCACTATTCTATATATACAGAATCCAGTACAACTATTCATTGTTTCTTTCTTTCTCCATTCTAACTTTCCAATTTTGTCTTTCGCTACAAAAGATGTCTTATCCTACTCCTTATTACTCTTCCTCGTGTTAATAAAATTTCATCTCTATTCAGAAGTAAACTATGGGTAATTGGGTATGACAATAGATATGTGAATCAGTCTCTTGTAGGTTGTGAATTAGTAATGCAGTAATTCTTGTGCACAAAAAGCATTGATTTATGGATAAAGGCGTGGACCCATGTATGATAACTTCACAGACAAGTTATGTCATCTAGGTCTTGAATAATCTGTCTAACGGTTTAACAGAATGTTAGTATTGGGATCTATAACAATCAATATGTTATACTACATATCTGCTATATCATCGCCCTATTTATGATATTTTATGTATCCCACCTTATCCGTGGTTGTTAAACTATCGAGTTAACTCTTAAAGTCTAAGAAGTTTACAATCCTATGTTACAAAAATGAGTTAACTCGCATATAAACTCTCTTTTTGGTAAACTCGTACGAGTTCAAGTAAACTTTGATAAAATTGGAAAAATCTTGATTTTACTAGCGAGTTTACAAGTCTACAATTTTACATTAAGCCTTAAAATGTAAATTTCTGTTCAATATTGTTGGTTAATCTATTTGCATTACCTATATGTTGCAATATATATTGAATTTATAAAGTTAATTTTACTTTTTCAGTATTATTTCTGCTCTGTTTTATTCAGCTAAGAAATAAAGCAACTATTTGACTAAATACTATGTGACAATTAGGTCAAATTAGCACTTGTTTTTTAAAATGTTTTCACTTTAGGGAGTTATGTTTTTCTGAATTTATGGATGATCTTGCCTAGTAATAATGGAGTATCATACTTTATTATTGTGGTTTGCTACTTTGGTATATTATGGAGTTGAAATATTGAATTATTGTTGTGCTAGTTTGTTTTGTATTATGTGTAAATGTCATTTGTAATTTTATTTTAATATTAGGTAAACTCTTACAAGTTTACAAGTCGAGTCTACTGAAGCTTCGAGAGTTTAAATAGACTCTCGAGTTTGACAACCTGGACCCAATCCCCAGATAAAAAGACTATCTCCATCTCGAAACTTTAAGTCCTTGCATCATATCCTTCTCCTTTTTATATTTTCACTCTCCTTGATAGATAATTCATTCATTAATCTCTGCAATTTAAATCTACAAATCCCTCAGAGATAACAAACATTTATTAAGGAAAAAAATTATAAGTGACTAAAATATCTGAATTGAATTCCAATTATGGAACTGTAATGCGAATTTTTTTCCACCATACTAGCAAGCCCACAAGCCCTATATCAATGGGGCAAACTTATATTATGGGGTGAGGACCACGAGTGGCCTATGGTCGATCGGATTACAGACCATGATTCAACTGAACGAGTGGAACAAACAACTATGCATCCTCAATAACTAGTCCGGTAAAGGATAGAGGAAAAGAAAGGATGTGGCACGCTTGTTTATGATAGCCTACCATCCAAAAACACACAATACCTAATAGATGATACTTTTGGGTTACAACACTAGCGAAACATTCCAAGTAGAAATAGCCTAAATACAAGTTCAAATTCATCATACCATAGCTGTGAAGCTCTAGTATGGAAACAAGGATATTATCATCATAAATGATGGCCAGAAATTCACAGGTTCCACCCCATCAGAAGAATATGTTAAATAGTTAGTCCCCCAGTTACAAACACAATGTTCCTTTTATGAAACTTTTGTTGCTAACCCAAATATGAGAGTTGAGAAATCGATGGAAACAAAGAAAAAGAAAATACAGGCATTGGTCCATAAATGGTAGTGAGACAGAGAGAGATGCGAGAGAAACAGAGACAGAGAGAGAGATGGAGTAGAGGAGAGCTTACCTGAGCAGAGGGGATGATGGTGGTGACAGGAGGTGGCTTGTGGTGGCCGGAGCGCGCGGCTAGGAAGAGAGAAACAGTGAGACAGAGAGAGATATATGCGAGAGAAACAGAGACAAAGGGATGGAGTAGAGGAGAGCTTACCTGAGCAGAGGGGAGATGACGGTGGTGACCGGAGGTGTCTTGGGGTGTTGAGGTGACCGAAGCGCGCGCCGTAGAAGAGAGAAACAGTGGGTGGAGAGAGAAACGCGACGGAAAAAATGAGGAAGAAGGAGGTTCTATCGAATTTAGATATTTTAGTTTTAGCGACCGAATTAATTCGGTCGCTAATTCGGTCGCTAATATGGTTAGTCTTAATTTGAATTTGTAAATGTAGCGACCGATTTAAATTTTGGTCGCTAACACGCGCAATTTTATTTTTTTAACGCGCCTTTCAGCGACCGAATTAATATCGGCCACAAATATAATTAAAGTTTAAGGCATGACTTCATAAATTTAGCGACGGATTTATAAATCGGTCGCTAATATAAACACAGTTTGACCGTTGCATTTTATTCGGTCGCCATTTCGGTCGCTAACAATTTATAAATTTCTAACTTTTACTTTCCTTTGTTTAGCGACGGAAGTAGCGACCGATATCTCTGCTACGCTCTATTTCGGTCGCTATTTCGGTCGCAGATTCAACTCTAACCAGTGTTTCATGTAGATCCTACAATCGGTCGCTATTTCGGTCGCAAAAAGGTACCTAAAAATTCAGTCACTATTTTCGGTCGCTATATGACCTTTTTTTTGTAGTGTTACTTTTAACTTTTTAAGTTACTTTCATGTACATTGATTAATTAAATAGTTTCAACATTAAGTTGTCAAGATTTATTTCGCTTTCTAACTTTTTTTAATCAAACAAAGGCAATAATATTAAAAGGAGTACAATTAAAAAGAGTACACGGGGTACTCCAACCCTTACAACAAGTACCTATGACCTATTGCATTGATCAACATCATCACCATTCCATAAAAGAGAGATAAACATCATCAACATCGTCTACCTTTCCATATCTCATATGGTGTCTTTTCAACTGTCTTAGATGTGTGACACCCTTCTACCCTGCAGGTTAATATAAATCATTTACTCAAAAATGGAATTATAAAAACATGCATTTATTTGAATAAATAAAAACTTGGATAAAAAGGTTTCACATCTCAACATAAACAATGCAGAAATAATATAGTTTTAAAGAAAGATAAACATAAACAAGACAGATAAAGAAAACACAACCCCGATGTCACATACAGAGCTGGTATAACCGAAATCCAGATACATTACGGAAACAAACTGAAACTGAAACAACTATAACTACTGAAACAACTAAACAAACTAAGCATCCCAACTAGACTCGCGGCTCCTCAGAGTCACTCCTCCACCGACTGCTCACCGTTATCTGCATAAGAGATTCATGCAACAACAGAAACAGGAAAACGGGGAGTAAGAAATCATGTAAACACAACGGCATGAGAATAGGGAATAAGATGAACATACATCATATCAGGCATAGCAACAAACATCATACATCGTCATTTACATATTACAAGTCAACATTCAAGAGATTCTATGCGGTGTAACACTACTCCGCTACTCTATTATGCATGTGGATCCAACTACCTCGGGAAGTCAACTTCGGAGTTACATATCCACATTGGCCATAAAAGCACCAACACCAGCAGTTCACCAAACCATGGGCGAACCCCTTGGATAGCCGACGTATCATAATTGGATATGTGTTGAGTCACCGGCAAGTGTACCGGGTCGTCGCAAGTAATAAAATAAACACGGTAAGTAATTACCGAGGTCGAACTCAGGGATTGGGCTACCAATTCGACTAATTCCCAAGAAATTCGATAAGTTGGTTAAGTGACAAAAGGTGGTTGAGAGAGAGAAAATAGGATTGTAATCTAAATTAACAAATCTAATAAAACTAAGCTATTAAAATCTAAAATTAAAATGTCCAAGGTCACAAATCCACCTACCCAATATGCATTCCCAAGTGATGATGAATTCCTCCCTAAGTTCAATTACAATGTCAACCGGGACCCCTAGATTCTCCTATATCCACTGTCGTGCTCAATAGGACGTATTCGAAGATTGGATTAATTACTTACTAGGTATCATAATCCTAATCATCAAATTCTGTTAATTCGTGTTCCCTATAAGGTTGCACTAATCTCCTACCCACTGTCGTGCAATATTCAATTAGTGATCCCAATTCAAGTTCTAAAACGCGAATCGCCGATCAGCCTCAACACGTTTAACTAGTCGATCACGCAAGCATATAATCGACACAATGAAATCAGATTTGGAAAACAAGAATTGGATTAAAGGAGAGAGATATACATCACATGAACACTATACCGCCATGGGTGGCTTCATTGATCCCTTAGACAAGGGGATTAGTTCCTCATGTCCGTAATGACGACAAACGTACAATCGGAATTCATCATAACTCTAAGTAAAGAAAGGAGAAGAGGGAGACGCAGCCCCAGAATAAGGATTCTAAAAGATCTACAATCTGTTCTGATGCCAAAAAAAGTCCTCTAAATCTGTTCTGCACTGCCTTATTTATAGGGAGGCCACGCGTCATGGCCGTGATGGTCATCACGGCTAGGCCGTGACGGCTTCTGTTTCTGGCGCTTTTGTGGAATTCAGACCCTCGCGACGCGAAGGGTGTCTCGCAACGCGAACCTTCTTTTTACAGCCCATGATGTGAATCACGGCTAAGCCGTGACGGTCTCTGACTTGTGGGGGTTTTAGGTCACGGCCGTGATGGACATCACGGCTAGGCCGTGACAGACTCAGACTTCAGCCTTTCTTCCTTTTCAGTTTTGCTCGATCATGGCCGTGATGGGCATCACGACTAGGCCATGATGGGCATCACGGCTAGGCCGTGATGGGCTTTGTTTAGCCAATTTTCTGCACTTTTAAAGCTCCATCTTCATCCAAACTCCATCATGGTTGATTTTGAGCATCTTACCCTTGATTTCTGCAAAACAACACCACGAAAACCGCCTTACCCGTTCCAAGGGAAAAACTAACAAAAATCAACTAATTATGCCTAAACTACATGAAAAATGCATGCGAGAGTGCACATGAAATATGATGTAAAATCACACTATCAAATCACCCCAAGCTTAAAACTTGCTTGTCCTCAAGCAAATACTAAGGCCAGAATATCAAAAAGCATGGATAGTGTGATTTTGAACCCAAGAAGTAACTGATCCAAGTAACAGGCAATTCAAACAATTCAGCAAGAGACAATCAATTCAAGTCCAATGAGGCGCTTAGGATTCTTAGACTCACATTCTCACTGATTTGGGCACTCTTTCTCACCGGAAAATAACCCCAAGCTTGTTCATTAGCTTGGCACTCTTTCTCACCTCCCTCAAGTGTTTAGGGATATATGACATTTCGATCCATTTTCCTCAAGGAATGCATCCTACCATAAGCTTGACGATCAACCGAATCTCTACTATATTTAATGAAAACAAATAAGAATCAAGAGGTCTTTGATCTGGTTGTAACGGGGCCATGGGATTAATTGTTAGGTGGGGAATTCAAGAAAAGGAAATTTTCGAAGGGCTACATCAAACATCAAGCATTGCACACATGACCTTCTAAAATACCCTTTTTTGGGTTTTGATTCACTTTTCCACCTTTCTTTCTTTTTCTTTTTCTTTTTTTTATTTCTTACTTTTCTTTTGTCATCCCCTTCTCCATTTTTGTTTTCTCTTTTTTTTTATATTTGAGAAGGGGAGATTTCCAATTTAGGAGAAATATATTTTTTTTCTGATTCTCTTATCCCATACTTTTTCAACTACCCTTTTACCCTTTCTGTAATACTTTAGAAGGTCCTATCAATCATCTTTCAACAATATATTTCAAGGTACCAAGAAAAGTATTTCGTTCTTTTAGGCTCAAAATAGGGCAACTAAGGGGTAGCATTTAGTCCATCAAAGCTCAGAAGGCCGAAAAAAATACCTAGTGCCTCAATCATTTTCAAAAATTTTTAAGCGTTGAAACGGTTCCAAGTCAAGTTCTAGAGAAATACAATCCGAGAGGAATAACACTCTAACACAAGGAGAGGGGTAGATATGGTGAGTACCCCATTGGCTCAAAATCTCACAGTTTGTAGTTCAGAAATCAATGAGAAACATGAATCTACGGAACCATATGCTAATCATCAACCATCAAGATCATCTCAAACATTTTCATTATTTGCCTTATCACAAGAATAAAAAATTGGGTTCAACAATTCACTATCTCAATTTAATTGTCACTTATTTCTCACAACTGGATGCAAAATCTAAGCAAGGGCAATCTAATTGTGTGATCATGCAAAGCTATCATGCAAAACTATATGAATGCAACATGAAAAATGCAAATGCAAAATACCCCTACCCCAAGCTTAAGAATTTACATTGTCCCCAATGTAAACAATCAAGTTGGAGAGAGGAGAAAAAAAATTAAAAAAAAAATTTGGAACGACTTACCGAGGCGGTAACGAGTGCTGACTTTGCTTTTTCTTGTCTTCTTGCTCTTCCCTCCTTCCTTCTTACCCTGAAAACACTTGGCAATTCTCAATTTATTATTTTTCCTCTTGATCTTCTCAAATTATTCAAGAGGTTAAAATCAAAAACAAAATATAACTAAAGAGAAGGGTTAAGAAAAGTTGGGTTGTCTCCCAATAAGCGCTTCTTTAGCGTCACTAGCTTGACGTTCTAGGATCCTCCTCCCGGATCAAATGGTAATTGGAGTGGAGATTGTAGCAGCAATATGACTTTATCATCAACTCCACCCAGCCAGTGTGTGAAAACTCCATTGACCTTTGCAATTATGAATTCACTTCCTCTCGGGTCAAATGGTGTTTTCACGAGGAAGTTTGCCAGACAAGTGGAAGGGGTTAGTTTTGCAGCATCCACACATGCATGCAAGCCAACATATTTGTCCAATGCAGTAATTTCAGGTTGCTTGGCAAGCATGGTGAAATCCACTACCACTTTATCTGCATTTTGATCTCTACCCCCTTGCTCCGGTACCTTGTCCCTTGCCAACTCCTCTTTCTCCGATTGCTCTTCCTCAACATGTGGTAGTTCTTCCTCAACTTCCTGAGAACTAGTTGCATCCCAGTCAGATCCCGACACCCTACCGCTTCTAGTTGTTATGGCATCACATTGGTTCTTAGGGTTGTTCTCGGTATCCTCTGGGAGAGTGCCTGAGAGATGCTCATTTATGTGCTTTGCGATCTGAGCAACCTGTGTCTCTAGATTCTGAATTGCCGCCCCTGTATGAGCTGCCAACTTCTCAACGGCCACATTCATCTTCTCAAGAGCCAACTCCCAAGGTTGTCTTCCACCATCCTTTTGAGGTTGTTGTTCCCAATTCTGTTGAGGCTGTGGTTGCCAGGCTAGACCACCACTAGCATTACTCCAAGCGAAACTCGGATGGTCTCCACTCATATAACCCCAATACTGATTCTGAATCTGATAGTTGTTCTGGGGCACGCTGTCATAGAAATTGTGACAGGGGTCCACATATTCATGAGAGAAGTAGAACGGACAGCTATGAGTGTCATGGTCTCCATTACAATATTCGCAACCCGGAAGCATTCCCTCGTGTACCCCGCATACAAAACAAGGCAAGACCAAGTGGAATCAAAGAAGTAGAGAGAGATAATAATAAAATAAAAATAAAAAATAAAAATAAAAATAAAAATAACTTAACCAAATAATCAAACTTCCCTAAAATTAGGAAAATTGGTTGTGCCAATCCCCGGCAACGACGCCAAAAACTTGTTGAGTCACCGGCAAGTGTACCGGGTCGTCGCAAGTAATAAAAACACAGTAAGAATTTACCGAGGTCGAACACAAGGATTGGGCTACCAATTCTACCAATTCACGAGAAATTCAATAGGTTTGGTTAAGTACAGAAAGTGGTTGTGGTTGGAGAGAATATGGGATTGCAATCAAATTAAAAAATCAATAAGGAATATGGTATTGAAATCTGGGATTAAAAGCATCTAAGGTCTCAAATCCACCTACCCAATCATGCATGGTACCCAAGTGATGATGATCCTCTCCCTAGGTTCAATTTTAATGTCAACCGGGACCCCCAATTTCTCCTAAATTCACTGTCGTGCTCAATAGGATGTATTCAACGATTTGGATTAATTACTTACCAGTTTCATAATCCTAATCCTCAAATTTTATTAATTCTTGTTCCCTATAAGGTTGCACCGATCTCCTACTCACTCTCGTGCAATATTCGATCGATGATCCCAATTCAAGTTCTAAAACGCGAATCGCCGATCAGCCTCAACACGTTTAACTAGTCGATCACGCAAGCATATAATCGACACAATGAAATCAGAATTGGAAAACAAGAATTGGATTAAAGGAGAGAGATATACATCACATGAACACTATACCGCCATGGGTGGCTTCATTGATCCCTTAGACAAGGGGATTAGTTCCTCATGTCCGTAATGACGACAAACGTACAATCAGAATTCATCATAACTCTAAGAAAAGAAAGGAGAAGATGGAGACACAGCCCCAGAATAAGGATTCTGAAAGATCTACAATCTATTATGATGCCAAAAAAAGTCCTCTAAATCTGTTCTGCACTGCCTTATTTATAGGGAGGCCACGCGTCACGACCGTGATGGTCATCACGGCTAGGCCGTGACGGCTTCTGTTTCTGGCGCTTTTGTGGAATTCAGACCCTCGCGACGCGAAGGGTGTCTCGCGACGCGAGCCTTCTTTTTACAGCCCATGATGTGAATCACGGCTAAGCCGTGACGGTCTCTAACTTGTGGGGGTTTTAGGTCACGGCCGTGATGGACATCACGGCTAGGCCGTGACAGACTCTGACTTCAGCCTTTCTTCCTTTTCAGTTTTGCTCGATCATGGTCGTGATAGGCATCACGGCTAGGCCGTGATGGGCTCCATTTAGCCAATTTTCTGCACTTTTAAAGCTCCATCTTCATCCAAACTCCATCATGGTTGATTTTGAGCATCTTACCCTTGATTTCTGCAAAACAACACCACGAAAACCGCCTCACCCGTTCCAAGGGAAAAACTAACAAAAATCAACTAATTATGCCTAAACTACATGAAAAATGCATGCGAGAGTGCACATGAAATATGATGTAAAATCACACTATCAATATGCCACCTCGGGGGCGCACGGTTCACCAAACCTTGGGTGAACCACCCGAGACTTAGGCCAGATCATCATAACTTGGACGACCTCCCCTATGTTGAACATCCCCCACAAATCAACTTCAACGTATGAATGCATGAGCACAACAGTAAACAAGGCAACCACCTCCTTTGCTTGGGCCAATAAGCACCCAAGACTTATCACCATCATCAACATCAACACCTTAACCCTTCCGGATCAAGGCCCCCTTAGCCAAAAAGCACTACGGTCCAACTCATCAACGTCTCGACCAAAAAGCTTCAAGGGCACTTTGGCAAAAAAAACCCAAAGCGTAACATGAGGTAACCCAAGGGTACTGTCTTAACCAACTTATTATCCTTCGTTATCTTCATTAACCCTTTAATTAAGTCATATAACTCTCCTTCATTCGATTGATGTAATATTGCATTATTGGGGAACCTGGGGTGAAAGACCCCTTTATTCCTTTAGTCTCAGATTCTGACCAGCAAGGGGGAGCACGAGCGTGCTTAACCCCCAGCACGGTCGTGCTGCCACTTAAGTGGTGAACTGTCGTGCTCACTGTCTTGCACGATCGTGCTCTATACGCGACCTTCCTTCCACAATTTAACTAGGAGCACGGGCGTGCTCCCTGTTCAGCACGACCGTGATCCTAGGCCAATCGTACTATTCTGGGCAAATTCATAAGTATTCTTAGAGTCAAAACTCCCCAACAAACTAAAATAAGATCCCAGGGTCTAGTCAAAGGACCATCAAACAGTAGCTCACCTCTCATTACTATTGATTCATGTTTTATGAAACATTGGGGAATTAATCCATTAATCCCTATGTTAACTAAGAGTCCTAATTAAACCAATTAGGGTCTTATAACGTGTTCCTCATAACAACAACATTCAGCCAAACAATATCACCAATAACAATAGCCAATAGCTTCCTCATCATATTATCGTAAATAAACCAAAGGCACTCAACATAGCAATATTCATCAATTTTAGCATTCAATATCATAACAATATAACAAAAGGCATACTAATTAGCCAGCTAACAGCATAACAATAACTTATACAACCAGGCAGAACATGGCATCAATAACAGTTAAACATAACAATTATCAATATACAACATACAACATTTAATGGGACTATGGAACCCCTCATCTCACATTATCCCCTAGCCTAGTGTATACACTATTCTTCTCCCATACTTGGTATGAAGAATCCGATAGAAGAATGCCAAACGGTAGACCACGACAACCAACGCGATCCTAAATGTTTCCCTCGAATGGTTCGACGAACGATCCCAAACCTTGGTTAACATGAAAAGGTTAACCAATTAGTTCCCAAATAAAAAACAAGAAAAGGGAAACTAAAAGGGAAGAACTATTACCTTTCGATTGACACTTAGCGCATGACTTCACTCTCTAAAACACGAACGAAACACCAAACAGTGATTGGGTTCAAAGGGGACGAACGAGAGAGGCTGCTGTCACACTTAGGGTTGCCTAAAAATGCCAAAATATGGTTTAACTCGTAAACCCTCGGTTACTGTTCATTTTATAAAGGCAAAGGCCTGAGCACGGTCGTGATCCTCCTTGTGCACGGGTGTGCTTGACTTAGCGCTTGCGAAGCGCGTCTTGCCATTGAGCACGGGCATGCTCACTATTGAGCACGGTCGTGCTTGCGACTCAGGAATTCAAAAGACACAAACCTAAGGAAGGATTTCCCACCTAAAATCCCACTTAGTGTATTCTAAACCATCCTAACAAACAAGGCACATACAAAAGCGCTTAACGAAAAACGGGGTGTTACAACACCACCCCCCTTATAAAAATTCCGTCCTCGAAATTTCTACTCACCTTGATCGAAAAGGTGCGGATACGATTCCATCATCTTGCTTTTCAGCTCCAATGTAGCATATTCCTCAGTAGCCCCACTCCAAACGATCTTGACCAAAGGAATTTCCTTGCCTCTTAGCTGCTTCACCCTCCTATCCTCGACTCGAAGGGGTAATACCTCAAAAGTCAAGCTCTCTTTTAACTGAATGGCATCGGGGACTATCACGTGACTAGGGTCATGAACATACTTTCTGAGTTGAGACATATGAAAGACACTATGAAGGTTTGACAAGAACGATGGTAAGGCTATTTGATAACCGACCTCGCCGACTATTTTCAAAATTTGGTAAGGACCTATGAATCTCGGAGTAAGTTTCCTTGCTTTCATCACTTTACCAACCCCAATTGTCGGGGTAGCTCTCAAGAACACGTGGTCACCTTCCTAAAATTCGAGCGCCTTCCTCCTTTTGTCATGGTAGCTCTTCTGCCTACTCTGTGCAACTTTCATCTTTTCCTGAATCATCCTTACTTTCTCAGTGGTTTCTTGCACCACTTCAGGTCATAGCACAACACTATCACCAGGTTCACTCCAACACAAGGGTGTCCTACATCTCCCGTAAAGAGCTTCATAAGTTGTCATCCCAATACTAGAATGGAAACTATTGTTGTAGGTGAACTCTATCAGGGGCAAAAACTTGTCCCAACTACCCAACTGTTCTAGCACACAAGCTCTAAGGAAGTCCTCTAAGGACTTGATGGTTCTCTCAGTCTGACCATCAGTTTGTGGCTGATAAGCTGAACTAAGCCTAAGCTTCATTCCCAAGGTCTCATGTAAACTATTCCAAAACCTAGAGGTAAACCTCGGGTCTCTATCTGAAACTATGCTAGAAGGTACACCATGTAGTCTAACTATCTCCTTGATGTACAATTGGGTCAACTTTTTTATGAGTGTGATTTCACCTCATACTTGCTTATCATATTGCATGCATTTTCATATAGTTTAGGCTTTTTTAATTTGATTTTGGTTAATTTTTACCTTGGAACGGGTAAGGCAGTTTTGTGGTGTTGTTGTGCAGGAATTAAGGATCAAAATGCTCAAGATTAGCCATGATGGATCTTGAATGAAGATGGGACTTGAAAAGTGAAGAAAATGAGCCAAACAGAGCCCATCACAGCCTAGCCGTGATAGCCATCACGACAATGATCGAGCAAAACTGAAAAGAAGGAAGGCTAAAGTCAGAACTGGTCACGGCCTGGCCGTGATGCCCATCACGGCCGTGACATGTCAGCTGAACCAGACCCTCACAGGCAGAACTGATCACGGCCTAGCCGTGATGGTGGTCACGGCCGTGACAGACCAATCAGTGAAGCAACTCCCAAGGCATAATCCTTCACGGCCTGGCCGTGACGTGTAATATTTGGATCTGAAAAAATTGATTTGATCTGAATTTGTGTTTGATTGGGATTCAAATTACCCTAATCTATAAATAGGGCAATTAGGCAGAGACTTAGGGGGACTTTTTTGTAGACTTTGGGGCTGCTACTCTTAGGCAAATTATTAGGATCTCTCTTCTCCTCTTCTCTTAGGATTTCATTTATGTTGTTGTTAATCAAGTTTGTCATCACCATGACAATGCTTGAGTAGTAGCTTTATTTCTAGGGATTGGGGCTATGCCCAAGATCTGTTTTGTGTTATGAATTGATGTTTCCACTTTGTTAATTTCAATTTTGCTTTAGATCTGATTTCTATTGCTTTAATTACTTGCGAATCTGGTGCGCACTTATTTGCATGTCGTAGATACTCTAAGGAGGAACCTAGCGGTGAACTTAGGTATCGGATCTATAGAATCAGACTTAGGACTTAAATCACGAGAGTTAGAAGCTGTCCTTCGAGGGTCAACGAATTGTCACAAAGCATAAAGGGTACAATCTAAATTCGACTACCACGAGAGTAGGGATTGGTTTAATTGGGCACGATTTTTGTAACCCGAGAGGGAACATTAACTTATTTAGGATAAATTCGCCTTCAAGGCAATTTTGATAATTAACACGGGTAGTCAATTTAGTAACATAAACAATCTTGTTGGTAACCCAATTCCTAGGAATCTCTTTAGATTTGAAAAACCCCTAAACTGATTACTTTCCTATTTTGCTTAATTGCAATTTTGAATTTGATTGTTACTTAATTCTTATTTCAAAAATCAAAACCTTTTCAAAATCCTTTTTTATATAGTCCAGTTTAATTGATTTGATAATTAGTTGCGATTTGAGATCTCGGTCTCTGTGGGATCGATCTTTTTATTACTTGGCAACGAATCCGGTACACTTGCCGGAAACACGTACATCAAGTTTTTGGCGCCGTTGCCGGGGACTGTGCTATCTTGAATCTCAATTTAATTCTAAAATTAATTTTTCTGGACCTTTTCTTTTTAATTATTTCCTTTTTAAAAAAAAATTCCTTTTTTTATTTATCTCTTTTTCTTTCTAGAGTATCTATCTCTCTCTTATAGCTGTTTTTCTCTTTTATGCAAAGATCCCTAAGTCTTGGAAACCTTATTGAGGTTGACCCCGAAATCGAAAGGACCTTTCATAGACGTAGGCGACTACAAAGAGATTGGGAGAGGTTGATTCCCATTCCACTCATGGCGAATCTATCGGATACAAAACCACTGAAGGACTACACAGCCCCAAATGCGAGGGGTTTGCGAACTGGGATTGCTAGGCCAGCGATCTAGGCAGAGAACTACACTATACCGCCTATGCTAATTAGCATGATTAGGCAACATCAATTCGGAGGATTGCCCTCGGAGGACCCGACCGATCATGTGGAGACATTCTTGGAGTTCACCGATGCAATTAGGATTCATGGTGCCCCGGTCGATGCTATATGCTTGAGGTTATTCCCCTCCTCTCTTAGTGGAAAGGCAAAAGCTTGGCTGAAGCAAGTGCCCGCTAATACCTTGTCGACTTGGGACCAACTGGAGCAGGAATTCTTGGAGAAATTCTTCCCTCCATCCAAGACGGCTTACCTACGAACCCAGATGGCTTCTTCCAAAAGGACGGAGAATGCTTATCCGAAGCTTGGGATCGCTACAAGGGATTGCTGGAGTCTTGCCCACATCATGGACTCGAGAGGTGGTTGTTAGTGCACACCTTCTACAACGGATTGGATTACTCTTCGAAGGTGTCACTTGACTCCGCAGCTGGTAGAGCCTTTATGAATATGCCTCTGACCGAGGCATTCAACATCATTGAAAACGTGGCCACCAACTACCACCAATGGGGTTCGGAAAGAGGTAATAACCCGAAAAAGATTTCGGAGGGTAAGTTTGAAATGAATAGCACTGATCTCATTATGTCTAAAATTGACTCATTGAATAAACGCTTTGATCAGCTTGAAAAGGCTAATGTGAGTTCAATAGGTGCTACTAATATTGTTTGTTAGATTTGTGGAATGCAGGGACATGACATAATGGAGTGCCCATGTGGTATTGCTCATGGATCCGGCGCTTCGTGGGAACAAGTGAACTCTTGTCACAACTTCTACGACACGAACCCAAAGTTGCCAAACTATGTTCCCCCAAATTCTTACAACCAAGGAAGGAAGAACAGCCCTTACCTCTCCTACGGGAACTACAGCAACACGCTGAACCCTGAATTCCAAGATGGCCACGGTACTAGGAAACCCTTAGGGGTATCCTCAGGTACAAAAGTCTAAACTTGAGTCTCTTTTGGAAAGTTTTGTTGAAACTCAAACAAAACAAAATGAAGAGTTTAGGCAACAAGGTAGGGCAGTCAATGAGGCAATAAAAGAGCTAGCACTAAGGTAGATAACTTAGCCATCCATAATAAGATGTTAGAAACTCAGATTGCCCAACAAGCTAGTACATATTCTAGACCTAAGGGTACGTTTCCGGGACAACCCGAAGTTAATCCCAATGAACATTGTAATGCCATATACTTGAGGGATAATAAGCTTGGGGTAGTTGAAAAGGATGTGGAATGTGAGGAGGACATGAGCGAAGATGAAGAGATAGAGCCAAAGTATGTCCCTCCACCACCTTACCAACCCCCAATACCTTTTCCACAAAGGTTGGTCAAGAGAAAGCAAGTAGAAATAGAAACTAAGAGCTTAATTGAGGAGCACAATGTCATGATAAAAACTAATATGCCTCCTAAACTAAAAGATCCAGGTAGTTTTTCTATTGCTTGCTCAATTGGAGAAGTGAAAATAGACCAAGCCTTATGTGACCTAGGGGCTAGTGCGAGCTTTATGCCGCTTACTATCTTTGAGAGGTTAGGAACCAAGGAATTGAGTCCATCCCAATTCTCTTTACAATTTGCGGATGGCTCAACTAAAACTCCTCTAGGAATACTACAGAATGTCCTCGTAAAGGCGGGGAAATTTTTCATCCCTACCGATTTCATGGTGTTGGATCTGAACGGGAATTCTAAATTCCCTATCATTCTAGTAAGGTCATTCTTGGCCACAGCTGGAGAAATAATTGATGTAAAGAATGACAAGCTTGATAAGCCTCTGGCTTATCTAGTTTTATAACTAGATGGACTGTGGTTTTTGTGCAAATTATTCGAGTTCATTCTCGTTTTCGCCCAAATTTGCCTTGTTTTGTTCCTAAGTAGACTTTGACTCGTTCTAGGCATTTTTTTAGTAGTTTTTAGTCTATTTTGAATAGAATTACGCTTTTTGTGTCTTTTTATTGTTTCAGGTTAGAAATGAAGCTCCGGGAGTCAAGGAAAGTCAAGAAATAGTGGAAATTGCCATTCTTGAGATGCTCGCCCCGCGAGTGGATGGTCGCCTCGTGAGCCTGAAGATCAGCTAAGCAGCAACGTCATCAATTCTGTCTCGCCCCGCGATAAGATTCTCGCCTCGCGAATCATGAAGACCTGCAAGACAGAGACCATCACGGACAAGCCGTGATGAAGGTCACGACTGTGACAGATTAAGGTTTGAAGTCTCGCCCCGCGAGAAGAATCTCGCCCCGCAAGAGTTTGAAGACCCTCGAAGACAAAGACCATCACGGCCTAGCCGTGATGAAGGTCACGGCTGTGAGAGATTGAAGTTTGAAGACTCGCCCCGCGAACACACTCTCGCCTCGTGAGAATCCAAATTGAAAGCGCGCCAAAACTAATGTTCGCCTCGCGAAATATGGTTCGCCCCGCGAGAGTCCGAGAACCAGAATCCCTTTTTATAGGCTGTTTCAGATCAGATTGGGATTTTTGGATACTCACTTGTTTTAGATCAGTTTTAGGACGAATCCTTGTTTCTGGAGCTGCGTCTCCCTTCTCTTTTCTTTTCTTATTTTATTATGGAGATTATTGCCGATTGTTCGTTTGTCGTCACGGGCATGAGGAACTAATCCCCTCGTCTAGGGGATCGATGAAGCCACCCATGGCGGTATAGTGTTCATGTGATGTATCTCCCTCTCCTTTAATTCAATTCTTGTTTTCCAATTCTGATTTCATTGTGTCGATTATATGCATGCGTGATCGACTAGTTAAACGTGTTGAGGCTGATCGGCGATTCGCGTTTTAGAACTTGAATTGGGATCATCGATCGAATATTGTACGAGAGTGAGTAGGAGATCGGTGCAACCATATATGGAACAAGAATTAACAGAGTTTGTTGATTAGGATTATGAGACCTAGTAAGTAATTAATCCAATCTTCGAATACGTCCTATTGAGCACGACAGTGGATATAGGAGAATTTGGGGGTCCCGGTTGACATTGAATTGAACTTAGGGAGGAATACATCATCACTTGGGTACTATGCATGATTGGGTAGGTGGATTTGAGACCCTAGATATTTTAATTCCTGATTTTTAATACCTTAGCGTTATTTGATTTGTTACTTGAATTGCGATCTTAATCTCTCCCTCTCAACCATTTGAGACCCTAGATATTTTAATTCCTGATTTTTAATACCTTAGCGTTATTTGATTTGTTACTTGAATTGCGATCTTAATCTCTCCCTCTCAACCACTTTCCTCACTTAACCAAACGTATCTGATTTCCCGCGGATAAGTTGAATTGGTAGCCCAATCCCTGAGTTCGACCTCGGTAAATTCTTACCGTGTTTATTTTATTACTTGCGACGACCCGGTACACTTGCCGGTGACTCAACAAGTTTTTGGCGCCGTTGTCGGGGATTGGCACAACCAAATTTCCTAATTTTTAGGAAATTTGATTGATTGGTTAAGTTGATTTTATTTTTATTTTTATGTTATTTCTTTATTATTTCTCTCTACTTCTTTGATTCCACTTGGTCTTGCCGTGTTTTTGTATGCGAGGTACCCTTTCACAAGAGGACCTGCTATTTGATTCGGAGATCACCAAGACTGAGAAGCGCTTAAGGAAGGAAGTCAGAGAAAGAAAGAGGCTTGAAGTGATTAATCTAGAGGACATGGCCGAAGAAAATCCTCCTCCTCCTCGTTACAAGCCTCTCTTTGAGTACGATCTACCCAGCTTGGGTGATTGTGATTCTTCTATTGTGAGGGGCAACCTGAATACAGACTCCTTCAGAGTGGAAGGATGTGTCACATTCCAGATCCGTGAGAATCAGTTTGATGGGAGTGGCAAACAAGACCCTCATAGACACATCACTCGCTTCCTTGAAGCTTGTGACTTGCAGAAGACAAGAGGAGTCTCTCAAGATGAGTTTCGTTTGCGGCTTTTCCCTCTCTCTCTTAGGGATGTCGCTCGCGATTGGGTTGACAGCTTGGATAGGAACAGTATCAGAACTTGGGAGCAAATGGCACAAAAGTTCCTAACCAAATATTTTCCTCCTCAGAAAGCGGCACAAGCAAGAGTAGCCGTTACATCTTTCAGGCAGACAGAAGATGAAACTTATAACGAAGCTTGGGAGAGGTACAATATGCTCTTGAGAAGATGCCCCTAGGCGTTCTTTGACCCGGTCTCCAAGGTTCAACATTTCTTTAACGGGTTAAAGGGGCGCTATCAGATGAACTGTGATGCCGCAGCCGACGGTTCTTTCTCTTATTTATCAGCTGAAGACGGATGGGCATTATTAGAGAAGATGTCATACAATGATTACAACCGTGGTAGGGAAACCTCAAGTGGAGTCAGTTCTGCAACAATGGAAGCCATTCTAGAGCAAGTTAAATCGTTGAAGATACAAGTTGCGGCTTTGTCAGAGAACAAGAAGGTTAATGTGATACACGAGGGAATGCCTCTGGGTTGTGATAATTGTAATGGAGATCATGACACTCGGAACTGTTCGTTCAACTTCTCTCAGGAACATGTGGACTCATGCCACAATTTCTATGACAGTGTACCCCAGAACCACTATCAGAGGAAGACGAGAATGTATGACATCGAAGAATCAGAATAGGGGCTATATGAGGAGAGACCATCGGGGTTTCGCTTGGAGTGATGCTAATGGTGGTCTAGCCGGTCAACAACATCCTCAACAGAATTGGTAACAACCTCCACAGGGTCTGAGGCCAAACATTGGAATCCAGCAGCGCAATACTCGAGAGGAGCTCTTCAGGGGCCTAATCAGTTGCAAATAACAGATGGTGGAAGGCAGCCTTGGGAATTGGCTTTTGAGAAGATGAATGCGGCAATGGAAAAGATGGTAATCAACACAGAGAAGGTGAATACGAAAGTTGACAAGTTGACAACGCATGCAGGGGCGACAATTCACAATCTAGAGATGCAGATAGCTCAGCTCGCAAAGCAACTGAATGAGCGTCCCCCAGGAACTTTCCCAGGTGATACCGAAAACAATCCTAAGAACCATTGCAATGCCATAACAATCAGGAGCGGTAAAGTGTTGGGATCTAACAGGGGTGCAACCAGTTCTCAGGAAGACAAGGCCCCGGAACAACCATATGTTGAGGAAGAGCAACCTGAGAAAGAGAAGTAGGCAAATGACAAGGCACCAGAGCAAGGGGGTAGGCTGAAGCTTGTGAATGAAGAGTTCCGAAAGAAGAAGTGGGTTGAACCCCAAGACCTCCCGCCCTACATGAAGGTACCGTATCCTGAAAGATTGAAGAAGCCTCAACAGGATAAGCAGTTCAACAAATTCCTTGATGTCTTCCGCAAACTTCAGATTAACATTCCATTTGCGGAAGCCTTGGAACAGATGCCATCATATGCCCGGTTTATGAAGGAGCTTCTCACCAAGAAGCGGAGAATAGTGGATGAGGAAACGGTTTCTTTGACCGAGGAGTGTAGTGCCATTCTTCAAAGAAAACTACCTCCAAAGTTGAAGGATCCCGGTTCTTTTTCGATACCATGCACCATTGGAGGGATGACTCCAGGGAAGGCATTATGTGATCTAGGGGCAAGCATCAACTTGATGCCCCTCTCTATGATGAAGAGTTTGGGGATCAAAGAATTCAAGGATACACGGATGTCACTCCAACTCGCTGATCGTTCTATAAAATATCCTTATGGGGTGGTCGAAGACTTGTTAGTAAAGGTGGACAAGCTCATATTTCCGGCGGACTTTGTAGTGCTTGATATGGATGAAGACGCCGAGATCCCTCTAATATTGGGTAGGCCCTTCTTGGCCACTGGGGGTGCCTTGATAGATGTGCGACAAGGGAAACTCACTCTAAGGGTGCAAGATGATGAGGTAGTCTTCAATCTCGTTGAAGCAATGAAGCACCCTGCAGAGAGGTCGGAAGTGTATCGAGTGGATATGGTGGATCCAACTGTCAAGGCAAAGGCAACTAGAGAAGCCCATGGTTCTTCACTTGCCCAAGTGTTGGTAAAATCCCATGATGATGATAGTGAGAAAAAAGACCCTTTGGGGGATGAGGTCTATCTCGAGTGGTTGAAAGACATGAAAGCCTTACCGAGTTCCCCAAGGGATGAATGTGCAAGGGAAGAGCGCAACAACAAGGGAATGGAAAAAGAGGATAAAGCACTAAAGTTGAAAAGTGGCACAACCGTGGTGGTCAATGAAAACAACCAGTTGATCCCAAAAGGGACCATCACGGAGTGGAGAGTATGTGCCGATTATAGAGGGCTTTTGGATTTAAATGAGTTGTCCGGGATCCGCAAGCAAGCAAACCACAAAAAGCGGACTAAGGAAAGGCAGGACACACACATCTTGCCTAGGGAGGTTGAGCCCGGGCAAGCGGTACTTCTTGACAACTCAAGGTTGAAACTCTTTCCGGGAAAGCTAAGATCGAGGTGGTCGGGACCATTCAAGGTCCTCCAAGTTTGTCCTCACGGAACAGTAGAGTTAGAAGGGGCCTCTGGTAACTTCAAGGTGAATGGGCAAATGATAACGCATGACCATGGGGAATCAGTCCCAAATTACAAGCAGTTTCTTCCTCCGGATTAACCCTTAGGGGTGACTTGAGTCAGGCTCGGGACGTTAAACAAGCGCTACTTGGGAGGCAACCCAAGCTAGGTATCCTCTAATTTTAGTTTCTGTCATTTTCATTGATAAATAAATTAAATTATAAAAAAGCCGTGATGAAGGTCATTTTCTATAAACTCATTTTCATTTTCATTTTCATTGACCATCACGGACAAGCCGTGATGAAGGTCACGACTGTGACAGATTAAGGTTTGAAGTCTCGCCCCGCGAGAAGAATCTCGCCTCGCGAGAGTTTGAAGACCCTGGAAGACAGAGACCATCACGGCCTAGCCGTGATGAAGGTCACGACTGTGAGAGATTGAAGTTTGAAGACTCGCCCCGCGAACACACTCTCGCCTCGCGAGAATCCAAATTGAAAGCGCGCCAAAACTAATGTTAGCCTCGCGAAATATGGTTCGCCCCGCGAGAGTCCGAGAACCAGAATCCCTATTTATAGGCTGTTTCAGATCAGATTGGGATTTTTGGATACTCACTTGTTTTAGATCAGTTTTAGGACGAATCCTTGTTTCTGGAGCTGCGTCTCCCTTCTCTTTTCTTTTCTTATTTTATTATGGAGATTATTGCCGATTGTTCGTTTGTCGTCACGGGCATGAGGAACTAATCCCCTCGTCTAGGGGATCGATGAAGCCACCCATGGCGGTATAGTGTTCATGTGATGTATCTCCCTCTCCTTTAATTCAATTCTTGTTTTCCAATTCTGATTTCATTGTGTCGATTATATGCATGCGTGATCGACTAGTTAAACGTGTTGAGGCTGATCGACGATTCGCGTTTTAGAACTTGAATTGGGATCATCGATCGAATATTGTACGAGAGTGAGTAGGAGATCGGTGCAACCATATAGAGAACAAGAATTAATAGAGTTTGTTGATTAGGATTATGAGACCTAGTAAGTAATTAATCCAATCTTCGAATACGTCCTATTGAGCACGACAGTGGATATAGGAGAATTTGGGGGTCCCGGTTGACATTGAATTGAACTTAGGGAGGAATACATCATCACTTGGGTACTATGCATGATTGGGTAGGTGGATTTGAGACCCTAGATATTTTAATTCCTGTTTTTTAATACCTTAGCATTATTTGATTTGTTACTTGAATTGCGATCTTAATCTCTCCCTCTCAACCACTTTCCTCACTTAACCAAACGTATCTGATTTCCCGCAGATTAGTTGAATTGGTAGCCCAATCCCTGAGTTTGACCTCGGTGAATTCTTACCGTGTTTATTTTATTACTTGCGACGACCCGGTACACTTGCCGGTGACTCAACAAAGCTCTCTCTGAATGTAGAAGAAGGTAGGGTAGATTTTGATTTGACTAACTCATCTAACAACCCTCCTTTTGAGAGTCATGTGTGCAGGATCGATATAATGCCTCCAGAGGTAAAGGAAGAGCTTAACATGGAAGCAACTCCGAAGCTTTGCATGACGAATGATGCACCAAATGGTGATGAAGTTGGAGTTGCTCAACATGTGGAGATAAAACTTCCGTCGGGAGGAAGTAAGGCCATGAAACTCAGAGTGAAAAGAACAAAGCGAAAGCGCAATTGTCCATATGAACAAAATCGGCTCTTTGAAGGACTTCCATGGAAGAGGAGTGTTCTTGCACTTCAAGGCCCAACTGACCCCAGTTGATTGAAAAAGGGACTATGGTCAAGCTTAAGACCGTAAATAAACGCTTCTTGGGAGGCAACCCAAGTTTTCTTTCCCTTTTCCATTTGTTTATGAATTTTGTTTTTGAATAATTTGAGAAGATTAGAGAAGAAAGATCACTAACTGAATGTTTTTCCAAATATTTTCAGGTTAAGAAAGCAGTAAGAGCAAAAAGGCAAGGAAAAATAAAGTCAGAAGTCATCACGCCCAGGCCGTGACGGTGGTCACGGCCGTGATCAGCTAACCAGAGAAGATCAGAAAGGATCACGGACCAGCCGTGATATCCATCACGGGCGTGATGAGAAGGACCCTGAAGATCAGAATGCATCACGGCCGTGACAGGTCAGCTCCTGTAGCTAGAATTGATCACGGCCGTGACACATTTTCCAGCATCTCTTTGACTGGCATGTGAGCCGGCACCCGCTACCACCTCGGTGAGTTGTTCCATTTTTCCCCTCTCTCCGACTTGATTATTTACATTGGGGACAATGTAAGTTTTAAGCTTGGGGTAGGGGTATTTTTGCAATTTTTTGTATTTTTGCATTTTTCATGTTGCATTCATATAGGCATAGTTTTGCATAATCACATGATTAGATTGCCCCTTGCTTAGAGTTTGCATCCAATTGTGAGAACTTGGTGCCAAATAAATTGAGATAGTGAATTTTTTAACCCAATTTTTTATTCTTGTGAAAGGCTAAAAATAAAAATGCTTGAGATGATCTTTTGATAGTTGATAATTAGCATGTGGTTCCTTAGAATTGTGTTTCTCACTGATTTTTAAAAAACTAAATGTGAGATTTTTGAGCCTAAAAGGGGTACTCACTAAATCTACCCCATCCTTTGTGATAGAGTGTTTTATTCCTCTTGGATTGTATTTTCTAGAACTTGACTTGAAACCGTTTTGAAACTTAAAAATTTTTGAAAACATATTTGAAAATGATTGAGGCACTAGGTATTTTTCTGGCCTTCTGAGCTTTGATTGATTAAATGCTACCCCTTAGTTGCCCAATTTTGAGCCTAAAAGAATAAAATACTTTTCTTGGTACCTTGAAATATTTTGATGAATGATGCTCGGAATGAGACCTTTTAAAGTATTGCAAAAAAGGGTAAAAAGGTAGTTTGAAAAATAAATTGTGGGATGAGAAAGTTAGAAAAATATTTCTCTTAAACTGAAAGTCTCCCCTCCTCCAAATAAATAAAATGAAATAAACAAAAACTACAAAAAAAATGGCGAAGGGGGTGATAAAAAGAAAGAGAGAAATAAAATAAAAAAAAGAAAGAAAGGTGGACAAGTGAACTAAAACGCCCAAAAAGGTATTTTAGAAGGTTGTCATGCTTTGCATTTTTGATATTTTGTTTAAACCTTCTTGAATTTTCCCTTTCTTGATTTCCCCACCTAACAATTAATCCCATGACCCCATTACAACCAAAATAAAAGACCTCTTGATTCTTATGTGTTTTCATTAATAAAGTAGAGATTTGGTTAATAGTGAAGTCTATGGTAGAATACCTTCCCTGAGGAAATTGAGCGAATTGTCATATATCCTTAAACACTAGAGTGAGGTGAGAATAGTGCCCGAATCAGTGAGAATATGAATTTAGGAAACCTAACCTTCTAATTGGACTTGAAATTGATTGTCTCTTGGTTTCTTATTTGAAAATGCCTGTCACTTGGATTAGTTACTCGGGTTCTTGGTTCACTATCCATGCTCTGATTGTTTATCTTGTCTGGCCTTAGTGATTGCTTGAGGACAAGCAAAATCTTAAACTTGGGGTGGTTTGATGAGTGTGATTTCACCTCATATTTGCTTATCATATTGCATGCATTTTCATATAGTTTAGACATTTTTAATTTTATTTTGGTTAAGTTTTACCTAGGAACGGGTAAGGCGGTTTTGTGGTGTTGTTGTGCAGGAATTAAGGATCAAAATGCTCAAGATTAGCCATGATGGAGCTTGCATGAAGATGGGGCTTGAAAAGTGAAGAAAATGAGCCAAACAGACCCCATCACGGTCTAGCCGTGACAACCATCACGGCCATGATCGAGCAAAACTGAAAAGAAGGAAGGCTAAAGTCAGAACTGGTCACGGCCTGGCCGTGATGCCCATCACGGCCGTGACATGTCAGCTGAACCATACCCTCACAGGCAGAACTGATCACGGCCTAGCCGTGATGGTGGTCACGGACGTGACAGACCAATCAGTGAAGTAACGCCCAAGGAAGAATCTGTCACGGCCTGGCCGTGATGGCCATCACGACCGTGACGCGTAATATTTGGATCTAAAGAAACTGATTTGATCTGAATTTGTGTTTGATTGGGATTCAAATTACCCTAATCTATAAATAGGGCAATTAGGCAGAGACTTAGGGGGACTTTTTTTGTAGACTTTGGGGCAGCTACTCTTAGGCAAATTATTAGGATCTCTCTTCTCCTTCTTCTCCTCTTCTCTTAGGATTTCATTTATGTTGTTGTTAATCAAGCTTGTCATCACCATGACAATGCTTGAGTAGTAGCTTTATTTCTAGGGATAGGGGCTATGCCCAAGATCTGTTTTGTGTTATGAATTGATGTTTCCACTTTGTTAATTTCAATTTCAATATTGCTTTTGATCTGATTTCTATTGCTTTAATTACTTGCGAATTGTCACAAAGTGTAAAAGGTTCAATCTAACTTCGACTACCATGAGAGTAGGGGTTGGTTTAATTGGGCACGATTTTTGTAACCCGAAAGGGAACATTAACTTATTTAGGGTAAATTCGCCTTCAAGGCAATTTTGATAATTAACACGGGTAGTCAATTTAGTAACATAAACAATCTTGTTGGTAACTCAATTCCTAAGAATCTCTTTAGATTTGAAAAACCCCTAAACTGATTTACTTTCCTATTTTGCTTAATTGCAATTTTGAATTTGATTGTTACTTAATTCGTATTTCAAAAATTAAAACCTTTTCAAAATCCTTTTTTATATAGTCCAGTTTAATTGATTTGATAATTAGTTGCAATTTGAGATCACAGTCTCTGTGGGATCGATCTTTTTATTACTTGGCAACGAATCCGGTACACTTACCGGAAACACGTACATCACTTTTCCAAAGAGTATTCCATGTTCATAGGGATGAAATGGGCGGACTTATTTCCAAAGAGTATTCCATGTTCATAGGGATGAAATGGGCGGACTTAGTCAATCTATCCACAACAACCCATATAGCCTCAAAACCAGCTGGAGTCCTAGGGAGTCCAGACACAAAATCCATGGAAATACTATCCCATTTCCATTATGGAATACTCAAATGTTGCTTCTTTCCTGATGGCTTCTGGTGTTCTATCATAGCTTTTTGGCACACTAAAAAAGTATACACAAACTCAGCCACGTCTTTCTTCATCCTAGGCCACCAAAACATCCTCTTAAGATCCTAATACATCTTAGTGGCACCTGGGTGAACACTCAGTCCACTCCTATGTCCTTCTTTAAGGATCAACTTCCTAAGCTCCGGAACGTCTGGTATACAGACTCTATCTTTGAGCCTCAACACTCCATCACTTCCTTCCTTAAAGCTAAGGTCTCTACTCTGCGTAAGCAACTCACGCTGGTCTGAGAGATAGTGGTCTAACTTCTGACCCTTAACCTGATCCATCAAACAGTTGGTAAACTTCAAGGTTCCAAGCCTAATGCTCTTAGGGGTAACTACTCAAGCTACACTCAAGTCTCTAAACTCCTCAATCAGATCCATCTCCCTAATCATCAAAGAAGAGACGTGCAAGCTTTTTCTACTTAAGGCATCGGCCACTATGTTGGCTTTTCCTTGGTGGTGGGTTAGATCAAACTCATAATCCTTTAAAAACTCAATCCACCTACGCTGCCTCATATTCAACTCCTTTTGATCAAAGAGATACTTCAGACTCTTGTGATCACTAAAGACCATAAACTTTGCTCCATATAGGTAATGCCTCCAGAACTTTAAGGCAAATACCACATCTCCAAGCTCTAGGTCATGGGTAGGGTAGTTCTTCTCATGGGTTTTCAACTGCCTAGAAGCATAAGCTACTACCTTACCATCTTGCATCAACACTCCACCCAAACCTTGCTTAGAAGCATCGCAGTAAACTACGAAAGGTCTACTAGGGTCTGGAAAAACTAACACTGGAGTTGATGTCAACCTAGTCTTAAAGGTTTGGAAACTCTCAATACACTTAGAGTCTCACACAAACAACTATCCCTTGTTGGTGAGACGGGTTAAGGGTAAGGCTAACTTAGACAAACCCTCTATAAACCTCCTATAGTACCCTGCTAAACCCAAGAAACTCCTAATCACAGTTACTGACTTCGACGCTTCCCACTGGAGCACCGTCTCAACCTTATCCGGATCAACGGCTATCCCACCTTTTGAGGTCACGTGACCTAAGAAACTAACATCTTCTAACCAAAACTCGCACTTAGACATCTTGGCATACAACTGCTTCTCCATAAGGGTCTGCAAGACAACCCTCAAGTGCTCCTCATGTTCCTCCATAGTCTTGGAGTACACTAAGATGTCGTCTATAAATACCACAACAAACTTATCCAAGTAAGGGTGAACGGTCTTGTTCATGTAGTCCATAAACACAGCAGGGGCATTGGTCACACCAAAAGGCATAACCAAGTACTCATAGCGACCATAACATGTTCTAAACGCTGTCTTCGGGATGTCCTCAGACTTAACCCAAATCTGATGGTACCCTGACCTCAAATCTATCTTCGAAAAGACACAGGTTCCAATCAATTGATCCATAAGATCATCAATCCTAGGGAGGGGATACCGATTCTTAATGGTCACCTTGTTGAGCTGTTGATAGTCGACACACAACCTCATACTACCATCATTCTTCTTTACTAGCAACACTGGCGCTCCCCATGGGGATACGCTAGGCCTAATAAACTGCTTTTGGATAAGGTTCTCTAACTGTTCCTTCAACTTGGCTAGCTCTGGAGGAGACATTCTATAGGGCGCTATGGAAATAGGCCAGGTGCCAGGTACTAAATCTATGGTGAACTCCACATCCCTCTCTGGGGGTAGTTCCTAAAAATCCCTCGGGAACACTTCAGGAAACTCCCGCACAACAGGAACACTTCCGGCATCAAGAGGGCTCTCAACTTCCAGGGAAGACAACATCATGAACACTTGGGCTTCGTCTTTCATCGAAGCTTTCACTTGGTTGGCAGATAAAAAGGTCGGATTCTCAGACTCCTCAGGAGTTCCAAAAACCAAGGTTTAATCCAAACAATTTAAAAGGACATGGTTGGAAGATAACCAGTCCATGCCAAGAATAATATTAAGCTGTTTTAAAGGTAAGCATACAAGATCAACAATAAAAGTCCTATCATCAATAGTAATATGACAGTCCTTGCATGCACGTGAAGTGAGAACATGCTTGTTTATAGGTGTGGCAAAAATCAAATCATAACTCAGAAAGGTAACAGGCAAGTTAAGACTCTTGACCCTATCAAGTGATATAAACGAGTGCGTAGCACCCGAGTCATACAATACAGTTAAAAGGGTTCCATTAATTAAGCATGTACTTTGGATCAAGTCATCAGACTCAGAGGGTTCGACTCCACTAAGAGTGAAGACTCTCCTAGTGGCCTTCGGTCGATTGGCTTGAGAATGCTGACTCTTGCTAGCACTTGGAGGTTCCGACTTTGCTCCTTCACAATCCCGACTGATGTGGCCAGACTTGCCACACTTGAAGTAGATGACGTCCGGTTCCTTACACTGGATAGTGAAATGATCCGATGTGTCGCACTTGCCGCACTTCTTGGGCCTATAGGCATTAGAGCTGCCGCCTCTAAACCTATCATGAGAAAACTATGGCTTTCTGCCACTCTGCTTGAAATCCCGCCCGGTTGGAGCATAACGCTGCTTGCCCTTATCCTTATCTTTTTGCTCAGTCTTCTTGCTACCCTGGCTATCTGAATTCCTGTAGCTGGCGACTCTGGACTTGTAGGCATACTCAAAGATCCTACACTTGTTCACCAAGGTTGGGAAAACACTTATCTCTTGGTAGCTGATTGCCTGCTTGATCTCCGAACAAAGGCCATCCTCGAACTTTACACACTTTGACCGGTCATCCACCATCACCTGATAAGGTGTGTAATACCTAGCTAGATCCTCGTATCTTGCCACAAACTCGCCCACTGACATACTTCCTTGCTTTAGTGCCAAGAACTCCATCTCTTTCTTGTCACGCACATCCGCGGGGAAATACTTCTCCATGAACCTATCTCTGAACACAGCCCAGGTGACTGTCGAACCCTCGGCCACCATCCTCTGATGACAATTCTCCCACCAGTGCTCGGCCTCCTCAGTGAGCATAAACGTGGCCAAGATAACCTGTTGCTGATCATTGCAGTCCATAGCTTTGAAGATCTTCTCGATCTCCCTCATCCATAACAAAGCTTCTTCGGGGTCAGAAGCTCATCTGAAATACGGCGGATTGTTCCACTAGAACTTGTCAAGACCCTGAAACTCAGTTGGTCCTCTGTGGTTGTTGTTCTGAACTTGGCCGATCACATTGGCAAGGAGTGCCAACGCGTCAGCGATTGCCTGATTGTTTCTGCCTCCTCTTCCTGCCATAAGTCCCTATAACGCCTAGACAACTTGTTAAACACAGGGAACTCAAGCAGGAAAAGCTACGGCTTGCTAATTTAAAACATCATTGTCTATAACAAGTATAGACAATTCAAACAAGACACACATAAGACTCGCGACAGACTCATACCACATCTGGACAGGGCCGAACTGCTCTGATACCACTAAATGTGACACCCTTCTACCCCGCGGGTTAATATAAAACATTTACTTAAAAGAGGAATTATAAAAACATGCATTTATTTGAATAAAATAAAAACTTGGATAAAAAGGTTTCACATCTCAACATAAACAACGCGGAAATAACATAGTTTTAAAGAAAGATAAACATAAACAAGATAGATAAAGAAAACCCAACTCTGATGTCACATACAGAGCTGGTATAACTGAAATCCAAATACATCACGGAAACAAACTGAAGCTGAAACAACTATAAATACTGAAACAACTAAACAAACTAAGCATCCTAACTAGAGTCGCGGCTCCTCAGAGTCACTCCTCCACTGGCTGCTCACAGTCATCTGCATAAGAGATACATGCAACAATAGAAACAGGAAAACAGGGAGTAAGAAATCATGTAAACACAACGGAGTGGGAATAGGGAATAAGATGAACATACATCATATCAGGCATAGCAACAAACATCATACATCATCATTTACATATTACGAGTCAACATTCAAGAGATGCTCTGTGGTGCAACACTACTCCGCTACTCCGTTATGCATGTGGATCCAACTACCTCAGGAAGTCAACTTCGGAGTTACATATCCACATTGGCCATAAAAGCACCAACGCCGACAGTTCACCAAACCATGGGCGAACCCCATGGATAGCCGACGTATCATAACTGGATACACCACCTCGGGGGTGCACGGTTCACCAAACGTTGGGTGAACCACCCGAGACTTAGGCTAGATCATCATAACTTGGACGACCTCCCCTATGTTGAACATCCCCCACTAATCAACTTCAACGTATGAATGCATGAGCACAACGGCAAACAAGGCAACCACCTCCTCTGCTTGGGGCAATAAGCACCCAAGACTTATCACCATCATCAACATCAACACCTTAACCCTTCTGGGTCAAGAACAAACTAAGCATCCTAACGAGAGTCGCGGCTCCTCAGAGTCACTCCTCCACTGGCTGCTCACCGTCATCTGCATAAGAGATACATGCAACAACAGAAACAGGAAAACAGGGAGTAAGAAATCATGTAAACACAACGGAGTGGGAATAGGGAATAAGATGAACATACATCATATCAGGCATAGCAACAAACATCATACATCATCATTTACATATTACAAGTCAACATTCAAGAGATGCTCTGTGGTGCAACACTACTCTGCTACTCCGTTATGCATGTGGATCCAACTACCTCGGGAAGTCAACTTCGGAGTTACATATCCACATTGGCCATAAAATCACCAACGCCGACAGTTCACCAAACCATGGGCGAACCCCTTGGATAGCCGACGTATCATAACTGGATACACCACCTCGGGGGCGAACGGTTCACCAAACGTTGGGTGAACCACCCGAGACTTGGGCTAGATCATCATAACTTGGACGACCTCCCCTATGTTGAACATCCCCCACTAATCAACTTCAACGTATGAATGCATGAGCACAACAGCAAACAAGGCAACCACCTCCTCTGCTTGGGGCAATAACACCCTAGACTTATCACCATTATCAACATCAACACCTTAACCCTTCTAGGTCAAGGCCCCCTTAGCCAAAATGCACTAAGGTCCAATTCATCAACATCTCGACCAAAGGACCATCGACCATGGGAAGATTCATACGTATTCTTAGAGTCAAAACTCCCTAACACTCTAAAATCAGATCCTAGGGTCTAGTCAAAGGACCATCAAACAGTAGCTCACCTCTCATTACTATTGATTCATGTTTTATGAAACATTGGGGAATTAATCCCTTAATCCCTATGTTAACTAAGAGTCCCAATTAAACCAATTAGGGTCTTATAACGTGTTCCTCATAACAATAACATTCAGCCAAACAATATCATCAATAACAATAGCCAATAGCCTAATCGTCATATTATCGTAAATAAACCAAAGGCATTCAACATAACAATATTCATCAATATTAGCATTCAATATCATAACAATATAACAATAGGCATACTTGTTAGCTAGCTAACAGCATAACAATAACTCATACAACCAGGCAGATCATGGCATCAATAACAGTTAAACATAACAGTTATCAATATACAACATACAACATTTAATGGGGACTATGAGAACCCCTCATCTTACGCTATCCCCTAGTCTAGTGTATACACTATTCTTCTCGCATATCTGGTATGAAGAACCCGATAAAAGAACGCTAAACGGTAGACTACGACAACCAACGTGATCCTAATTGGTTCCCTCGAACGGCTCGACGAACGATCCCAAGCCTTGGTTAACACGAAAAGGTTAATCAATTAGTTACCAAATCAAAAACAAGAAAAGGGAAACTAAAAAGGAAGAACTATTACCTTTCGATTGACACTTAACGCGTGACTCCACTCTCTAAAACACGAACGGAACACCAAACAACGATTGGGTTCAAAGGGGACGAACGAGAGAGGCTGCCGTCACACTTAGGGTTGCCTAAAAATGCCAAAATAAGGTTTAACTCGTAAACTGTCGGTTACTGTTCTGTTTATAAAGGCAGAGGCCTGAGCACGGTCGTGCTCCTCCTTGAGCACGGGTGTGCTTGACTTAGCGCTTGCAAAGCGCATCTTGCCATTGAGCATGGGCGTGCTCACTATTGAGCATGGGTGTGCTCAACCCAGCGTCAACAAGACGCCCACTCACAAAGAACACGGTCGTGCTCTTTGTTGAGTATGGCCGTGCTTGCAACTCAGGAAGTCACAAGACACAAGTCTAAGGAAGGATTTCCCGCCTAAAATCCCACTTAGCTTATTCTAAACCATCCTAACAAACAAGGCACATACAAAAGCGCTTAACGAAAAATGGGGTGTAACAAGATGGAACAGAATTATGTCTGAAAGCTATTTTTAACAGAGCGAGTCCCCATAAGGAGTTTTGAAGGTCTGCATCACTCATCATTGATTGAACCATGTCCAACAAGGTCTGATTCCTTCTTTCAGAAACATATTGCCAATGTGGTTTGTAGGAGGAGTGAGTTGAGATGTTATCACATACTTCTTTTTGAAGATCATCAAACTGTTAGCCAAAGGGCTTTAATGTAACACCCTAAAATTTTGTTAATATATTTAATGAAAATGCAATTGATTAATTACAAAATAATACTAGGAAATTATGTTTCTGAATTCAAGTGAATTCGAATTAAAAACTCAGATAAGAATCGATTTGTGTTTTGATAAACATTATGGATTCACACTGTGAATTGTGATATATAGAGACCGTAGAAAGTCCGAGTGAATTAAATCATAATATAATTGTTTGAGATCCTCTGATGTCTTGAAGCAGTTTCTCAAGTTATGGGACTAGGAAAATCTTCTAGCCCAGAGCCAGGAGCAGCTTCTAGACCAATCCACATTATATTAGTCATCATTCTTATTTATTTTAAATCCATGCTTCAACCTTATCATATTTAGAAAAAGGCAATCTTACTCTAAGTAGTTAATCTCTACTACTTTAATTTTGGAAGCAACAGCATATTGTCCTTTTTAATCCAACACCATTGGTTATCAATAAACCATTTTAATTACATTTTGAATTAAAATTCCTAGTTTAATTAAGTGAATAATCCGGCCGCTAAGTGTCAAAAGCACTAAACAGCTTCACCTCACTTTATTATCATGATCAAGCTCTCTTTTCTCTCGTGAACTTCAAGTTTTTAGTCCCTCAAATTTATCATTTTGGCGAGATTCGTCCCTCTACTTTTTGGCAAACTTACTCTCAATGTGTTTGGATATAATATTTTAAAATTCTAAGGAATTTGAAGGCTAAATCGCTGTTTGACCAAAATAAAAACTAAAATAAAAATAAGGGATCAAAATACTAATTAAACATTTATTTGAAATATATGTCAATTTAATTACTTCCATTAAATTTCTTACACATAAGATCAATACTTTGTTTGAATAAAACAATTCAACCAATCAAACTAACAAATACACAATATCGATCTTATATTCATCTGTAATCAGACATCGCCGAATTACTTTTATATTTTCACATTCCAGTTTTATTAGTTCAAAATGGGCAGTAATCCTCAGCTATGTCTCAACATCGTTAGTGACAAATTGTCTTGATAGAATAAGAGCTCTCGGTTCTTGAAACCCCCTTACATTCTTGAACTTGCTCGTGCCCCTATCACCGATAAATGTAACATTAATTGTGCTTCATCTCTTTTACAGGCCATAAAAGTTCAAGACTTCATGATATACACCTCCTTCAAACAGGGTTGTGAATGTCATCATTTATCTAATCCTATCTTCTTAACTTGTCACATAAACTCCTTTGAGCTATCTCATACATGGATGACAATTTTATCTGTACCCGCAGATACCCGCGAATAAAATCCGCAACGGGCACGGTGCGGGTAGTTAAACGAGTACCCACAGGTAAAATAAACGGGTAATTTCAATACCCGTCTATAAATGGGACGGGGGCGGGTATCACACTATCCGTGCCCGCGGATACCCACACCCGTTACTTACTATAATACCCTTTATTATATATATCTACTCTCAAAGTCCTTATATCATTTCCTAGATAATTTTCATCTAGTGTTGTTTCATGAATATTTTAAGTGTGATGTATTAATTTGTAGGTGCTATTTTGTTCAAATATCGGAAGATATTAACGTGGTGGTTTGTTTAAGTTTTGTGTATTTTTTTTAATTAAAAAAAATGGTTTGTTTGTTTTTCATAACTACCCACGGATATCCGCGGATACCCGTAAAAACCCGCGAATCCGTTAAGAACCCGTTAATCGGGTATCCGTGCGGGTACGAGGCGGGTACGAGTAGATTTTTTATCCAACGAGGCGGGTAGCGAGTAACCAGTATCCGTGCCCGCCCCGCCCCGCCCCGCCCCGTTGACATCCCTAATCTTATATCGTGATTTGAATTGCTTTATTCAAACAAAATATTCTGGAAATGAAAGGAATTTAATTGAAGTAATTAAATTGGTATGTATTTCAAATTTCTTAGAATTTTGAAATGGTGCATCCAAATACACCAAGTATATTTTTCAAAAAAAATTAGAGAGGTGACTTTTGGCAAAATAATAAATTTAAAGGATTAAAAATATATTTTAGCCTTTTATTATTATAGTATTTTATTATTATTTTAATATTTCATAGGCAATCGGGATTCCGGTTTTTTGACCAAACTGGGTTCCTTTTAGAAACTATTTACCAGTTTATGGTTATTCTCAAACTATTTACTAATGGGGGATCGTTTTGGACACGTGGCATATTTTATTTCTTTTCAATCTGACAGGTCAAAGGCGCCACTGCAGATGGCGCCTACCCTTTAAAAAAAAAATACAAAAGGGAGGCGCCACTGCAAATGGCGCCTTCCCTTACAGTGGCGCCTCCTGCAGTGTATCACGTGACACTGCAGGGGGCGTCCCCCCCAACCCCAACCAAAAATTGGACGCCTGCAATTTTAAAGGAACAACGCTACAATTTTAAAGGAACAATGCTACAAAAAAAAAAATTATACTATAAGTATATGGAGTAACGATGACATTAATGATAAAGTATCTATTTAAAACAACAAGAGGTAATAAAAAAATCTCGTAATAATGAGTAGCAAATAATATCACAGTAGGCATAAAAAAATAATAGCAATAACAATTTATACCAATAAATATTCATCAATTATTACAGTAGTAAAAAAAAATTTACCTTATAAGAATTAAAAGAAAGTTATTACTATTATTTTTTTATGCCTACTGTGATATTATTTACTACTCATTATTACGGGATTTTTTTATTGTCTCTTGTTGTTTTAAATAGATACTTTATCATTAATATCATCGTTACTCCCTATACTTATAGTATAATTTTTTTTGTAGCGTTGTTCCTTTAAAATTGCAGGCGTCCAATTTTTGGTTGGGGCTGGGGGATGCCCCCTGCAGTGCCACGTGGTACACTGCAAGAGGTGCCACTGCAGGGGAATGCGTCATTTGCAGTGGCGCCTCCCTTTTGTCTTTATTTTTTTTTTTAAAGGGTAGGCACCATCTGTAGTGGCGCCTTCAAAGGCGCCATATGCAGTGGCGCCTTCAAAGGCGCCATATGCAGTAGCGCCTTTAACCTGTCAGATTGGAAAAAAAAAATACCACGTGTCCAAAACGACTTCCCATTGATAAATAGTTTCAGAATAATCATAAAATGATAAATAGTTTATAAAAGAAATCCAATTTGGTCAAAAAAAAAAAACATTCCACTTGAAGCCACATGGCAAAACATTTGCTACGCAGGCTTTTTCCGTTAGTCTTCAGATAGTGACTTGGCGGAGGGACAAATATCGTAAGGCCTTGAAAATGAAAGAATTAAATTTGCTCTTAAAAATATGAAGGACGAATTTTGCGAAAGTGAAAAAATCGAAAGATTATATATATATATATATATATATATGCTTGGAGATTGTTACACGATAGAATCTCAATAAAAATGAATCTATCTAGTTTATAACATTTGAGGTGGAGTGTCGATACATTTATTCCACACATGTCCTGTAGTTTATAACATTTGGATGGCTTGTTGGACTTGGATGCGTGGTGGGGATTGTACAACAATTCAAAGAGGTGGCAATCAAGGAACATTTTTTAGCGTTTCGGTAGGTTCAACAACAAAGTAGTAAGGAAAGCACGGAAGGTAATATGATCTAGATTTATGATATTCTGACACATAATATCCACAACATACTGGACAACATAAGTTAATGTAGCATTATTGTAGTTTTTTTTTTTTCAAATCTTTATTTTTTTTTTTAAGTAAAAGTTTTATTTCTCAAAAAAATTCATTAACCAGATAATGAACTGAATTAACCAGATATTTATATCCGATTAATCAGATATTTGCACATACTTAACCAAAAAACACATTAACCAGATAATGAAATGAATTAATCAGATATTTGTACCTGATTAATCAGATATTTGCACATACTTAACCAAAAAACCCATTAACCAGATAATGAACTGAATTAACCGGATATTTTTATGTGATTAACCAAATATTTGCACATACTTAACCAAAAGTTTTATTTCTCAAAAAAACTGATTTATAAAAAATGTTCTACTACAAAATCGTTACAGTACAACATCGTATGTTATGGTCGTATGTTGTCAAATTTGTGTGTCAACTTATCATTATTGTATGATTTATTGTCATTTGGTCATTATGATTAGAAAGAAACGGAGTCACTAACGTGAGTTCCAGAGGTGTTGAACATATATGTAGAGTTGAACTTTGTATTGGAATTTTATTTTTATTTTGGTTCGGGATGGAACCCAGGATATCTCTACAATCGATAGCCGTAGGACTAATCCCTGAGGATGTAGAGTATCAGTTAAGGGGCAACTCCTCTACCCACATATGCAGCTCTATTCTCATCACCAGGATTCGAACCCTGGACATATGATTAAAGGGCCCAAGCTACTAGCCACTTGGATCACACCTTCTGATTTTTGTATTGGAATTTTATATCTAGTTTCGAGTACATGATATGGTGGATATTCTTCAACCATTCCTAGAAGGTGGGGAGGATAAACACTTGGATGCTATAGCTAGATAATATTAATAATATATCTTTATTTATCGGGGAAAAAAAAGGTGAGTTCTAGATATTGAATTAGACTAAAGGTTGATGGAGTGTATTTTTCTTTTATGGAGTGATATATGAACCCTTTGGATTGTTTAATGCCACGGATCTTAGACACATGAAGTAAGGGTCGGAGTATCTCTTGTATTCCTTTACATTATATTCTTTTTTTGGTTGATAAAAAAAAAATTAACCATATATATATATATATATATATATATATATATATATATATATATATATATCAATTACTGTGTTTTTGTGTTTATCAGAGAAAAAAAGATTTATTGATCCAGAGATACAGGGTGACCCATATACATAACCTTCATAGAAACCCAGATATTTTTTACATTTCTTTTTAATTTAACACTCATGTGGAGAGATGGTTCAGTATGAAAAAGACACTATTATAAGTCTCCTAATTACCTGTGAATTTTGTTAGAAAATTCACAGGAAATGTCAATATTTCCTGCAAAATTTCCTATAAATTTAAATCTATAGGAAAAAACTTTATTTCAGAAAAAAAAATTATAGTAAAATTTACAAGAAATTCTAGCAGAAAAATTCGTAAATAATACATGAATTTCTAGTAGTGAGAAACACTATCCCTTTAGATCTAGAATTAAACCAATTCCAAGAGGGTATCTTATATATATCAAATGATCATATAATACCTATATAATCAGGATTCTCCTATCTAAAGAGTATATCATTTTTATGCAACCACAAATTAAGGTCAAACAACATAAAACAAAGAAGCATCCACCTATTCTAAAAAAAAATTTCTTTCGAAATTTCTTTTTATTTGAGATGCTGAAGTTAGGTTATGCGTTTTGAATCTGATTAAGAGAAAAGTTTTTTTAATAAGTAATTAGTGTCTTATGTTAGTGGGGGAGTTGAACCCATGACCTCCTTATCACTCGAAACCAACTTATCCACCTTATAACTCCCTGGTTAAGAGAAAATTTTATGGAATAAACTAACTTTACTATCTCAGAATGGTGCTTGGTTCCATCATCCAATAAATTAGTATTATCTTAGTTCTCAATTTGTTATGTTAGTAAGAAATTTTATGCAGATTTTCTTGCAAAAATTTTAAATCCACGGGAAATGTCAAAATTTACTGTTAAATTTCCTACGAATTTAAATCTATAGGAAAAAACATTATTTCTGAAAAAAAAAAAATTGTAGCAAAATCTGCAGAAAATTCCAGCAGAAAAAATACACAGAAAAATCCGCAAGTAATCCATGAATTTCTAGTAGTGAGAAACATTATCCCTCTATATCTAGAATTAAACCAATTCCAAGAGGGTATCTTTTATCAAATGCATATAATACCTATATAATCAGGATTCTCCTAACTAAAGAATATACAATTTTTATGCAACCAAAGTCCAAACAACATAAAACAAAGAAGCATCCACCTATTTTTCAGAAGTTTTTCTTTCAAAAAAAAATTTATTTGAAATGCTGAAGTTAGATCATGGGTTTTGATTAAGAGAAAATATTTTTTATAAGTAACTAGTATGTTATGTTAGTGGGGGAGTTGAACTCATGACCTTCTTATCACTCGAAACCTTGTGTCTCTCTTCCCAAACCAACTTATCCACATTATAACTCCGTGATTAAAAGAAAAGTTTATGGAATAAACTAACTTTACTATCTCAGAATAGTGCATGGATCCATCATCGAACAAATTAGTTTTATGTTAGTTGTTAATTTGTTGTGTTTGTAGGGAGTGAGATTCAAACCTTACATACTCCCAACATCTTTGTCCCAAACTCCAAAACCACCTGACCATCTTATGACTCCCGCATGAGTGTGTCGATTGAGAGAGAGAGGGAGGAGGGAGGGAGAGTATCTATATCGGGGTGGATAATAGCAGCCTGATGGCTAATTAATTAAGCTATAACCTCTAAAAGACTGCATATTAAAGCTTGAGAGCACGTTTCAAAGCTTAACCTAGCAGGTAGTAAAACAAGAAAAGAAAAAGTTGGGACTTGGGAGCAACATTTTACAGCTCTAACATATTATGCTTTTGAGACACATGAGATGTGGATAGACAAGCCTTTTATCACGTATGAAAAGTCTGGAATAGGTTAAATCTTAGCTTTAAGAATCTGTGTTTTACGTCTAGAAAAGAAGGACTTTGTGTAATCAATCTCACAATCAAAGTTAGCTTATCTACTGCATAGGACAGGCTCCTAAATATTCCTAGTTTCGCAAAGTAGTAGGCATAAATTTTGTCGTGTTGAATCATTAAATACACAGTAATAATATTGAAGAATCTATTGAACTTCTAACAAGGTTTGTTTTGAACATTAGATATTGGTAAACCAAACACTACTGACTTGTGAAAGAATTAATGACTCGTTAAGTTATATATATCTATATATATATATATATATATATATACTTTGAGCCTCTATCACTCTTTTTCCCTTTCCTCTCACTCTCCATATATATTTCTTCCAAGCGCTTTCACTTGATTCGAGTCCAAAGTAGAAGAGATTAGGTTATTAGATGTTTCAAATTGATTTTTGTGAACAAAATTATAATCAGCAAGAGTGCAAGACATTAATTAAGTTTATTAGACGACATGCACAACAGCCTATTTGCACTAATTAATGGAAACAAAAAACAAGAAATATGATTAGTTTTTCCCCACTTGTTATGGTGGAGTTTCTTAATTATAAGAGAGAGATGTGCAACTTCAACTGGTCAAAAGCAATAATGTTATCATTCTTTTATTTAAATAATTCTTCTCCAGAATGCCAACAAACAAGGCAAATTAATACTCAATTTGTCTTGATTATTTTGTTGAGCAATTTAAGAATCCATATAGTTTCAAGATTGTGTTTTTGTTTTGTTCATGATAGAGAGAGTAAATTACCCGTTGTTATTTGTTCTACCCGAGACTAAACCATGGAAACAAAAAAAAATTATTAGATGGAGAAAAAAAAATATTATCAAAATTACCAAAATTCATAATCCTAAAAGATTGGTGATATTTTGAGCCTATGATTTATTCCACCCGAGGTTAATTCACAATAATCTAGGCTAACAACTCCAACAACCAAAGCAAAATGTTTTACACAATTGTTCCCTAGAAACTGAGTCCTTACAACATACCTAGCCAAAGAAAATGATCAGACTTGAAATAGATCGAGAAATCAGTACTCTTTGACAAACAATTCAAAGGAAAGAAGGAAAATTTCAGAAAAACAATACATTTTTTGAGATTCAACTTCTCACCTTAATTTGTGCCCCCAAATCAAGAAGCTTATTATAATCAGTAAGATTGCCTTCCACCACCAGAGTTTCCAGCCCAACCATCAACAGGTAACTGAGGCATGTTTAAGGGTAAATTGAAGAATGGAAGCCCTGAAGAAGGATCAGGAAAAGAGTTATTAACTCCTGCACCACCACCACCACCACCACTTGTAGATGATTGACCTTGTTGCATTTGAAGAGATGATTCATCTTCATCCAAGGGTAACCTCTCATATGCCACATTAGTGAATGATGAAGCAATCACAATAACAGGACCAGAAGCCACTAAAGGACCAACAACATTCCCTCCCACAACTTGACCTTGACCACCACCAAGGAACACACTCAAACTTGTAGCACCTGGTGGAGCTGGAGGTGGAAGAAAAGACCCTGACAAGGACAATATCTCGAACCTCCCGTGCAGCGTGACCACCGCGCCAGCTGCGGCCGGTTGCCGGAGGGTGACGTTGGTCACGGTGCCGCTACCACTTAAAACACAGATCCCTCTTTGTCTCTTCCTTGCATAGGTAGCCACTGAGTCAAACACATCACAACCATTGGTGACTTCAAGGATATGAGCCCTAAGGGTATTTGCACTCTCTCTTGTGATGATCACTGGTGGTTTTGGTTTGTTCTTTGAACCTGGGGGTCTACCTCTTGGTCTACGATGACCAACAACATCACCTTGATTTGGTGAAACTAGGTCAAGCCCTTCATTGTTGTTGTTATCTTGATCTTGGTTATCATCATCATCTTCAAGGTTAGGGCGTTGAAGGTGATGAACAAAGTTTGATGCTGAACCCAAGTCTATGCCGGCCATACAAACACAAAGCTCTAAAGAAAGTGCAAACAGAAAAACAAAAGGGAAGAGAGAAAAAATAAAAATAAAATTATTATTATAGGAATTAAAATAAGAGAAATTAGAGAATAGTACAATGAACAATAAAAATTTTATGTGAATATTTGAATATTTAAAAGAAGTATTAGGGAGTGCCCAATGATTCAAACCTCAGACCGAATAGAAAAACAAAAGGGTACTTCAATTGAGTACTGCAGAGAAAATGGAATGAGATGAGGTTGGAAGGGAGAGAGAGAGAGAGAGAGATAAAGTGGTGCTATCCTCACAACCAGAAAAGTATACACGGAAGAATAAAATAATAATGGGATTAAACTATGTAATTTTTTTATTAATTTCTTTGTAAACTATCATATATAGACTTTTGAAATCATGGGGTTAAGTGAAAATGTTGTGTCTGTGTCTTCGGAGGTTGTGTTGTGTGTGTGTGAGTGAGAGAGAGGGGTTAGGTTAGATGATTCCTTAGGAAACCTAGGTCACCTTTCGATAAAGAGAACAACTAAAATAAATAAAGACTTGGCTAATAAGAAATTATTCTTGCACATGCTTTTTTTTTAACTAAAAAAATATTCATTCATTCAAATTGATAAAATACATCAAAAACAACATAAATTCAACATCGCTAAAAACCAAAAAGAATGAATTTGCGAACAAACTCACAGCACCCAGGTTAATAGCATAACACGGCAAAATACCTACAAATGTGACAAAATCAAAGTGGCCGGAATACCCATGTTTCTGGGTATGTAATATTGACGCCTTAGTCTTGATTGAATACGTAATGGATCGAAGCTGGTCTGTCAATCTGAACCAAATGAACACCGCAACAAGAAGGGAAACCAAACGACGCCGTAACAAGACGACGAACAAAACACTGCCGCACGCAGACAACGGAAACACATGAAAACACGAAAGAAAAACCAGATCTATGTAGAAAACCACTTATTTAGATAAAAGCAGAGAAAAATGATGTAGAGAGGTGATTTCATGCCAAAAAATGACTCAAAACCATCCCTTCCGATGAGTGAGAGAGAAAAAAAGAGAAATAAAAGAAAGGTTAAGAGAGAGAGGCGGCTCTAGAATTCTCGCACATGCTGAACAAATACTTTACAAAATAGTGGTTTTTTGTTTCTAAACATAAACACGCACCATACGAGGCATGTTGACCCAAGAGACAAGAGTAGTTACAAATTGTTAAAACAAGAAATACAATAATTTCTTACACATTATTTGTTATATCATATTTATTAAATTTACTAAAACAAAATTAGAGTATAGATTTATATATGAGTTAGAGTATCTCTTATACTCTTTTTGATTTAGTTTGTTTGCGCATAAAAAAAATTTAAGTATAGGTGTACAAAAAAACTAATTAAGATTAACTGTAATTCGTATGAGAATTGTGTATATGTGAAGTAATGTATGTATTTATTATTACTCTAAGAAATATGACGACTTTAGTTTTTTATAACTTGCAGTTTTTTTGAACCAGTTTATAATCTTATGAGGTATTTCAAGAGGTCTCGAATGGAACTAGAGCTATTCTTATATAAGATATTCACTTGTCAGGGTTGAAATATGAGCTGCATGAACCTCATTTGTCCCAGATGCCTTGTCGTTGGTTTTCCCTCACCAGCTGGCAAAAAACATATAAACAAAGGCGAAGGTTGTACAACTTCTTATGTATCTTGTAAAATTTATAGTGCAGTTGTGCGTAGTTATGGTTAATATTTGTAAGTTACATGCATTTTGAAATTCTGAAGTATTAATGTTTGTAGTAGGCAGAACCACATAAACACTACAAAAAAAAAAAAAGAGGAATTTCCGACGGACAAAATCTATCGGAAATGAAGTAAAGCCATCGGAAAATGGTATTGCCGACGGAATTTCCGACGGACCCAGTTCTGTCGGTAATAGGCGCGTAGGAAAGCCTTTCCGACGGATCTGGGTAGTCCGTAGGAAATTTCCGACAGCATTGTCCGTCGAAAAACAAGTCACGCGGAGCCTGTAATTATTGACGGAATTTCCGTCGGTAACTGTCTGTGGAAGTTATCGGTGGAACCTTCCGTCAGAAAATCTAACCAACAGTTACCGACGGAATTGTCCGTCGGAAACAAGGCTTTTTTTAAAAAAAAATTGATTTTATTTATTTATTTTGTTTTATATTAATAATTAATTATTACTTATTTTTATTAAAATTTATATTTTGAATATTAATTATTATATTTTATTTATTAATTATTATTATATTTTATTTTAATTAATTATCATTTAATTATTATTATATTTTATTTTAATTAATTATTATTATATTATTAATTAAAAAACAAAATTGAAATTACAAATAAAATTTAAAAAGCAATTAAATTAAAATTACTTTAAAATAAAAACAAACTCAACATAGAATTCATAAATAAAATATCCGTCTAGCTATAAAACTCTAATACACCTATAACTATCCTAATACCACTACAAAAAAAAGGTCATTTAGCGACTGAAAATAGTGACCGAATTTCTAGGTTCCTTTTTGCGACCGAAATAGCGACCGATTGTAGGATCTACATGAAACACTGGTTAGAGTTGATTCTGCGACCGAAATAGCGACCGAAATAGAGCGTAGCAGAGATATCGGTCGCTACTTCGGTCGCTAAACAAAGGAAAGTAAAAGTCAGAAATTTATGAATTGTTAGCGACCGAAATGGCGATCGAATTAAATGCAACGGTCCATAGGGATCAGTTGTTTCTAGAGTTTAAGGTAACAATTTATTAAGTTTTTTAAATTAAATTTACATTATATATATGTACACACGAATTTCCTAACAACTGTAAGTTGCAGAAAGAGTATAGGTGGGACTTAGCTTTAGAGGCTCTCGTCAGGGACATATTTGAGCATAAAGGCTCACTGGTCATGAAGAATCCGATGAACAAGCTGAGGAAGGGTCAGAATAAGGGGAGGTGGGTGGATTCTGAGATCAAGAGGCAGCTGGACCAATACTGGGCTACTGAGAAGTTCCAGGAGATCCAGGCCACGGCTCGGCATAATCGAGCTTCTGATTGGGGCGCATGTGCTTGGAACGGTGGGTCTAAATCAGCCGCCGCCCACTACGACGAGCTGGTAATACATTAAACTTTTGACTTAATATACTATTTAATTAATTAGTTTTCATTTTTAATTATTCTTATGAATTTAATATTATATTATTCTCGTGCAGAAAGCACGAAAACAAAGAAGCCCCGACTGCTATGGAGTTAGTGGAGAGGACGAAGAAGTTGAAGTCGGAGACATGGGTCAACGACAAGGCCCGTAACTATGCTGTAAGCAAAAAAATAATTTAGTGTTTACTTGTAATTTATTATAAATGATTTGTTAATATTGGATATAATTTTAACTAAATCTCTTCAACTATACTTTGTAGGTGGGCTTCAACAAGAAGAAGGACGATGCCATATCACGTGCCTCACAGTCACAAGATGAGGCTTTGACTGGTGATGGCTGCTCTCCTATCTCCGTCGATGATAATGTCATTTATTTGGAGGTCGTCGGGGGCAGGAACAAGAAGGGGCACGTGTATGGCCTCGGACACCTGGGAGCCGAGTTCATCGCTTCATCGTCCGGCACGCCTGCTCCTTGCTGTGCCGATACCGTCCCTCAGGAGCAGTTCCACCAAATGCAAGACACCATCACGCAGCTGAACGCGGAGCTTCGAGAGAAGAGCGAGAGAGAGCAGCAGATGGCGAACCAGATTGCACAGTTGATTCGAGCACACCGGCAGCTGATGCAGGCGAGCATCGAGCAGGGCCAGACACTGCGGCTGGTGTTGGAGAAGATGAGGATCCAGACTCCAGTTGCTCAGGATGATGCTCTGACGGTTGTGCCGCCTGCTGCCGCTCCTCCAGTTCCGCCGCCAGCTACTGATGCTGCTACTCCAAAGGACGATCAACTAGTAAACGGCGGTGGTACGGACGCTGAGGATGATTGGATTCCTCCATCTCCCCCTCATCATGACTGGTTTTTTTTTCCATATTTTTGACTTTAAACGATTCTTGTACGACATTTTAGATTATTCTTTTTATATATATTTATTCTTTCTTATGATTGTATATTTCATAAGTAATTTGGTGTGTTTTATTAGTAAGTTTGCTAACGTTTAAAGAAAACCAGAAATAAAAATTTTATTTTAAAAAATTAAATTTAAAAAATAATAATAATAACCAGTTTAGCGACCGAATTGGAAACCAATAATTCGGTCGCTAAACTGTATTTGACATTTACAGATGAGGTCGCTAATATAGGTTAACAATAACCAAAATTAGCGACCGAATTAGCAACCGATTATCTGTCGCTAGAAATGGTTACCCCAAAAATGCGACCAACCTAATAGCGACCGATTATTATTATTTAGTGACCGCATTTACGGTCTCTAATTAGCGACCGAAATAATATTTCGGTCGCTAAAACCTTAGCGACTAGGTATTCAGCTACCACCATAAATCGGTCTCTGATTCGGTCGCTAAAACAAATAGCGACCGATTTACATGGTTTAGCGACCGAAAATTACGGTCGCTAAACAATTGTTTTTTTGTAGTGTACCCATCACCATAATATCTGTCACCGTCTTCCAGTCGGGGGAGTATGCCGGCGTCAGATGATCATTAAGCTGTGGCTCAGAAGACAGACCGGCATCATGCTGCTGTGATGGTGGATCGGTAGAAGTAGTGGAGAACTGGGGCTGGGACTAGGGGTGTTCATCAACCAATCCAAACCGATTCAAACCGCAAAAAAATCGAACCGAAAAAACCGAAAATCGAAAAAACCATAATTTTTTATTGGATTGGATCGAATTTTGGATCCTATAGTGAAATCCAATCCAACCCAAACCGATCTATTATATACATATACTATTATTTTTGAAATTATAGTATTACTCATACTTAAACATTATTCTTCATACTTTTATGTCCCTCATTCTCTTTAATATTTTTGTTGGAATGACATATATAAGACTATTTAGAATAAATATTAATGTCTTGAAGTTATATTTTACTAAAAGTTTTGATGCATAGCATATATATATATATATATATATATATATATATATATATATATATATATTTGATTGAGTAATCATGAAAAATAGGAAAACAATTAAGTAAATTTGAAAAATAATTAGCTACAATTTATTTGTAGCCGATTCAAGGAAAAAAAATAGGATAAGTGGGAGTAGATATAGAGAATTAATATAAAAGAATGTGTTAAAAAATATCAATTATTTTTTCTTCTCAAACTCCAAAATTAAAACGAATATTATCTTTTATCCACTATTAAATAAGTAGAAATGACACTTGACATTAGAAAAAAAATAAAGTATGACAAAAACCGAATTATCCAATCCAATCCAAACCGCATTTGATTGGATTGGATCGGATCAGATTTTTTTAAGGAAGCAAACCGATCCAATCCAAACCGCACGATGTTTTCATCATTGGATCGGATGACTTTTTCGCTCAAAACCGATCCAATCCAATCCGCGAACACCCCTAGCTAGGACTAGGTGGCATGGATGACCTCCTGCAGAGCGCTGCGCCTATCTGGTGGGAGGAAATCGAGCACAGCGGTCATGACCGTAGAGAATGTCTCCAGCTGCTGCATGATGCACTCGTTCGTCTCCCTCTGCTGTCGTACCTCCTCCGTGTCCTATGAGCCGGAGGATGTAGGCTCCCGAATGGTCAAACTCGGCATCGACCCCCGACAGATCGACTTGGCTAGGGGTGCGGTACCATAAATCCGCCCCTTCTTCTTCCCGCCCACCACATCCATCCAGACCTGGGTCTGTAGTCGCTCAACCTCGGTGGGGTCCAGCTGAGAAGGATCCGAGGCACCAAAGGAGGAGGCAACCTCAGATGGTACTTGACTAAACCTGGCATTGTACTCTACCTGCGATCAATAAATTACAATCAGTATATATATATATATATACTTTAAATATAAAAAAAAAAAACTTTAGCTCGCCACTGTCTGCCTCGACCTCTCATCAACAAACTCGCTGTTGTCCGAGCGAATATGTGTCTGCTCAAAGATCGTAGGGACATTGACGGACCGAGCTAGCTCTCCTGCCTGCAACCGACACACCGATAAAATCAATTATTTATAAAATAAATTTTTAATAAAAATATACAGTTTATAAATAAAATTATTTATATATGCATACCATGTAAATGGCATGCTGCATGTGGCTAATAGAACCACCAGTGTGCATGCTCCCACCCTTCTCGGAAGCCCGATTTCTCTTCTCTTGTTCACACTTCAGCTTGTAAGCTGGAATGTCCCAGTACGCACACAGTTGGGCCCAGATGTTGGGCTCGATGTAATTCGGATGTATTTGGGTCTCCTTATGCTCCTGGAGCATGTCCCTCGATCGAGCAGCTGCTCGGTCGTCAAGGATAGCACGTATCTCTGAGGCATGCACCAGTAACCAGCGCACAAGCTCCTGTTAACAAAGAAAAAATATTAATAACATTATACAAAAAAATATATAAAATGCGTGAAAAATAAAGGGAAACTTACATGAATTAATAAACAGCTTACCCCGAATCGCCTGAAGATACGATCCCGATCATCCCCGGGGATCACCCCCATGTTGGCCAGAAGCGATGATACTGCTCCTTGATGTCGTAGGTAACGTGCTTCGATCCCACTTTTGATGGGATGAAGTTGAAAAATTCATAATTTTATTAATTCAACAATATGACAACCAACAAGTATATACTTATTGAATAATAACTATTTTTAAACAGCATTAAATTAAATTAAATTAAACTTACGATCCAGAAACAGGACGGATCCATGGTTGATCCTCGGGTGCGGGAACCCTGGCCCACTCAGGAAAGTCCTCCGCCGCGACCGACTGCTACACAAACGATGATGATGGAATGGTCGTGTCGTGACTGTATGCAATCGCGGATGATGTGGATGGAATGGTCGTGTCCGGCCGAGGCATCATCCCAGGAGTCGGTATAAATGATAATCCCGCTGGCAGTGTGGCCGGCGCAGCCGGTGATGATGGTGGTGCTGGGTGTGAGTGTGGTGTGGGTCCAGTAAGAGGCGATGAGTAGCCAGCTAGTGCGTGTCGTGGCGCAACGCGAGTGGAGGTCTGGACATGAGTGGAGGATGGGGTAGTGTGGGTCGGGGATAGTGTAGTATGGGTAGGGGATGGTGTAGTATGGATCGGTGAGGGTATAGAATGGACGAGGAATGGTGTAGAATAGGTAGAGGAGGCTACTGTAGGTGCCGATGGGGAGGTGCGGTAGGGATGGGGGTGGGTGCGGTGGGTGCTGAGGGATCTCCTGGAATGCGAGCAAGCACCCCGGGACTTGACGGTGTATCTTCCCAGCTTAGCATTCCCCTTCCCTTTATCACCCCTAGGCGATGGGGGGCGCGCGGGGCAGCTGTCCTCCTGATGCTGACATATCTATTTTTATAGCACAATTATAAATCAATGTAAAAACAATAAGTAGTCGACATTTAACAGCCTAATCTAAGCAAATATTTAAAATACAATATTTGTCAACTCTTACATTTAATTGCATAAGTAAATATTTAAAATACAATAAAAATAAGTTAATAGTAAAATTACTATTCAGACTCGGTATCATCTGATTGTAAGTCCGACTCTTCTTCTTCTTGCATTGAGTCATCATTTTGGATTTCTTCCTCTGATGATGCATGCATCGATAACTGATTACCAATGACCACTTCTTCCCCTTCATTTGCAGATCCCAACATGCTAGTAATTCACTCGACCTCAATTACTTCATTGACATATGACGATTCATCCACCTGGAAGGGTGTCTCATCCCCTGCATCATTGATTTCTGTGCGACCCCTAGGCTTGGTAGTGACAGCAACACACCAACCTCGTTTGTCCGTTCATATGTTGGATAAGGGATATAATAAACTTGTTTTTCATTCTGAGCAATTATAAACGGATCAAACTATTGATATCTTCTATCCATGCGAATGTCCACAGTTCCATACTTGGGATCCACCTTTGTGCCTGTCCTCGATGGATCAAACCAGTTACAATAAAATAAGACAACTTTTTTAGGATAAGTAGTAATATTGTATTGTAACTCGTATATGTATGACCCCATAAAAATCACCTGTACCTTCACCCTGTACAACAACCCCGCTATTAATTGTCTTTTTGCCCACGTTCCATTCATCTGTGTGGAATTTGTACCCATTAACAAAGTATGTATGACATGATCTAACACAACTATAGGGCTCGTACGCTAAATCTCTCAAGTGTTGATTAGTCATGCTTAATGGTTACTGATACACTGATAAGCCTCTAGCTCATCTAGTTTTATAACTAGAAAAAAACCTTGGTTTTGTGCTTTTTATATCTCGTTTCGCCCAAATTAGATTTAATTGTTCTCAAGCAACACTTTAAGTCTCTTAAGTAGTTTTTAGGATATTTTAGTTAATTTTGAGTCAAATAAAGCATTTAATGCTATCTTACATTTTCAGGATAAAAGTGAAGCTCTTGGAGTCAAGGAAAATTAAGGAAGCAGTGGAAAAGGAATTCTGGAAGTTTTGCCTCGCGAGACAGGATTTCGCCTCGCGAGCCCGAAGACCAGCCTGAACAGCAACAGTCACCCTTTTTGTCTCGCCTCGCGAATCACCATCTCGCCTCGCGAGCCTGAAGGCCTGACTGCCAGAAATGTCACCCTTTTGGGTTTCGCCTCGCGAAGCAGGTCTCGCCCCACGAGCGAGCGAAACCCAGAACCTCTATTTATAGGCTGTTTTAGGGCAAATGAAATGGGGGATCTGCACCTGGAGGCCTGACGACTGGAAGAGGGTTCCAACCCTAAAAAGGGATGTTTTCCTTGCTCTGGGAATGGGAGAAGATTGGAGGATTCTTCTATGAGTGTTCTTCATCTCTTCTCTCCATTGCTTTTGTATTGTCATTCATTATGAGTAGTTAAATCCCTTTGTTGTTGGGGTTAGATGTAGATTTTCTGAACTTGTTTGTATTTGATTTGGTTTCAATGCAAGTTTCTATTTCTCTATGAGTATTTGATTCTATGCTTAATGCTTTCCTTGGTTTGATTACCCTTGGGATGATTTGTTGCTTTGATAGACAATTGACAGATTGATGTTAAGGCATGCTCATGAATCAAATGCCAAGTAGTTCATGAACCTAGACATAGGTCTTGAGGTGCTTGCAATCTTATAAGTCTTGATTCTTAATGCAAAATCTCAGATTAATCCACCTAAGACATTAGGGTTTGATTTGGGGTTTTAGGCTCATTCCACCTAAGACATTAGGGTTTGAGTATTTTAAAAAGACTTGATTGTCATAATTGAATTATGAATTGTGTTGGTAACCATTTAATTGCAATTAAGGGAGGATTAGTGTAGTCTAACCCTGACAATCTTAACCACATTTCTGCTGCCTTCCAAGTGTTTGTTAAAAATCCCAAAAGACAAAAAACATTTTAATTGATTTATTTCTTTATTTTATGTTTTGATCTTACTTCATACCATAGTTTAGTCTAGATAGTTGTTGAGTTTGTGAATTGGTAATTGGCAACCGATCCCTGAGGACGATATACGGTCTTACCACCGATTTATAACTTGCAATGACCCGGTACACTTGCAGAGATCGTGTCATACACCTACGAATAGGTAAGTCATATTAAATAATTACTTTTTCAAGTGGCAATTAATCTTAATATATTGTTTGCTAAGCTATATGACACTTACTTGTTGCTTGAACCATTCATGAAAATTTGCATGTGTACAAGCAGATGCATCTTGTTCACTTAATTGATTAATTTGCAGGAACACACTGACAAATAAAATGTGTACTATGTGTTAAAGGAGAAATTGATATAACACGTGACTCATTCAAAGATGGGTCGTTGATACTTACTCATGGTATGGTTTCACCTCTGTACAATTTATCAAGACATGAACATGGGCCGATGCATACTCCTCATCGCCTAACCAGTAAGTAAGCTCCTTGCCAGCATGACATCCAGGAAGATTAAATACAAATAGCATATAAGGATACCCAGCAGTATAAGCATCTACCTCGTTCCTAATATTTCTCGGGGCCAACTTGAAGTTGTTGAAATAGTGGGAACAAAAATTAGTTGTCTCACGATGTAAGTAAGACGCACTGATTGGTCCTTCCACCCTAACCTTGTTTTTAACTGATCGTTTAAAGCTGCCCATGAATCTAAGTAATAAAAAACATTAGTGACAAGGCATTATTCAAGGGCCGCTAATTATTTAAATGTCAAAATATAATAAAATTACCTTTCAAACGGATACATCCACCTATATTGTACTGGTCCACCAAACCTCGCTTCATATGCAAGATGGACAGGGAGTTGTTCCATTGAGTCAAAAAATCCTGGGGGAAATACCCTCTCCATCTTACACAGAATTATTGGAATGTTTTCTTCCATCTTCGTCAGACCATCCACTCTTAAAGTTGCAGACCATATATCTTTGAAGAAATGACTGATTTCTGTAAGCGGGTTCGAAACATCTTTGGGCAAGAGCAAAGCAATAGGAAGCAAACACTCCATGAATACATGACAATCATGACTTTTCATCCCATGAAGCCTCCCCATTCTTACATCAGCACATCGTGCCAAATTAGAGGAATAACCATCAGGGGTCCTATGGTCTTTTAACCACCGACAAATTGACTTCGCTTCATCGGCGGTTAGAGTGTAACAAGCTTTTGGTTTGACCACTTTTCCATTAGGATGCGACTTTAGCTCCAAATCCTTTCGTCTACAGTACAGAGCTATGTCTATCCTTGCCTTCTCATTGTCCTTCGTCTTGCTAGACACATTCATAACTGTGTTAAAAATGTTGTCAAAGAAATTCTTCTCAATATGCATCTCATCAAGGTTATGTCTTAACAGATTATCCTTCCAGTATGGTAGTTCCCAAAAAATACTTTGTTTTGTCCAGTTATGCCATTCTCCATACCCGGGTAATTTTGACACACCTGCTTCAGTGACTTTAGGAAGATCTCTAACCCGACCCCATATTTGTTCAGGAGTCAACAAAGGCAGTGGACCTTCCTCTTCTATCTGATTCTTTTTGAATGCTCGGATATTCCTTCGGAAGGGATGGTTAGGATCTAAGAACCAACGATGGGAATCAAACCAGGAACATTTGCCACCATATCTTAGGGTAAAAGCCTTTCCATGTTCCATGCAATATGGGCACGCCAATTTACCGTGGGTCCCCCAACCAGAGAGCATGCCATATGTAGGAAAATCATTGATAGTCCACATAAGTGACGCCCTCATCATAAAGTTTCGCTTCTTAGCAACGTCATATGTCAACACACCATCCCACAACTTCTTCAGATCATCGACCAGAGGCTGCAAATATACATCTATCCCAGCCTTTGAATTAGATGGTCCCGATATGAGACAAGTCAAAAATATATACGGTTTTGACATGCACATCTCGGAAGGAAAATTGTACGGTGTAACAATCACTAGTCAACATGAATATGGCGAGGCTGACGCCTGAATGTACAGGGTAAAACCATCTGAGCATAGCCCAAGTCGTACATTATGAGGATCTGCTACAAAATCAGGGTGTACCCGGTCGAAATGCTTCCAGGCTTCACCATTGGAAGGGTGGCGTATAACGCCCATAGTTCCTCTATTTTCATAATTCCACCTCATCTGTCCCGTAGTTTGCATTGATGCAAACAGTCTCTGCAACCTTGGAATTATTGGCAGATAGAACATTGCCTTCGCAGGAACTGGTTTATTCTTACTACGGTCAATACTTTGAACGCGGTACCTTGGTGTCTGACAAAATTTACATTCTTCCAGTGAGATGTCATTTGTGCCTGAAGCACTGTCATAATATAGCATGCACCCGTTCGAACAACAATCAATCCTCTTAGCCCTCAACCCCAGTTTCGACACCAACCGCTTCACATCATAATAACCTTTTGGCAACAACTCTATGAAGGGTGTCACATCTTCAAGCATTTTACAAAAGAACTCCAAACACTGCTCGAGGTCATTCCAATTGGACTTACAAGCTAGAAGCCTAACACAAATTGATAATTTTGAATCTGACGCCCCTTCAAACAATGGCTTATTTGTCTCTAACAATAGATTGTAGAATCTATGCACCGATTCATTAGGAGGCTCTTCTATGTCATCAGACCCATCCACCTCAAAATTCCCATGTTGCCCAAGACAATTATCGACCATCATATGCATTGACTGGAGTTGTTCGACATAGTCGTCGTGGTAGCCACTGCCTGATGCACCCATGTCAAGATCGTCACCACCGACTTCATTCAAATCAATATCTGGCAACTCCTCACCATGATTAGTCCATATCAATAATTAGGTTTGAACCCATGTCGGTATAGGTGTAACTTCACGTCATCATCACTCAAAACCGCCATACAATTGCACTTTGTGCACGGACATCTAATCCCCCCTCTTCGGCATAATCACAATGTTTCTTGGCTTTCGATATAAACTCCTCAACTCCATCTACAAATGATTGTTTCAGAAGTCATCTCCCAGACTCGTTCCTATCATACACCCAACTACAGTTCGAGGGATAATATTTCATCCTTCTACATTTTCAGATAAATTGATGTATTTTTAAACAATACTATAACCTCATATCACTCCCTTTCCTTAAAAGGTGTGGCCCTATCCCATTCGAGGAAAAACTTTTTCACCACTGTATTATATTAGTTACTCATCACTTCTCATATCTTATAGCTGACGAATTTCGACAGCATTTCCCCTTGGTCTCCAGGTACACGACTTGACCGCAGTAAGATACCATAACCAAGTATGGACCTGAAGAACAAAAGGAAATGTTTCGATCCGAAATTTCATCAACTATTTAACAGATGAGAATCAACGAGTAATTAGTATATCAGTGGAGATAAAGTTTCTTCCCAAACTGTCCCAATTGGACAATTCAAGATTCAATAAAATGAGCGATACCGTGACCACGAGTACACATGCTCAATAATATTGAACCTCGAACGGGTGACTAAGGTTTTTCTCAACAACGTATTAACTATACTCTAAAATAAAATAAGTAAATAAGTAATAGGGATATTCACTTCAAAAAAAAAAAAGGTTTTTTAGCGACCGAAAATAGTGATCGAATTTTTTGGTTGCTTTTTGCGACCGATTATAAGATCTACATGAAAGATTGATTAGATTTAATACTGCAACCGAAATAGCGACCGAAATAGAGCGTAGCAGAGTTATCGGTCGCTATTTCAGTCGCTAAATAAAGGAACTTAAAAGTCATAAATTTTATGTCTTTTTAGCGACCGAAATGGCGACCGAATTAAATGCAGCGGTTAAATTTAATTTACATTTGCGACCGATATCAATTCGGTCGCTAAACGGCGCGTAAAAAAAATTAAAACAACGCGTGTTAGCGACCAATTTAAAAATCCGTCGCCAAATTTATGAATTTAAATTTTCAAATGGCACCCTTTGAGACCGAATTAGCGACCGAAATGTTCGGTCGCTAAAAATTAAAATCCCTAAAAACGCAGAATCCCCTTTCTTCTTCATTTCGCGATCTCTCTTCCTCTCTCTCACTCGATCTCTCTTTCTCTCCTCCGGTCACCACGGTACGAGACTGTCGCCCTTCCTGGCACCACCAGAGCAGCGCCGCCGTCCTCCTCCTCATCTGGTATGTTTTCGTCTCTCCTCGCCTCTCTCTCTCTCTATTTCTCTGGTTTGTACATTTACTATGTTATTACAAAATGTACAATATGCTCTGTATTTACTTAATCCATGCTCTCTGAAACTTGATTAGATCCCCATTTACTTAGTTCGCATTTGTGGTTTCATGTAACTCGGTCATATCTTTATCTAGGCATTAGTTCAAGTATATAGTTTTTTGTAAATGCTTGTTTTTTTGGTCTGTAGCTCAATTCTGAGCTTTCTGTATAAATAATACATCATTGATTTGGGGGGAAGATGGTGATGGATTTGATTGATGAAAGAGAGAATGAGAAAGATGGGTTAACCGAGGAGGAAGATGACGGTGTTGAACTTCAACCACCTAGTCCTCCCATGTATCTTGTAGTAGCAACATGACTCGGGAATAATGGAACTGGTTTTGATGATGTGTTTGGATCTCATGACCTGACCAGTTTTGATATATTTGATCCTGTAACATCCCGATTTTTCGCTGCTTCTAATATCGGAACATCCTGTAACTTGAACTTCATTGCTTTATTGCTTACTATTGAGAAGAGCTACTTGTGTATTTCATGTGAGTTGTGAGTTGTGATGATCATTTGTTTTCATGTGTCATTATTCAACCACTCCTATTAGGATTAGGAAGCTCTCATTGAGAAAGCACGAGAAATATGTTTTTGTAACTTTTTTTTGAATGCATTGAAATATCAAAAGTCAAGACTGTGAGATTAGAATTGATGTTTACTTGAGCCACAGAATGCCATTGCTGCCTGTGAGACTGCGAAACATAAACAGGTTTTCGTTTTTTGTTGATTGTTGACGTGTTGTATAATTTAAACTTTAAAGCCTCAAAGCATCCACCTGCATTGGTCGTGAAACTTGAATCCATTAGCATATTTAAGTGTTGAGATAAAGATAACAGTGAGAACTAGGATTAGTGTAACTGTACCAATTTAATGTTTCAAATTTAATCTGAGAACCCTTCTGGTTTGCTTCTTGTTGATTTAGCTGTGAAATTACCTTCCATTTCAGCATCTTAGTCTTTGATTTAGATTCAGTTCTGCTTTGTGAAATGCATCTAAATTGGTTAGTGAGGATGTGTGCTATGGATTTTCAATTTGTTTTGTGCTAGGTGTCTACAATTTCAAACATGGATAGTTCATGGCTATAGTTCAAACAAATGACCAATACTGAGGCAGTTGTTTGAAGACCATTCTAGTTTAACATGTCCCGTAACAAGATAGTCCCCTGTGTTAATGATGTGTTTTCTATTAAATATGGCACTTGTAATTTCTGGTCTGTTTATCTTTCCATATCTTGGCTGAATTTATGTCTTTGAAGGCTGTTCATTGTTCTGTTATATTGCCTCAGGGAATATCTCACAATAGTATGATCTATAGCCTTTGTGATGCAGCTGTTTACTTGCTGTGAATAATTTCATATTGTATTGTGTATGCATTCTGATTGTATTGTATTTTGATTCGTTTGGAATCCATGAATTTGTTGGTTCTTGTCTGAATCTGTTTCAAAAATTTCAAAAGAGGGTTTTAGGGATTTCATGTTCTTGTTCACTTCTCTGTAAACAAAAAAATATTCTTTGTTGGAGTATGAAATGATCTAAAAACATTATTGTAGCCTGTAATTCCAAGAGAGCTTTTCACTCATTTTGAATCGGATTCATTTGGTAATTCTACTTATCTCTTTTCTGTTTGATGATGTAAATTTATTGAAGGCTAGTACTTATATCTGAGCATGTTCATACATTTGGATTGCTATGAAGAATAGTTTATTCTATTTAAAATAAAAATATTTCAATAACAATGAATCAATGTAATTAGAATAATTTGATATGTATTTGTTGATAACTTGTTTGGAAATGATTATGGAATCATATTTATATATATTTACATTGTAAGCATTGGAATGAATTGATAAAGTGTTATTAGTTCGTAAATGGCATGACTTTGTTGTTGTTAATAAGATCATTATTCATTTACTAATTTAAAGTCCATGAGCTTAAGAAAGTCTCTTCTTGAAGCCAACAAAAGCGAGTCTCCTAGATAATGAAGGATTAAGTATAGGGTTAGATAAAATGAAGGGCTAGGCACAGTTTGCCAGGCACATGCATGACGTGCCGTCATCATTCAAATATTATTCACATTAGAAAGCAACTCTGTACACAATATTATGAAAGCAACTCTGGTTTTCTACTCATTTGTTTCACTAGGAAATGGAGCTTTCCAGAAATAGTTGTGATGACCAACCTTACTAGGTTGTCTAGGCACTTCCGGTAGGAAAAGTCCTCTCTATGACCATCCTTCAAAACGACGTAAAAGCATCTGCTTTCCTGAAAACTACTATGTTTGCTAATTTGTAAAGTTGCATGTGAAGTTGCATTTCTTTGTTCTATTTTAACATGCTAGTATGCTACATGGATCTTTCCATCTTTTCTTATTATCACTTGATGAAGTTTAGACATATGACTTGTTTTCCTTATCGTTTTATCAGAAAATGGATCCGGCTAAATGTTTTGAGACAGCCATCCATATAGACCAGGTACAGTATCTCATCAACTTAAGAATAACGATCGAATTCACGTAATGATGGTTAAGGCATAAACTAATCATTTACTAAATTGTTCTTGTGTATTTGCAGGATTTGATTTCAATCTCGCGATCATTCTACCGTCGTTGGGGACAACAAATACCGTGTGTTGTGACTATTGAAGACAAAAGCGGAAATCTGTTCAATGGGAGTATAGTAATCCATGAGGATCACCCATATTTTGCAACAGATACAAATGGTATCAGGGAGTTGTATTTGTTGTCCACTGGTGCATTGGCAAAGTTTAAGTACCTTGGGGGTTCTTGCTTCTACATGTTCATCCATTTGGAAGATTGATGAGTTTTGATATTTTGATTAGTACTTATTGACTGTGGTGTGTTTTTATGTTTTGATCGTTAATTAGTACATTATTAAACTTTTTTTTATAAACAATTATTAAACTTGCGTTAATTAATGTATATGTTTTCTTGATCATATTGACTGTGGTGTTTTGGATCGTTAGTACATCATATTTACGTTTTCTATTTATTCAAAAAAAAATATTGGTGTATTTTGTTTATATCGGAAATTAAAAATCAATGGGGTAATAGTTGAAAAACAAAATTTGGTCGGTAGGATTAAGTTACAGGAAAATTTTTATAAAAAAAAATTCAAAATTTGCGACCGAATATCGGTCACCAAATTAGGTTAGCTGAGCATGCGACCAACTAAACGACGACCGAAATATATAATTTTGTGACCGAAATATCGGTCGCAAATTTGCGACCGAAATACAAGTTTGGTCGCCAAACATTTAGCCACCAGGGTTTTTGCTACCCCCTTAATTCGGTTGCTAATTCGGTCGCTAAACAATATAGCAACCGAATGATTTCGGTTAGTGATTTTGCATAAACATTGACATTATTTGCAAAAAATCAAACACACAATTAAGCAACCATCATTCTCAAGTACGTTTTAATTATACTCTAAAATAAAATAATACTATAAGAAACAGAGACATCTTTATTATAAAGTTTGACATTGTTAGTAAACAATTAAAATACATAAGCAACTATCATACACAAAGTATTCGTCTAAAAAATAAATCTCTATTCGATCTTTATTTATTATTTATTTCATTTTATATTAAATGTTATGTAAGTATTTAGTTACTTACATATATTTAATTTTATTATTAATTTTTTATTCATTTAATTATTATTATATAAAATTAATTTTATTTAGATATCAAACTATTTTACACTATCTGTTTTAATCACGACATCAACCTCGTCCAAGCTCTCCAATGCGCCATGAGTGTCGCTAATCATCTCACCTTTCATTAATATTTATTTAATACGTAATTTATATTAATTATCATAATAATTAATTCAAATAATTATGTTTGGTACTTTCTCACTCACTAACACATAGACATCGATTCCTATCACATTTCACCATAACCACGAGGAATTGTTGCACCAATGATATCACCACGCTACAAGTATTCGGGATCGATGGAATTCCTTTATTACTTACTCACATACTTAGAGTGCACTTACTCCTTAATTAAATAGCTAGTTATTTCATCATTTTAACTATATAATTTTGTTCTTGAAGTCAAATTGCATCAATAACGTATGAGGATAATAATACACTACAAAAGTTATGCAACATTTAATTCTAACAGCAACCCAAACTCAAAACAAACAAATCAAAAAATACAAAACATAAATATTCTTAAATCACAAATTACAAATTGTTGGAACCAAAGTGATTTGTATTTAATTAATCTCTAAGTTTTGATGTTAACAAAATGATTAAATTTGCTTTGTAAAGTGTTAGTTGATATCTAACATGTGATTTCAGTTATGCAGGAATATTTAAATATACATAATAGAAACTTGGGATAAGTTTTCATTGAAAAATACGCGTCCACCCTTGTAGACGGGCTGATCAATGTTTTGGTAAAAGTTATTTATTTATTTATTTGAGTAGACTGGTTTTCTTAAATAGACGAGGCTCTAAATGCTTACTAAACGGAAATCAAAATAACCTCTTAGATTCAGCAAGTCCAAAGACTTGATAGTAGACGAGCTCTATCTGCCACGTCACTAAACGGAGATCTTTATAACTCATTGAGGTATAGCAAGTCCAAAGACTTGATAGATGAGAGGATATGCCACGTCATCAGACGAGCAAAATAAATTGTTGAAACAGACTTGGTCTCACATATAACTAAGTAGACGGAGTTTTTAAAGTAGATGAGCTCCATCTTCAAATAAATAAATACAATCCGAATCTCTTGAATTTATTTCAAATGATTGATATTTATTTCAATAGAATATTTGTTCTTCACATTTGTTTTATATGCTTTAATGTTTTACCTTGTTATAAAAGAAACATAGTACCATCAAGAAATGCAAAAAGCAGAACCGTATAATGAGATACTGCAAAACAATATGTACGATGACAACATTATGGCTGGAAAAAGCTGGATTGTACACAAAGGAGAAACAACAAGTTCTCAAGCTACAATACTCATAGCAGTGAGCCTCCAATTTCATGTTACCTCGATAACCAAGAGTACTATTCAGCTTGCCACAATCAAGCTATCAGTCATAACGGATATCATGCATTAAATGATATCTTTAAACGGGTTTATTCAAAATAACCGTTGAAGAAATACAAGTGAAGAAGAAGGTCGCTATAAATAGAAGACCTGAGATACTGAAGAACAACACTTGCCTGCACAACCTTGCTAGCTCAACTTTTTGCCAATCGATAATCACTCATTCTAATATTATTTCAAGAGCAAGAGTCTGTATTCTTTAGTTTGAATATTGTGAAAATATTCATCTGATCTTAAACTTGCATATCCTCACACATAGTGAGTTAAAAAGATCAAACGTTAAATCTCTTTGTTAGAGTTAGAGCCTGAAGAGGCTTGGTAAGAAAGAAATATTTGTAAGCTTGGCGATGTGTTGAATACTTGGTTGTAATCTATTTTGGAAAATAATGGAGAAAAACCTTCAAGTAGAAGGGACTGGACGTAGCTCTTGATTGGAAGAGAGTGAACCAGGATAAAACATCTTGTGTTAATCTTCTACTCCTAAACTTTTACAGCTTTATTTGTTTCTTCCTAACTGAGGGGTTTTGATATTGATTTTGTTAAAGATTTTTAAAAGATCTATTTCTTTGCGGTTGCTTCTGATTTTAATCTTCTTGTGTGCAAAAATTGTTTTAAAGGTTGTTTTCGAAAATTATTAACAAACACAATTCAACCCCCCCCCCCCCCCCCCAACTTCTTGTGTTTGCTTGTGTCAACTTCACAAAACACATTGAGAAAAGTTCAAAAACAATTTCCTAATTAAATATTTAACATATTCATAAAAATAAAAAGTATTGCTCAATCAATAAATAAAAAAAACCTGACAGTGGCTGCTCCTCCTGGTAGTGGTGGTTACTGTGGTGGCTTGGATGGTAGATGATTTATGGAAATTGTGCTCCTCAAAAAATAGCTATCAAAGTACTTAGTCAAACTACTTCAGCTTCAAATTGTCAGAGAAATTGGAGTACTTTTAGCTATATCCTTACAAAGACAAGAAATAGACTAAAATATCATAGATTGCGGAAACTTGTCTTTACGTTTTATAATATGAAGCTGAAAATGAGACACACTATGAGGAGAAGCCAAGAACATATTGAAAATGGTTTCAACCCTATTAATCTTGATTATATATTTCAGGAAGATCCCTTATCTCCATGGCTTGAGGAGAGAGAAGTGCCACTGTTGGATGGAGTGCAAAATTCAGAATGGCTCCCTATTGATTCTGACGATGATAATAAGGGAGAAGGTGGTGGGGATGATTTAGACACAAGTGAAACACCAAGTCAAGGTGGTGGTAGTGGTGGCTTAAGTCCACCAAGTAATAATTGTGGTAATGGTAGTGATAGTGATGGTGGTGGTAATACAGGACAAAGTCAAGGAAGAGGTGAAGGGTCATTCCATTCTTTTCAAGAAGAGCCATATTTCAGACGTGATCAAAATCTCATACTTGACTTCACACAATATAGGAGGGATGAAAACCCTTCTGATGATGGAATTGGTGGTAGCAGTAGAGGTGGAGCAGATCCTAGGAGAAACAGAAGGTAAAATACTATGTTGGATGATTCTTCCTCATCTAGTGTTGCACAATCCTATGGTGATTTTGGTGTTGTGGCGTCATCCGATGGTAGCCAAGGCAACTATCCACCGTATTATCAACATCCTTCTTACATGTCACATGGTTATTATCCATCTATGCCAATCCCATCATATTATCAGCCTCCAATAACTTACCAAGAGTGTTATGGCCCTTCATCAAGTTTTTCCTATGACCAACAACAACAAGGGGAGCCACCAAGAAGTTCAGGGTTTTTTGATTATGAATTTGGAGGTACAAAAAATTATGATAGTCAAAATGATAGTGGTGGTGGTTATGATCCTCCACGTTATTCTACCATGTGGTGATTGGTGAGGTTTGCTTGAACTTTGTTAAACATATTAGTAGCGTTTGAATTATTTATGTTGAGGACTTGATGAAAATATTAATCATGCATGGACTTTGTTGAGTATGTGACTAGCTATTGATTTATTTATGTCAATGTACTAAGACATGTATAATATTAGTAGATAAATTCTAATTTATTGATATTTAAACATAGTGTAATTAATTTTGTTTACTTTGGATATCTCATAATAATGGGGAAAAAAATAAACTATAAGCTATTATTATAGTACAAAAAAATAGATAATTTTTGTATAATTTGTGCAAAGTTGTGATCACATCACGTCACAACGACCGCAATCCACATCGCAACATCCGCAATACCCGTGATTGCGAAAACCGCAATGCGACTGAAATCGTGACTACGACCGCGATTTAAAACCTTGCTCCTAATATAAAATGGGTCGACTACTTTTCAGGGGTTGCTCAATAATTCACAATAAAATTACGAAAAATGTTTTTGTTTAACCTTGTAGCTTGTTTTAGCTTTAGGTTGACGTGTTATTACAAGAATTGTTCTTTACACATAGAAAATCAAATACGAACCTGGCAGAAAAAGAGATCCTGGACTATATGATGGGAAGGAAAAGAGGAAAAGAAAAAAAAAAAGGTGAATGTGAATATGTGATGAAAGTTCTATAAATTGTAAGGGGTCTCCCGTGGAAATAATAGAACTGTAAAATTACATCTCGCTAAATTTAACTGGTTTACTATTCCCCATGACAATATTCTTAAATGTGAGTTTGGCATATCCTATCAATAGGAGACGAATTAACTTAAGAAAATCATTGTGTTAGCACCAAAAAATTGTTGGGATGGATCAAGTATTGTGCCATTTAGCTAAAGGGTAAAAAATTTGGTAAGCACCTCAAGGATATCTGAACTAGATCTGCTTTCTTTCATTTTTCAAGGTTCCCAAAGGTATAATTTCTAACATTGAATCTCTCTTTAAGAGTTTTTTTATGGGGCGGGACAAAGGGTAAACCAAGGTTTTTAAAACCGGATTGATCATTGAACCGGTGCCTTCACCGGTTCAAGGTTTAATGATTCAATCATGGTTGAACCGTGGTTGAATCGTTAATAATTAAATAATATTTTTTTAAATATTTTAATATAATATATTAATAATATTAACATAAATTTAAATACTTATTATTTTAATCATTTCTGTAAAGTATATAACATAAGTTTTGTTAATAACAGGGGCGTGGGTTGAATTCTTAGCCCATTACTATATTTATTCATTAAAAGTATTATTATTATTATATTATAATTATAATTATAATAATGTGGATGGAGAAGGAAGCTGGTTGTCGTGGTTCGCCGGTGAAACATCGTTGGAGTACCAAGCTGGAAAGTTTGATCTCTCAGTATCCCTTATTTGATCTCTCACTGAAGAACCTCCTGTGAAAACGGTAACCAAGTAAGAAAACGATGAAGAAAGAATGAATTCTCTGTGATCTGTCGTGATCACAGCAGAACAAAACAATGGAAGAACCTGAAACTTGCACAGCAAGGTATCGCGAAAAAGAGAGAAACCCAATGTGAATTTGAGTGAATGATTGAAAAGATTCATTCAACTAACTAAATACAAACACTAGCAAGCTATTTATACAAAGGCTAACCAAAGCAAAAGAGGCTAACAGAAGAGAAACAGAAAAACAGAATTCTAACTAACAATAACTAACATTAACTACTTCTAACTAAAATAACAGCTGGCGATAGATACATATGGTTAACACCCCCCCCCCCCCCCCCTAAGCTGGGGCACACAAATTGAGAAGTCCCAGCTTGGAATGAATGTGAGTGAAGTGTTGAGGACAAAGGGGCTTGGTAAGTGTGTCAGTCAATTGTAGTGATGATGAAATAGGAAGGAGTTTGATGAGGCCCAAAGCACATTTCTCCCTTACAATGTGGCAATCAAGCTCTATGTGCTTGGTTCTTTTGTGGAAAACTGGGTTGGCAGCTATGTGCATGGCCGATTGATTGTCACAATAGATGACTGCTGGGGAGATAAAAGGGATGTGAAGATCTTGCAGCAAATAAGTGATCCATTGGACCTCACAAGTGGTAGCTGCCATAGCCCTATATTCGGCCACACAGGAGCTTCTAGAAATAGTGCTTTGTTTCTTGGATCTCCAAGAAATGAGGGAGGATCCAAGATAAATGCAGAAGCCTGTGATGCTCCTTCTTGTATCTGGACATGTGACCCAGTCACTGTCGCTGTAGGCCTTTAATTGGAGTGTAGAATTCCTAGGCATGAATAAGCCAAGTCCAGGTGAGCCTTTGAGATACTTAAGCACTCGAGTTGCTGCAGCATGATGAAGATTAGTTGGTTTTGCCATGAATTGAGATAGTTGTTGGACTGCAAAGGCAATATCAGGGCGAGTTGTGGTGAGATATAGGAGCCTTCCAACAAGTCTTTTGTAACCTGTGGCATCATCAAGAGGATTTCCATCATTTTGGCTTAAGTGAACCTTACTGTCCATAGGTGTGGTGACTGGCTTGCAGCCAAGAAGACCAGCATCAGAGATTAGTTCCAGGGCATACTTCCTTTGGTTGATGGAAATACCAGCTTTGCTTCTAGCAAGTTCTAGGCCTAGTAAAAATTTAAGATCTCCTAGATCCTTAATTCTGAACTTGTTATCAAGGGATGTTTTGATAGAATTAATTTCTGAAGCATTATTTCCTGTCAGTATCACATCATCAACATACACCAAAAGAGCTGCGAAAAACTGGCCAGAATGTTTGACAAAGAGGGAATAGTCACTTCTGGATTGGTGATAACCAGCCTCAATTAAGAAGGAAGACAACTTGGCAAACCATTGCCTACTGGCCTGTTTATAAAGAGATTTCTGTAACTTGCATACTTGGCCAGGATGTGCAGCATGTAAGCCTGGTGGCAGAACCATATAAACATCCTCAACTAAGTCTCCATGCAAGAAGGCATTGTTGACATCCAGATGTTTCAGTAACCAGCCATTGATGGATGCCAATGATAGGACAAGTCTTACTGTTGTCATTTTGGCAACAGGAGAGAAAGTGTCCAGATAATCAACTCCTTCAGTTTGAGTGTAGCCTTTAGCTACTAATCGAGCTTTATACCTTTCTATAGAGCCATCTGCTCTATGTTTAATTTTGAAGACCCATTTGCAGCCTATTGGTGCCTTTCCTTTTGGAAGATCAATTAAGGACCAGGTTTCGTTCGTTGCCAGAGCCAGTAACTCAGCTTGAATGGCTTGCTTCCAGCAATCATGTTTAATGGCCTGAGTGTAGCTTTGAGGTTCAATCTCAGAAGAAACAGAAAGAACAACAGATTTGTGAGAAGGAGTCAATAAATCATAAGAAAGATAAGACTGGATTGGATATGATACATTTCATGATGATTCAGTATCGGTTTTAGTGCATCCAGCTGCAAGGTTGCAGTGATAATGTTGTAAATAAGAAGGTGCCTGTCCGTGTCTAGTAGACCTTCTAGTTGGCTGAGATAATGGTGAACTGGGAATGGAGGTTTCAATGGAAGGTGAATTCTATGGAGAAGCATTATGTAAATGGTGAGGTGAAGGAGACTCTAGCCTAGAATGTGAGACAGGTGTGGACTGAGACTCTGTGGGAGAAGGAATATCACAAACCATTGGATCAATGCCTTGTGATGTAGGGAAAGGACATGGCGAATTAGACTGGATGGACTCAGTGTTGTTGTTGTGAAGGAAAGGAAAAACAAGTTCATGGAAAATCACATTCCTTGAAACAAAAAGTTCTCTGGTTTTTAAGTTTAATAGGATGAAGCCTTTGGTTCCTGCCTTAAAGCCTAGAAAAACACATTTGTATGCTTTTGGCATCTAGTTTGGTTTGAGATCCTGCGGGTATATTGGCAAAAGAGAGACAGCCAAATACCTTTAGGTGAATGAAATCAGGTGGTTTTCCATGCAATTTCTCAAAAGGTGAAAGTTTATTAAGGAGAGGAGTGGGAAGCAAGTTGATTATGTGAACAACATGTGCAATGGCATATGTCCAGTAAATTTTAGGGAGTTGGCTTTGCAACATCGGAGCTCTAGCTACATTTAGGATGTGTTGGTGCTTCCTTTCAACAATTCCATTATGTTGGGGAGTATATGTGCAAGTGGTTTGATGAACAATGCCATTGACAGAATAATATTCTTTCATGTAAAATTCAGGACCATTATCACTGCGGATGGTTTTAATTTTGTAAGAAAACTGCCTTTCTATCAGAGTGACAAAATTTTGTAGAAGTTTGGATGCTTCTCCTTTAGTTTTCATTAAGAATATCCAAGTGAATCTTGTAAAGTCATCTACTATACTAAAGAAATATCTATGACCATGAACAGATACAGTAGGGAAAGGTCCCCAAATATCAACATGTATCAGATCAAAGGAATGAAAAGAGGTGGAAGTGCTAGTGGGAAACAGTACAGTCTTATTCATATCAATAGAGGGAACAGTACATTGAATAGTTTTTACACAATCAATTGAGGCATGTGCTAACCTAAAATGCCAGAGACTGGACTGAGGAATATTGACAGAAACAGAATTTATTGAAACATAACTAGAAAAAGGTCTACTGGTGCACATAGGCATCTTCAATATGTAAAGTCCATTTTGCACTTTAGCTGTACCAATCATCTTCAATGTAGCCTTCTCCTGAATGTGACAACACTGAATCAAAGGATATGACATATGGCATACAAGAAGTCAGTTTAGTGACAGAAAGAAGATTATAGGAGAAATGAGGTATGTACAGAACATCATGAAGAACAAAATCATTGGAAAAGACAATGCTTCCTGAATGGCATGCAAGAACATCATTTCCGTTTGGAAGTTTCACCCTAATTGGTCTAATTTTATGATAGGATGAATAAAAAAGGAGATTATAACAAATGTGGTCAGTGGCACCACTATCCATTATCCAAAGGCTAGAACCAAATGAATTGTTACCTGGATCATGTGTGGAAGAGGCTTGTGTATGTGATGTTGAAGACATCACAAGATCTTGATCCGATTAGGCGAGGGTAAAGATTTTTGTGATTGTTGTAGCAAACTCAATAAGCCTTGATACTGTTCAGCAGTGAAACTGAAAATGGACCTGTCCTGATCTTCCTTTTGGAAAGTACCAATCTGTTCATTGTTTTCAACATCATCACCTTCTACAAAGATTAATCGAATCGATTCTCCCTTGATTTCGAAACTGAAAATTAGGTGGGAATCCATGTTTTTTATAGCAATTATCAATAGTATGCCCTAGTTTTCCACAATAAGTGCATTGTTTTCCATTGCCTCTTCCACCTGAATTTCTATTGAAATTTCCATTGCCTCTTCCATTACCACGGCCATAACCATAGTTATTGTTTTCTCTACCAACTGCTGCAATCAATTTTGGCTCATCATGATCACAAACAATTTGCCTTTCTTGCTGAATTATCATTGAAAAAACCTCATGCTCTGAAGGAAGTGGCTTCATGAGCATGATCTGTGACCTAACTGCTGCATAAGGTTCATTCAACCCCTTCAAGAATCGAATTACTCGATCTTGATTCCTATAGTTTTGAACTTTCACAAGAGCATCGCATGAACATTTTACTTGACAGCTACAAGTAGGTAATGGTCTATAATTGTCTAATTCATCCCAAAGGATCTTCAACTCAGTGTAATAATCAGTTACACTATACTCACCTTGCTTTAATGCAACAATCAAATCTTCCAAATCCGAGATTCGGAAAAGATCCCCTTGAGAAAACCTTGTTTTGAGTTCTTTCCAGATATTACAGGCTGCATCATTTCTGAGAATGCTTCTCCCAATTGAAGTTGAAACTGCACCAATTATCCAGCGAACAACAAGATTATTCGCTCTTCTCCAATCGGAATACAATGGATCTGTCTTCTCTGGTACTGGAATTTTTCCATCAATGAAACCTATCTTGTTCTTTGTGATCAAACTCATCTCCATGGAACTCGCCCACTGATGATAATTTTGCCTAGTCAAAACTTCAGACACCAGAACAATTGAAGGATTTTATGAAGGATGAACATAGTATGACGAAGATTCATCCACACCAGACCTTGAACCTCCGCCTGATCTATTGTTAACGATGGAATTGTTTTCAGCCATGAATGTGCACCAACGTAGCAGAGCTCTGATGAATCAGATCTCTGATACCATGTGAAAATGGTAACCAAGTAAGAAATCGATGAAGAAAGAATGAATTCTCTGTGATCTGTCGTGATCACAGCAGAACAAAACAATGGAAGAACCTGAAACTTGCACAGCAAGGTATCGCGGAAAAGAGAGGAACTCAATGTGAATTTGAGTGAATGATTGAAAAGATTCATTCAACTAACTGAATACAAACACTAGCAAGCTATTTATACAAAGGCTAACCAAAGCAAAAGAGGCTAACAAAAGAGAAACAGAAAAACAGAATTCTAACTAACAATAACTAACATTAACTACTTCTAACTAAAATAACAGCTGGCAATAAATACATATGGTTAACACCTCCATGGACAGAAGTCATTTTCGAAATTTTTTTGAATAAAAACCTTATCCCGAGCGAACCGGTTCAGATCGAACTCAAGCCGGTTATGACCGGTTTAGCGGTTCTTGTACCGGTTCCTTGTAAGTCTGGTTTTGGGGGCCAAACAAACTGGCTTAGTTTCTGGTTCCCGGTCGGATCGATACGGTTTTAACTACCTTGGGGTAAACACAAAATACAGTGGGTTGTGTGAAACAATTTTACAAGGTGGGAGAAGAGAGTGGGGTGGCGCTTAGAAATCCACAGGGTTTCAACTTCTTTTAGGGGAGTGGTTATGAAGTCAGATAGTCATGCATTGTGGGTGAAGGTTCTTTTTGATAAATATGGGGTGACAAATGGTGGTGTAGGTCTAGGGGAGGAGGAAGGCTTCAAAATGGTAGGTAAATGTTAATTCTTTGGAGATGGGGTCTCAGGGTTTTGTGTTGATTGGTTTAAGAATTCAATCAAAAAATGTGTGGGTAATGGGGAAAATACATATCCATGGTTGGATATAGGCCTTGTGTCTTCAATTCAATAGGTTATATAGATAGATTGGTTGTAAATAAAAGTGTTAATGTCTCTAATTTGGGAGAGTGGTCTGGGGGTATATATGGAGGTGGAATTAGGGGTGGAGACGTGAGTTATTTCAATGTGAGGAGGAGTTGTTGGCATATTTGGAGAGGACTTTACGTGAAGTTATGGTGTCAACCTAATGTCTTTGGTCTTTTTATTCAGTTAAGTTGGCTTGCCAGGTTATCATGAGTCTTCATATATAGAACTGTTCCAGATCATTTTTTCAAGTGCTTGTGGTCTAAACGAGTCCCATCCAAGGTGTCTAGTTTTGTATGGAAAAACTTGCTCAAAATCGGATACCTTCTCTTCTGAATCTAGCAATGCGAGGTGTGATTGAAAGGTCTCAGTGAAAACTCAGCGAATCATCTTTTCTTTTGGGTTTTGACCAAACTGGGTTCCTTTTAGAAACTATTTACCAGTTTAGGGTTATTCTGAAACTATTTATCAATGGGGGGTCGTTTTGAATATTTTATTATTTTTCGATCTGACGGGTCAAAGGCGCCACTGCAGATGACGCCTACACTTTTTATAAAAAAAAAAAAATCAAAAGGGGAGGCGCCAAATGCAGTGGCGCCTCTGCCCCCTCCCCTACGTACCTGCTAGCTATAGTAGTGCACTGTAGCGCTACTGTAGCAGCACTTTTTTTATTTTGACTTTTTTAAAAAAATAAAAATTTTATTTCTAAAAAAACTCATTCACCAGATAATGAACTGAATTCACCAGATATTTGTACCCGATTCACCAGATATTTACACATACTTAACCAAAAAAATTTATTTCTCAAAAAACCCATTCACCAGATATCTAAACTGGTAAATAGTTTCTAAAAGGAATCCAGTTTGGTCAAAAAGCCGAAAAAGAAAGATAGCAGAACGAACGTGTAGAAAAAGAAAAAGAAAAAGAAAAGGGGAGGTGAACCTGTCGTGTGCATGCACTTGTTTTTCTTGTTGGCAAACTAATGAGTTGACCATGTTTAATCCTCTGATCCTAATAAATGAATCCCTTCCTGATCAAGCAACCAACCAACAAAATAAATAAAATAATAGAAAATAATAAAATAACCAATAAAACAGACAAAATAATAAAATAATTGAAATAAAAAAAATCCCAAATATTTGTGAGTCCGCCACCTCAGCAATACAGGAGGCATAAAAAATTAATAGCAATAACAATTTACACCAAAAAACATTCGCTGCCTTCTTCCTACAGAGAGAGGAAGCTTTTTACTGAACTGAACAAAATACAAAGAGAAAAATGTTCGCGGAAGAGAATGGTCTGAAGGGAGACCTAAGGCTCCCAGCCATCTCCCAAGCAAGGAACTGATCTCGGTTTTTTGACCAAACTGGGTTCCTTTTTGATAAAGTATCTATATAAAAAAAAAAGTAATAAAAAAAATCTCGTAATAATGAGTAGCAAATAATATCGCGGTAGGCATAAAAAAATAATAGCAATAACAATTTACACTAATAAATATTCATCAATTATTACAGTAGTAAAAAAAATTTATTTGGTGAGAGCATTGCAGAAAATCTCCGGAGTGAAATTAAGAAAATGGGTTTACCTGAGATGAATATTCCTTGATCCTGTCGCTGATGGTTCCGTCTAAAGCTCTCTCAGCAAGCTCATAATATACAGTATTGCCTTCGGGACCACTAACTTTGTCCTTCTGTAAGTACCTACCACTATCTTGATAAATGAGTATTTCTGCATGTGGGCAAGAGTCACATACAGAGGTTTGCTTACAACCATTTTGCCATTCATCTCCAAGAGCTACCACACAATAAAGGGAAAAGAAATCATTTTTAAAGTAAAAAACCATTGACTATTTTCAACATGAAAATACCACCTACTTACTGACTCACGGATGCCTCATAGGGAGTTGAGAATGCAACAAATCCTGATCCTCGACTTATGCCATTGGGGTCTCTCATAACCTTTCAAGTAAAAAATATATAATCTAGAGTGACCTCTTGACAGAATAATTAATTAAATATAATTCTGTAATTAATATTATAAACAAATTTTTAAATTTTATGTCGTTTATTATATTATAATTTCAAGAGGTCACTCTCATTATATTATATATAATACAAGAGAAACGGCGGTGTCTCCATAATCAGGTTAGGTATGTGCAAATATCTGGTGAATTCAGTTCATTATCTGGTGAATGGGTTTTTTTAGAAATAAAATTTTTATTTTTTTAAAAAAGTCAAATAAATTTTTTTGGTTAAGTATGTGTAAATATCTGGTGAATCGGGTACACATATCTGGTGAATTCAGTTCATTATATGGTAAATGGGTTTTTTTGAGAAATAAATTTTTTTGGTTAAGTATGTGTAAATATCTGGTAAATCGGATACAAATATCTGGTGAATTCAGTTCATTATCTGGTGAATGATTTTTTTGAGAAATAATTTTTTTGGTTAAGTATGTGCAAATATCTGGTGAATTCAGTTCATTATCTGGTGAATGGGTTTTTTTAGAAATAAAATTTTTATTTTTTAAAAAAGTCAAAATTCAAAATTTTAAAAAAAAAGTGTTGCTACAGTAGCGCTACTGTAGCTAGCATGTACGTAGGGGAGGGGGGAGGGGGGAGAGGCGTCACTGCATTTGGCGCCTCCCCTTTTGATTTTTTTTTATTTATAAAAAGTGTTGGCGCCTTTGACCCGTCAGGCCGAAAAATAATAAAATATTCAAAACGACCCTCCATTGATAAATAGTTTCAGAATAACCCTAAACTGATAAATAGTTTCTAAAAGGAACTCAGTTTAATAAAAACCCATTTTCTTTGAATGTGACCTGGCAACTCGGGAGTGGGCAAGATGCTTGAATTGGCGGGGGACTTCAAACAACTTTCATTGGTTAGAGTATTTATTCATCAAAAGTAGATGTTGTGTTTTGTCTTTTGTGCTATTTATTTTCTAAACAATCAAGTCCAATCACTTTTGGATGCCCTCGTATCAAATTTAATGGTGGGAGTATTCACTGTATCAATTTAATTAGTTCATACTATGAATATTTGTTCTTGACCCCTCATATCAAATTTCTAGCTTCGCCCATGTGTATCACGACCCAACTTTCTTCTATTGATACCAACTTTTCCAAGCATAAAAAGTTCAACCAAGATTGAGTATAATCCCAAGATTATGTTTCTATTTTTCTTAAACTATAATAACTCGTATTCTTTTGGTCCGAAACCCTTGATATTCGGAAAACACACCGGGCTCCAACTTTAAGGAAATAAATTAGTTCTCACAACATCTATTTTTTCATTCACGAGACTCAAATCTTAGACATTGTTGAAGGGAAACAAAGCTCATTGTCACTTGAACAATATGTGTTGGTTTATTAACTCAAATTTTTAATATTGTTTTAAGAACTGTTTGACTATCTACTGTGTTAAAAAAAACATTTGTATGAATGTTTTACCAACTTTCATATTATAGAGTCCCGGGCTGTACAACAACTAGCAAAGATTTTGGTCTTGATAGAACCAATTTGGTCATAAACCAATGCGAGATAAATATTACAATAATGCGAGTTTGGATTTTCGTCTCCAAATCGTAAGGCGTACAAGGATGAATAAGAGAGTAATTTGCAAGTGCCAGACATAATCGAGATTAATAGAAACCTCGTCCTAAACAACCCTAACTTTTGCATCCCATCTATTTCCACTTTGCTTTCTTCCTCTGCTTATTTTTCTTTATTTCACTTTTATTTTATGTTTAATCATAGTACGTTTCTCTTTCTCTCTTCCTTGTTTCCCCTTAACAAGGTGCCCGAATTCATGAAGCCCAAAAATCCATAAAAATAAATTCTAAAGTGAAAACAAAGAGTAATGATAATCTCGTACCTCTTCCCCCCCCCACACTCCTATTTACATCATCAAGGTCACAATCGTCAATCACCACCGTCGGTTACCACCGTCGGCCCTAAATGTATCCATTAACCAATATACATGACCAATACGAATTTGTATATCATTAATCACAAACTTTCATGTACTAATTTTTTAATCACTTTACACATAATTAATAAAGTAAAATTTTGGGGTTAATCATGTGTATTAGTTGATTAATGAATACATTCACGATTAATGTTTAATCCATTGATCATCCAATTCATGTGATTGACCATAAATTTATACATCATTGATCAAAAGTAAAAAGAAATATTAAAAAAAAACATGGTTAATGGTGTTGTGATTAATCATCTATGTTAGTTAGTTAATGTATACATTTGTAATTGCTGCGACCTCCCGTCACCACAGCCAGTTATCCCTACGATGACTGCTGCCGCCACTGCCACTCCATCGCTAAGCCAACATTTCTTTTTTTCTTTTTTTTGGCTAAATTACACTTTTGGTCCCCAAATTATTTTTCAATGTTCAATTTGGTCTCCAAGTTTTTAAAATGTTCATTTTGGTCCCTAAGTTCCTAAAACTTATTCAATCGAGTCCTTCCATCAAGTTGACTAACGGACATGGACGTTGACCCCAAAATAATGGTCCCCAAATTGTTTTTCAATGTTCAATTTGGTCTCCAAGTTGTCTTTCAATGTTCAATTTGGTCCCCAATTCCGGTGGATCAGACGGGGTCAACGTCCATGTCCGTTAGTCAACATGACGGAAGGATTCGATTGAATAAGTTTTAGGAACTTAGGGACCAAAATGAACATTTTAAAAACTTGGGGACCAAATTGAATATTGAAAAACAATTTGGGGACCAAAAGTATAATTTAGCTTCTTTTTTTTTATAAGCAATGGTAGTTGAATATATTAATAGAGTATAAGGTGTACTCTAGGCAAAGGTACAAAGTTTGAACTAAGCCAACATTTCTAAATTGAGTTTTTAAAAAGGGTGATGTGGATTTTTGTGGGTTTAGAAATAGGTGATATAGAAAAACGGGTGATGTGGATTGATGGTAAAAATTGGTGTTGGAAGAATGTAAGGTAACGATTTTCCCATTAAGTGTAGCAGGGACTTGCTACCATAGTGATAAAGGCTACATTGTGTGAACTAACTTCCTCAAAAGCTTAAATTATTAGGTAAAAACATGTATTTTTTTTTTATTTATTTTTATCTCTAATACAACATACTCTCACGCAAGAATCCTCTGAGTATGAATGGTGAATTATGTGTATGTCCTTCATACACGGCTGAAATCCAAATTTAAATTTGAAGAATGGGACGGCAAAGATCCAAATCTAAACTACTTGGTTATTTCTGCTCTGATAGAAAGTGAATGCACATGAATGGGTTTTATTTTAAGATTCATGGCTTTAGCCTTTTAGGCTAATACTTTTTCACTAACCAACTTTCTCTCCAAGCTTAGTTTGGGGTTTTTGGAGAGAATGAAGTGGACGGCGAATTCTACGGTGGACCACCTTGATAGGTGGTACCACCGTTCACAAGTGACCTTAACCATTAGATTTATGTGGATCATAGTAATATCGTGCACCCTCCCGCATTGAATTTTTTTCCTCTTCCTCATTCTTCTCTTCCCTTCTCCCGATCTGCCCCCGCCATCTTCTGCCATCCACCTAGCATCACCCCTGCAGTCTTCCACCGCACCACGCCGTCGCCATCCGCTCCTCTTAAGATCAGGTTACTGGTTGTTCCGAGGACAAGGAACGTGGTTGTTTCGAGGCGACAGAGCTCATTGGTTACTGGTTGGGCACGGAGGAGCCATGGACGACGATGAAGTGCGGCAGATGGCACGGCGGCTGTGACTCGCTACATGGACGCAGTGCTATACGGTTATGCGTTGAGGAAGGGTGGAAGTCGACGGCATGACCTCGAAGTGGCAGCATGGCGCGATGGTCGGAGACACGTGATAGGGCTCATTTTGCGGTGGAGGTCAAATAAGTTCATATTTGAGGTAGTCTCAACCATCCTCTTCTTTTGCCCGCATGATTCGACTCATCAATGGAGGAGGAGGAGGAGGAGTTCCTTGTCCTCTACGTCGCCACCTGCTCCTCTGCGTCAAAATAAGGACTGGGCGTCTTCCACCTCTCTCTTATCCACTCCCACCATCATCACCCGCTCCTCTTCCAGGCCAACCACCACATCGACGACAAGACGTGGTTCGGGTTCACCAATCTTATGGAGGACCTCCTCGTAGAGGAGAAAAACCTCGTGGACTCCATGGAGCAGAACCAACACTACTAGAAATCCAATTTTTAGTGACCGATTTTAGAGACCGAAAATATTCGGTCACTATAGAGACCGATTTGGAGACAGGTTTCATACACTTTTGATAAAAAAATAGTTGGTCTCTAAATCGGTTGCAAATATATTTTAGTGACCGAAATAGAGACCAATTAATTGAATAAAATTAGAGACCGAAATATTGGTCACTATATTGATAAATAATTTAAATCACATTAAACTAAAATAAGAAGTTGGAAATTAGAGGCCGGTTATTTGAATAAAATTATAGACCAAAAAATCGGTCAGTAAATTGCTAAATAATTAATTCACATCAAAATAAAAATAATAAATTGAGGATTGGAGACCGAAATAGATACCGGTTATTTGATTAAAATTAGAGACCGAAATATCGATCACTAAAATGTTAAATAATTTAACTCACAACAACAACAACAACCAAGATCCCACTAGGCGGGATCGGCTACATGGATCATACGACGCCATAATGTTCTATCATGAATCATGTTAATAGTTAAATCATTGGCCTCTAAATCTTTCTTAATAGTTTCTCCTATAGTTTTTCTTGGCCTACCTCTGCCTCTAGCTATTGGATTGCCATTCACCTGGTCCACTCTCCTTACTACATAATCTAAAGGTCTCCTCCATACATGCCCAAACCACCTAAGTCAAAATTCAACCATCTTTTTTACAATAGGTGTTATCCCAACTCTCTCTCTAATGCTATCATTCCTAATCCTATCACGTCTAGTTTTTTCGCTCATCCAGTGCAACATCCTCATCTCTGCTACATTGATTTTACTCTCGTGTTAATTTTTTACCACCCAACACTCCGTCCCATACAACATCACCGGTCTAATAGTTGTACGGTAAAATTTTCCCTTTAGCTTAAGAGGTACCTTTTTATCACGCAAAAAACCCGAAGCTTTACTCCATTTCGACCACCCTGATTGAATCTGATGGTTTACATCTCCCTCAATTTCTCCGTCATTTTGTATAATAGACCCAAGATATTTAAACCATGTGACTTGTGGTATGTTGTGGTCTCCAACTTTCACCTCTAAGCTAGAGGTTTTTCGCCTTTTGCTAAACTTACATTCCATATACTTCGTCTTGCTTCTACTCAAACGGAAGCCATGTACTTCTAAAGCTTGTCTCCAAGTCTCCAACCTTCCATTTATATCATCTCTCGACTCTCCAACTAGAACTATATCATCTGCGAAAAGCATGCATCGCGGTGCTGGCTCTTGAATGTGCTCCGTAAGTACATCCAAGACCAAGGTAAAAAGATAGGGGTTTAAAGCTGACCCTTGGTGCAGACCTATGGTTATTGGGAAATCTTCTGTGGCTCCACCCTGCGTTCTCACACTAGTCGTGGCCCCCTCATACATATCCTTGATAGCTCGAATATAGGTAATTCGAACACCTTTCTTTTCTAGGGCTTTCCACAAAACCTCTCTTGGCACCCTATCATACGCGTTCTCCAAATCAATGAAAGCCATGTGTAAATCTTTTTGATACCTTCTATATTGTTCCATCACTCGTCGTAGCAAATAAATTGCTTCCATGGTCGACCTTCCGGACATAAAACCAAATAATTTAACTCACACTAAAATAAAAATAAGAACTTGGGAATTAGAGACCGAAATAGAGACCAATTAATTGAATAAATTAGAGACCAAAACATTGGTCACTAAACTGCTAAATAATTAATTCACATCGAAAAAAAAAATAGAAGTTGAGGATTAGAGACAGAAATAGAGACCGATTATTTGATGAAAAATAGAGACCCAAAAAACCGATCACTAAGTTTTTTATATTAGAGATCAATTATTTGATTAAAATTAGAGACAAAAATTCGGTCACTAAATTGCTAAATATTGAATTCACATCAAAATAAAAATAAAAAAAAAGTTGAGAATTAGAGTATGAAATAGAGACCAAATATTATTTGAATAAAATTAGAGATAAAAAATCAATCACTAGATTTTTTAGATAATTAATTCACATTTAAACAAAAATAAGAAATTGAGGATTTAACACTGAAATAGAGACCGATTATCATTTGAAAAAAATTAGAGACCAAAAAATCAGTCACTTAATAATTTAATTTACATTAAAAATAAAAATAGCAATTTGAAACCAAAATAGAAACTAATTATTTGATTAAAATTAATGGTCGAAATATTGTTCACTAAGTTGCTAATTCAATATTGATTCCCTCCAAATCACCCAATGGCTAATTCACTTATTTTGAGAAATTTAAAATCTAAAATACCCTAGTCACTCAGACTTTTACTTAATCTTGAGCCATTCAGTCTCACTGTTCCCGTTTCACTCTCACCCCTATCACTCAGACACACGCGACGGTGTCGAGACCCACCCCACACGGTCACACCCACCCATCTTGTTGCGCCCGCCCTGCACCTCAGGGAGACGAAGTCACTATTGCTGGCTCGCTGCGTGCCTAAACCTGCACCTCAAGGAGACACCCATGACATCGTTGTTGCGCCTCTACTGTGTCGCCTCGCCGTCTCTGCACCTCACCGCTACCAGGTATCAACCATTTCAAGTTGTGTTTTTAATTTTAGGTCTTCTGTGAACCATACCCAAAAGCCTTTCAATCAGCGTTAATGTTCTTTTCAATGACTTTCAAATTTATGTATTTTACGTTGGGATGTATTTCATTGGTTAATTTCTAGTCGTCATTGTAATACTCTGAACTTCCATTTAATAATTCTTCACTATTTATAATTCTCAAATGATATACTGAACTTTCATTTAATAATTCTCCACTGTTTATATTCGTCAATTGCATATAGGGACAATTGCAGGAATTGCATACAGGGATCGTCTAATGCCTCATCACATGAATCTGTTAATAGTATGAAGGCTTTCTTTAATCGGGTTGTTTTTTAATGTAATTACTATTGGAACATTTATTTTACTTGGTGTTGATTTGATTTGAACATTTTATTGATGATTATCATTTAGAGCATATCAAATAACACTACAAATATGGCTCTTATAGTTTTTCATGTGCAATAGTACGTGGTTACATGTTCTTAATTTGTATTCCTCTTTATTCTATTTTAGACCAAGAAAGGATAAGACATAGGTGGATAGAAGATCAGAACATGTAAATGTAATGAATTCTAATCTTTTATCTCTACTTTGTTTTGGTGTTAGTTTGTTCTATTTTGGTCAGTTCTAACATATTAATTAGCCATATATTAGTGTTGACAGGATTAATTTACACACAAATTTGAAGAGTTCGTCCAAAAAGCATTTGTGCAAGGAACTCTTCCACCAAGTGAGTTAGATGTGTGGCATGATGTAGCTGGAATGAAGAAAGGGAGAATATATTGCCTTGGAATGGAATCCACTGTATCAGAAGGGAGGCCTTACTATCGTATAGCTCGTGTTCTTCATCAACTGATTCGGTACAAAGACATGAGCTTGAAGAATTGTGAAAAGAGATGGAAGAAGTTAGATACGAAAGAGATGAGCTGTAGAATAGAATTGCAAAGACTGAGAGGGCACATGAGCAGAACAACAATTGGATGCAAGCACTAATTGACTGCATGAATCGTCTGCCTAGGCCATATAGTATATCTGAAACTGATGATGAGGATGAGACACAATCATCGAGTGTAGAAGAGTGACAAATTTAATGTTTTACCGTTATTAATGACAAGTAAACCTTTCGTACTTAGTGTATTATTTAGTTCTTAGTTTAAAGTATTGAATCTATCGGTTAAATTCAAATATCATGCAATATGCACATTGACGTTTTTTATGAATTGACATGTTTTGTTATATATAATGTATTTAATATTAATGGTATATCAAGTTTAAGAAAATAATTAATATATTTATAATTAATTAATTTATCTGAACACAAAATGGTGACCCTTATTTGTGACTAATTTATCGAAAAAATTAATAGAATCGGACACTAAACCAATCACTAAAATCGGTGACTAAAAGTAGTCTTTAAATTCACTAATTCATACAACAAATCAGTCACTAAGCCTGGTCCCCAATTTGGTGTCTAAAATCCGTCACTAAATTGGTCACCAAAATCATAGTCCAAAATCGGTCACTAAATTGGTCGTTATAATCGGTGTCCAAGATCGGTCACTAAATCGATCATCATAATCGGTCTCTAAACCAATGTCTAAAATCGATCACTAAAATTAGTCTCTAAATCAGTGTCTAAAATCGATCACTAAATCAATCTCTAAAAAATCAGTCACTAAATTGGTCGCTGCGTATTAGCCACCAATGGTTTAGAGACCGAAAAAAATCGGTCTCGAATTCGGTCACTAAGTCATTTAGTGACCGATTTTCTTACTTTAGTGATCGATTTTTCGGTCTCTATAGACTGGATTTCTAGTAGTGCAGGTTGATAAAGATCGAGTTGTTGTTGAAGAGGGTCAGAAGGAGTAGATTGGGTGCTAGAGGGGAGGTGACTACCGGAGGAGGGGATGGAGGAAGAGGAAGAGGAGAGGGAAGAAGGGAGTAAAAGGGAAAATAATCTGGTGTAGAAGGTCTATTATTAGATATATGAACCTTTACGATCAAACGGCCAAGATTAAAACCATACTCGTGCACGGTGGTACCACTTATCAAGGTGGTCCACCGTAGAATTTGCCTGAAGTGGAATGGTTAATAATGAAGCGATTTAGAGTGGAGTGATAAAAGTATATCATTCCATTGTATGGGAGTTTTAATGAAAAATGGAGGGACATCTCACTTCAATGTTTGGAAATCACAATGGTAAGTAATGAAGTGGAGTGAATTACAAATTTTATTTCCAATACTACCCTTTTAATTTTTCATTGTTCGTGATAATGTTTTGCTTAGAAGGTTAAAATTGTAAATTTGTATTTAATAGTAAAAAAGAGGGAAGTGTTCCCTCCTAAACCCCCCAAATTGGAGGGTATGAAAAATAGAGGCTTTGAATGATTTGAAGTGGTTTGGCTTCCCATCCCCAACCATCGCACTCTGTTTTTTTTTTTAAATAAAAAAAAAACTCTCAAACAAATGGTCAAGGGATATTTATCATTCCACTCCATTACTAACAATCCCATCCCATCCTCCTAAACATAGCCTAAGTTGTTAAGTGAGTGAATACACATGAATGGATTTTATTTTAAGATTCATGGTTTTAGCAGTGTTATTTTGACCACAAAACAAGTTTGAGAGGAGGCATTTTACCCTTTAATGATAAATGCCTATATTTCCAAAAATAAATAAATTATGTTCGTTTCAGGAATGGATTCTCTCATGGTGGAGAATCACTTGGATTCTCTCATGTTGATATCTTCACCCTTAAAACATCCATCTCCCACTTTTTTATATTTTCAAGTTTGTCTCTTTTCTTTATTATTGATAGCTCGGATTTAATTAGACTCTCATGTCACATGAGAGAATCCATTCCCATTCCCATTCGTTTCACTCATTAATCAGGTAAGACAGCCAAAAATATCAAAGTGTCCAACTGACAACTATCCCAATATTAAATATCCTGAATAACCAAATTACAAGGTAAATCAGATTATGAAGCAAGCAACATACATGCAAAGGAAGTCTCTAACAATCCTAACTGCACTGGATGTCCCCCCACCCCTCACACCATCAAAAAGGGGGGCAATTGGCACAGGAAATAATCTATGGCATCTTCATTCTAACTAAGGAACTAAAAATATGAGGTACTCAAACAGAACCCAAACCTTTATTATATATGCTGGGTAGAAGAAATATGGACTTCTAAGAGAGTTGCGAGCTGATTGAGTATGTAATTGTCTGATTGAGGTATAAAAGCTTGCTAAATCATCAATTACCGGCATCTCGACTGTAGTACTGATCAAGAGTCTTTGCTGGTATACGATGAAGAAGCTCACGAGGGAAAATCCGAAGCAAAGTCCATGCAAGATCAAGTGACTGGAAGATATTGCGGGTGTCGTAAGCTCCTTGAGTCACAAACTTCCTCTCAAACTTGTCCAAAAATTCCAGATACAGCTGTTAATAAAAAAGAAAACAACTTTATTAGTACCACTTCAAGGACAATCTCACTTGTATCAAATAAAAATAAAAATATCCTAAGAGAAAAATATTAGAGACCAGGTCCTCAGATGAAAGTGCTTCTTCTCCAACCACAGCTTTCATTGCCTGTACATCCTTTCCAATGGCATAATTTGCATAGAGCTGTGAAGCAACAAAATAGCACCAATAAGATATTTTATAAACATAACAATAGCAATATGATAAACAAACAAAATCAGACCTGGTTGGACACATCAGCATGATCCCTTCGTGTCATTCCCTCACCGATGGCACTCTGCAGAGGCAACCAATGATGCATCATTAGAATGTGAACCTCATAGCGTACTTTCAAATTAAGACAGAAATTTCTCTCATTTGACAGCATCTTGACATCAAAATCAAACGAGATTAATCTAACCTTCATCAATCGAGACAGCGATGGAAGGACATTGATTGGTGGATATATCTGCCCAATACAAGAGAATTTGAATGTTTAGTTTCAGTCAATAGTAGAATCCACTTAAACAATGAATATTTTTGTAAGCAATTTACCAGGTTGTTTTAAACTGATTGGATACCTAACTAAATACATTAAGAACAGAGTAGATCATGGACAGAAAATGGCTGATTACATTTTATGTAAGAATGCAAAGATGAGTCATAATAAAAGTATAAAGATCTTACAGGTGACATATAAGTCAAAGTATTTCATCTTAAACTTAATGTGTCAACTGTAAAATAAAACCAAACCATTTCAAAAGATTTGTTAAAGCCATGAATTGAAAGGGTAAAAAGAGAATTCATCAGGGGAAACTGACAAACCTCTCATATTGCAATACTGAGTTGCATTCAATAACAACCAAACTGTCATGAATCAAATCTCCCAGAAGTTTAAGTTTTTGGGGAAAGGCACAAAATGGATTTATAATATCTCTATCAAGCCTCGTCATGCAAGAGCCCTTTGGGCTTGTAGCGCGGACAATGCACAGGGCCATTTTACCATGTGCTTATATTAAACTTTTATTTTAAAGAATAGGGGTTGCAAGGATCAAACCCATGACCACATAGTCACAGACATTGTGATACCATGTCATGAACAAACTCTCTAAAGCTTAAGTTGTTGGGTGAAAGCACACGAGTGGTTTTATTATAATCTCTAACAAAAACAAATTATGCTCTTATTTGTAATACCATGTATTAAATGTAAGGACCCATTCTGCACCAAATTCTCTCGTACTTAATTTTAATTCAGATTACAAGCCCAGCATTTTGTACAACCAAAAGCTTCAAAGTAACCCACCTGCCTGTTATGCAGCTGCCTGTCAATATATATTTGTCCCTCAGTGATATATCCTGTAAGATCAGGAGTTGGGTGCGTAATATCTGTACAGAAATTCCAGAAAGACGATCAGTCGGAATTTAGAGTGCATTATTCAGAATAGCTGATAAAGTTTAGCAATATTTCATCACCATCATTTGGCATGGTGAGAATTGGAATTTGTGTAATAGAGCCTTTTCGCCCCTCAATTCTTCCAGCGCGTTCATATATGGTTGCAAGATCGGTATACATGTAGCCAGGATACCCACGTCTTCCTGGTACTTCTTCTCGGGCAGCAGATACCTATAGGATACATAATTGATCAATAGTCCCACTGCCAATCACATTATTCGATAAATACTTAAATATTTTGAAGTTACTTCTTATACATCAAGAAAAAGAGAAATAGAGATAAGAAATGTCAACTAGCAGTTATTATTGAAGCCAAAAAAAATTTAGTAGACTTGCAAAGAAGTTATAATGACAATAGAATGATAAAAGCTGTAAAAGGTTTCATATCTCCCTTCTTTCCTTTTGTCGCCTCATTTTAAAACATTACAGTAGAAAGGTACATTACCTCACGAAGAGCATCAGCATAAGAACTCATATCTGTGAGTATCACAAGAACATGCTTGCCGCATTCATATGCCAAATATTCAGCAGTAGTAAGAGCAATACGAGGTGTGATGATACGCTCAATTGTAGGATCATTTGCCTGAAATAAATCACAGCAGCAGGGGAACAATTGTTTTCAGGGTCAGCTCCATGCAAATCATGAAATAAAAATTCAAATATTGCAATATGATCATCAGTACAAGAAATTACAATATGATCATTTAAATTTCATTCGTAAGAAACAAAAAATCTCATTCTCAATGGAAAGCCTTATGCTCATCAAATTACAATACGATCTTCCATATAAAATATTTTAAGGTCACACATCCACCAATTGGCACTTACTAAATTTTTCTTTCCAAATATTATAGGTGGTTTAGTTTAATGAGCCAAAAGATCAGTTCTGTACTAATCATGGACGTATTACCACTACATATATGTGCCAACATGTCAGATTTAAATACAACGAGAAAAACGTAATGATTTTTAGAATGTAAAGATTGTGTCATAATTGTAACATCCCAAATAAAAATAAACAATAAAAACAAAATATATTTTTGCTAAGTTCCAATTATAAGACAATATGGATACGAGGGCCATACTTTTCTTCTTTATCATTCTAAACTACACTGACGAAGTTACTGAAATTCGGAAGGCAAAAAAACAATAAACAAGGAAAAACAAAAGAATGCTTGCATGCTGGTTTTAAAGATTACCAGATTAAGGAAAAGGGTCACTCTCTCCATTGAGCCATTCTCCTCAAAGTCGCGTTTAAAAAACTGTGCAGTCTCCATGTTAACTCCCATAGCTGCAAACACAATAGCAAAATTGTCCTCACCTCCATCCTGTAAATTGATAAAGTTTGTTAAAAAAGCCACATTCTTCATCTTACACAGTGTAAAAGTAATGAGTTTAAATAAATGCATATGTAAAAAGCCACAAGTTAGACAGTCAACCAAGCAGAAATGCATATATTGCTTGCTTTAAATGTTTAATTATTCAGAGAAATCTTCGAATAGAGCAAACATTATAAAGTCCTCACTTATTGATAAGTTTGGCAATGGACCAGGTAGCAACGGTTTTTGCTTAACCCTACCCTGCCCCAAACCTGCTAAATTAGTGCCCTACCTGTCCATATTCACCCTACAGTTCTTGGAGGAAAAACCGAAATCTGCTTCTATAAGACATTTTAAAACCTGCACCGTACCATCCCCGCCTCATTCTTAAGAAGGTTTCAAACATAAATTTATACTAACATATCAATCACAATCTTAAAAACCAACCATGATCTCAAATTCAAAGATATGGGAATATTTCCACCACCACTATTACGACAAGAAATAATCAAGTAAATGAATAAATCTAAAAAATTAAGAACATAAGTAAGAACTAAGCGATAATTAAGAGATCTTTTTATATACAGGGTGAGGGGCAGGACGCAGCAGATTGACCCTAATGTCGCACCCAACAAGCCCTGCAATTAACAACCCTAACCCACCCCAATCCCCATTCCCCACAGATGCAGGTAGTGCTGGGGGGCGGGTTGAGTATCCGCGGGTAAGGTTGAAATTGCTAAGCTTATTGATGATATAGGTAACCAATATCCTACGAAAGACCAGTTTCCAGACACCATAAGTAAAACTGCTAAGGGTGATAATTAAGCAATAAAACCATTGATAAATACAGTTACAAGCAATGGGGTCAAATTTTATTAAGTAAGGAATTACTGCAATGTATTTAGGAATTAGTTCAATAAAAATATATGCATTAAGACCTGCATCAAAAGCAATGCAAGTGCAATAAGCGTCGACAATAGGTGCAAGGTAACAAAACAACTGGGACGCCAGCTCAAACAAGCCAACTTCCACTGTAGATGGTTTTCAAAGTTACCAAATTGCCTTGTGAAGGAAAGTATCAATACAGAAAATAAGAAGGATCCAAATGGAATACGTTATACGAGTCATTAACATTTTCCAAAAGTCATAATTCAGGAGCATTTAAAATATTAGAGAAAATAACATTAGCTATACCTCAAGAAGATTCTCAGACTTCTCTAATCGCTTGACTAAGCCAGCTTGACGGCATATTTGTGCAGCAATTTCATTATGAGGGAGACCAGCAGCTGAGAATAGAGGGATCTTTTGACCTCTAGCAATAGAATTCATGACATCGATTGTAGATATTCCTGTCTGTATCATCTCCTCTGGATAGGTTCTCTCGCTAGGGTTGATGGAACTTCCTAAATTATTGTTAAAATTTTAAAGCATTTAAAGATAAACATACAGTTTTAGACCTCCCCTGAAGAAATTAGATACCTGATATGTCCAAGTAAGCCTCCGGTAATATGGGTGGACCATTATCAATTGGTTTTCCAGAACCATTAAATATGCGCCCAAGCATGTCCAGTGAGACAGGAGTTTTTAACACCTATGAACATAAACAATAACAGAGAGGAGTCAAAAGAATTCATTCAAACTTCCAAAGCAAGCAAAAGAATCAAAATGAAAAGGAATTAAATAATCAACACTCATGGATGATAAATAGTAACCAACAGTTGGAAAGGATTAAATTTGAGAAATTACCACTCCAGAAAAAAATTATTTAATATAAATAGTAACCAACAGTTAGACTTGATAAATGGTACAATTTCGGCAAACCACAACTCTTCTATTTTGATACTGGAAGTTGGTTTTCACAACCACCAAGTTCGTCAGAAGTACTATATCATATAATTGAAATCTCAACCATGTAATCTGTACCATATCAAGTTAACATGCCAAAACAAATACATAATACAAAATTTTATCACTTGATCAAATTAATCGAGAAGCAATGTTTTTAATATTGATACTAACTCAAACACGCTGCCCTTTTTGTCAACTATAGTCTAGACATGCTTATGGGATGGTTATCATATACTAGGATTTATCTTATTTATTCACTATAATATATTAATTTAGAAGGCAACATATAAAAGACTAGGCACGAATTGGACTGACTCTAAATTAACTACTTCCAGAATACAACTCCCAAACTTACAGTTAAGTATTTAGCACACTATTTAGGTTCTACACAACTTGAATGCCAATGTTAATGATGAAAGTCATCAAACAGCAGATATATATTCACTAAAAATTCACAGTAAAACCTGCGTACATAATATTACAAGAACTTATTACTTATGAGTAACATAGACAACAGTGGAAACAAAGAATACCTCTCCCGTAAATTGCACAGTCGTAAATTTATTGTCGATACCAGATGTACCTTCAAAGACCTGTCAGTGGTAAAATAAAGTAGATAAACTTTAGCCCACTGTTTGTGACACCAGCAAGAGACGATCATTAAACTAAACCATGAATTATTTTCTGTTGCCTATTAAGTCAATAAACAAAGTAGAAAGGCTTTTTCTAACCAACTAATTTAGATTGTGACAGAAGGGAAATTTAAAAATATTTTAGTTACAGGTAAGAAGTAAAATCAAGACATCAACATCTCAAAGATATGCAACTACCCTCTCCCCAAAAGAACAACAGATGATTACACACGCACTGGGAAGTTAGGCACTCACCTGAACAACAGCCTTTTCACCATCAACTTCTAGAACTTGTCCACGCCGAGTAGTTCCATCTCCTAAACGAATATTAACAATCTCTTGATATTTGGGTCCCTGATGCAGTTTATCAGTATAAAATTCTGTCATGCCATACAGAAAGCGATAAATACTCACCGATAAAAGTTAATAAACTTAGAACATGCAATAAGCACAGCAGAAAGAGTAGCAGTACATGGTCATTACCTTGACTTTATCAAGAATGACCAATGGTCCAGCAACTCCAGACACAGTTCTGTATTCTGCAACATTAACAAAGAACAAGTTATTAATGCTAAAAATTGATCAATCCAGTAGTCTTTCAAATTTTCTCCATTTTCTTTTTACCATTATGACAATTAACATCAAACATGGTGGCTTCATGATTTATCAAACAGTGATGCATACACCCACAATCATAATAGAAAATTGACAACAAAAGAGGTAAATAGTATAGGATACTCACCCATTCCAATCTCCAAGGCTCCCTCCTCCACATCAAGAATGTTTTGAGCCACACCCATTTTTGGAACTTGAAACATGAATCATTTACAAAAAGTCAAAACATGAAAAACCCAGTTAAAATTAAGACACCGTGAACAAATATTTTCAGTGATCCTTAAAGTTTTAGTTTTTAAGTGATCACAATGAGTTTGGTTTTATGGGAAAGCACAAGAATTATGGGAATGAAGAGAGTAACCTGCGATGAGGATTATGATCCAAAACAAGAACAGAACGTACCTGTGTGTGTGTGTGTGTGTGTTTGATCTGAAGAGGGAAGAGAGAAGTTGGTGTTGGTGACAGATCTAATAGAAGGACCAAACAATTTCAGGAACCAGCTAGGAAATAACAATTATTTGTCAGAGACAGGTAATAATTAAAATGGTTTTATTTTTTAAAAATAAAAACACTTCACTTATTTTAAAAAGAAAATAAAAAAAGCTATTGTACTTTTCTTCAGACATATTATATTTGGCAAAAATATATTTTGTTCTTAAAAAAATTACTTTTTTTTGAACGAAAGCTTAGGTAAGAGTTTTCATATCTAAATCGATCCAAAAAAAATCGAAAACCGAACAGATTAGATAGGATTTTGGATTTTTTTAAATCAAACCAATTCGAATCAAGCCGTATATATAAAATTTAATATATATTTTTCGTATATTTTACATTATTTTTTTATTTGTTGTTTTTTCCTAATAATACTTTCTATTTTGATTTGACATATTTTTTTACTATTTCTAAGTTTCAAACATTAAAAAAGATGTCATGGAACTAGTTGATAATGATATTTATTTATTTTGTATATATTTTATGAAATGTTATTACATGAATATATAAACAAGTATATATATGTTTAATATTTTGTGCAAGTTAGCTTGCCATCTTGATACTTTGATGTAATATAAATATGTAATGATATGTCAATAAAAATCAAATCAACAACCGCAAGTCACAAACCAACTAAACAACATTTATCCGATCGTATTTTTTTGTAAAAGTCATCAAAACCAAACCAAACCAAACCAATTCTTTTTATCTTTGGATCTAATTCATATTTTCTTATTTTAAATTCAAACTAATCCAAAAAAAAAAAAACCAGTGGGAACATCCTAAGCTTAGGTATGTTGGATCCATCCTAGATATCGGTGAACGTAGTTCATACGTGAATGCCTTCAAATATGAATTCTACAAAACCAAGTTGGATGCCTTAGATTCGGAACGCAATTACTGAATTTGAGTTGTATCCTTATCAACAGATAAACCTTGGTTGGCTAAAAAAATTTACTTTATAGTTTTTTAATGCTACTTTACAGGTTTTTAATCTCATAATTATACTTCGTTTTATTTTAAATTCAAATCTTTTCAGAACTCATTACATCTCTCTTAGCGAATAATATCGGGAAAATAACAAAATTTGCTTACGTAACATGTTATTATTGTTATTATTATATAAATAAAAGTTTGAGTGGATACTGCCCAATATCGATTTAGGATTTTTTTTTTTCGATTTAGGATTTTTGTTTGAATAAGAAAGAATATAATAAGTTTTAAAATGATTTTAGATAAAAATGATAGGTTAACTTCTATTTACTGTCGGTGTAAAAGGTTTTTACACAGACATCCAACAATATCTTGATAAATCAGTATTATTATTATTTCTTTCTTATTTATTAAAATAAAAGCACACATGTCAAAATGTTAGTGGATGTTTGATTAATCAAATATGCTGCAATTTTCTTCTTCTTCTTTTTTTGTTCGGAACCCACTCTAATCAATCATTTGGGTCAAGAGGGTCCACCAGAATATGGGCTTAGGCCCTTCGGGTCTATTATGGAATTAATATCTTGTTCGACTAATTGAACAGTTTTTACCTCTTGATTCTCAGCTTCCCAATGGGGTGACTCCACAAGGATTCGAACCCGAATTCCCTGAGTTATCCTCCTTATGGGTGCAAGTTGCTTCCATTTGACCAACACTTGTATACTACTTTAATCCTAAAAATGAGACAATATAATTGAACAAAATTATATATGAAATTTAAGAGATGGAAAATGAAATACTTTGTATAAACATTTTTTTTATTACTAACTTTTAAATTTTTAAAGATTATTGAAATGCACTGTTTTTATACATTATCAACCAATCATATATTGTCGTATTATTAAAAGTGTCTCACTATTATCATAACTATCTTAAAAGTTACATATAAAATGATTTTTTTTATAGAAAAGAGCTTGAAATTAAATCAAGAGAAGGTTTACAATAGGATTATTAGAAACCCTAATATCCTCCTTAAGCAAAGTATGTAAAAGGGAACTGGACTATCTACAATGGTTACAGGATATGGGCTTCCATGTCCTTTATGGGCTAGAGCATCTGCACACTTGTTTGCATATCTGGAAATATGATGAATCTGACAAAGCTAGTCCTTATTACAAATCCGAGATTTTATTTCCTCAAGCAGAAACTGAATGGAAGAGTTGAGAGTTTGCCCTTTAAGGATTAAATCTACCAACACTTTTGAATCTACCTCCACAATTAGCATTGGAATCCCCCAAGCTTCGAGCTTGTCGTAGACCCTGTTGGTAGTGGCTATGGTGGGGGGGAGGGGGGGGTGAATTGAGATATTGAAACCTTTTTGAACACTTTAAAATAAAACAGTGTTTCTTTAAAGAAAATTCGTTTTCACTCAATTTCAATTCCCAAGAATTAGGTTATGGAACCGGTAATGATGACAAGAAGAATTATAAGTAGTAACAACAGATTTTAATACAGATTGCAGATTTAAAGATTCAAGTTTAAACAAGTATAAGGATTATGGAGTTTAGGGATTAGAAGAACACGCAAACCGATTTATCCTGGTTCGGCTACCTCCTCTAGTAAGCCTACGTCCAGTCCCACACCACTGTGGATTTCTTCACTAATCAGCAATTTACACAATTCTAATTATAGCAACACAAGGATAACCTCCTTGCTTGAAAAATCTCCATAAAGCACACTAGCTTTCTTTACCCAAGGATCCCTTCTATCCTTGTTAAACCCTAAGAGATACCCTCTCTTAGTCGCTCTAATTCTCAAAAAAGAATTGAGTAGAAGTAAGACTCTCAAAGCCTGATAATACAAATTGAAGTTCTAACTATCACACTTTTCTCAGCGTTGAAGCACTTTGGATCAGAATGAATCTGTGTTGTTGTTATTGTACGTGTTCTCTTTGAAAAGTGTTACTTTGATCCCTCTTTATATAGAAGATAGATTATAGCCGTTGGGATCATTTAAGACAGATTTGGATCTGATTTACAAAATCTGCTTTCTTGATTCTTGATCTCAAAATGCGATTCTGTTTGATCTTTGTAGAGATTGCGTCCTCCTTGAAATATAACTGTTTCCATCTGAAAGGATAGCCAAGTTTATTTGAAGAGTAATAAATCCGTATTTAATTGAAGAGAAAAATATCCGTGTCCATTTGCCACGTCAGCAGATGAGAGTATTAACTCAAGGTAATTGGACGGGCTCCAACTGGTAGACGAGAGTGCTAACACCAGGCAATTGGACGGGCTCCAAATGTAGACGAGCTTTATATATCATGTAAGTGGACGGAGCTTCTAGTTTAGCATGTATCATTAGTAGAGGAGCTCCAAGTGTTATTGTCAGTAGACGAGCTCTCCTTTTTACATCAGTAGACGAGCTTTCCAAGTGTTACTATCAGTAGACGCGCGATCTTGTTACTTTCAGTGGACGAGCTCTCCTTTTTCTATCAGTAGACGAGCTCTCCAAGTGTTACTATCAGTAGACGCGCGCTCTTATTACATCAGTGGACGCGAGCTCCTTTTTACATCAGTGGATGCGCGCTTCTGTTTCATCAGTGGACGCGGGCTCCTTTTTACATCAGTGGACGCGCGCTTCAGTTTCATCAGTGGACGCGAGTTTCGAGCTTCTGTTTCATCAGTGGACGCGAGCTTCTATTTCATCAGTGGACGCGAGCTCGTTTCATCGGTGGGACGCGAGCTTGTTTCATTAGTGGACGCGAGCTTGTTTCATTAGTGGGCGTGAGCTTGTTTTATCGGTGAGACGCGAGCTTCTATTTCATTAGTGGACGCGCTTCATGTGCCACGTCGTGACGAGCTCTTACATTTTCTTTTTAGTGGACGCGCTTCCGTGCTCTTTCAGTGGATGACAGCTTTTTACTTTGTTCTTTTAGTGGACGCCCTCTCTTTATTCTTTCAGTGGACGTCAGCTTTTTACTTTGTTGTTCTTTAGTGGACAAGCTCTGTAATTGTTCATTGGACTTCAGCTCTTTACTTTATTGGACGTCATTCTTGGTTCACTTCATTGGAATGACGCTTATATTTTCCCCTGTGTTGGACGTGTGCTAGTTTTGCTTTGTTGGACTAGTGATCTTGCATGCAACTTAACATGTAATGAGTACGTAGACAGAATTAAAAACTTATGCAAAATACATTTTGTTTATCATACATCAAAAACATGAATGAGGGATAAGTCTTACCGACCCGAGAGAAGTCCCCACAGTTCTGCCCAAAAAGCATTGCCTGACGAAACTTTGCAATGGAACCCTGTAATGAACGCTCCTTCTTCATTTCTAAGGGGACCACCGCAGGCCGTGCTACCATTGCCCATTCCATGGGGCCCATCAACATTCATCTTCACAAAACCACTCAGGGGTTTGGACCATCCTGTCGAAATTGATTCCCGATGGAGATTTCTGGTAGCTAGCGGGTTAGCGATGGAACTTTCAATAAAATGGGCCTGATTAATAACTGCATTCCATAATCCTTCACCCATCTGAGAAGATTGAGCAAACACCATTGAGTTTATGTCATGCCAAATCACCCACACTGCAACCCCAAAAAGAATCGGTCATTTCCAAGGTGTAAGACCTATATCTGATGTGTTAGATTCCAATCCAACCAAGCTTCCAATCCCAATCTAAAGAACTTGCTCCAATGGACTGGATTGATGTGTTTGGACCAAAAATTCTGAACCTCGTCACAATCTCTTAACAAGTGCAAAACTGATTCAGGGTAAGCATTACATCTGGGACATTTCGACTTGAGTCATGTCCCTTTTCTTCCTTTCCACTTTTGTTAGCAATCTTCCATGTGCTTGTTTCCATAATGTTGTTCTCATTCTTGGAGGACCCCGCCACTTCCATATTTTATGGAATAGAGGATTTGGAGGAGGACCCGAGGACTCACATATAAGAGAATAGGCAGATTTAATCGAGAATTTCCCATCCGATGATGCTTTCCAAGAAGGAAAATCAGCTTGCCCTCTGGAAGGAGGTTTGACATTGGCAATTGCAGAATACACTTCGTCTGCGAGCAACCTATCCAAAACATCCCACTTCTAATCATTATTTTCAGCATAGAAGGAAACAGGATAGTTTAATTCGGCACGAGGAACTGATGAAGGAAATTGCTCTTCAGAACTGCACAAGCTTGGAACCCAGGAGTCTCTCCAAAATCTGGTTTGAGTACCTTCACCAATAATCCAGGTAGTATTTCTGGCTGCTACATTCCAATTTTGAACAATTGTTTTCCATACATTAGAGGAATTGCTTCTATTATTAACATTTGGGGTAGGATCCCAAAAATTGGCTGCTAAATAATTTAATAGGAACTGAATTATTAGAAGGATTATATTACAAGTTTAGAGGCGGTTAAAAGTATAGAATAATGATTTAAATTATATTTGCATTAATACAATATGAGTATTACACATACAATTACATAGATAAAGAGAAGTAGTTATACAAGAGATAAGCTCTATTTAAATTTAAAATAGGCTAAGAGATAAGATATACACAATTCTAAAATAGAAAGATAAGTGCTAGGTAGTTAGGATTCCTATAAAAAGCTCCCACATGACTTTAAAGAAATCAAATAATAACGTAGTCTACACAGTCCATGCCATAACACTAAACATGTTTAAAAACTAATAAATAAATCTTCAAGTCTCTGAGTCCTCTACGGCGATGTCTTCGGGCTCTGAAAACAATACTACTAATGAGATATAAAATCCCAGTGAATAACAATACAATTTATAGAATATTTTCGAAAATAGTACTGTTCTCAGCCGGTGCGGTAACCGAAAAAACTGTCCATGGTACCTGCTAATTTTCCAAAATAATGTTTATAAAAAAATACATTTAAATACAACAGTCATTTCGGCAACTCAAAGGCATAATCAAATATCACATGTTCAATAATTAAAGTGAACCACACGTCACAACAAGAACATCATTGTTGAAGTGGCTCGAAAACCCCACTTTGTGTTGGTTTCTTGCCCGAATCAGTGACTCGAGAACCTCTTCTAGAATTGATTCCTTGACCCCTCTTTATGGTGCATCGGGAACCTCGTTCTAGAATTGATTCCTTGCCCCTATGGTGGCTCGGGACCCTCATTTCATAATTGACTCCTTGCCCCTATGGTGACCCGAGAACCTCATAATTAAATTGGTTCCTTGCCTCCTTTTAACGGTGACCCGAAAGCCTCGTTCATAAAATGGATTCCTTGCCCCATATACTCATCTTCGACATCCCACTAAGTGGTGATGTTATAAGCCATTGACCCAAACTTAGGCGGCATATCAACAAATTCCACACGTCATGCATATATTCATTCATCCATATTCCGAAGCATAAAACCATAAATCACAATTGACAGAATTTCCAAAGCATACAACAATTACAATTTCATATCATCATATAATCAACTCATAAATACCAATTAAACAAATATCATGTCATCAAGTAAATTTACAAGTACACTATAGAAATCATAAACACAAGACATAATATACGTCGACAAGCATATCAATCAACCAATGCAAATACCAATCATCTATTTCATATAATTAATTACATGAGTAAATAATCAATTTAATCATCTTCCGTCTTAATTGGAAATCTCCAATTTTATAAAATAGGTTAATAACAACATGCTTCATTTTAATTGAAAGTTTCCAAAATCATAGGATAAACCCTTGCCCACACAAACAAACACTTATACCATGGGAAGTGTTCGTAAAATGTATTGTTACTCACCTCTTGAAAACCTCCAAATAGCTCTAAGTGTTTCCTACGACGAATCCTAACATTTACCAAGAGTCCTCCCTATCTTCCTCTTCTTAGACTCCCTCTTCAACAACTCTTTCTTCTTAATCCTTGAATTTCTTATCTTTTTAGTCGTTGATGAGTTTCTAGGTATAATTAGGGTTCAAAAATGCACCATAAGAGTGTTAATATTCTATTTATAGAGCCCCCAATAGCCCAAAATGTGTAAAAACGCGTCAAGCCCACTTACTCAACACACATTGTTGTATATTGCACATATCTTGAGTTATAGACATCCAAAATTATGAACTTTATATCGTTAAAAAGTTAAAAGAAATATCTATAACTTTCATGAATACCATGAAATATGAAACACGTTTAAATAGTAAAAACTAGGATAGAATTTAGAAAAATGGTTCTTGCACTGGACCTGAACAGCGTGTACGAATTTGGTCATAATTTGAGCTAAAAGAATCCAATTTGGACGAATTAGGTGTCTATAGAAAGCTAAGAGACAGAACTACATTTATTATGAAGACTTCAAATCCAAAAAGGTCCGTTTTTGCTATGAAATATCCATATGAAGTTAGGTGTCGGGTCATAGGAAGTGTATTATGCGAAATTGGGCCTAAAACACTCAAACTATCTATTTAATTTCTTTAAAGTCACGTGGGAGTTTCTATAGGAATCCTAACTACCTAGCAGTTATCTTTCTATTTTAGGATTGTGTATATCTTATCTCTTAGCCTATTTTAAATTCAAATAGAGCTTATCTCTTGTATAACTACCTCTCTTTATCTATATAAATGTATGTGTAATACTCAGATTGTATTAATACAAATATCATTCAAATCATTATTCTATACTTTTAACCACCACTAAACTTGTAATATAATCCTTCTGATAATTCAGTTCCTATTAAATTAACTAGCAACCAATTTTTGGGATGTTACATTCGGTATCCCGTACGGCCCATAATTGTACTTTGTTTTAATAATTTGCACCCGTAACTTCTCTGGGTTATTTATGAGTTGTCGGGTAAGCTTGATCATGTAAGCTCTATTTAGCTCTGAAAAGCTTCTGAGTCCAAGACCTCCTTGGTCTTTTGGTTGACAAATCCTTTCCCACGAGATTAGATGAGTTTTATGTTGAGTTTCACTGCTTCGCCAAAGAAAATTCGTGCATATTGCCTCAGCAACATTGCAAATAGAAATAAGCATAGAAACAGTTTGCATTACATATCCAAGGATGTCAGCAAGACAAGATTGACCTAAAGTCAATCTGCTCACAAAGGATGGAGATTTAGCCTTCCATATAGACAAATTTTTCCTCATTTTGTCAAGAATGAAGTTAAAATTATTTTTAGGAAGTCTTTCGTGGAGTAAAGTGTTAAGTTACAAAGCGTCCGACTCTATCATGCGTCTGACTCACACTTGAGTTAGCACGTGTGTGTTTTGATGAACCCAAATATTGAGCAAATGATTTTAATTGACCAGTATGAACATTACTAAGCATGTACTTGAGATGTGTAGAAAAATGAAGTAATCATATAAGGACAATCCAATGAAAAAATCAAAGCATATTTCGTGGGTCTAATCTTCCGAAGCTCAAGCATCAAGCAAAGTAATGCATCTGATGAAAGACTCAAGCACAAATGTACTGAAGTGATTCTCATATCCAGACTCCTTGGAGATAAATGAAGTAGCTAAGAGCGATAAGGAAAATTGATACTCATTATCAAACATCTTGAATAATGAAAGATGAATCAAGCTACTCATTGTGAAGACTTTGTTAAAGAATGACAAATGACCTACTCAAAGATCTTTACCTCCTCTCTTAGTTGAAGGACCAAGGAAATTTTAAAAAGCTATACAACGATCAAATACTCTTTAAGCAAGACAACAAAGAGTAAAAATACAATCTTCTAAAGAAAGCTGAAAGAAGACAGATCAAGTTACAGACCAAATCTTTGGTAAGACTCATACATACAAAGAAACGTATAAAGATCTAAATATGTGTCTTTCTGACAGAACAAGAAAGGCACTTAGCTCATGTCAGAATAAACAAAGCATCATAAATGCATTCAAGGTGATATCTCTTGCTTTAAAGAGACGAAGCATTTAAATATGAAGATATATTTTCTCGTCTTTGAAGCAACATTCAAAAGAGAAAATATTATATGAAGAAAATGTTTGGAAATATGAATGGATTTGTTTTATCGAAGAAAGGAATCAAAATATTTAAATGAAGTATATTAGTTTGTTCCTTGTCTTCTATCAAGTGCAGAAAGGACGAAAAGATAAAGGCACTGCTGCAAATCTCCTTTTATGCAATAAAGTGAAAAGCACTTTTCTCTGAGTTTTTCTAAGTATTGCACAAATAAGGAAAGAAATGCTACCCTAGTAAAGAAAACATATCTGCTATCTATTTGTGGTCAAAGGACCTCCGACATTCTCAAACATTAGTTGCTAAGTCAGAACGACTATTATTTGTCTAGAAGAAAAAATAGAAGATCCATGGTCATGCCTCAACGGATCTATCATGGACAACTATAAATTGAAGAGCACGAAGACTGAAGGACAGAGAGAATACACACAATAGGTCAGAGACACAATATTCACAAGAAACTTACAAGTGACATATACTCTCTTAAGAGAAAAAGGCATTCTTTCAAAAGAATACAAAAAGCTGAAAGCTCTCATATTCTGATCATCTTCTCTCCAAGTTAAAAATCATCTAGAGAAGACTTCTATCTGCAACTCACCAGATCATAAATCTTATTCACTTTTTGAAGTGTTATTTGGTTGAATTGCTGTTGTAATACTGAAGTTGTTCTTCAAACAATTTTCAAACTCCTTGAGCCTGAAGAAACTTGTTGAAAGAATACTCGTTGTTGAGCCTGAAGAGGCTAGGTGTGCAAACAATAATTGTGGTTGAGCCTGGAGAGGTTAGGTGTGCAAATAATACTCATCTATAACCTTGATCAGCTATAGTGATAAAACTTGGTGAAGCCAAGGACTGGACGTTGCCCAAAGATTGCAGGTGAACCGGGATAAATCACTCAGTACTCTCTTCCCTAAACTCTTTACTTTATTTACAATTTATTTAACTATTTTTACTAATAGTTTGGGGAGTGTTAATAGTTGATCTTTGTAATTCAGGAGTTAGAAAAATGCGTCTGTTTTATAGAATCTTATTTGCACTGAATTTTGTTTTATGCTTTGAAAAATCTTATTTGCGAAAACACTATTCAGCCCACCCTTCTAGTGTTGTTTTGTACCATTTCACAAAGGGGCTCCTAAATATGTTCCTAAATTGTGAGTTTTGTTAGACTCAATGACTTAGAGATTTTGATATATGACAAATACAATTTAATGTGTGTGCAAGTGTTTTAGTGTCAAATTGCAAAGACAGGTATCAAGCAATGATTAACAAGTTCATTAAGCAAATTCAAGGAAGAACTTGAAGGAATCAAGGAGCTGCATGTAGAAATCAAAAGAACAAAGTCAAAGATCAAAGGATCATCAAGACCAAACTTAAAGGAGAATTTTAGATTTAAGTCTTAGATGATTTGTAAGAGAAAGAAATCTCTTAGTCACAAAATAGCTCAACTAAAAAGATGCATGAAGAAAATCAATTTTCATAACCTGCATTAAAAGGAATAAGTTTTTTAATGAAAATGATTTTTGGAAATAAGAAAATTATTTGTCAGGTACAGCCATGTAATCAATGGATGTATGTGCTCTCATCAGAATCGACAAATGAATTTAAGGTTCTTGATTCAATACATAGATGTACTGAATGGATGTACTGATGGATTAACCAAGTTCAAGACTATCAGTATGAAATTGGTTAATACAGCCATGTACTCAACCCTTGTTCAAGAACCAGAATCAAGAAAACAGATTATGTTATCAGACCGAAATCTCTTTTAATTGATCCCAATGGCTATAACTTGTTTTCTATATATAAAGTGGATCAAAGGAACACTTCTTATCAATATCATAACATATCAGAATTACACAAAATCAATTTGAGAGATCAATTGTGAAAATCATTTTTCATCTTTCTTAAGCTTATTGTGAAAAAGAGTGTTTCAATTCTCATAAGTGCTTCAATTTGTTTATCTGACTATTGAGAGTTATGAATCAATTTTTCGTTCTATTTGATTGTAAAGAGAGAGAGAGTCTCTCTGTGTGATTAGGGTAAGGTATCTCTAAGGAAGAACATTGAGGCTCTTCACAAGAGTGTGGTATCTCGAGGTGAAGGAGTGTTTTGTGGTGTAAAGATTTTTCAAGCTACCTGGCTAAAGCTTGTTGTGTTAGTGTGTGAAAACCCACAGGTGGAGTGGGGACTGGATGTAGGTCACAGTGGTGGTGACTGAACTAGGATAAATCAAGTTGTGTGGTATCTCTAAACTCAAACTCTTTAGTTTCTGTCTTGCGCATATAACTATGATCTTGATGTTCTAAGTTTTCAATTGATATCAGTTCTTGATCTACATAATCAGTATTGAACCTTGAGTAAACTGTAATAATAACCGTGTATTCAATTCTATTCTCAAGGATCAATATTTGAATTGAATCTTGCATCATATGTGATCAAATTCGAATAGCTTAATTTCTGTTTCTTAATCACTGAAACTGAAACCTGCAAGTTTGTTCTTGATTGTTAATGCTTGTATATGAAACTTGCATAACTTGTTATTAATCTTTAAAGGTTTAATCAGTTTATGTATTTTGTTATTACTGAGTTTTAAACCTGAACCTATTCTGTGATCTATTAATTCTGAATCAATCTTTCTTATCCTCATCAATCTATTCAAGATTTCATAAAAAGCGCTCGTCCAACACAAGTGATAGAAGCGCTCGTCCACTAAAGTGACAAAAGCGCTCGTCCACTAAAGTGACAGAAGCCCTCGTCCACACAAGTGATAGAAGCGCTCGTCCACACAAGTGACAGAAGTGCTCGTCCACACAAATGACAGAAGCGCTCGTCCACTAAAGTGACAGAAGCGTTGATTTATCTTTATGAACTGATTCACCTCATCACCTTCTATTCGAGATTTCATAAAAAGCCCTTCACTGTTTTTGTAAAAGATCCTGAGGCAACTTTGATTTGAAAAGTAAAGTTTTTGAAAAGGAAGAATTTTTGAAAACTCAATTCACCCCCCCACCCCCCTCCTGAGTCTTGAAGCCAAAACAACAATTGGCATCAGAGCTAAACTCTTAAGTTTGGCTTAATAGCTATAAGAGTATGGCTTCCAATGACTGTTTGAATGAAGGGGCTTCCCTTTCATGCCCTCCTGCCTTCAATGGATCTTAGTATATCTATTGGAAGGAAAGAATGGTAATCTTTCTTGAGACAGCAGGCGTAGACATTTGGGATGCAGTAGAAAATGGACCATTTGTCCCCTCTATTGTAGATGCGAATGGTGCTCCAAGAAATAAGCCTATAACTGAATGGAATGAGGATGATAAGAAAAGAGTTCAATATAATGCACGTGCTAAGAATATTATAACATCTGCTTTAAGCCGTGATGAGTTTTTCAGGGTTTCAAATTGCAAATCAGCAAAGGAGATGTGGGATACATTACAAGTAACACATGAAGGAACCACAAATGTCAAAAGAGCAAGAATGAACACCCTCACACATGAGTATGAGCTGTTCAGAATGAAGCAAGGAGAACCTATGACTGAAATGCAAAAGAGATTCACTCACATTGTCAACCAACTTGCTGGTCTTGGAAAAGCTATATCAAATGAGGATCAAATTAACAAAGTAATGAGATGCTTGAGCAGAGAATGGCAACCTAAAGTCATTGCAATCTCAGAATCTAGAGACCGCTCATCAATGACCATTGCCACATTGTTTGGAAAACTGCAAGAGCGTGAATTGGAGTTGAACAGACTGAATGAGAATGAAGAAACTGACAAAAAGAAAAAGGGATTGGCTCTGAAATCACAAGTCAGAGAAGTAGAAGACAGTGATGATAATGATACAGAACAAGAGGCTGAATTTGAAGAAGAAATGGGAACGCTAGTTAGAAGATTCAAGAAGTTCCTAAAGAAGAAGGGTAACTTCAAAAGAAAGCCATCCACTTTTCAAAGGAGAAATTTCAGCAAAGGTGACAACTCTTCCAACAACATCACATGCTATGAATGTGGAAAGATTGGCCACATGAAGCTTGACTGTCCAAAACTACAAAAGAAGGACAAAACAGAAAAGTTTGACTCAAAGGACAAGAAGTGGACAAAGCCAAGAAAGGCCTATATTGCTTGGGATGATAATGATGTAGATTCCACTAAAGAATCTGAATCTGAGGAGGCAAACTTCTGCTTGATGGCCAGTAATAACAGTGATTTAGAGAGTGAGGTAAATTCTGATTCACAACCTACTTTTGATGAACTGCAAGATGCATTTGATGAGTTACATGCTGAATATCTTAAGATTGTTAAACAACTTGTCTCATCTAGAAAAATAATTGCTAAACAACGTGATGATTATGCATGCTTGAAAATGAAAGAAATAGAATTAGAAGCTAGGAATAAGGTCTTGATTGCATTTAGCTCTAATTGTTCTAAGTGTTGTACATTGACTAAAGAAGTTGAAAAACTGAAAAATGACTTAGCCAAGTTCACAAATGGTAGAGATAACTTGGATGCATTATTAGGACAGCAAAAGTGTGTTTATGACAAGGCTGGAATAGGCTATGAACCTAAGATACATGAGAAATCTTTCAAGAAATTTTTTGATGCACCTAAGACATCAAACACACCATTTGTTAAATCCAACTTTTGTGCTAGAAAAGATCACACAGCTTCTACATGTCAATGCAGAAAATCAGCATACAATAAATCTAAGTATATATGGGTTCCTAAAGGAACTATTGCTGCAACTAACTCAAAAGGACCCAAACAGATTTGGGTACCTATAGCACAAACATGAAATTTTGTTTTGTAGGTACGGTGGAAGGTCAAGAGCAAAAATTGGAATCATGATATAGAGCCTTCTCCAAACACAAAATGGGTAACAATAAAGAAATAATATTGATTGAATATGTTTTCTAATTATCATTATTAATGTATGATTGTGAATCTTTGTGTTGACTTATATATCATTGTATAGTATGTCTACATTGTTCTATTAAAGTTATTCGATCTATCTTGGAATAATCATATGGCTTTGGCTTCACAAATTGAATCTGAGAAAATTGATGAAGCCTTGAATGATTTGTTTTGCTTGCTATGCAACACTTAACTTCGAACATGATCTCTATCATAAGAACTTTTATTCAAAGTAGAGAAATTGAGATTGAACATGTTGATACAACTAAACAACTTGCTAATATTTTTACCAAGCCCTTGAACAAGGAAAGCTTCTTTTTCATTAGAAGAGAATTGGGCATAATTGATCAATCTTATATCTAATCTCTAAAGAAACTCTTTATATGACTGTATCTTTGTGTAAATATGCTTTGATTCTTGTATGATTTGATTTGGAATATCTATGAATGATTAGAAGAGAGTTTCAGAAGAAACATATTTGATCAGAAACACCTATGTAGAGTCTAATTCTGCTCGTCCAACCAAGTCGTTGGACTTGCTAAGTCCTTAATGAGAAGCTCCGTCCAATGAAGTGGCATATGGAGCTCGTCTACTAGGTTACTTTGTGTTTTAGTACTTCCGTCTGCTGACGTGGCAAGAAGGACGCACTTATTTTCAAAAGGAACAATTTTAGATGGATGCACTTCTTTTTGATTTATCCCTGCCCCCTCTATCATTAACAATTTTATATGCTATGTTTGAATGTTTAAATGCTTGTCTTCTCTATTGCTTTCAATGTTTCTTTTCTTTACCTTTTTTATAATGTCAAAAGGGGAGGAAAAAGTATGATATAGAGAAAGGGGATAATAACAAATTATACATGCATATGTTGAGGGGGAGCTTATAAGCTTACATGATTAATGGGGAGTAAATCAAATTCTGCTCTTATAATATTTTTTGCTCTGATATACTTCTGCTCTGATACCATGATATAAATCTGTCAAAAACACTTAGCTTCTCGCTACACTTATACTCCGATCTTATAATTTGTTAGAAGATTTGTCATAATAAAAAGGGGAGTTTGTTAGACTCAATGACTTAGAGATTTTGATATATGACAAATGCAATTTAATGTGTGTGCAAGTGTTTTAGTGTCAAATTGGAAAGACAGGTATCAAGCAGTGATCAACAAGTTCATTAAGCAAATTCAAGGAAAATATTCAAGGAAGAGCTTGAAGGAATCAAGGAGCTGCATGTAGAAATCAAAAGAGCAAAGTCAAAGATCAAAGGATCATCAAGACCAAGCTTAAAGGAGAATTTTAGATTTAAGTCTTAGATGATTTGTAAGAGAAAGAAATCTCTTAGTCACAAAATAGCTCAACTAAAAAGATGCATGAAGAAAATCAATTTTCATAACCTGCATTAAAAGGAATAAGTTTTTTAATGAAAATGATTTTTGGAAATAAGAAAATTATTTGTCAGGTACAACCATGTAATCAATGGATGTATGTCTGCTATTGTAACTGAGAAATGAATTTAAGGTTCTTGATTCAATACATAGATGTACTGAATGGATGTACTGATGGATTAACCAAGTTCAAGACTATCAGTATGAAATTGGTTAATACAGCCATGTACTCAACCCTTGTTCAAGAACCAGAATCAAGAAAACAGATTCTGTTATCAGACCGAAATCTGTTTTAATTGATCCCAATAGCTATAACTTGTTTTCTATATATAAAGTGGATCAAAGGAACACTTCTTATCAATATCATAACATATCATAATTACACGAAATCAATTTGAGAGATCAATTGTGAAAATCATTCTTCATCTTTCTTAAGCTTATTGTGAAAAAGAGTGTTTCAATTCTCATTAGTGCTTCAATTTGTTTATCTAACTATTGAGAGTAAGGAATCAATTTTTTGTTCTATTTCATTGTAGAGAGAGAGAGAGAGTCTCTGTGTGATTAGGGCGAGGTATCTCCAAGGAAGAACATTGAGGCTCTTCACAAGAGTGTGGTATCTCGAGGTGAAGGAGTGCTCTGTGGTGTAAAGGTTTTTCAAGCTACCTGGCTAAAGCTTGTTGTGTTAGTGTGTGAAAATCCACAGGTGGAGTGGGGACTGGATGTAGGTCACAGTGGTGGTGACTAAACCATGATAAATCTGGTTGTGTGGTATCTCTAAACTCAAACTCTTTAGTTTCTGTCTTGTGCATATAACTGTGATCTTGATGTTCTAAGTTTTCAATTGATATCAGTTCTTGATCTGCATAATCAGTATTGAACCTTGAGTAAATTGTAATAATAACTGTGTATTCAATTCTATTCTCAAGGATCATTATTTGAATTGAATCTTGCATCATATGTGATCAAATTCGAATAGCTTAATTTCTGTTTCTTAATCACTAAAACTAAAACCTGCAAGTTTGTTCTTGATTGTTAATGCTTGTATCTAAAACTTGCATAACTTGTTCTTAATCTTTAAAGGTTTAATCAGTTTCTGTATTTTGTTATTACTGAGTTTTAAACCTGAACCTATTCTGTGATCTATTAATTCTGAATCATTCTTTCTTATCCTCATCAATCTATTCAAGATTTCATAAGAAGCGCTCATCCAACACAAGTGATAGAAGCGCTCGTCCAACATATGTGATAGAAGCGCTCGTCCACTAAAGTGACAAAAGCGCTCGTCCACACAAGTGAGAAAAGCGCTCATCTACACAAGTGACAGAAGCGCTCGTCCACTAAAGTGACAGAAGCACTGATTTATACTTCTGAACCGATTCATCTCATCACCTTCTACTCGAGATTTCATAAAAAGCCCTTCACTGTTTTTGTAAAAGTTCCTGAGGCAACTCTGATTTGAAAAGTAAAGTTTTTTAAAAGGGAGAATTTTTTAAAAATAAATTCACCCCCCCCCCCCCCCCCCTCCTTGAGTCTTGAAGCCAAAACAACAAGTTTGTTCAATCCCAAGATCATGACTTAGGCTCTCTACCATATCATCCCTAACATTACTAGAGAAGAAGACTTTAGACTTTATTAAGCTTACTTTTTGTCCTGATTTAGAACAAAACTCCTCTAAGACATTTTTAATAACCTGAGCCTAGTCCCTAGAAGCTTCAACCATCAAAACTATATCATCTGCAAAGCATAAATGTGAGAGCTTTGGATCTAAGCATATCCCAAAGGTTAAGGGTTTCCAAACCCCATTAGAAACCAACTCTTGGTTCCTATGCCCTAGCCTTTCCATAGCTAACACAAAAAGATAGGGAGAAATAGGATCTCCATGTTTCAAGCCTCTAGAGGCTGAGAAAGAAGGAGTAGCACTCCCATTCTAATTTACTTTTAAATTGGATGATGAAATACAGTGATATATAAGAAATTTTTAAAGAATCAAGAAAATTCAGCAAAGATAAAGAATCCATTAATAACCACCATTCAAGCCTATCATAGGCCTTTTCTAGGTCTTGCTTAATTATCATGAATCCCTTCCTACCTTTGAGAGAATTTAAAGAGTGAATAGCCTCTTGCATAACAAGAATGTTATCAATGGAAGATCTATTAGCTATAAAACTACTTTGGTGTTGAGACACCACACAAGGAAGAACGGATTTCATTCTATTTGAAATAATTTTCGAAATAATTTTATAGCTAACATTACATGAGGCAATAGGTCTTAAGTGATTGATAAGCCTCTGGTTATCTAGTTTTTTAACTAGTAAGATCATGTTTTTTGTGCTAATTATTCGAGTTCAATCTCGTTTTCGCCCAAATTTGGATTTAATTGTCCTCAAGCAACATTTTGAGTTTCTTAAGTAGTTTTAGGATATTTTAGTTAATTTTGAGTCAAATAAAGCATTCACTGCTATTTCATGTTTTCAGGTTAATAAGAAAAGTAATTCTGGAAATATTCGCCCCGCGAGCCTGAAGACCAGCCTGAGCAGCAACAGTCACCCTTTCTGTCTCGCCTCGTTAATTTCCATCTCGCCTCGTGAGCCTGAAGGCCTGGCTGTGCCAGAGATGTCATCCTTTTTGTCTCGCCTCGCGAGAACCCAATTTTGAACTAACGCCACATTTAATATTCGCTTCGCGAGCGGACGCAGATTCTGAAGGTTATAAATTGCTGTTTTAAGGCAGATTAAAAGGAGAACTTTTCATTCACTGTTTTTTGCGAATTTTCTGAGTTTTGTATTGCGTTTTCAATGGAGAACTAATCACCAGAGATTAATCTTCTGTAATCGGTGTCCACCGACACTTGAGGTTCTATAATTCCCAATCTTATTGCTATTCCCTTTCAATATTTTCCTATATGTCTTGTTTGCTTAATTCAAGTTATATAGGATAAGTCTTGATTAATTTCGATGATTGCATGTTCCTATACGCTAATCGCATTTGCTTAATTCGTGTGTGTTCAATCGTGCTTGCTTAATTCACGAAAGTCTTAATCCGTTTGCTTAATTTGGAACAGGAACATATATCTCGTAGTGTCAATTGCGCTTGTCTAATTGTTGCTACAATCGAAAAGGGATTAGAATCCGCTTAGGGCATGGAATTTATATGAATCAATGATAGTTGGGAAACCGAAAACAGTAGATTAATCGTTTTTAGCTTATTGATAATCACTTATTTGCATTGTTTTTCTTAATTGAATCATTCAACCTAACCCCCCCCCCTCCCAAATTGATTCATAGGTTAATAACAATCCAAGAGTCCTTGTGATACGATACTCGAGTTGTCACGCCCTAACTACAGTTTTTGTAAACCACTCGTTTTTGACCCGTGTGCGACAACGTGTCAAAATTGGCGCCGTTGCCAGGGACTCTTGTTGTTATTTTCGCATTTTTCGTTTTTGGTTTTCTACTGAATTAGTTCTGACTACTAGGTCTGGTTGTTCTGACTTATGTGATTTTGATCCTGAAATTGAGAGAACTTTGCACACATGTCGTAGAGCAATTCGGGCTAGCACTAGTTCACCAACCAGTAGTGATTCTGATTCTAAACTTACTTTTGATAACATGACTGATCAAAGAACATTAAGACAGCTTGCTGCTCCTGATGTTAATTATAATGGTTTGTGTATTGAATATGTTGATGTTGTTGCTCCTTTTGAATTAAAATCTGGTTTAATACACTTGTTGCCAAGGTTTAGTGGTCTTGCAGGTGAGTATCCACATAAGCATCTAAAGGAATTCCAGGTTGTTTGCTCTACACCCTTGAGACCGGAAGGAATAACAGAAGACCATATCAAGCTGAGAGCCTTCCCTTTCTCACTTCAAGGTGCTGCGAAGGATTGGTTATACTACCTTGAGCCAAATTCTGTTTCAACCTGGAACGATTTGAAGAAGGTCTTCTTAGAGAGATACTTTCCTGCCTCCAGAGCTGCATCAATCAGGAAGGAGATATGTGGTATTAGACAGGGCAATGAATCATTGGCTGAGTACTGGGAGAGATTCAAGAAGTTGGTATCCAGTTGTCCTCAACACTAGATTTCCGAGCAACTACTTATTCAGTACTTTTATGAGGGGTTGCTACCGATGGACAGAAACATTTTGGATGCTGCTAGTGGGGGAGCACTTGTTGATAAGATTCCAGCTGCTGCCAAGTCATTGATTGAGAACATGTCACTCAACTCCCAGCAGTTCACAACTGGAAGCAATTCTGTCGAAGCAAGGGGTGTGAATGAGATCCATGGTTCTTCTTCCAACAAGGCCCTTGAAACCAGACTTGATGAGCTTACTTCTCTCGTGAAGCAGTTGGCAGTGGATAAAGTTCAAACAGCAAGGTTGTGTGGCATCTGTACTTCTCCTGAGCACCTGACCGATGCATGTCCCATTCTGAAAGATGAGTCGGTCACTGATTTGCCTCAAGCATATGCAGCGAATATTTACAATCAAGGCAACAATCAGAACAGGTACAACATTCCTGACCTCTCCACTAATAAGTACCACCCCAACTGGAGGAACCATTCGAACCTTTGGTATGGAAACTCATCCACACAACAACAGCTGATGTTACCACCACAGAATTCTCCCCAAGTGACCAACTCTGCACCTTCCATACCTTCACTAGAGGACCTTGTCAAGCAAATGGCTGCACAAAATCTCCAGTTTCAGTAGCGAACGGATTCTAGTATTCATGCTTTGCAAACACAAATTGGACAACTTGCCATTTCAATGAATGCCATGCAGCAAGCTCAAGGATCGAACCAACTACCTGCTCAACCAGTAGTGAATCCTAATGTCCCTAATCCTAATGTGAGTGCAATCACTTTGAGATCCGGGAAGATTGCGTAACCAGCCCCCGAAAAGAATAAAGTTGTTCAGGTAACACCTGAACCTCCTGTTGTTATTGAGGCTGAAAAAGAGTATGTGCCACCAATTCCCTTCCCACAAAGAGTGCTGAAAAGTAAAAAGATTGATGAGGAATACAAAGAGAGAGAGATTCTGGATGTATTCAGAAAGGTGGCAGTAAACATTCCGCTCCTTGATGCGATTAAGCAGGTTCCGAAATACGCAAAGTTTCTGAAGGATTTGTGCACACACAAGAGGAGGTTGAAGGGTAATGAGAGAGTCAATTTGGGGTGAAATGTTTCAGCCCTCATTCAACCTAAGCCTGCACCTGAAAGGGTTACTGTTTCAGTCCTCACTCAGGCAATGCCACAGAAATGCAAGGATCCGGGAACTTTTGCTAATCCATGCACTATTGGGGATACTAAATTCGACAATTGCATGTTAGATTTAGGAGCTTCTATTAATGTCATGCCCACTTCTGTTTTCAACAACCTTGATCTTGGTCCTTTGGAGCATACAAGTCTTACTATCCAGTTGGCAAACAGGACCAATGCTTGCCCCATTGGAGTAGTAGAAGATGTGCTTTTTCAAGTCAATGACCTGATTTTCCCTGCTGATTTTTACATCCTGGACATGGCAGGGGAAACAAATTCAAGCAGATCACCAATCATTCTGGGCAGACCGTTCATGAAAACGGCAAAGACAAAGATTGATGTTGATGATGGAACCATGTCCATGGAATTTGGTGACATTGTTGCAAAATTCAACATTTTCGATGCTATGAAGCATCCCTTGGAAGAGCACTCTATCTTTCAAATAGAGTTGCTCTCTGAAATTGTTGATGACACTTATGATGACTTGGTTGCTGATTTTCCATCTATTTGTGGTTTTGATGATGTTTATTCATGTGCTGATTGTACTAACACTGACCCTTGTGCTGTTTGTGCTGAGATTGATGCTACCTTGCAGGGTGACAGTGCAAGTGAAGCTGTTTGTTCAGCTGAAGTTCTTGACAGCACGGCTGCCCCAAACATACCATCCATTGAGCAGCCACTCTCCCTAGAGCTTAAGCCACTTCCTGAAAATCTGAAATATGCTTATTTGGAGAGGAATGAAAAACTTCCGGTTATAATTTACTCTAACCTTGATTTTGACCAGGAAACTAAGCTCTTGCAGGTTTTGAAGAAGCATAAGAAGGCGATTGGGTGGACCTTGGCTGACATACCAGGTATTAGCCCCTCCAGGTGTATGCATAGGATTTTGTTGGAGGATGGGGCTAAAACAGTTAGGCAGCCCCAAAGATGGCTCAACCCCTTGATTCTTGATGTTGTGAAGAAGGAGGTAACAAAACTCTTGCATGCGGGTATCATATACCCTATCTCTGACAGTAATTGGGTGAGCCCAGTGCAAGTTGTACCTAAGAAATCTGGACTCACAGTGGTGAAAAATGAAAATAATGAACTTGTTCTCACTAGAGTTCAGAATAGCTGGAGAGTTTGCATTGATTACAGGAGATTGAACCCGGCTACTAGAAAGGATCACTTTCCTTTGTCGTTCATCGATCGGATGCTTGAATGGCTAGCCGGTAAATCACACTATTGCTTTCTTGATGGTTTTTCAGGTTACTTCCAGATCCACATTGCACCAGAGGATCAAGAGAAGCCAACCTTCACGTGCCCTTTCGGCACTTTTGCTTACAGGAGGATGCCATTTGGTCTTTGCAATGCTCCTGGCACATTCCAGAGATGCATGATTAGTATTTTTACTGAATATATTGAGAATTGCATGGAAGTGTTCATGGATGATTTCACTCTTTATGGTTCCTCATTTGATGCATGCTTGCATAGTTTGAATCTGGTTTTGGAGAGATGCATTGAAACTGACCTTGTTTTAAATTATGAAAAATGCCATTTTATGGTTGAACAGGGAATTGTTTTGGGGCATATTATTTCTGAAAAGGGTATTTCAGTAGATCCTGCTAAGATTGATGTGATTTCTACACTGCCTTACCCATCTTGCGTTCACGGGATTCGCTCTTTTCTTGGTCATGCAGGTTTTTACAGGCGCTTCATAAAGGATTTCAGCAAGATAGCTCTCCCTCTGTCGAACTTGCTGAAGAATGACGCCATTTTCAACTTTGATGACAACTGCAAGAAGGCGTTTGATTTCTTGAAGAAGGCACTGACCTCTACCCCCATCATCCAGCCTCCTGACTGGACCCTCCCTTTTGAGATTATGTGTGATGCCTCTAACTATGCCGTGGGGGCGATCCTTGCACAAAGGGTGGGCAGGGCTGCCCATGTGATTTATTATGCTTCTAGGACTTTAGATGCTGCACAGGCTAATTACACCGCTACTGAAAAGGAACTTCTAGCTATTGTTTTTGCTCTTGATAAATTCAGATCATATTTGCTAGGTTCCAAGGTTGTTGTTTTCACTGACCATGCAGCTTTAAAGTACTTGTTGAATAAACCAGAAGCGAAACCGAGATTGATTATGTGGTTGTTGTTGATCCAAGAGTTTAGTGTGGAGATAAAAGATAAGAGTGAAGCTGAGAATTTAGTAGCTGATCACTTGAGCAGAATAGAGAAGGATGGGGATCCTTCTCCCATTCAGGATGACTTTCGTGATTAGTAGCTTTTACAGTTGCATGGGGTAACTCCTTGGTTTCTGATATTGTTAATTATCTTGTTGCTGGTGTTTTTCCGACAAGTGCAACTAGGTCACAAATTCACAAACTCAAGAGTGATGCCAAATATTATGTTTGGGATGATCCATATCTTTGGAAATTTGGCAGTGATCAGGTAATTAGGATATGTGTCCCCGACTATGAGATTGAATCTATTCTGCACTTTTCTCATGCTTCTCAAGTAGGGGGACACTTTGGGCCACAGAGGACTGCAAGAAAAATCCTAGATTCAGGTTTTTACTGGCCCACCATTTTTAAAGATGCTTATGAGGTTTACCGCACTTGTAGAGAGTGTCAGACAGCAGGTACAGCCATCACTCGTAAGAGTGAAATGCCTCAGCAACCTATGCTTTTCTGTGAGGTGTTTGATGTGTGGGGAATTGACTTTATGGGTCCTTTCCCTGCATCTTTTGGTTTTCTCTATATTCTGCTTGTTGTTGATTATGTTTCAAAGTGGGTGGAAGCTGTCCCCACTAGGACTAATGATTCTAGAGTTGTTGCAAATTTTGTCAGATCCAATATTTTCTGCAGGTTCGGAATACCTCGGGCTATCATAAGTGACCAAGGCACTCATTTCTGCAACCGCACCATGGAAGCTTTACTCCGGAAGTATGGAGTTGTGCACAGGGTCTCCACTGCATATCATCCCCAAACTAATGGGCAAGCTGAGATCTCAAACAGAGAAATCAAACAGATCTTGGAGAAAGTGGTGCAGCCAAATAGGAATGACTGGAGCCTCCGTCTAGAAGACGCACTTTGGGCTCAAAGAACAGCCTTCAAGACACCAATAGGGATGTCTCCCTATAGACTTATGTTCGGTAAGGCACGTCATCTTCCTGTAGAGATTGAGCACCGAGCTTATTGGGCGGTCAGAAGCTGTAATTTGGAAATGCAAAAAGCAGGCATTGAAAGGAAACTCCAATTATAGCAGCTTGAAGAGCTTAGGTTAGAAGCCTATGAAAGCTCCCGAATTTACAAAGAGAAAACTAAGCACTTCCATGATAGGATGATTTCTAGGAAGGAATTCTCTGTGGGCCAACAGGTTTTATTGTTTAACTCCCGCCTAAAAGTGATGGCTGGGAAACTTCGATCCAAGTGGATTGGCCCATTTGTTGTTACTAATGTTTTCCCTCATGGTGCAGTAGAAATAAAAAGTGCAGGTGGCAACAAAGTTTTTAAGGTTAACGGGCAGCGCTTGAAGCTATTCCATGAGAGCTCGGTGCCTGAAGATGCAACTGTTGAAGAGCTCTCCTTGGGAGAGCCCACCTACACTACAACTTGATTAGGGAGCACCTCCTCCTTTCCCTCACTCTTATTTTATATTTATGTTCTTTCATTGAGGACAATGTATGTCTTAAGTGTGGGGGAGGGAACCAATTGTTTTGTTTTTGTTTTGATTTCCTTGTTTGTGTTGCTTTGTGTCGTATGTGTGTGAGTCTTGTGTCGGTGAGCTTGTTGGATTCTAATCAAATTTTGCATAGATGGATTGCATGATATGTGTTGACTGTTGATGATTTCCCCCTAGGTTTTGAAAATTGGAATTGATCCCCATGTGAAAAATTGAAAATTAAACTTTGAGATGTTCTATTGTGATTGCATGATTTATGATAAGTTTGGGGTGAAGGGATGCACACACTAGGGGTTGAATCTCGGTCAAACAATTTGCAAAAAAATGTTCAGGTGAGGATTTGAGCCTCCAACATGTTTTCAATTGTGTGAATCACTTTTAAGTTGCACTTTCCCGAATTTGCTTGAATCTCTTCATGGTTTGCATGTTTATATGGTTGCATCAAATGATTTAGGCAATTTTCTTTGAAGTAACTACTTGGCCTAAAAAGAACCATCCCTAATGCATGTTCCCTAGTTAGCCACATTGAGCTTAATTAGCCTATTGTTTCTTGATGCCCCTATATTATAAGCCGAAAATCTGGAAAAACCATGTTAACCCAATTTTAGGATTAGGAGAGCATGGAAGCTTAGCAAGAGAAGGGTTGTAAGAAACTAAGTTTGGGGTGGCTACAAGGTTTGATATGTCATTCTGGGTTGAGAAAAAGAAAAATAAAGGTTGGAGCCAAAGGCAAAAAGAAAAAAAAAAGAAAAAAGAAAAAGAAGAAAAGAACAAAATGTCAAAAAAGGGAATTAGAAGAGAAAGGCTGTAGTCACCCAAAGCAAAAAGAAAAAAATGGGAAAAAGAAATTTGAGTGGAAGTTCAATGTGTCAAAATGTTCATGCTCTCTTAGTTCCTAGGGACTTAAGCCTAGTACCTTTGAATATCCTACCTCTATCCAGACCCCATTACAACCTTCAAAAGACCTTTTGATGTTGCATGCATGTTTTCGTGGGAACCTTGTTTGAGGTGAAAATCAAATTCATGGGAAGTGCTCTTGAAATGTGAAATTGAGTGAAAAGTTGATACCCTAGACAAATTGAGCGAATGAGTGAAATAGTAAATGCCCTTGTGAGGAAGGCAATTGTTTGAAATTGGTGATCTCCCTTTTGTGTGTAACTTGGATCCTCAACTTAGATTAATGATTGCATGAATGATGGAATTCTCAATTGTTTACAGTAAATGAATGTGGGGATTACATTGTTGCAACGGGGGAAAGCATTGAAGAAAAATTGTTTTGATAAAATTGCATGAAATTTGTGCGAAATTGGTTGGATCCTTTAAGCTTGCCAAGTTTGAGTCTTTTTGAGTTTTAGTTTACTTGGGGATAAGTAAAGTTTAGTGATTTACCTTTGAAGGATCTTCACACGTAGGGATGAGAGTGATAAGAGTTTGGTTAAGATCCTTAATTTTGCTAGGCTCCTCAAAGCATTCCTTGACTAGCTTTAAAATAGATTGCCACACAAGATTCCACTGACTTTTGAAGAACAACGAGTGATAACCATCCAGCCCCAGAGATTTATAATTATTCCTACTGAAAAGGGCACTTTTAGTCTCTCCCATACTCACCTCACTTTCCAGAAGAATTATGTCCTCCTCTCTAATCATTGGATAAATAACATTGGGAATGAAACGAAAATCATCCTGATATGAAGAAGAATATAATTTCTCATAGAATTGAATAATAAGATTCTGGAGCTATGAATCTTCATATATCCAATTGTTAGAATTGTCTTGCAAGGCCATAATTCTATTATGCCTTATCCTTTTGAGACTAGCTTGGTGGAAATACCTTGAATTCTGGTCCCCAAGAGTCACCCAATTCTTCCAAGTTTGTTGAAACCAATATCACTCCCCATGGGAACTCAACACATTGTAATCCTTCCAAAGATCCTCTCTTAGCTTTCTTAACCTTTCACTTGGGTTATTCATAAGAGACCTATCAAAGTATCAATGGTTTCCAATCTCTTCAGAATATGTTGTTTTTTCCTGAAAATATGACCAAAGACTTCCCTGTTCCAAGTCTTCAAATTAGAAGTAAGTCTCTGAATATTATCCTCCAATAAGCTTGAAATTATCCAAGAATGCTTAACTTGGCTTTCAAAGTCAGAATGGTCCAACCATGCTCCTAAAAATTTGAAATAGTTTCTGCTTGGTCTCACATTTCCATTATTAACCATCAACCATAAACCACAATGGTCGAGAGGTTGATAATGGTACATGTGTGATCGAGCTGGTAGGAAACATAGCTTGCCATTCCAAGTTACCTAGCACTCTGTCTAACCTCTCTTTAAGCACCCCTCTAGTCCAGGTAAAAGGAGGCCCCAAGTAGCCCATGTCAATGAGATTGCTGTCTTCAATACACTCCACAAAAGCATTACTTGATCTATTGTTAAAAACTGCTCCTCCCTCTCTTTCCATGGCTGAAGTGATAGAGTTAAAATCACCTGCTAAGCACCAAGGTCCCTAATTGGAGGAATTGAAATTCCTAAGCTCCTAGCAAACGTCTTCTCTATTCCCAGCTATAGGACTTGCATAAATCACCGAGAAATACCAATAATAAGGGGTGTTGGGATTCATTTTAAGATGAATGCAGTATCTTGAAGAAGAGATAACATTTACTGTCATGAAGTTGGATGCCAAATCCCACCCGAAAAGCCTCCAGCTTCAACTCTAGCCCCTTCTATTAGCCCAATTCTGTTGATAACCTTATCAGTAGTATCATTACTGTACTGGCCGAAGAGTGAAACCCGGCCACCGAGCTCTCATACCCGGCCCAGTCCGGAAGCTAAAGATAATAAATCAAAGATCACTTAATTAAAGAAATAAGATATTGATATTAAATCCTGATATTATCCAAAATAACCTTATCTGGTTAAAAGAGATAATATCCCTTAAATTAAGGAATCATATCTCAAAAGAGATATTAAGAGATAAATCAAATCCCTAAAAGATATTAAGAGATAAATCGAATCTCTAAGAGATAGGGGAATCCTATTATAAAAGGAGGAGTACCCAATGATAGAGACTTACTTTCAAAAACCCCGGTAACTCTCCCTTAAGCATATTAGAGGAACTAGCGTCGACCAAGAGACTCTCAGACAGTCCTTGCTCCCTAGTACTCATCCGATACAAAATTAAGGGATCGAGATCACCGCCCCACCAAGGGTTGAACTTAGAACTACGTCTGGCTTTGATTCCCACTGGGATACGTAGGACCGGAATATCAGATTCTGTCAAGCCAAAGTCTAAAACAACCCCCATTGTTCACTCTTGGTATGACGTTCTACGGTGAGATTCCGACAAGCCGAATCTCGGTAGGAACATTTGGCGCCCACTGTGGGGCCAGGTAAAACTTTGCCCCGACCACTCAATTAACCACCATCAGTCATCGTACCACCACTAAACACAGTACAGCCACTACTCACAGAGTCATTCCTTACTGTGCGACGTTAAACCAAAAAAAAAAAGAAGGAAAACATGTCGTCGTTTTGCTGGTAAAAATCTCTACACTCAAACTGAATAGGTCGAGCCAACACACTCAGGCATTCAACTGGCACTACGAGGGAGAACTCGACGACCGAAGCCTCGAAATCTGAGGCCGTAGATTCTTCTTCCTCCTCGTCCTCTTCGTCATTCTCCTCTTCACTGCCACTCTCTTCCTCTACGTTCGCCGGATCTGCCGTCCCCCAGTCCTTATCTCCAATCCGAAGGCTCCGCCACGCGCCGCTCTCTCCACCGCCGTCACAGCAGGGCCTCGACACCGAGACGATAAAGAAACTGTCGATCGTGTTGCATCAGGCGACGTCGGATCCGAATAACGGCATGTTGGATCGCTGCATATGTTTGAGTGCGTTTAGAGATGGTGAGAAGTTGAAGGTTTTGCCAGGATGTGAGCATTGCTTTCATTGTGAGTGCGTTGGTAAATGGCTGGTGAATCACTCGGGTTGTCCTCTTTGTAGAGCTTCTCTCGAAAAAGGATGAACACCACAGAGAGAAAGGATGTAACGCTCACTGAGATGCAGCAGACCCCAACTCTTTCCTTTTCTTTCCACACTCCCGATCTACAACATTTACTAACTCTCCAATATACTCTATAAAAGCTGAAGTTCCCTGTTACATTATTCTCATAAAAAACGAGATTGGGTGAGAAGAGTAGCCAAGTACTAGCATGGAGAGCTTTAAGAAATCCTTCGTCATTATTCTTTTTCTTTTACTTTTGGGTCTCTGCACTACATCCCTTGATAAAACAGAGAACCAGAAGAGCACTTACATAGTCCATGTGGACAAATCCAAAATGCCAACAAGCTTCGAGCACCACTCTGTCTGGTACGACTCGTCTTCGAACTCGATATCTGACTCAGCAGAAATTAGCAGAAATTATCTACACCTATGACAACGCAATCCATGGATTCTCCACAAGATTAACAGCTGAAGAAGCACGTTCATTGGAGAGCCAAACCGGGATTCTAGCCGTGTTGACAAGCAAAATATACAAGCTGCGAACAACTCGGCCTCGGAGAGCTCGGCCACCACAACTCGGCCTCGGAGAGCTCGACCATAGTAGCTCCAGGAAATGCCTAAATCAGAGGCCGTGAAATGCTCAGGTGATATTGTTCTTTGAATCTGGTTTAAATCTAATATGATTTGATATGTTTTGCTCCACACATTTAATGTTGTGTTATGTAGCATATATGATTTGAGCAAAGTAATGTTAAGATGATACCACTCCCAGAGTCACAAAATTTGCGACTACAAAGTGGTTGAGCTCCGGCTCCCTTGAAAATAATAGGTCAAAGCTCCGTGCTTCCCTTTTCCACCAGGTCGAGCTTTGCTCCCTTAAAAACTCTCAGTTCAGCTCCGGCTCCCGAAAGACCGAGCAATCGACCAACTAGGGTCGAAGTCCGAGCCTATAAAGGTGCTAAATCCTAAAGAGGTGCTAAATCCTAAAGAGGCCACCCGAGCCTATAAAGGTGCTAAATCCTAAAGAGGTGCTAAATCCTAAAGAGGCCACCCGAGCCTATAAAGGTGCTAAATCCTAAAGAGGTGATAAATCCTAAAGAGGTGACCGAGTTAAAATTGACTGAGCTGCCGTCGAAACGCCGGACCTAAAGAGGTGACCGAGCTAAAATCGACTGAGCTGCCGTCGAAACGCTGGACCTAAAGAGGCAAGTGCCTAAAGAGGTGACCGAGCTAAAATCGACCGAGTTGAGGTCGAAATGCCAAGTCTACAATGGTAGAAACACCTTATCGACTGTAAAGGTATTCTAGGACCTAAGAAGGTGGGTAAGAACCTACAGGTATATCAAATTCTGACTATTTCGACTAAATCGTGTAACACGATTGACCGCGCTGTCGCCATGCGCCAAAAAGAACGAGCGATTATTAAAATAATGTAGTATAGAGCGACAACTCGGATATCGTCTCTCAAGGACTCTTTAGTTGTTGTTATTATTAACAGAAAATCAAAAGTTAGTTTTGGGGGTTTTGGATTGAGTGCAATTAAAATAAAGAAAACAAAGCAATAAAAACAAAGTAGTTAAAAGATTAACAAATAAGATAAAGAACGATTAACCTACTGTTCTTGGTTTCCTACTATCATTGGTTCAAATAAATCCAAGCCCTAAGCGGATTCTAATCTCCTTTCAGTTGTAGCAACAATTAACAATGCAATCACTACTACGGATGTATGTTCCTATTCCCGAAATAACAAACGGGGTTAAGCTCTCATGAACAAACGAACATGAATGAACACACGCGAAATAACAAACGCGATTAAGTATAAGAACATGGCATCACCGAAATGAATCAATACAACACTATACATTCCTGAAATAACAAACAGAAACATATAGCATTGCATTGAAAAGAGAATAGCAAACTAAACAGGAAATACAGAACCTCAAATGTAAATGGAAACCAATCCCAGTAGATTAATCTAGGAGACTAGTTCTCCATTACAAACATAAGAACAAAAGAAAATAAAAAAAAACTACTGGAAACTACTACTACTATCTATCAAAGACTAGCCAAAACTGACTAACTCTCCCAACCCAGCCTAACTATGACTAACTCCTCTCTCAATATCTGAATGCTCCTTTTATTAACTTCAACCTCTGCCTCTTAGCTTTCCAAAGCCACTTAATTTGCTTAATTATGAATTAAGATGAGGGAGTTATGTCCACATTCAACTCATAGGGCAGCTGAAACGCCTCTGACTTCACATGGATTAAAGCCCTTCAAAACGGCTCTGTTTGGAATAATGGTCTTCATGAGAGTTAAAGCTCTTTGTTTGATCTTTCATTTGCCACCGGTATCAGTTCCAACCGACATCTACAGCCCAAGTTATGGCCCAATCTTCATGACCGGTTCAGGTTCCAGTGACAGCAATTATGTTCTGACTTCAAGGCCCAATGTGACCCACTATACATCCAATTCAGCATCTGAGTTCTTCATGAAAGTTGTTGGGCTTCCTTTTAGCTTTCCTGTTCTGACTCCTGCGTTTCTGTTTTTATAAGAGGGCCGCACGTCACGGCCTAGGCGTGATGGCCTCTGCCTGTGTACTTCCCTTCTTGCTCTTCTTATTGCCCCGAAAAAGCAGAAAATAACATAAGTACTTTATTTAACTCTAAATCAACTAAATTAACCTAAAAACACTTTACAGACTCAAAATCTTACTTAAGGACAATCAAGTCTAATTTGGGTGAAAATGATATAAAATTAGCACAAAGCCAAGGTCTTTACCAGTTATAAAACCAGTCAAACAGAGGCTCATCAACGATGAAACTAAACAAGTACTAACTTAGACAAATAGTTGCAAAAAGTAAGGTGCATGTCGGTCCATCAAATAACCATGGGCCAAGCCCAGAATACATAAAATTTCAAAACCGAAGGGGCATCGCCCAAAAAACAACGTGTCTCCTAATCTACTAATACAAATTCATGAGTCAAGGTCATCCTCGGCATTTGGAGGGAGGGTAGCAGACTCGCCAGGTAGGCCCACTTCACCTTCACCTTCGGGCCCCTCCTCGGACGCTTTCCCGTCGCCCTCTTCCCCTTGAGATATGGCCTCCTCATCCTCCAGCTCGGACAACGGAACTAGGATTCCATCTCGGTTAAAATCCTTGTCCACGTCAGCACAGGAGAAGTCAGCATTCGGATTGAAATGCCGAAGCTTCTTCAAGGCTAGGGAAAAGCCATTAACATGCTCCCTCATGATAGAAGCCTCGGCTTCAGCCAGATCAGAACGGAGACTCAGATTCTCCTCATTCTCGGATTCCAACAACTTCCCCAACTCAAGACTGGCTTCCTTCTCGGCTTGAAGCCCTTCCACGACCTTCTGAGGGTTGAGCCGGTCGGTTCTTTCCATTTCCAGCTCGGCCATAAGGGTAGTATTGCCTTTTTTCAGTTCTACCTTTTGGGCTTTCAATTGCCCAATTAGTCGAGCTTGCTCTTCACACTTTGCCATGGCTTTTTCAAGCTCATCCCCAGTGCGCAAAGTTCGGACAGCTTCCGCCTTCATACTTTTCATTATTAGAAAGCTCGTGGCTCGAAAAACAGGTAATGGAGGAGACTCAAAAGCGTAAGCGACCGCAGTTTTCCTGCTCGCATCATGGACCAATTCTAGTAAAAGCCGAGCTTATGCTGGCTTAACAACTAGAGAACCCACTATAGGGCCAGAGTTAAAATTGTCTAGCTAAGAACAAAGGGCAGAAGCCCAAAAAGCCGAGGTCGAGCTATGCTCCCTCGCACTACGCACCGAAAAAAGTCGAGGTCGAGCAATGTTTCCTTCCTTGCAATAAAAATCCTAGGCCAAGCACAACATCTTCGCACCAAGATAAAGCCCACAGCAGATCATGCATGTTAGAGACCCAGGATTCGATGGAAATCCTGGTAGTGTTCAACCAAATAAGCCGGAATCCCAAGTACGACTGGGCTCCGCACAAAAGTCCGAGCATTGCTCGGCCAAGCAAGACGATAACCCAAGAAAGGCTTGGTTCTACAAAAAACAGATTTCCGAGCAATGTTCCCGCAAATCATAGTCCGAAGTCCTCGGCACCAAAAAGCGTGTTAAGACATGCGGGTTGACATTTAAGCTCTTTCGCTTATTTCAAGCTCGGAGCTTGGGGGGCTAATGGGGATAAAGGAAGGACATTCTAGGAAATTACAGAGAAAGGATGTCCCTTAGCCTACAGCTCGAAGAACTTGTAGGAAAACTATTTTCTCATACAAATTGGAGAGGATATTAGGAAAGTTTTTTCTGAGACACACCTTCAAGATCGGGAAAAATAATTCGAGGACAAGTTTCAAAGTTAGTGGGTATTTCAAAGTCCATCAAATGAAAGGGTTATGAGCTACTCGAAGAAAGTGTTAAGAGCTCTCAAGAACTTCAAAGACCGAGCTACATTCGGCGAAAGGCAAGTCAAATTCAAACTCTCAAGATAAGCATCTTGAAAGCATCAAAAATTAAAGGATGAAATGCAAGCACCGAGGTAAATTCCTATTGACCGAGTTTGAACTTGACTCTTCAAAAGATTGGTTCGAGCCTGAATCACTGATTAGTCGAATCTCAACTACCGACCTCTAAACTTGTCCTAACAAAGGTAAGATTGAAGTTTCTTCGATTGAGAACATGTTACTACCCAAGAGGTATCAGTAGAAGTAAGAGGATCTATGCAAATCCAAGACTTTATCAACACTAAGGACAAGCTTAGCTTCTTTCATAAAGCTCTTTCGCTTATTCTAAGCTCAAAGCTCGAGGAGCTTATATACTGATCGAGATGTTAAACTCGGCCACTGAGCCTACCAAACTAAAATATTGGATGAGAAGTAAAGCTAGATCTCCAAACAATCAAAAGGAAATGATTACTAGACTCGCCCACCGAGCCCGCTGAACTTAAGAAGGGGCCGAAATATGAAGCTCGGCAACTTGAAACGAGAAACTCGGGCTCCCTACTCGGTTGAGCTCCGGCTCCCGACCACTCGGTTGAGCTACGGCTCTCGACTTGTCGTTTGAGCACGCAACTACAACGCAAGCCTCGAAAATGATGCCGTGAAGGCCACGCGTCACACACAGTAACGTCTCTTTTCCATCTCGGGAACCGAGAAAGTATGGCCTCAACAGGAAACGAGTAACCATCCCCACCTCGGCTCGGTACCTCGAAAGCATCAAGCTCGGTCATCCGAGCTGCTCACCGAGTTGGAGGATGTGTACACGTATATAAGGTATGAAGCTCGGCCACTCACCTCACCGAGTCGAAAGACCAAAAGGTGAAACCAAGTTCCTAACCTCAGCCCCTTCGAAAAAGCTTCCACGTGATCAGCTCGAAGCTTGGGGGGCTTGTGTATGAGCCAAGATACAGAGCTCGGCTAAACATCATGAAAGCTTCTACGCCTAATCAGCTCAAAGCTTGGGGGGCTTGTGTACTGGCCGAAGAGTGAAACCCGGCCACCGAGCTCTCATACCCGGCCCAGTCCGGAAGTTAAAGATAATAAATCAAAGATCACTTAATTAAAGAAATAAGATATTGATATTAAATCCTGATATTATCCAAAATAACCTTATCTGGTTAAAAGAGATAATATCCCTTAAATTAAGGAATCATATCTCAAAAGAGGTATTAAGAGATAAATCTAATCCCTAAAAGATATTAAGAGATAAATCGAATCTCTAAGAGATAGGGGAATCCTATTATAAAAGGAGGAGTACCCAATGATAGAGACTTACTTTCAAAAACCCCGGTAACTCTCCCTTAAGCGTATTAGAGGAACTAGCGTCGACCAAGAGACTCTCAGACAGTCCTTGCTCCCTAGTACTCATCCGATACAAAATTAAGGGATCGAGATCACCGCCCCACCAAGGGTTGAACTTAGAACTACGTCTGGCTTTGATTCCCACTGGGATACGTAGGATCGAAATATCAGATTCTGTCAAGCCAAAGTCTAAAACAACCCCCATTGTTCACTCTTGGTATGACGTTCTACGGCGAGATTCCGACAAGTCGAATCTCGGCAGGAACAATTACTAATTCAGGGTTCTATAATGGCTACAAAATCTATTTGATATATACTGAGAAAGTCATGAATCATGCTTGCAAAGTTTCTTCCTCCTGCACCCCTACAATTCCAAATCATGCTATTCATTTTAAACTTGGGTGGGAATGGACTTTTCATGCCCTGAACCAATAACCTGGCTTTCTTCCACAACCTTCTCTGCCTCTGGCGAAACACCAGAAGAAACCTCATTGACAGAGTTGTTGTCATTATGAGGAATACTTTCCTTTTGAACAGAATGTTTCCCTATCTCATCAACATGAGTTATGGCCCTAACATCTATCAACATCCTGGTTTTTGTTTGTGATTGAGATCCAAAAGCTTTCTCTGAGGTTTGATTTGATTTTCTCTTAAAAGCTTCCTTCACAACACCTCTCACAACTTTATCTCTTTTGTCCTTATTGTTATTCTTCCCCCTCTCTTTCTTTTTGTTTCTATTTTTAACAGGCACTGATACTAAGGGAGAAATTTCAGGAGGTACAACATTCATGTCTATTGGAGAATTTTCCTCGGATTGAATCTGAACATTTTCTACAAGCATCAGATCAGATTTAGTCATATCTTTAGGCAGAGAGCTCGAAGCATTTGCCCCATTTACCCAGCATCTATTATAGAGTTTTGCTTCTTATGAAAAGAAGTATCCTCAACTGAAATTTAACTTGAGCTTGAATCTTTGTTCGTGTCCTCATTTATAGGACTTTTATCCTTAGAAAGGACTACAAACCTCGATACTTCTTCCTTTTTGGACGATCTTTAGTAGAACCTTGACCCTGCACTTTCTTTCCCCATAAGGACCATCAATTGATTACTGAGAATTAGAAGATTTTCTTGGTTTTCTAGAAGCAGCCATCATCCAAGCTCCAAACTTAGGTTGAAGTTGACACAGGCAAACACGAGAAGATGGATTGAATTGGGTTTGTTAATAATTTTCGAAAACAACCGTTTTCTAAACTTATTTTCTCACACAAAGAATATAAGGTAAATGCACACACAAAATGATCTTTTTAAAGCTTAACAAAATCAAGTTCAAATCCCCACAGCCAGTATAAACAAATAAAACTGTAAGAGTTAAGGGATTAGAAGATTCACGCAAGTGTTTTATCCTGGTTCACTCTCTTCAAACCAAGAGCTACGTTAAGTCCCTTCGACTTGAAGGATTTACTCCACTATTTATCCAAATAGATTACAACAAGTATTCAACACCTCTCCAGGATACAAGTATTCCTTTCTTACCAAGCCTCTTCAGGCTCTAACTCTAACAAAGAGATTGTTTGCTTTTGATCTTCTAACTCACTATGTGTGAGGATATGAAAGTTTAAGATCTGTTGAATATTACAACAATATTCAAGCTAAAGAATTACAGACTTTTGCTCTTGAAAGAATAAAAGAAGGAGAGCTTGTAGATTGGCAAAAGTTTAGCTCACAAAAGTTGTTCTTCAGTGGTTGAGGTCTTCTATTTATAGTGACCTTCTTCTTCACTTGAAAATCTTCAACGGTTGTTTTGAATATTCCCGTTTAGAGATAGCATTAAATGCATAATATCCGTTTTAACTGATAGCTTGACCGTGGCCATTGTGAAATGTACTCTTGGTTATCACTTTTGCACGAAATGGAGAGTCACAGCTCTGAGCAATTGTAACTTGAAAAACTGTCTTTCCTCCTTTGTGAAAATTCCAGCGATAAAGGTGACAGGGTACAGAGCGTTTTGCATTTCACCATTGTACTATGTTGCTTTTTGAATTTCCTCGATGGTACTATGTTTCTCTTACAAGGAAACAAGGCATTAAAACAAATAAAACAAATAGGAAGGACCAACATTTGTTTGAAATAAATATTTCTTTGTGGTCGTGGTAGTATTTACTTAGATGGACGGAGCATATGAAAACTTATAAGAAAAAGAGATCGTCTACTTAAAATCCTCGTCTACACGCTCATGGGTAAAACCAAGTATATGGACTTGCAGTTTTCTTTTCACTCGACTACTGACATGGCATATCCTCTCGTCTAACTTCAAGTCTTTGGACTTACTATATTTCAGTGATTTATTTTTTATCTCCGTCCACTGACGTGGCATTTAAGCTCGTCTTCTCATTGAAACTAAAGTTCCCGTCTACTAAGAGTATTTTATTAACCGTCTACTCAAATATATGAAATAAATATATATACCAAACATTTTAAGCAGCTCGTCGACATGAATGAACGCGGATTCACAATCTAAGTCCAACCAGATGTAAGGAAACTTATTCAAGGTTTCCATAACTTATATTTTTTGAACATTCCTGCAAGACTAGATAAAGCATGTTAGATCTCAACTAAAACTTTGTCATGCAAATCTAGTCCTTTTTGTTAACATCAAAACTCAGAGATTATTAATCCAAGTCACTTTGGTTCCAAAAATCTCCCCCTTTTTGATGATGACAAAAACTTATTAAACTTGGGTGAGCAAAGTCTAAGAGAGCTTACAAAGCTCAAACTAAGATGAAGCATTCAAACTTAACAGGAATAAAATATAAGACATAAACTCAGCAACACATATCATATATATATCTTATCAGATTAGTTCAGCTACTTATCGGTCAAGAGATAGTATTGGAGCATATAAACTAAGGTAAGTATCAGAGCAAATAGTATTACTTATTAGAGCATATAATAAAATATGTCAAGGCATATATAAACAAGTAAGATAATGCATATGCAAACAAATATATACTTTCAAAAACTGACTTTTATAAATTTAATTCTCTATCATTTCTCCCTATTTTTTTCCATCAGACAAAAAGGTAAAAGAAGTTGACCATCATTGTCAGTATTAAGGAAATAACAAAAGAGACTAAGAGGAGGGTGGAGGTGGAGGAGGAGGGTTTGGATTTGGGTTTGGTGGAGGAGGATGAGGTTGAACCGGCAAGTTTTGAGTCTGTTGGAAGGTCTGAAGGATTGCCATCATTTGGTTGATCATGACATTGGGTGGAGCCAATGCTTCAGATACTTGTTCTCTGACCTGCTCCTTGACCTCAACTTTGACTCTATACTCTATTATTTTTCCAATAATTTCTTCAAAGTTCTGAGGCAGTGAAGGTCTTGAGCTCTCAGCACTGTCTTGAAATTGTTCTTTTCCATGAAAGGTGCTTATTGCTCTGGAGTGTTGAGGTTGCTCTGGTGGATGGATGACAGTCAAGGCCAGTGGTTGAGAAGAGTGTTTCTCAGAAGTGCTTGGTTTAGGAACAGACTCAGCAACTTCCTCAACCTCAGTAAATTGTTGAACAAAGTAAATATCCATAGCAAGGTCTTCAACTATGATTTCCTCATCACTGTGCTCTGAAGGTGGTGATGGTGGAGGTGAAGTAGCAAGATAAAGAACACGTGGAGGCAGCTCTCTGGCCCAGTGGACAGGGTCTTCTTCAAAAACAGGACTAGTGACAGGAAGTCCCAGAATGTCCTTGTAGATGAAGAATCTGCAGTATGAGAGTCCACACTTTCCTCTGACTTTTGGAATGAGTCATTTCTCTTCAATACTCATACCAGAAGAGGAAGCTTCCTGTGCACATTCCATCATATGAGTTCTCCAAATGTCAACAACAACATCTTCACCAACATCTTCAACGGGTTGTGCCAACTAATAATCTATTACATTTTGATCAGTGAGGTTGACAGCTTCAGGGTTAATCATGCAGCAATCTGGGAATGGCATCTTTCCAGTATTTCTCTGCTTCTTCTTGTCCTTGTCCTTGTTCAGGTCAATCATAGGTAGTCTTGGACATAACATATAAGGCTCGATCCCAATCTTTGTATCTTTCAGGGTGTGGAACAGCCAAGTAGGAGGTACAAAATTTGCATCTCTAACAACTCTGAACAGCTCAAATTCTGACTTCAGCATAGCATACATGATATGATCAATTATATCAGCAGCTTTTTCATATTCTCTTGGATGTATGAAAGTCTTCCATTTGGTTTTGTTGTCCATGATAATAGGAATATGTTTGAAGGATCTTGACCTTTTGTAGATGACATTGTCCAGATCTTTCTTTACTAGATCCTTAGACCAGTCAGAGATGATATGTCTCTCTACACCTTCTGTGAAAGGTTTGAAAGGTGGGTATCTGACTAGGTTGGGATAAATTTTTCTAGGAGGAAATTTCTTTTGTGGTAGATGAGTTAGGGCAAGGCCAATATGGTTGTATAGAGTGGATGGAAGGGGTCTGGTGTTGTTTGGTACATATGGTATGGGTACATAATCAGGGTATGATATGGATTCAGGTTCATATTCATACTCAAGCAGGAATAGAAGGGTCTAGTTGAGACAGGTTCTGGTTCATGAGTATGATACAGAATTTTCCAGTTCCTTTTTACTTTGGCCCAGTTTTTAGATTGGCCATCATAAAAAGCAGAGGGGTGAGTGTAGGGAAATTTTGTCTTTTGATTTTTGGGAAAGGGTGCACCAAGGATAATTCCATCATCTGGTTGGTTGAGCCAGGGGTCATCTGTAGGCATGATGGGTAGGAACTATGGTCTTTCTGGTGAGGCTGGTTGTGGTTGGTCAGGGGAAGTTCTTTGTGGTGATGGTAGAGTGGGAATGTATACATTATCTAAGGTTTCGGTTTGATTCACAGAAGTAGCAGGTACAGAGACAACATCCACTATATCCTCAAAACTAGACACTAAGGCATCTACTGCTAATTTTACAGGGTCGTTAACAGGAAGGATTACCTCAGAAGTCATACAGACTTAGCTTTTATAGGAGGTTGCCTTCTGGGTTGTGTAGGAATGGGGACATCAGCAACACCAGCAGTAGCAGCAATCCTCTGTTTCTTCAAAATAGAACTAATAGGGACCCTGTCCGCATCATCCTCATCCTCATTATGAGATAGGATCATCTTCCTTGATCTCTTCTATGAGGGTGCAGGTTGAGGAGCAGCAGCTGATGGTTCCCTGATTACAATCCCACCAGCAAGCCTCTTAGGCATAGGTTTCATTGCTGCAATGGTCTTCTTTTTAACTGTCCTTTTCAGCCTAAGAACTTCAGCATTATTTTGCTCAACTAGTTCTTCCTTAATCTTCATCAATTCTTCTATTTTAGCCAAGGCAGCAGCAGTGTAAGTACTGATATTCATGTTGGCAATGTTCATTTTGCCTAAATCAGTAGCAGACATTGACTTCTCAATCAGAATCCTTGCTTGCTCTTCAGAAGACCTAGCTGCAATGAAGTCATTAATCCCTTGTGACTTGAAGATCTTCGATAAGAGGTGATAGTAAGGAAGTGCAGAGAGCTTCTTCCTGTGAACTGCAGCATCCCTGAATCTTCCATAGAGAATTCTGGGCAAGTTGATCTTAGTCTCAGTGATAAGGTGATAGAGACAGAACTTGTGCAAAGTTGACAAGTTGTCCTTGGACCCGGTTTTGTGCAGAACCACCTTGTTCAGTAACTGATGAAGGATGCGGACCAAATCCTTCATTTCCACTAACTTCCATGAGTGAGTTCTCACTGTGTCTTCTCTCATCAGGAAGGCAGCAATAACTTCAGAACCACCAAGGTTCGTCTCCCACGACTCGGTAAAGACCACTCCTTCTTGAGCACAGATGATGGCATCAGAAATGGTTTTCTCAGAAGCCACTATCTTCTTCCCTAGCATAGTGGCGAAGACATCTCTGTCAGAAACTTGAAGACCTCTACAGAAATACCTGATCAGATTAGGGAAAATGGAGACTTTCTCCATGAAAAGTCCTCCCCAGCCAACGGCATTGATGTTCTTGCTAACATCTAGATTATATTCCTCCAAGATTCCAAAGTTGAAGTGGTGCTCAATAGCCATATTCAGCTTGTCCACATTAAATGTTGAAGAAGAAGCCATTTTTGAAGATTGAAGGTTAGGGTTTGGAAGCAGAGAGTAGAGAGATCAATAATATTCTCAGAGATAAAGGGTAGCGAAAGGTTTCTCAGAGAGAAGAGGGTTGCTTTAAAAAGGTTTTGAATTTCAAAGGTTTTTCTTTGGGAAATAAATCAAAAAGAAAATATTTGACAAGACATGTTGTGACACCCTAAACGCGGCATCACATGGTTACCCAATTGCGTAAATATTTGTGATTTACAATGCTGGTTACTTTCGGAAAGTATCATTTTCTTGATGGATGAGTACGCTAAACGGTGGGTTTTTTTTTTGAAAGGATGAAACAAGATAAAGGTGATGAACACTCAGAACATGAATTGAAGACAACATGTATATATATAACATGTTTAGGGCCTTATCAACGATTATTGCAATAGAATTAGACATATAGAAGATACAACTTAAAAGAAAGTAAGTAAAGACACAGGGAAAGAGGGTCCGGAACCATTTCCAAAAAGGTAACTCTAAAAATTCAGGTGACGGAAGACTATCCACGAAACGCTCCGAGCTGGTTACTGACACTGGCTGCAAGCAGGGTCTCCACAAATGCTCCCACGAGACGAGACATCAGGTAATGGATCTATGACGTCGCCGCCCTCATCTACGGAATCGTCGTCATCGTCATGATCCATAACATGATCCTCCGGCTCATCCTCCTCCATGACCTCATAGAAGTCTTCCTCGGGGTCCTCCTCAGGATCCTCCTCAGGGTCTTCCTCGGGATCCTCCTCAATCGGTTCTGCCGGCTCTACGTCTAGAGGTGGTGGCTCATGTAGCAGTCCGTTAGCTTGCAGTGTGTGAAGGTAATACCAAGGCGGAGGCAGAGCTACCCTCCTAGTCTCCACGGTGTGGCTCCTACGGATTGGGTCTCCGTCCGTATTTAAATCGGTTGTGGTGATTGCTCCGTGGTATGTGGCAGATGTTGCCCCTGGATGTATCAGCCATGCCCCGGCATTCCTTGTGTCGTCGAAGACCTCAGTCTTCGACTTTGTCGGAACAAGTGAGATATTGGGATCCATCTGAACTCATATACGTACGGCGATACCAAAAAGGAAGAGAGAATAACAAGTAGAAATGAAAGAGCGAGATACCGACAACGGATATATCGCACAACAACCATACACATGATACATACAACACCTTGGCATATTAACATTTTAAACATTACTCATAGGTGAACAACAAGTATTATTTCAGTGGGTCTCATACCCGAATCAATCAATTTTATAAAGATAATTCATGACACTTCAATCATCAGGCTCTAATCTTAATCTCATGAGATACCATCACCGTTTTGTCATTAAGAAAGAAAAAGTTGATCAGGCTCGTATGCCGCATTGGCAAGTTGTCTCCGTCACCTCATGTACCCGGATCAACACCATCACGAATCCTTTATAACGGCCATTCAGATGTATACATCATCAAATACCACATCTTAAGCGGGTATTCGGTAACTCAAGCACGTCTGCTAAGGGGAAATGCATATGAATAAAAGACTTTTCATTAACGAGACTTTTCTTTGTGTTCACTCTTTTCCGTTGTCGAAGCCCAAAGCTAACAACTATTCACAATTTTTATCACTTGAAAATTAATAACACAGGACGTACAGTCCGAGTGCTGAATCACAACACCTTAGACCGAGGCCGCAGTCCAAGGTTGTGGTCGTAGAAACAATTATAATTTTATCCATGTTTTATTTCAACATGATAAGGACTCCTAGCCCATAACAATGAAATTAGAACACACAGTCCTCAATTCCAAGATTTGGACTTCTAGCCCATAATATCACAACTTGGACCCATGGTCCATAATTCTTGACACGGATCCCAGATCGCATGCTTATAACTGAATACTAGAGGCGACGTCTCGCGAACTAGATTCTCTTTCACATGTGCTTACTTGTTTCTTAGTGAAAATCAAAAATCAAAACAAAACCTCGGTCACCTATCCAAGTAACCGGAACGTTTCTAAATCATTTAGGAGAAAATCGTTTCCTTTGCAAATTATTTTATAAAACATTTGGAAATTCGTTTGCTTTTGAAATCCTTGGTGGAATAAGGTCAAATATTTTCAAATGGGTTTTTCCTTCATGAAACACATAGTTCGAAAAAGGTTTTCTCTTATACAAACTTTGGATCATAAAAAGGTAGTTTCTATTGACTTAAAAACACTTCAACGTTCCTTTCAAAACAAGAATCTCATTCTCTTGAAGTAAGCGTTTTAAACAAGGAACTTTTATAAATGAAACTAATACTTTCAAAGTTCTATTCAAGACTTATTAAGGCTTTAATATTTATAATCATTGAGCACATACTCAAGTCCGGCTTCCCAAACTTCAATCAGCAGTAATATATTCTTCACAATAATATCACAGTTAATAACAGTTCATCACATATATACAACTCACAATACTTTAAGACAAGTAATAATCAACTTCAAGTAATATTCACAATAGTTCAAGTAAACAAGTCATTCAAGTGGTTGCTCCACATCATAATAATATTCAAATCACTCAAGTAAACCCATACACACATGATATAGTCATTGAATATCCCTAGGCAATCCCCTCTTACTTTCTGTGAAGGTAAGAAGATTAGATGCTCGAAGAGGTATGTCACGAACGTCCTCGTTTTCTCTGCGATGGAAGTCTAAGGTTATGAACACAAAATCACAAGTTAAAATCAAACAAGAACACTAAACCATAAGGTATAGGTTCAGCCAAGACTAGTTCTTAGGGTTAGAGATTCCCGAAAATTATACAACTCATGGATTCATGATCCTTAAGTGTTAGGAGTTCATAAACAATGATCATCTAACAAAGTTGAATTAAAATCCCACTAAGTTATAAACTTAGGGTATTCAGCCAAGGCTAGTAAAGTAGGCTAGCATTCACTAAACTTTCCAATCTCTTAGGTTTAGCATCCATATGTATTAAGGAGCTCAAAACCATGATCATTTTGGAAAAATAAGAACAAAGTATCCTAGGTCCATAATCTTCCAGGTTCAACCTTCATAGGATTTATAGGCTAGAAATCTTTAAACTTTCCAATCTCTTAGACTTAGCATCCAAATATCTTATGGAGCTCAAGTCCATGATCATCTTGGAAAACAATGGAAACTTAAACATTCCAATCTCTTAGACTTAGCATCCAAATATCTTATGGAGCTCAAGTCCATGATCAACTTGGAAAACAATGGAAACTTAAACATTCAAATCTCTTAGACTAAGCATCCAAATATATTATGGAGCTCAAGTCCATGATCATCTTAGAAAACAATGGAAACTTAAACATTCCAATCTCTTAGACCTAGCATCCAAATATATTATGGAGCTCAAGTCCATGATCATCTTGGAAAAATGAAAGTAATACATACTAGCTTTAATAACATAGAATAAACAAGTTAGAAATCCTTAAAATTTCCAATCTCTTAGACTTAGTATCTGAATATTTTATGGAGCTCAAGTCCATGATCATTTTGGAAAAATAAAAACTCAAACATCCTAGCACCTAAACACTAAGTTTCGGCCATCATAGGATGATGAGGAAAATATTCTTTGCTTAACAATAAATCTTAGGTTTAGAGTAACAAGGTATTAAGAGTTCTAAATCCATTATCAATACTTGGAAAGTTGAAACATAGTATCCTAGGCCTACTTATTCATATTTTTTGGCCATCATAGGAACAAGCTATAAAAACTTCCAAGATTTATAGATTCAAGATCAAGGGATAGTTAGAAACTCAAACACATGATCATATTCCAAAAGTTGAAACAAAAACTTCCTAGGTCACAAATGTAAGCATTCGGCCTTCATTGGAAGATATGGATAGATATTTTTGTTTTAAACAACCTATTAGTATGTGAAAATATAAGTTAATACAAGACTATAGAAGGTGGTTTCAACTCAAAAGGAGTTTTCTACCATTTTAGAGATATTTTAGAAGTTTAAAGCATATAAAGAACACATAAAGTAAACTAAGAAATAAAAGATGAAACTTGCAAAAAGATTCATATGAGAGCATTACCCTTAGTATAAGGAAGAACTTTAATGAAGAACTTAAGTAGAAAAGATGAATAAAAACTAAAGCTTTAAGAGCTTGAACTTTTAGAAGAAAGAAGAAGATAAAGGTTTAATGGAGGTTGAAGGAAGAAGATGATGAAATGAAAATGAAAGGGGTATATATAGGGAAAGGTGGAGAGTTCCACGGCCAAAGGGGAGTGAGGGAGAGCTTGTTGAGCAAGCTTGATGGTTTAATGCTTGATTAGATGGAAGAAGAGAGAGAAATGACTTTTTGGATTAGAATAGTATTATAATTTGAAAAGTTTGATGATTGCACTTTTAGAGTGTGTCATAGCCTCTTCCAACATATGTCCTTACTTCTTTTATGGTCCCTAATTTGCTCCATTTCGTACCCGGTTGCATTTCCGATCGTAATTCCCCCGACGTTTTCGCCCAAATAAAATCTTTTATTTTATTTTTGAACGAAAATTTTCAAAATAACCAAAGTGGAAAGAAACATAATAAAAACACTAACTGTCTCGTTCACAGGTCAAAATTAGGTTTTCTACATAGTAAACTTGTACCGGCAGTGAAATGCAGACCGACTTCCTTCTGAATTTTCAACCGAAATTTTTACCGTGACTTCATATGATATAACAACACAACAAAATGATTTTAGTTTAATTAAAATCATACTCTGAGTTTAATCTAAAATAAACACATTTAAATATGTATTTACTGCTACAGAAAACATAGGAAAAACAGGGTGTTACACATGTCATTAAGGATAAAACAACGTTGGTATTTTGAAACTATAAAAGGTCATGATGGGATTGATGGAAATAACTGACTCAACATTAGAGAAAATACCAGATGAATTTGTCTTTGAGACAAATTAAATGCAATTAATAAATATGTGTATAGATGTAACACCCCCTTGGGCATTACTATACGAACACGTGCATAAATAAATTGAAAAGAATTTTACTGGTTGCTTTCGGAAAATTGATTTATTTGAAGTCAGAAAATCTGGTGTAAAACAATTTCTTCTGAATACTTCGATACATAACATACTCATCACAATAGTAAAAATAAAACATATTATTCACAACAGAATTTTAAACCATATAAAGGTTTTCAAAAACACCTACACAGACTTTCTGAAAACATACCACCTAAAGGAAATCATAAGTTAGTCGCTTTACAAGACACTCACTGATAAGACCTTGTGATCATCCCTATGATCACATATCTCTTTCCGTAATCCAGACTTAAGTCTCCAAGTGACTTAAGGAACTCTTCTGCAACATCTGCATTCGTGTGCCAAGGTACAACAGTAAAGACAGAAGAATGAGTATATGGAAAGGTGAGTTCCAATATATGGATTTTAAAACGATAACCATATGCACGACACACAAATAACATTTAACATGTATATTCACAATAAACAATTTATTTATCAAAGGGTTTCATACCCGGCAGTCGTAGCTGTTTTAAAAACCATGACACTTCAATATTCATCAACTAACTTTGATACCTAATCTCCGGAGCTCCAACCAACCAATAAATGAGCTGATCAGGCTCTCATTGCCGAATAAGGCAGAATATAAATGTTGCCAGATAAGGCAAGTTTCAAATGATTTGGCCTGTCAAGGTTCCGAGTTCCAACCATTTAAGTAAATAACTCGGTAGGATATGAGCTCCGACCATCATCGTAAGTAGTTCACAAGAACATCCAATGATAGTCGTAATTAACTCGGCCTATAAAATATTACTAATATCCGAGTTCCCGAAATATTCGTAAATAGCCCGGCCTTTCCTAGACCCCCGTTCATTTCACCCAAAGGTGAAATGTATCCCATAACATGGATACCTACCGAGGTACCATGCATAAAACCTTTAGGAACATTTACCAAAATAAAATTCAAAATGCATGTAAAACATTTAAGTTCAACAAACTTTCCAATCAAACAGACTCCAAGTCAAAAATGTGCAAATCACGAAATCTAGACCCGTACACTAGATTTATATTCATAGATTTTGGCACACAAAAATCAATATAGATTTTTTTTAATAGGACATCTAGTCCATAACTTCACCTTTCGGACCCTTGGCCCATACCATAGAACACTAGATCCCGACATTTCGGCAGCTAGATTCGTTTTTCAATTTAAAAAGCATTTTCGCTCTTTAAAACACAAAGCCAAAAAAACAAAACTTCTTCAACTTATCCAAGTTGTCGGAAATAACCTATTGTATAAATATACTTGATAGAAAATCATTTTACGTTGGAAATTCGTTTTACAAAATCATCAAAATCACTTAAAACTCATTTTCTTTCGAAAATCAATATTTCAAAAGCAGATAATTGCAAAACAGATGATTTCAAACTACAGAAAATAATTAACACACCAATAAGTTATACAGACAACAAACAAATAGCATATAGCTATCAGAAAAATCCCTCGGGTACTCCCCTTACCTCTTGAAGACTTTTCTTTCCGAATTTAGAATTCCGTCAAGCGTCCGATCTCCGCAAAACACGTACATGATGCATACAACAGTTAATCCTTCAACAAAACACAACACATAATTATCAATTAAGCACTAAATACACCTATTCTCCTACATGCTAGGTCCGGCCATGAGGTGATTAATTGGCTAAAAATTTCTAAAAATCCTAAGCTCTTGGATTAATGATCCTTGATCACTTAGAACCCTAAACCAATGATTAACTTACAAAGGTTGAAATAAAATACTCCAACCCTTCAAAACCCTATTTTCGGCCATGACACTTAACATAGGCTAGAGATTTCAAAAATTTACATACTCTTAGATTTATGATCCTAGAGTAGTGTCGAGTTAAGATAATTTATCACAAGTTGAAAAATGAAACAAAATCTTTCAACTCGTCAAAAATATAATTTCGGTCATGAACAAACCAATAGGTTATAAATTTGAGGTTGATTCCACATTATGGATTTAAGACATACATGTACTAAAAGGAATGAATCAAACATGATTGGCCAAAAAAATTGCACAAAGTTCCTCCCCCCGCACACAAACTAGGTTCGGCCTTAACGAGATAAATGGGAAAGAAATTTTTGTTGAATGCATCCTCTCGGATCTTAAATATAGATGGGATACTAAGATCATAGAAATTGGTTTCATGATCATAGGATTTTTCTATGATTTTCTATGATTTTTCAAAGTTCTAGATCTAGGAATTGAAAAATATGATCAAGACTTCAAATCACAAAAATAAATGAAGAACATGATGATGATTGAGTGAGAGGAGTATGGTATACCTCTTGGAATTGAAAAATGATCTAAGAATCAAGTAGCTGCTTCACACTTTTTGGCTATGGAAACTTAAAGCTTTTTGAGAGAAAATGAGAGGAAGAAGGCGAAGTGATGCACAAATGAGTATGATGACCTAAGGAAATGGGTTTGGGCCATGGGAAATGAGGGTAAAAGGGTCCAAGTCATAAAAATTTAAGGACAAAAGTGTAATCTCAATTAAGGCAATTTCGTGATTAAGTTAGGACTTAAGGACATTTTGGTAATTTACCCTAAGGTAATCATGAAAATTATGTGGTTGAGGTTGAAGGAGAGGTGGCTGATTTGTATCCACAAATTGTTGGGGTCAAACTTGTCATTTCAATGAAAGTTCAAGGGCAAAATAGTCTATGGGCAAAATGGCCTTTACACTATTTTGAAGAAATATTTAGATTTTTGTTAAATGTAATCATGACATTGGTGACTCACCACCCTAGGTGGCAAAAGGTCTCAACATCCAATGTTGGGTTTTGTCTTTGCACGTCCGTTCTCGACTCCGTCGATTACCCGATTTAGGGTTTTACGCCCGAATCGAGTATAATAACCTATTTATTTTGAAAATTTTCAAAATAACCTATATCGTTGGAAATGAGATATAAAATCTATTCATTTCGTTCTCGGGTCAAAATTATGTTTTCTGATCAGTAAAATCTTACTGTCAGTGAAAATGCATACAAGGCTCCGACCGAATTTTCAACCAAAAAATTAATCGTATACTTATAAAAATAAGTATAATATGAATATGACTTTGATTTTCCAAAAATCATTTTCTAAGTTTTAGATAAAAATATAAATGTTTATTTATATTTATACCGATCTTAGAAAGCAGAAAAATCACAGTGTTACATTACTACCCCACTTAAAAAAATTTCGTCTTCGAAATTTCATGACTCATAACTAGACAGGATTTTCTTAATCCCAATGTCTTACTTTCCCAAGAAGGTAAGTAATTATAGAAGAACTTTGGCAAAGGAATACATGAATGTTCAGTTTGTAAAAAGATTCTTTAATAGGTCCGTGAGTGTAAAAATGCATAGCTAACTTAGAGCCAGAATCCAGCCATCGTCCAGCAGAGCCTCGTCTACTGTCTTTGGTTCCAACTCAGACTAGTGCGGCATTTTCCCGCTCTCTGAAAGTTGATCTGGTTCTTAGCCTATCATTGGGGTTTCCAATGATTTGATCTTGTGGATGATAATTTTTGAAGTACCATGATCTCCGAACAGTATCTTGTTGAGAAGTGGATTTTTCCTCGGTTGTTGAGGAGGGTCATCCACTTGATCATCAACTTTTACCTCTATTGAATCTCCTGAGATATTTAGATCAAGATCTGCAAAAGCTTCATCTAGCTCTGATAATTTCTTATCAGGATGCTTGTCATCAAACTTGACATGAATACATTCTTCTACTACTAGAGTTCTAGAATTATAAACTCTAAAGCCTTTTGAAGTTTCAAAATATCCTAACAGAATTCTATTATCTACTTTTGCATCAAACTTACCAAGTTGATCTTTAGTATTTAGTATATAACATTTACAACCAAAAGGATGAAAGTAAGATATTTTGGGTTTTCGTCCTTTCCACAATTCATAAGGAGTCTTATTCAAGATAGGTCTGATGTATATTCTGTTCTGAATTTAGCAGGCAGTGTTAACAGCTTCAGCCCAGAAGTGTCGAGGGACAGAGTTGTCATTGAGCATAGTTCTAGCCATCTCTTGAAGAGATCTGTTCTTTCTCTCTACCACACCATTTTGCTGTGGTGTTCTAGGTATTGAGAAGTTGTGAAGAATACCACTTTCTTCACAGAACTTATGAAATAGCTCATTTTCAAACTCTTCCCCGTGGTCACTTCTGATTCAAGTGATACACATGCCTTTTTCATTCTGTACATGTTTGCAGAATCACGAAAAAGACCTTGAAAGACTCATCCTTGTGAACTAGGAACATAACCCATGTCCATCTAGTGTAGTCGTCTACAATGGCTAGACCATATTTCTTACCATCGATGTAAGGCAGTCCTTGTTGGACCAAAGAGATCAAGGTGTAGCAATTCTAGTGGTCTAGTGGTACTAACAACATTGTTAGATTCAAAAGAACCCTTGACTTGTTTTCCCTTTTGACATGCATCACAGAGAGCATCAGATTTGTACTTGAGGTTTGGTAGCCCTCTCACGAGGTTATGCTTATTTAGCTTTGAGATTAATCTCAAGCTCGCATGACCTAGCCTTTTGTGCCAAATCCATCGCTCATCTTCAATGGACACTAGACATGAGACACTTTGATTTGAGAGGTCCTCCAAGTCAATCTTATATAGATTGTTTTGCCTCTTTGCAGTGAATAAAAGTGATCCATCATCCTTTTTGACATTACACATGTTCTTATCAAATTATGTTTTGAAGAGTGGACGGGTCAACGTCCATTACCTTATCATATCCACTGTCACATAATTGACTTATGCTCAGCAAATTATGTTTTAAACCATTTACCAAAAGAACATTATCAATGGAGGGAAAAGGATGCTTACCTATAACAGTGATCTTCCCTTTTTGGTTTCCTCCAAATGTAACCTAGCTGTCATCTTTGTGTCTAAAGTCTTGGAACATACACCTTTCTCCCGTCATGTGATGTGAGCACCCACTGTCCATGTACCAAGATGTTTGTTTCTTTCCTGTTGTTAAGCAAATATGCAACATGTATTATCTTATCTTTAGGTACCCAAACTGACTTGGGTCCTTTCTTGTTAGTGGTTACTGGACGAGAATGTTTAGCATGTTTATTATGTATGCATCTAGATGTAACATGCCCACTTTTTCCACACACTTTGCAAAAGGTGTTGGACGGGTCTGACTTAGTTTTAGCATGTTTAGCTGGAGCTTTTGAATCTCTATGTTGTGTACGTGGTTTTGACTTTTTGTGAGATGCTTCATGCTTCTCCTTGTCATAATCAAGGCCAGATTTATCATGAGGTGACTTAGAATACCTTAGAATGAGGCTGGGCTTATCTGAGTCATCTACAAACTTTGACAGAGTGTATGTCAAAAACATCACATCTTTTTTCAGTTTTGAAACTTCACAAGAAACATCAGGCTCACACTCGAGTTTGCCAGTTAGACTGACATTCTCTGATTTTAGTTTGTCATTTTCATTTTTAAGGTTTTTTTTCCATGCAAACCTTATCATATTCTTTCGATAGTTTTGTAAACTTCTTTTTGAGACTTCTATACTCATGAGACAGTATGGTCGACTCATACAATAATTCATCAAATGCATTTTGAAGAGTGGACGGGTCAACGTCCATTACCTCAGCATCAATGTATTCACTTTCTTATGACGTGTCAGCCATGAGACAGATATTTGCCTCTTCCTCAGCTTCATCTTCTTCATCAGATGAGGATAAATCCAGATCCTCCAAGTAACCATCAAACCCTTCTTCTTTTTTAAGAACTTCATTTTGTCCTTCAAATCAGGGCAATCAGTTTGAAATGGCCAGGCTTCTTGCATTCAAAGCACAAGGGTGAACCTTTTTCCTTGGAGTCTGACTTCTCCTTGGAAAACTTTTTGTTGAACTGCTTCCTCCCGAAGCCACATTTCTTTTTCCCCATGTGTTGAATCTTTCTGGAGATGAAGGATAGTTCATCTTCATCTGATCCTTCATCACTATCTGAAGTTCCAGCATCATCTGAAGATTCAGCAACTTTGAGAACTTTTGATGAACTTGCTTTCTTTTTCTTTAGGGCAATAGACTTTCCTTTTCTGGAGTTGTCTTCTTCATTCAGTTCAAGTTCATGAACCTTGAAAGATCCAAGAAGCTCTTATAGAGAAAGAGTATTCAAATTTTTGGCTTCTTGAATGGCAAGAACCTTGGGTCTCCATTGCTTGGATAAACTTCTTGAATCTTTCTAACATGATCTATATTTTCATAGGTTTTTTCGAGAGATCTCGAGACCGTTGGTGATAGTTTAAAATCTTCCAAATATCCGATCTATTGTTTCATGGTCAGCCATTTTAAATAGTTCATATTGATGAACCAAGCATGAATATCTTTGATTCCTTTACTTGAGATGAACCCTCATGAGCTAGGGCAAGAGTATCCCATATTTCCTTGGCAGTGTTGCAAGCTATTAACCTTGTCATGCTTAGATCTGGTAATAGCACACATGAGATAGTGCTTAGCTTTTAGATTAAGATGATGTTGATTTTTCTCGCTCTTGATTCCATTAAGCTCTAGGGACAAAGAACTCCAGCCTTCACCTCTTGGCCTGTGTAGCCGGTTTCAATCGACCTCCCAAATATCTACATTCTCGTGCATCCAAGAAGGCCATCATCATCTTCTTCCAAAGAGTCATAATCAGCTCCATCAAAGAGAGGAGGTCTGTTGATAGCTTGTCCTTCTGCATCCATGGTTGTTGGATCGTACTCCCTCAGCACTTGTTAGATGCTCAACCCTTTCGAGGCTGAGCTCTGATACCAACTGAAGTTGACACAGGTAAACACAAGAAGAGGGGTTGAATTGTGTTTGTTAATAATTTTCGAAAACCTTTTTCTAAACTTATTTTCTCACACAAAGAATATAAGGCAGATGCACACACAGAAAATGATCTTTTGAAAGCTTAACAAAATCAAGTTCAAATCCCCACAGTCAGTATAAACAAATAAAACTGTAAGAGTTAAGGGATTAGAAGATTCACGCAAGTGTTTTATCCTGGTTCACTCTCTTCCAACCAAGAGCTACATCCAGTCCCTTCGACTTGAAGGATTTACTCCACTATTTATCCAAATAGAGTACAACAAGTATTCCTTTCTTACCAAGCCTCTTCAAGCTCTAACTCTAACAAAGAGATTGTATGCTTTTGATCTTCTAACTCACTATGTGTGAGGATATGAAAGTTTAAGATCTATTGAATATTACAACAATATTCAAGCTAAAGAATTACAGACTTTTGCTCTTGAAATAATAAAAGAATGAGAGCTTGTAGATTGGTAAAATTTTAGCTCGCAAAAGTTTTTCTTCAGTGGTTGAGATCTTCTATTTATAGTGACCTTCTTCTTCACTTGAAAATCTTCGACGGTTTTTTTGGATATTCCCGTTTAGAGATATCATTAAACGCATAATATCCGTTGTGACTGATAGCTTGATCGTGGCCATTGTGAAATGTACTCTTGGTTATGACTTTTGCACGAAATGGAGAGTCACAGCTCTGAGTAATTACAACTTGAAAAACTGTCTTTCCTCCTTTGTGAAAATTCCAGCTATTCCAGCGATAAAGGTGACAGGGTACAGAGCGTTTTGCATTTCCCCATTGTACTATGTTGCTTTTTGCATTTCCTCGATGGTACTATGTTTCTCTCACAAGGAAACAAGGCATTAAAACAAATAAAACAAATAGGAAGGACCAACATTCGTTTGAAATAAATATCAATCATTTGAAATAAATATTTCTTTGTGGTCAGGGTAGTATTTACTTAGCTGGACGGAGCATATGAAAACTTATAAGAAAAAGAGCTCATCTACTTAAAATATGCGTCTACACACTCATGGGTAAAACCAAGTCTATGGACTTGCGCTTTTCTTTTTCACCCGACTACTCGACATGACATATCCTCTCGCTTCATCATCAAGTCTTTGGACTTGCTATATTTCGATGAGTTATTTTTTATCTCCGTCTCACCGACGTGGCATTTAAGCTAGTCTTCTCATTGAAACTAAAGTTCCCGCTCTCATCGAGAGTATTTTATTAACCGTCTACTCAAATATATTAAATAAATATATATACCGGACGTTTTGGAGCACTGTTTGTCTACATGAATGAACACCGATTCACAATCTAAGTCCAAACAGAGATATGAGGAAATTTATTCAAGGTTTCCATAACTTATATTTTTTGAACATTCCGCGAGACTAGATAAAACATGTTAGATCTCAACTAAATCTTTGCTGACAAATTTAATTTTTTTTTGTTAACATAAAAATAGGAGATTATTAATCCAAATCACTTTGGTTCCACCAAGGGTCTTGCATGGTTTCCCAGACAAAACCACTCCTTCCACTGATTTCCCTGGTCTTATATTATCCTCCTTTGGACCCTATAAAGATTGTCGATTCTGAGAGAGGTTCTGAGAATATTCTGAGATCGATTTTCCTGTGATAAATCTTGATCATTCTTCGTGTTTTCTCCAACAATATCAGAGCACTGACTTTCTTTGTGACCATATCTACCGCAGTGAAAACAAATCAAGTGCAACCCCTCATATTCAAGAAGGATTTTATGACCCCTTACTATAATGAAAGACTTTAGAGGCTTCTTAAGATCCACTTCCACACAAATTCTGGCATACTGTCCTCTTGAATGAATAGAGGTAAGTCAGTCTACTTTCAACATTGTGCCTAGGCCTACACCAATTCTTCCTAGATATTGAGAATTGTATAGTTCCAATGGTACGTAAACGAGGAATGCGCACCCAAACTGCCACTTTCTTGATAAGATCACCATTTTGGAGAAATTTTGGTCTCCGCCTTTGCACAATTAGATAGTAGTATGAAATCATCCAGGGACCTTCGAACAAGGCATGAGCATAGTCCTCTTTAGAAGAAATTAAAAGTGCACCAAAAAGAACCCATTTGGCATATCAACAGGTTTGACTGACCTTTTCTTGGTCCACTTTTTTTGAAGATTATTTTCTAAAAACTTGAATTTACTTTCTTTTCCCATTACTTTGACCACCAATGTCTTTGTCCATGGTTCAGACCATTTGTTCCATTCTTCGTCAGATAGTGGAATCTCAACTCCTACACCATCACCCACTTCTTTAAACTGAATAACATCTTGCTTCTGCCCTACATCTTGAATTTGTTGCTTCTATCCTTTTTCAAGAATGGAGGACTCAGACCCCGCAAGACTATGGACTCTTACATCTTCAACCATATTCAGTAGTTTATCTTTAAACGAGCCCAAAGTTTTCTCCACAACCTTCTATGAGTGGAGAAGTTTATTATCTCCGTCGGGAGGATCCGCTGGAGGTGGCTGAACAATTGGGGTGCTTGAGAAGGCTATGCCTTCCATAACAAGAAAATTAACGAAAACAGAGCCCTAACAGTGAGCAGTTTTCTTGCAGAGTTGAAGGTGTAAAAACTTTATACTAATAATATATCAAAATCAATTTTTTTAATATAGAGATTGATATGATAAATTCTAGAAACTTTAATCAAGAAGATTTTTATGCACGTGTTGAGAAGGGAAGTATGAAAGATAGGATTTGATTCTAAAAACTTACGATTAATGGCAAATATCTTTACCAAATGAGTTAAATAACACATTATTTTTTTTAATCTATAAATTAGAAAACCCAATAGGGCTTGGATGAGATTATACGGATCTCTTCCACCTCAACCAGAAGGTTTCGAGTTCGAATTTTGGGCCCAGGAAAGAAAGAACGTTAAAACTCTTGAGGAGCTAGAGCTTTGCCATCTTTATGGTCTTACCCTGGTTCGAGAGATTAGTCTCCCCAATTGCACGCAGACGATACCATGGAAAACCAAAAAAATCTATAAATTAGAAAAATTATGCTTTTCTTTTAGATTTATTGGTCTATATCACATTCAATTGCAATAACCTTTTTATCTAAAAAAATGCAATAACTTTTTTTGAAAACCAGTTAAATTAAGATATTATTGTATTTTTTTTTATTAATATCCTATTTATATTGTTCATGTGTTTCACGAGTTTTTGTTTTTTATTTCTTAATAAAATTTACTTGTGTAATAATTATCGTTTTAGATATCTTAGGTTTATAATTATTTTGGGAGTAAATAGTCAAAATGGTCCCTGAAATTGTGAGATCGTGTCAATTTGGTCCCTCAAATTAACGAAATTTCAAAAAGGTCCCTGAAACTGTCAAACGTTGATCAAGTTAGTCCCTCCGTTAGGCAGGGTTACTTGACGCCGTTAACGGTGCTTACGTGACACGTTAAGTGCCCATATGGCATGACAGTTGTACCACAGTTTTAGGGACCAATTTGACACTAAATTTCAGGGATTAAAATGATTCAGGGACCAAATTGATACTCATTTTTTTTTCTTCTAAAAACCTATGGTTCATCTTCTTCTTCCTTTCTCTATCTCTGGTTTGTCTCTCTACTCTCTCTCCTTCGTCGTCTGTTTCTGTCTCTCTCTCGCTCTCTCTAACTGCAACTACATAAAAGGGATGTCGATGAGTGGTGGTTCGTCGTTACCATACTCAAGACAAACCAAGAAACCCACAACCATTGCTGCTTTTTCTTTCGTAAGCAAGTTCATGATCTTTTTCTCCAAATGGGTTGGCTCCAGAATATGAATTTGTTGGTCCTACTGTTGTCTGCTATTGATCTGAAATTACAAGTTTAGAATATGAATAGATATAACAAATTCTTATAATTATATAAATATGCTCCATGTGTCAATGGTGTTCTTATTGTTTCCTGATGACTAGTTAGCTGATATGGTCTTGATGATTGTAAACCATGGTCCATGGATAATATCACTCTTCTTTGGTCAAATTATTTTCTTTCTCTCGTAGGGTAAGCCTATGTGAATCTTGAATTTGCATTTTGTTGAGTTGCTACTACCTATTAGTAACAATGTTGAGTCCCCGATAGAAACTAGTCTTCATTCGTAGGTGTCCGGAAAAAAAAAGGTAAAATTTTAGAGGCTACAATTCAGAATATTCGGCATGTTCAGATCATCTCAAGCAGAGGAATCCTAGATCCAAGGGTTTCAAGGTGAAGCATGCTCTACAAATATGTGTTGTGCTTGGCGTTTGTGTCTGGCTGATTTATCAAGTGGGACACTCGTGAGAAGGAGGCATCCTATGGTCGAATACGAAAACCGACATTGTGAAGTTAGGCGGGAAGGACCCTCATCCTCATGTGGAGGAATCTTCTGTCATAGATGCAAGGCACAAGGAGGAGGAGAATGAAGGAGAAAGCAAGCATGAAGAGCAAAATCAGCTGGACGACGTTAATGGTGTGGATGAAGAGATCCCGACACAAAAGCAAGACCAAAATAACAATGAAAGAGAATTCGAGCAAAGGCAAGGGTCAGTGGATCAAGGGATCAAGAGAGTTCTGAAATTGCTACTAGGGGCAGGGAAAGTGAGGAGCATAACCAAAACTCTAGTGAAGAGAATGACAACATTGCCAACAAGGATAGTGATGACAGTGTAATGAAGGAGAGTGAGCGTAATCGAGAATGAGGCGGAGGACAAAGAAAGCAGCGAGATTAGTGAGGAAAAGAGTCAGCAAGAAAATGAAGAGACAACTACGGACAATAAGGAGAATGAAGAGGAGTCCCCATATTGCTATCCAACTTTTGTTTTTCCAGTCTAGAGCTACTCGACCAAGACGGAGTAGCTCTAGGTCGTGGGTTTCTTGGTTTGTCTTGAGTATGGTAACGACGAACCACCACCCATCGACATCCCTTTTGTGTAGTTGCAGTTGGAGAGAGCGAGAGAGAGACAGAAACAGACGATGAAGGAGAGAGAGTAGAGAGACAAACCAGAGACAGACGAAGGAAGAAGAAGATGAATGATATGTTTTTAGAAAAAAAAAATTGAGTGTCAAGTTGGTCCCTGAATCATTTTAGTCCCTGAAATTTAGTGTCAGATTGGTCCCCAAAACTGTGGTACAGCTGTCATGCCACATGGGCACTTAACGTGCCACGTAAGCGCCGTTAACGGCGTCAAGTAACACTGCCTAACGGAGGGACTAGCTTGATCAACGTTCGACAGTTTCAGGGACCTTTTTGAAATTTCGTTAATTTGAGGGACCAAATTGACACGATCTCACAGTTTCAGTGACCATTTTGGCTATTTACTCTTATTTTGGAAAAAGGAAGTATACCGTCCTTTACTTTAAAAGCTAACATACATGATGTTTAATGAAATTGCCATTTAAAGAAGAAAAGGGAATAAGGAGAGGCAAGTAACAATCAAGGTTTACAAAACGGATTCGCCATCGAACCTGAAGGCAGCGGTTCAAGGTTCAATGGTCCAGCCGAGGTTGAACCGGTTATAATTAAATATTATTATTTTAATTTTTAATATAATATTTGTAACAATATTAAACAAAAAAACAACATAACAACTAAAATTATTAAGCACAATTTTTTTTTATTTTGAAATTAAACTAAATAAATATAAAAATATACGTTAAAATCATCTTCATCGGGACAACCAACCCAAAATCTATAACTAGCCCACATATGTTAGAAAACAAAAGAATTGGTTTTTGCTATGATGACCCAAATCCTTTTATACTATTTTTTTTTAAAACCGGTTCGCCGGTTCACTACTCAAGTTATGACCGGTTTTGAACCGTTTTTCCTGTTTCCACCTGGTTCGATGCTAGGCCGGTTTTCCCTGTGAACCGGACCGGCCAAGATCCCGGTTCCCGGTCGGACCGGTCGGACCTGTCGGTCCGGTCCGGTTTTCAAAACCTTGGTAACAATACAATCGGATAGTCATAATATGATTGCATGATCCTAAAGTTAGGAGTATGGATATTCACGGGTTGGTTTGGTTTAGATTTATATAAAAATAAATCTAAACCAATCAAAATCAATTGGTTCAGTTTCATTCTGATTTGTAAATTTTTTGTTAGGAAATCCGAACCAAACCATTCAAGGATGGGCTAAAATATATAAATGATTAAATTATATATATAACTAAATATATTAAATATAAATATTAAATTATTAATATATATATATATATACATGTATTAAAATATATTAAATAATAAATATTTAAAATATAAATATAAATATAAATATTAAAATATAATAATTGGTTCGGATTCTAAATCCTTGAATATGATAATCAAACCAATTACCACCGGAATTAGTTTGGTTTGGTTTAGTTTGGTGCCGAACACCAAAAAAATCCAAACAGAATTAATTGGTTCGATTCGAATTCTCGGATTCATTGGATCCGTCCAACCAATGAACTCCCCTAGTTATGATTTAATGAAAGAAGTATAATATTTTCGAATTAATTTTTTTAGTAAATAAAATTATTTTAAGGGTCATGATCTCTTGCATTCACTTTATTGAATGCAAAGAAAAGTCCTAAGGCATTGGACAATAATATCCCTTACTAAAAGGCATTATAGGTAAAACTCAAAAATAAACATTAACTTACTAGTTAAATTTTATTTAAGTTGATAAGCAATGTTATTAAAACAGCCTTTAAACCAGGGCGCTTCGGTTCAAGATCAACTCAATGCAAATTCTAAGTATGCAAAAGTTGACGTGGAGGAGAATCGAACCTTGGTCGAACAGGTTGTCCAAAAATGACTGTACCGCTGGGGCACTGATTAAAATGGCGTATTGTTGGCAAATATTTTATATATACATAACTTAATTATAAAATTTATACATTTAATATATACCAGTTCAACTAGTGACCCATTGACGTGATATCCTAACTAACACTATTGCTAAATAGTCAGGATTCAAATCCTTGACAATTTGCTTAAGGTATCCAAGTCCCTTATCACTTGGACCAACCATATGTTGGTACTCCATTGGTGTTTTAATCAGGGTTTACAAAACCGGACCGGAACGACTGGTCTGACCGGTTTAACTGGGACCTAGGCCGGTTTGTTGGCCCTCAGAACCGACCTTGCTTAAAACCGGTCTCGAACCGCCGAACCGGTTCAAAACCGATCATAACCGGTTTGTGGCCGGCCTGAAACGGTTTCCGAAAAAAATTAAAAAAAAAATAGTATAAAAGGATTTGGTTTATCTTAGCCAAAACCCAATTCTTTTGTTTTCTAACATATGTGGGCTGGTTGTATATTTTGGGTTGGTTTTCCTATGAAGATGATTTTAACATATATCTTTATATTTATTTAGTTTAATTTCAAAATAAAAAAATTTGTGCTTAATAATTTTAGTTGTTATGTTGTTTTTTTTAATATTGTTATAAATATTATATTAAAAATGAAAATAATATTATTTAAATTATAACCGGTTCAACCACAGTTCAACCTCGGTTGGACTATTGAACCTCGAATCACGCCTTCATCGGCTCGATGGACGGTCCGATTTGTAAACCTTGGTTTTAATATAATAAATTAATCACCAATGATCATAAAATAAATTAATTATCCCTTAATGCATTAATTATTAAAATATGCAAACATGATAAATATGTATTATCCTTTTCTTTTTTAACCCGTGAAATTCCTATTACTTTCCTAAAAGAAAATATACGAACATTTTTCGATTATAGTATACTTTATTAAAAACAAAATTTATCATATAACCTTCATAGAATAACATATTTTAAATTTTCCTGACATAACATCATTTACATTTTATAATCAAATTATTAAAATTATCGCGTATTACACTATAGTAGATGGCTTTGTTAGTTTTGAAATATTGTATTTATATTTAATTATTTAGTTGGTCTCTCGAGTTATTTGAGAATTTTTAGGTAGGTCCATGAACTCAAAAAAATTTCTAACTGAGTCTCTAAACTTATAAAGAAATTTCAATTGGGTCCCTAAACTTATAAAAAAAAATTGATTGAGTTCCTAAGGTAAGGTTATGTGAAAATACCGTTGAGCTTATTGATGTGGAACCTATTTTTTTCTTTCTAAATTAGTATTTAAGGGTTGTATGAGACCAAAATGTTAAAATAGAATACCAAAATGTAACATGCGATTGCTTCTCCCGCATATGAATTAATAGCTTCTTCCTTCCCCAATCTCTATTTCACGTTTGTATACCATCCCCGAATAGTGAATGAGGGTGGAGTGTTACCTGCACAATGACATGCCATATGTGGCTCATATGAGTGTCCAGCTTAGATGAAATTAGTAATATTGCAACCTATTTGAAAATTTCTAAATAGTTTGAGGATCAATTGAATAATTAAATCTTATTTTTTTGCTGTTGAGATTTCTTAAACTCGTGTCACAAGAAGAAAAATAGAGAAATGGATAAATATATAATAGTTTTGAGTATTATATTGGATTATATATTGCTTAAATGTGTATTATATAACGGTAATAATCCTGAGAAATGCTTATATTGCTTATTGACTCTCATACATTTATTGAGAAATGTTGATATTTAGGATGTTCTATTTCAATTAGTTGAAATCAAATTTCTCTTCACCAACTAGTAGTTGTTCCAAATCAGAATAAGTTTGGACCCCTTAACAAGTGGCTTGGGATTCGATCCATAACTCTTGCGTATGGAGAAAACCTGATTAGGAGAAATCAATCATTCAATATCGTCTAATATCTCGGTGGATTAGTCTCCACAGTTACGCGTGGAGACACCTGTGAAACAAAAAAAAAATTCAAAATTTCTCTTCAAAAGTCTATATTTCAAAATTAAGGTGTAATACCAAATACATATTCATCTTTTCCAAATATTTAATATAAGTAAAGCGTTATGTTGTAAACATTGAAATGTTTTTTTTTTTTTTTAATTTCTAATGTTCAAATATTTGAACCTTTTTGTTTATTACCTGATCCAAATATTTATATATAGTCTCATCGAGTGCACAACCTTCTTTCTGGAATTTTTTTAAAAAAAAATTTGTCACGCATTCATTTTTTCAAGCTAATAGTTTTCTACCTCTTGGGCCCAATCTTGGCCCAATCTGAGCTAACAACATTGAACTAGTAGGGTTTCATTTTCACCATTCACTATAATAACTAGTAGAGTCTGCGCCGCTGGTTCCCTCAAAGGCACAAAGCTTCAAAAGGGGCCTTGCTTCTGCTGGCTGACATTCACATTCACATTAGATATATTCACAAACATACAAAGATACTTGTATGATAAATGCTGAAGAGGTACTTTACTGCTATTCCATATTATTCATCGTGTATTACAGATGCTTTTCTTTTCTTATCATATTTTCTGTTTAAAATTGCTGTGATTTTGTCTTCACTAGATTCTTGAGCGAGGCAGATTGTTCATGTATCTCTAATTCGGATCTGGTTAGATGGAAATCTGGTTGAAGCAGTGACCAGAAATACGACCGTGATTTCCTTGATTAATGATACGGTAAATCTCACATCTTTTTTACTTTGACTAATTTATTTGATAATTATAATTATGAAATATATATATATATATATATATATATATATATATATATAATTAAGTAGTAGTTTCTTCCTGTTTCACGGTATCTATTTTATTTTACTTTTCTATTTTTTGTCTAGCTTTAGTACATGGAATATGTTTTATGTTTTTGGTTTTTAGTCTATTTTTGTTATTCTGCAGTAATTGTATATTTTTCGGTTATAATTCATGTTTGGACTGTTTTGCTGTATAGAGTTGGTACCACTATATAATAATCTGCTACATCCTTTCTTGACTGATCTGATGCAGAGTTCAGATTTATTTGATTGTGGTCTACTAAATTTAAATGGATGATTGGGATGAAAACTGTTTAATTATATCAATACATTAAAACGTAGAAGGTCTGTAACATGTTACTTGTTGTAAGTTCATTGCTGCAAATGACTATTCAACTGTGTTTATGCCAAGAATTATTGTCTTGGCTGCACAATGGCCATCATAATGTATGACTGTAAGGACCAACTTGCTTGTCCTTAGCATTCACCTATTTTTTTAGAGTCAAAGTGGTACTTTCTGAGTTTCAGATTTTTGATGTTGCATGTTGAAAATATCATCTTTTTAAATGGGGTACATTCGGCCTTGAAGAGTTTTATGGGTTTGAAGTTGATTTTTATCGTATGACTTAGTTGCATGTTCATATCTATGCTTGAATGCTTGAATGAAATGATGTTGCCTTAAAATGTTGTGTTGGCCGAATTACCCATGTATACAGAAGTATGTTTACATGTTCTTGATGATATGAAAATGAATGATGTATGGACATGTATTGTTTGGTGCTTGGCCGAATGTTATGCATGTGTGTAGCTTGATGATTTTTGGTTGTTTTGCCTGGATGAACATGTGAAAACTTGGTAATCCATAAAAGACATGAACTTGGTAATTTTAGGCCTCTTGGATATAACTATGTTGGATCAAAACGTGCATAAAAAATAAGATTTCAACAAGTATGGTTCATTTTGGCTTGAAGAACACCAAGAACATACTCGTAGTGTCTTGACATGTTCTTGGTAAAAGACTTGAAAAACAAGAGTTTGATCCTTTCAAACTCTATTCACCAAGTCCAAGTAGTTTAAGATCAACTAATTTTTAATTAAATGGATATGGAAATCTAAGTAACTTTTGGTTGTATGCCAAGTGACACATGAAATGATAACCCTAATATTTAATTAAGATAATGTAATCCTAAGTGACATTAGCACATTTTTCATGTGTCACTAAGGATAAGCTTAAGGATGAAATCTAAATTGACCACATGCATGGATGCCATGTGGCAAAACCAATGGCTTAAAGGACAAATGACATCTTTGCTTTTAGAAGAAGATTGCCATGTGTCCACAAGTTTCTAAAAGCGAAGGACTTTGATGGTATTAGGGAAACCATCTAGAAGGAATGAAAACCACGGAAAATTGTGAAGGTGGTTTTAGTTTGAAATATTTTAAGAGATTATTAATAATTAAATAAAATAATAGTTTTTAAATAAATAAATAATTTAATTAAATAAATAATAAATAATTTAATTAAGTAAATAATAAATAAATAATAAATAAAATATAATAATAAATAATTAAATAATAATTAAATATTCAATAAAAATAAATTTTAAAATTCATTCTTTGATCCAAATGGCTAAATGGTCATTGTAAATAAATGTGTAATGTATGTAGGCCAACCTTTGTAAAGAATTAAAAGTGAGAAATAGATATATGCAATTGAGTTTTGCACGATGAGCCTATGTGGCAAAAGAATATGAGCTTGAGTGGCTAAGTATCATTTTCACAAAGACTTGATAAGAAGGATTGTGTAGATGTTGGTTGTGCATACATATATACATTGTAACACCCCGTTTTTCGTATGCTCCTTTATCGGTAAATACATGTTTTAATGTATTTATTTTCGATAAAATCCAGAAGATGATTTTGTTTAAAATAAAATCATTTTCTTGTGTTGTTTTACCATATGAAGCCACAGTAAAATTTTCAGTCGAAAATTCAGACGAAAATCGGTTTGGGTTCTCACTGCCGGTACAAGTTTACTGAGCTAGAAACAAAATTTTAATTCGTGAATGAGACAGTTAGTGTTTTTATGATGTTTTGTGTGGGTTTGGTGAATTTTCGAATTTTGTTGTCCGGGAATAAAATATAATATTTTATCCGGACGAAACCTTCAGAAAATACGATCGGATGTGCAACCGGTTACGTATTTAAGCAGTTAAAGGAACCCTAGAGGATGAGAAAAGGCTTGATGGGAAGTCTCATTAAATGCTTATGACACACCTAAGAAAAAGTAAATCCTTACTTCATTCCAAAATCTTACTTTTCATCTTTCTCTCTCCAATCACATCACATCACCTTAACTCTTAAACCTCTCTACAAGCAACCCACCTTCTTTCTTCTTCCTTCTTCTCTTCTTTCTTCTTCTCCCTCTCAAAACCGTGCACCCTCCCCTTTCCTCTATAAATACTACCCATCAACTTCACTTCATCACTTTCCTTTCTCCTACTCCACGCTTAAGCTTTCATCTTTGTAACTTCAAGCTTCCAAAGCTCTTGTTTTTATTCTTCTTTTCACTAAGTGTTCTTCATCAAAGTTGTTCCTCTTGTTTAGGATAATACTCTCATGTATTCTTTTCTTTAAAAACTTCATCTTTTTCTAAAGTTTCTTCTTTATGTCATATATGAGCTTTTATCTTCAAAAATCTCTCAAAAATGGTAGAAAATTCCTTTTGAGTTGAAATCAATTTCTATGGTCTTGTATTTACTTGTAGTTTAACATACTAAAAGGTTGTGTAAAACAAAGTTTCCTAACCTCTACTTTCTAATGAGGCCGAACCATGCATATGGTTTAGATGGATCCTGTTTCAACTTTTACAAGTATGAGTTTGTATTTAAAGATTTGTTTTCCCAAAATGATCATGGACCAATGCTCTTTTATGTTAAAGGATGCTAGGTCTAAAGTGATTTGGAAAGTTTAAAGATTTTTGCTATACTTTTATGTCATTTACTTTTACGCCATTTATAATTATGTCATTTACATTATGTCATTTACATTATGTCATTTACTTTTACGCCATTTATAATTAAGTCATTTACTTTATGTCATTTTACTTTATGTCATTTAAGATTCATTTACTTATGTCATTATACATTAATTACTTATAAGTCTATGTTGTTCTTACTTATGTGCTTATGAGCCTTGTTATTTAAAGTCATATGTTGCTTTCAAGATGATCATAGACTTGAGCTCCATAAGTTATTGGATGCTAAAAGGTCTAAGAGATTGGAAGAATTTAAAAATTTTTATCATAAAAACCCAAGGATGGCCGAATCTTAAAGGTTATGGACCTAGGGTGTTTCGTTTTTCATTTTTCCAAAGTGATCATGGTTTTGAGCTCCTTACTATTAATGGATGCTAAACCAAAGAGATAGGAACGTTTAAATGTTCCTAGCCTATTTTATTGGTCAAGGTCGAATCTCCATCAAGTGTAACTTGGTGGGATTTTTGTTCAACTTTGTTTAAAGTAATCATGTTTTAAACTCTTAGCACTTGAGGATCGTAAGTCCCTAAGTTACATGTGTTTTGGAAACTTCTAGCCCTAAGTTCTTGGTTGAGTTCTAATCCTTTGAACCTTGTGTCTTGAAACCTAGACTTGCATCCTAACCAACCTTGAAGAACGTTCGCGAAACTGTTTATTTTCTCGCATTCTCTTACCTTCTTAAGGTAAGAGGGGATTTCCTAAAGATATTCAATAACTGTATGCATGTGTGTATGTGTTTAATTGGATATTTACATGTTGATTGAGCTTACTTGATTATCTAATGTACTTGAACTGTTATGCTATTATCTGATGTTGAAATGTACTTGTCTTAAATGTTATAATGCATATATGTGATGAACTGCTTTCAACTGTGATATTAGCATTGAACTGATGATATATACTGCTGTTGATTGAAAGTTTGCTAAGCCAGACGTGCGTCTGTGCTCAACTGTTATAAGGATTAAAAACCTTAATAAGCCTTGAAGATGAAGGGATTGATGTTCTTTTCCAAAAGCTCATTAACTTGAAGTACTTGTTTTTAATGCTGAAATGGTTTGGTGAACTATTGTTATACAAGAGAAAAATCATTTTTGAACTATATGTCTTCAACTTAAAAACTTTCAAGATTATTTGGCAATATCCTATTGGGGGAAATATTTCAAAGATAAAAGTATTTCAAAGATGCTTTATAAAAGATTTTCAAAGAAAAGGTTTTCCTAAATATTTTAGAAACTTTCCGATAACCTGGATAGGTTATCGAGGATTCGGTTTGAATTTGTTTTTCACTGAACGAAAAATAAGTATTTAAGAAAGAGAATCTAGTACGCGAGACGTTGCCTCTAATATTCAGTTATGCGCACGTGATCTTGGATCAGTGTTAATTCGGGATTGAGTCCAATTCTCGAAATTGAGGACAATTCGTTCTGATTTCGTTGTGATGGACTTTAGGTCCTAATCACGTGTTGGACTGTGTCTTCTAACCACGTGTGATGAACATTGTTAAAGGTGAATGTTGTTTTCTACGACCACAACCCTTGACTGCGGCCTCGGTCTTGGGCATTGTGATTGAGCATTCGGACTATGTGTCCTATGCTTCTGAGTTTTCAAGTGATGGGGAAATGAGGATTAAGTCGTTAGCTTTGAGCTGCGACAGTGAAAAAAAAAATAACACAAATCCTTTTAAATAAAATATTTTCTCATGTGCATTTCCCCAAGCAGACGTGCTATTGATATATATGAGATACAAAGATGGTATCTGGGAGTTTGTCCATGTAAACCGAGTTCAGAGGCACATGTGACGTTGCTCGTCCTGAGACCTTAATGCATGAGGGTAAGGAGGCAACTGCCCGATGGGCTAGAGATTGACCAACTCTAATTCTTCTCCAGTGAAAAACGGTGTTGATATCTCATGAGATTAAGTTAGAGCCTGATATTGAAGTGCCATGCATATTTTTGAAAGATTGACTGTGCGGGTTTGAGACCCTTTGATATAACAGTGATATATTGTGTATATGCATGATTTAACTGCTTATATGATTCTGTGATGTATGTATCATGTATATGGTTGTTTTGGGATATATCTTATGACGGTATCTCACTCTTGCACAACTGTATGTTTTGTTCTTTTCTTCTGGTATCGGGAACGCACGTGCTCTTAGATGGATCCGGACGTTCCCCTGGCACCAACGAACTCGAGGAGTGAGGTCTTCAATCACGCTGGGGCGGCGGGGAGTTGGACTATACATGAAGGAGCGACGACTGCGACTTATCGGGGACCGATCACGACCACCGAGACAAATGCTAACGGAGTACCCATACGGAGGATCCATATCGTCGAGACTAGGACTGTGGCGCTTCCACCTCCATGGTTCTACCTCCATACGCTACAGGTCACCGGACTTCTTCATGAGCACCTTGACCCAGTTGAATCGCTTGAAGAGGATCCAGTGGAAGAGGATCCCGAAGAAGAACCCTTTGAGTTTATAGAGGTCGAGGACGAGGAGGAGGAGGAGGATCCAGAGTACCATCCACAGGATCTCGGCAACGACGACATCCCTATCGATGATGGCGGTGATGTTATTGATCCGGCAAGTGGTACCTTGTCTGAAGGTAGCGTCTGCGGTCACTCCGCTTGCAGGAGGCATGGATAGATCGTTGTTGGTTTTTGGGAGTTGCCCCGATGGTCCCTTGGCTTTTAGAGCCATCTTTTGATCCTTATGCCCGATTCCCTATTCCCAGTGTGATGTTATCTTTTACCTACTTCTTCAGTCTTTGTATCAGTGTAAGTTGGCCAGTTCGATAAGGCCTGTCTTGTAATCAAGAACCTAAGATCCCAACTAGGACGGCTATATTATTATGTATGATGTTTATTCACATGTTCTGAGTGTTCATCATTGTTTCTTAACTACCGCTTATTATTATAAACAAAAAAAAAGTACCCTTTTTCAGTAACCTTCTAATAAAGGTTATATTTTCGAAGGCGACCAGCGTTTTAAATAGGTTTCTTTTCCGCAAACGAGTAACCATGTGATGCCAGGTTTTAGGGTGTCACATACATTTCCATGTCTTGCATTGTATTGCGATGTCGTAGTGATTTGCGAAGTGGCTGTAACACCCCGTTTTTCCTATGCTTTCTGTAGCTGTAAATACATATTTAAATGTGTTTATTTTTAAATTAAACTCAGAGGATGATTTTAGTTAAACTAAAATCGTTTTCTTATGTTGTTATATCATATGAACTCATGGTAAAAATTTCGGATGAAAATTCAGACGAAAGCCGATCTGCGTTTTCCTGCCGGTACAAGTTTATTGTGCAAAAAACTAATTTTGACCCGTGAATGAAACGATTGATGTTTTGTGATGTTTTGTGGGGGGTTTAGTGATTTTGAAAATTTTCGTTCGAAAACAAAATATAATATTTTATTCAGGCGAAAACGTCAGAAAACTACGATCGGAAGTGCAACTAGATACGCAATGGAGCAGATTAGGGAACACAAAAGGAGTGAAGTGACATGATGGAAGGGTTTATGACACTCCAAAAGTATAATCATTACACTTTTTAAATTATAATATTATTCTAATCCAAAAGTTGTTTCTCTCTCCTCCTTCCATCCAATTAAGCCTTAACTGCCAAACTTACTCAACAATCCACTCCATTCTCCTCTCTTCTTCCTCATGGTCGTGAGCCTCTCCTCGTCCCCTTATATATACGCCTTTCATTTACATTTTACCACTTTTCTTCTTCATCACTTCATTACTCTTAAATTACTTCATCATCTTCTTCCTTTTCGACTATACTAGTGCAAAATATGTTTTTTACATCGGAGTTTCCACATCGGTTTTTCTGAAATCGATGTGTAAAACGAGGCGGTGGAATTTTTGAAATTAAAAGCAGAATTCCACATCGGTGTCAAAAATAACCGATGTGTGAATATTTTCCACATTGGTTATATTTTAACCGATGTCTAAAATTGAAACAAAAAAAATATAAATTTTAAAATTTTTATCTTTCCACATCGGTTATTTTTGAACCGATGTCTAATATATAGATTAATCACATCGGTTATCTTGTAACCGGTGTATAAAATTAAAAAAATTTTATAATTTAAAATTTTTATCTTTCCACATTGGTTTTTTTATAATCGATGTAATAAATTAAAAAAATGAAATTTTAAATTATAAATCGTAAGTTCTACATCGGTTAATTTTAAATCGATGTGAAATATGGATAACCACATCGGTTTTGATAAACCGATGTGTAATATTTGACTAAACCCTACATTTTGTCATTCCCTCCATCTGTTCCGCGCCCTCTTCCATTCCTTTTTGTTTTGTGCTCGTGACTTTCTTCCCCAACTTTCTCACTGCTCTATGCTTGCCGTCCCTACTACTTCGTCACGGCCTCCCATCTTTGTCTCTCCCTGCTTCTCATTTTGATGCAGTGAGTGAATATAAAGAGGCAGTGAATGAGTGAGAGGTAGTCTCTTCTTTCTCGCAGTAGGGCTTTGCTGCCTTTGTAACCTGACCTTGTCGTCTCTCATCCTCAATGCAGTAAGCCTCTTCCTTTCTTCTCTGTGCCACTCTCTTATTAAAGTCTGCTCTATGGTATTAAAGTGGCTAGTGCTATGAATATTAGCAAAGTGGTTTTTAAAGTTAACTATGTGGTGGTTTATGATATGCTTTTGAAAGGATACACCTCTGTCCCTAGTATTCAACCTCTTCTAGCTGAAGTTTATTCTCTTCTTAGATCTGCAAGATGGCAAACCTCTATCTCCTTTTTAAATGGATCTGCAAATCAAGTTGCAGACTTGCTTGCTGATAGGAACCATTCGACCTCTTTTTCTGTTACTCTAATTGGTCATGCCTTCCCTCTTTTGGGATCGTTTTTGCTAGTTCTTTATCAATTTTTGAAGGAGAATATCCAAGATTGGACCGGTTGGAGCATCAGATCTTGGATTGTTTTTTTTAGTAATGTGAAAACATACAGTTACATTGTAATGTAAAACAATTGACAACGAACAAAAAATTTACCTATTTCACATTTACACTTTAAATCTTTTTTCTAATTTGGATTAAAGTGAAACATTAACCTTAGTCAATATAGACAAAAATACCGTTTTTTATTCTATTTTCTGTTCTTTGCTCATTTGGGTGTAAGCTGTCATTCTCATCTCCCCCGTCTTTGGTTTTTAATGGCAAAAATTGGGTATCTTTCTGATTCTGAATAGTGTTTTTTATTGTTGTATGTGTATTGATTGGGATGTTGTACCACTTAATTATGTTTTTCTGTAACTGGGTTTTGTTTGGATTGGCTTGCAGAGTAGATGGGAGAGAGGATCCCATCTGGGACTGGGAGTTATTTCCAATACCCTCCTTCTGCTTTTTTCTTACATCTTTTGCCCTATTTTCCCTCAACCCGTCTTTCCCTCCTTAGATTTCCTTTGCGACATGATGATATATCTTGTGTCTTAAAAATAAAGATTAAAAAAAGTATTATCTTTTGTATATATGAACATTGTAAAAGTTTAATTCAATTAAATTTACTTAATTTTGAATGCAATAGATTTTTCTTTTCTTTTTCTAAAACGTGGACTTGCAAACTTATTTTGTTAAATTTAAACCCTTTTCAGCTTTGGTAAGGTTGGAACATGATGCCAGCCCAGGTGACGAACTGTATGTCCCAAAAAAGGAATTTATGGAGATTGTACTCGATAAAGAAATGACTAGTTCTGTACACCTATTGTTATGGTGCACTTAAGTACATTTTATTTGTAAGTTAAGTAATTAAATTTTAAATACTATGATAATTAACATGTTTTTCAATATATTAGGTATCTGCATCGTATGTTAGTTGATCAGGGTAACATCGCCCTTTATGGGTTCATTGACCCCATGTTCATTCAGGGTGATGTTCTCCTAGCATCAGAAGACCCGGTCACCACCATATGTGATATACTTGTCCGAGACGATCATCAATTCTACCTAAGTACCGGTTATTTAATTATAACTATATATGACTTAGTCACTAATTGTTCCGTAAATACAGCAAGCATTGACAACTGTTGATCTTGTACCCTAGGATGAACGTCGTGGTCTTCGTCTGCTCAATTGGAAATAAACCGGCGAATGAACTGAAGACGATCATCGAAACGTAAGCATTAAAATACATTATAATCAGTAATGCAGTTGTTTTAATTATCTGAAATTTATTAGATATATTTTAATTAATGTTTATCTTGTGATGATAGTTCTATTAATGCAAATCACATGCTGCGTGGTGAAAGGTGTCGGGCTATCAGATGGATTATTCATAGCGTAAAATGTTTATTAGTTCAAACGCTTCAAATGTAGTGGGTATAATTATTGATTTCTATTTAATTCCTCATATTCTAATTGGGTTTCATTTGTACGTAGTCACGTATACAACGTGGATCATGGGAATGTGGATACTATGTGATGAAGTGGATGTTCAAAATTATCTCCTCTAGGATCACTGAAAGATGGCATGAGGTAAATGTTAATTGGTAACAATTAAAAGTAACAGTTATAAATTAGTTATATGTTTTATGTTAGTTTATTACTTAAAAGATATAATCTTTTGTCCAATTAAACATGCAGATATTCAACAATCCAACTCCATTATCTGATTCCGACATCAACAACATAAGGAGGCGTTGGGCAACTTTCTTTCTTGAAGTGTACCAACCATAGTTTGTATATATGTAGTTAGTTTAAAACTTATCATGTACTAGCTATAGTGTGCTTTTGACTGATTATATGTATTTTGATATGAAATCTATAATATATCATGTAGCTTTTTGGTTTCTAATTATCTTTGTTGTCTGAATGTAATGGAACGTACATATGTATTTGTAACAAATTCAGTATATATTAATTTAGTGTGTTTTTGTTGTACAAAAGTGATTGTGTTGAGAATATTTAGAATATGTTATACTGGTATTGATCTGCATTTCTGAAACAGGGGAAAGGAATGATAGAAATGTAAAAATAGTTTTAAAAAAAAATTAGACTTTATACATTGGTTACTCAAAAGCCGATGTGGAAAGTTCACTTTACACGGGTTAATAAAAAATCGATGTGGAAAGTGAAATTTTCACATCGGTTTTTATTAAAATTGATGTTGAAAGTGAAATTTTCACATCTGTTTTTTTGAAAATCGATGTGGAAAGTTAAATTTCCACATCGATTTTAAATAAAATCGAAAACCGATGTGGAAAATGATATTTCCAAGTTATGGGGTAACCAATGTGACAAATGAACTTTCCACATCGGTTATTTTGAAAACCGTTGTTAAAAATGTATTTTAAACATCGGTTTTAAAATCGATGTGAAAAGTAATAATAAACATCGGTCTTTTCAACATCAGTTTGAAAATTGATGTGAAAAGTCAAAAGTAACCGATGTAGAATCCCTTTTCTGCACCACTGCTACTTAAAGCTTGTATTTTTATTTGTCTTTTGCACTTGTGTTTTCATTAAAGTTCTTCCTCTTGTTAAGGGTAATGCTCTTATATAAATTTCTTTACAAGTTTATCATTTTATTTCATTATTTGTGTTATGTGTTTTTATTAAGTTTTAAACTTCTAAAATCTCTTAAAAATGATAGAAAACTCCTTTTGAGTTGAAATCACTTCCTATAGTCTTGTATTTATTTGTATTTTCACATACTAAAAGGTTGTAAAACAAAGCTCCCTAACCCTTTCTTCCTAAGGAGGCCGAAACCATGCAATGTGGTCTAGGTGGGTTTTGTTTCAACTTTTGGAATATGATCATGTGTTTGAGTTTTTAACTATCCCTTGATCTTAAATCTATAAATCTTGGAAGGTTTGATAGCTTGTTCCTATGATGACCAAAAATATGAATAAGTAGGCCTAGGATACTATGTTTCGACTTTCCAAGTATGATCATGGATTTAGAACTCTTAATACCTTGTGATTTTAAACCTAAGAGTTGTTATTAAACAAAGAATATTTTCCTCACCATCCTATGATGGCCGAAACTTAGTGTTTAGGTGCTAGGATGTTTGAGTTTTTATTTTTTCCAAAATGATCATGGACTTGAGCTCCATAAGATATTTGGATGCTAAGTCTAAGAGATTGGAATGTTTAAGTTTCCATTGTTTTCCAAAATGACCATGGACTTGAAATCCATAAAATATTTGGATGTTAAGTCTAAGAGATTGGAAAGTTTAAAGATTTATAGCTTATAAATCCTATGAAGGCCGAATCTAGAAGGTTATGGACCTAGGATACTTTGTTCTTATTTTTCCAAGATGATCATGGTTTTGAGCTCCTTAATACATATGGATGTTAAACCTTAAGAGATTGGAAAGTTTAGTGAATGCTAGCCTATTTTACTAGCCTTGACCGGATATGTAACACCCTGTTTTTCGTATGCTTCTTTATCCGTAAATACATGCTTTAATGTAATTATTTGTGATAAAATCCAGAAGATGATTTTATTTTAAATAAAATTATTTTCTTGTGTAATTTTACTGCATGAAGTCACAGTAAAATTTTCGGTCGAAAATTCAGACGAAAGTCGGTCTGGGTTTTCACAGTCAGTACAAGTTTACTAAGCTAGAGACTTGATCTTGACTCGTGAACGAGACGATTAGTGTTTCTTGATGTTTTGTGTGGGTTTGGAGTTTTTCAAAAAAATCTTGTTCGGGGCAAAATTCTGAGTGTTACCCGGGTGAAATCGTCGGGAAATACGATCGGGAAAGTCATCTGATGAGCAATGGAGCAGAGCAAAGAGGGAATGTAATGACTGATGTGAAAGGTATGACACCTTTTCAACAAGCCATACTTCACTTTTTCATTAAATCACCTTTTCTTACATTCTCTCTCCAACCTTACCTCCACACCATACCTCCACCTTACCACACCTCACCTTCTTTCTTTCCCTACAAGCAAACCAACTTTTCTTTCTCTTCTTTCTTCCTTCCAGCCGTGACCCCTTCTTCTTCTCCCCCCTCTACCCCCTCTATATAAACTTCAACCTACAACATTTAATCACTTTTCTTCACTTCACACATTTCACACTTACACTTATTTCCTTACTTTCTCTTCTTCTCTTCTAAAGTTCATCTTTTTATCAAGCTTTTTATTGTAAGTTATTCATCAAAGTTCTTCATATTGTTGAGGGTAATGATCCTATGATGTTTACTTTTCAAGTTCTTGTCTTTATGTTCATAGTTTTGCTTTAAGTTTTCTTTAAGCTTTCAAACTTCTAAAATCTCTTAAAAATGGTAGAAAACTCCGTTTGAGTTGAAACCAATTTCTAAGTTGTTATTTTTACTCCTACTACAACATACTAAAAGGTTGTGTAAAACAAAAATTTCTAACCCTATTTTCTTGATGAGGCCGAAACCATGCTTTTTGGTTTTGGTGGGTTTTGTTTAACTTTGCTTGTATGGACTTGTATTTGAGTTCTATTCCAAGATGATCATGACCAAGGGCTCCTTTGTACTAAAGGATGTTAGGTTTAAGTGATTGGAAAAGTTTAGAGATTTTACACATCTTCATGTAAAGCCCTAAACTTTTAGTAGTTTAAGACATTGATGCTTAGTTGATGTTTCTCCAAAGTGATCATGGATTAAGGCTTCTTGATGTATAATGATGCTAAATCCAAGGGATTGGAAAGTTTGAAAATTTCTAACCTTTATTTTGTATCAAGGCTGAAACTTTAAAGGTTTTTGGTAAAAATATTAAGTTTTGTTTTCTTCCAAAATAGTAATAGATTAAAGCTCCTTATAGTAAATGATGCTATGTCTAAAGTGATTGGAAAGTTTAAATCTTTTTCATTAAGTTCCCTATGATGGCCGAAACTCATATGTTTGGACCTAGGAATGTGTTGTTTTGTCCTTCCAAAATAATTCAGGATTTAAGCTTCTTTATGTTAAAGGATGCTATGTCCAAAAGATTGGAGGATTTAAAGATTTTTAGTCCCACAAACATGTCAAGGTCGAACCTAGGTGTTCATGGCCTAAGACATTTGTTTTTTTTCCATTTTCCAAATGATCATGGTTTCAAGCTCTTTACTATGTATGGATGCTAACCTAAAGAGATTGGAAAGTTTAGAAATTTCTAACCTATTTATTAGTGAAGACCGAAAACCCTAAGTCAAGTACTTAGTGGGATTTTTAATTCAACTTTGTTAAATAATTGGTGTTTAAGAACTTCTAGCACTTAAGGGTCATAAATCCATGAGTTGCATAAATTTCGGAAAAAAACCCTAATCCTAAATTATTGTCTAAACCGAACCTATACCTTGTGATTAGTGTTCTTTGATTGAGTTTTAACTCATGATTTCATGTTTTGTAACCTTAGACTTCCATCGCCAAGCGGAGCGAGGACGTTCGTGAGCTTTTCTCTTCGAATCCGAAACTCTTAACTTCCACGTGAGGTAAAAGGGGATTTCCTAAAGATATTCAATAACTGTATGCATGTGTGTACGTGTTTAACTGGATAATTATATGTTGATTGAACTTACTTGGTGATCTGATGTACTTGAACTGTTATGCTATTATCTGATGTTGAATATACTTACTCTAAATGTTATAATGCATATCTATGATGAACTGTTTTCAACTGTGATATTAACATTGAACTGAGAATATATACTGCCGTTGATTGAAAGTTTGCTAAGCCAGACTTGTGTTTGTGCTCAACTGTTATAAGGATTAAAAACCTGAATAAGCTTTGAAGATGAAAGGATCGGTGTTCTTTTCCAAAAACTCTTTAACTTAAAGAACTGTTTTAAATGTTGAAATGGTTTGGTGAACTATTGTTATACAATAGAAAAATCCTTTTCGAACTATGTGTTTTCAAGTGAAAACTTTCATGAACTATTTGGCAATGTCCTATTGGGGAAAATTTTCAAAGATAAAAGTATTTCAAAGATGCTTTATAAATGATTTTCAAACAAAAGGTTTTTCCTAAATGTTTTAGAAACTTTCCAATAGCCTGGATAGGTTATCGAGGATTCGGTTTTGAATTTGATTTTCACTGAACGAAAAAAATAAGTACTTAAGAAAGATAATATAGAACGCGAGACGTTGCCTCTAGTATTCAGTTATGCGCACGTGATCTTGGATCAGTGTTCATTCGGGACTATGAGTCCTATTCATGATGTTATGGACCGAGAGTCCAATTCTTGAAATCGAGGACTGTGTGTTCTGATTTCATTGTTGTGGCCTATTGTCCTTATCATGTTAAGTTTAAAACATGAATAAGAGTATAATTGATTTTTATGACCACAACCCTGGACTGCGGCCACGGTTTAGGGCGTTGTGATTGAGCATTCGGACTTTGTGTCCTATGCTTCTGAGTTTTCAAGTGATGGAGAAATGATGATTTAGTCGTTAGCTTTGAGCTTAGACAACGAAAAAGAATGAACACAGAAAACCTTGTAAACAAAATATTTTCCATGTGCATTTCCCCAGGCAGACGTGCCTTTCTTATATATCAGATACAAGGTGGTATCTGGGAGTCTGTCCATGTGACCGGTTCAGAGGCACATGTGACGTTGCTCGTCCTGAGACCTTAAATGCATGAGGGTATGGAGGCAACTGCCTGGTGGGCTAGAGATTGACCAACTCTAATTCTTCTCCAGTGAAACACGATGTTGAGATCTCATGAGATTAGGATAGAGTCTAATATTGAAGTGTCATGCATATTTTCGAAAATTGATTGTGCGGGCTTGAGATCCCTTGATATAACACGGTTATATTATGATTATGCATGATTTAACTATTGACTTGATTATGTGTTGCATGTATCTTGTATATGGTTGTTGTGGGATATATCTTATGACGGTATCTCACTCTTGCATATCTATATGTTATTTTCCTTTTCTTGTATCAGTATATGTACGTGCTTTAGATGGAACCCAACGTTCCCCTAGCACCCTCGATTTCGAGGAATGAGGTATTCGACGAGGCTGGGCTAGTGAGGAACTGGACGGTGAGCGATGATGCAACGACAGCTACGTATCGGGGATCGATTACAACGACGGAGTCTAATGCCAACGGAGAACCGATCCGGAGGATTCACGCGATCGAGACACGGACAGTGGCACTTCCACCTCCTTGGCTATACCTTCATACTCTACAGATGGCTGGACTTCTTCATCCACACGTTGAGCCGGAGGAACCTATCGAGGAGGACCCTGAAGAGGATCCCGGAGAGGATCCATAGGAGGAGCCTCTTGAGTTGGTATGCGACTGGTGGGAGGATGACCTTGAGGCAGAGTACCATCCACAGGACCCCGGAGAGGACGATGTTCCGATCGACGATGGTGGTGAGGTTATCGATCCGGAGTCTGATATCTCATCTGGAGATAGTGTTTGTTGCCACTCAGACTGTAGGAGGCTTTGGTGATCGTTGTCGACTTTTTTTTTTTGGAGTAGTTCTTTTTGTCCCTGACTTTTTAGAGTCTTCTTTTGAGTTCAGTACCCAGATTCCTCATTCCCAGTTTGATGTTTTATCTGTTTCTTTAGTTTATGTTTTCAGTGAAGTTGGCCTGTTTGTTTAAGGCCCGTTTTGTAATCCAAAAACTTACGATCCCAATGGGGAAATGTTATATATGTATCTATGTATGATGTTTACATTCATGTTATGAGTGTTCATCACCTTTTCTTAACCTCTTTAAAAAAAAAAATTTAAGTACCTTTTTGGTAATTTGATACAAAAGGTTTTCTTTTCCGAAAGCGACCAGCGTTTTAATGTGTTCTTTTCCGCAAAAAAGGTAACCATGTGATGACCGAGTAATGGAACATTGTAATTAATTATTTAATAAAGAATTTAAGTTTAGATATTAAGGATTTTATTATCCAAGTAAAAATGCATAGACCTGGAAGACGATAAATTATATCAATTCACCCAATTTTATTAGCACCTGATTAGTGGTGGATAGTAACCGCCAAACCATGAGGGATAAAATAAATTCAAGTATTGGAAGGAAGTGTAATTATGGTGTTAGAAATTAAAGGGAAATACTAGAGGAAAATAGAAAAGAAATTGATGAGTGACATGTGTCAACAAGTAGTGAAGAAATAAAGATGGGGTCAAATTGTAACAAGTTGAAGTACAAGGACTAATCCCAAAAAGAGGAGGGATTTAATTGCAAAACAAGGAAGAGTCCATGGATTTAAGTACAAAAGTATTAAGGACTTTACTGTCCCCAAAAATATGAGAACCGTATGACGGAGTATTTTATTCGTCCAATTTTAATTAAAACCGGTTCAAGTACAATATGGCGCATTGAGTCATAATAATTTATAAGGGATCAATATTATTAGGGAAGATTAAAAATAATTAGAGATAGGTATTCTAATTATTTGATTGGTCGAAAATCTAAAAGGATTACATTACAAGCCAATCATAAATAAACTAAATGCCACCTCGACTAAGCGTGGGGAGGCCAGTGCTCAAGCGTTGGGGCGCTCGAGCGCTGGGATGCTGACTCATAAAAATAAAAAGGGCTTAAGTGAATTCACTTGAGCCATTTGAAACAGAAATAGAGAGCTGGTCCTAGAGAGAAACCAGAGAACAGAAAACCAGAGAGTTCTAGAGAAAGAGGAAGGTTACCAAAAAGCCCTAAACCACCATTGTCGAGAGTTTTGAAGTTGGAACAGCTTCTGTGAAATCATCACATCATCTTCCACTGTTGGATTGTGTTCAAATTTGATATGGAGCCTATGGACTGGTAGTTCTTCATATCCAACGGTTGGAATTTCTGTATAACAGTCCGAGTGAGTTATTCATCTCAGAAGTTGGAGGGAAACTCAACTCGTGTAGCGCCTGACCAGTCACCTTGGAAGGTTCATCCTAGGCTCGTTCACCGTTAGATCAAGCTGAAATTTATGGAGAAGGTAAAGGAGAGGTGGCTCTTTATTCTCACCGTTCAAATTTGTAAACATGTGTCTGTATTGTGAGATATAGAGCCAAAAAACTTGCAGATTTTGTGGTATTTGTTGCCGATTTTAAGTTCCTTACAATGTGTTGTGTAACGCCCCGATTTCTGTGTCTTTCTGTAGCAGTAAATACATGTGTTTATATATTTATTTTTTTATAAAATCCAGAGAGTGATTTTAAATAAACTAAAATCATTTTCTTGTGTTCTATTACCGTAGGAAGTCACGGTTAAATTTTCGGTTGAAAATTCAGACGAAAGCCGGTCTGCATTTTCACTCCCAGTAAAAGTTTACTGAGAAGAAAACCTATTTTTGACTTGTGAACAAAACGTTTGGTGGTTTTGTTGTGTTTTGTATAATATTCGGAATTTTCGAAAATCCTTGTTCTGGGTCAAAATATAATATTTATTCCGGGCGAAATACGATCAGGAATTTGAACCGGATACACAATGGAGCAGAATAGGAGACATGAAAGGATTGAAGTGACTTGTTGGAAAAGTAGGCGTGGTGGTAGAAGCCTTTTGTCAAATCCATAAAAAAGTGCCATCATTATACTTTTTCAATTTTTACTATTTTATAATCAAATAAGCCATTTTTTCTCCTTTTTGCCAACCAAACATGGCATAACCCAAAACTTGGTCATCAAGTTCTCTCTCTCTCTTTCACGCCTACTCCCTCTCTCCCTCTATATATTCACACTCCATTTCACCTCACTCATTTTCTTCTTCTTCATCCTACTATTTCAAGTTTCTATCACTTAAAGTTTTCATTTTTACTCATTGTCAAGCTTAAAGTTCTTCATACTTTTTCATCCTAGCTTCAAGGGTAACACTCTCATATTCTTCTCTTTCAAGTTCTACGTTTATTTCTTGGGTTTACTCTATGTTTTCCATTGATGTTCTTAAAGCTCTTTTTAACTTCTAAAATCTCTAGAAAATTGTAGAAAAATCCGTTTGAGTTAAAACCAATTTCTATGAACTCATAACCATATCTATATTCACTATCTGTGAGCTTGCATCAAACAAAATTTCTAGCCTATTTATCCAAGGATGGCCGAACCAAAATAGGGAGTTTTGTTTCAACTTTTGTAATATGATCATGAATTAAAACCTGTTATTACCTTTTGATGCCAAATCTAATAGCTTTCATCAAACAAAAATTTCTCTCCCCATTTTCCTAGCAAGGACGAAACCCTAAGCTAATGGCTTAGTGGGATTTTTGTTCAATCTTTGTAAAGTGATCATTGTTTATGAACTCCTAACACTTAAGGATCATTAATCCATGAGTTGTATAAAATTTGAAAATCTCTAACCATATGTTTGTGTCATGTCCGAATCTAGGACTAAGGTAGATGATGATGTTTTAGTTGTTTTTGACTTGTGTTATGTGTTTGGAATTCTTAGACTTCCATTGTGAAGTGGGTACGAAGGGTCATAGTAACCTACACCAAGCTAGAAGCACTAATACCTCGATCTCAGGTAAGAGGGGAAAGCCTGAGGGACGTTTCCAATAACTGTATGCATGATTGTTGTGATGAACTAAGTTGTCTTATACGATTGGTGGTGTACTGAGTTGTCTAATATGATTGAACTGTGAACGCGCTGTCGCCACGCGCCAAAAAGAATGAGCGTTTACAAAAATAATGTAGATAGGGAAGCGACAACTCGAGTATCGTCTCTCAAGGACTCTTAGGTGTTGTCGTTATTAACAGAAAATCAGTAAAAGTCAGATTTGAGGGGTTTGGAGATTTGAAATAAAATAAAGAAACAAAACAAAGAAAACAGAGCAGTTAAGAGATTAGCAAATAAACTAAAGACGATCAACCTACTGTTCTCGGTTTCCCACTATCATTGGTTCATATAAATCCAAGCCCTAAGCATATTCTAATCCCCTTCCGGTTGTAGCAACAAATGACAAACGAAATTCACTACTACGGATGTATGTTCCTATTCCCGAAATAACAAACGGGGTTAAGCCCTCATGAACTAAACGAACATGAATGAACACACGCGAAATAACAAACGCGATTAAGTATAAGAACATAGCATCACCGAAATGAATCAACACAACACTATACACTCCTGAAATAACAAACAGAAATGTATAACATGGCATTGAAAAGAGAAAAGCAAATGAAACAGGAATCACAGAACCTCAAGTGTGGTAATGGAAACCAATCACAGTAGATTAATCTAGGAGACTAGCTCTCCATTACAGAAATAAACACAAAAGTAGAGAAAAGAAAGTAAACTACTACTACTGCCTAAAACTAGCTACTCTGACTAAAACTAGCCAGCCTCAGTTCTGTCTAAAACAGACTTATATACAAGTTTCTGGAATCAGCTTTCTCGCGAGGCGAAGCTTCAACTTTTGGTATTCTCGCGAGGCGAACACACCTTCGCGAGGCGAGAATCTGAAGAGTCTTCTTATTACGTCCGTTATGAACATCAGGGGCCAACCGTGATGCTTTATGACTTCCAGGCTCGCGAGGCGAATGAATGCTCGCGAGGCGAGACTCTTCAACTTCAAAACTGCCACAGCCGTGATCTTCAACACGGGTAAGCCATGATAGTCTCTGACTTTCAGGGCTGGGTGACTCGCGGGGCGAGATATTCTTCGCGGGGCGAACCAGATTTATTCCTTTTTATTAACCTGAAAACAGAAAATAGCATAAGTACTTTATTTAACTCAAAATCAACTAAATTAACCTCAAAATACTTTACAGACTCAAAATACTGCTTAGAGACAATCAAGTCTAATTTGAGTGAAAATGATATAAAATTAGCACAAACCCATGGTCTTTATTAGTTATAAAACCAGTCAACCAGAGGCTCATCAAAATACCCCAAACTTAAACTTTGCTTGTCCCCAAGCAAACTAAAACTCAAAAACTTAAAAAGACTCAAGACCTGGCAAGCTCAAGGATTCAATCAACTTCGCACAAATTTCAAGCAATTCCAACAAAATAGTTTTTCTTTCAATGTTCCCCCCTTTCAAACAAAGCAATCCCCACATGCATTCACTCTAAACATTTGAGAATTTCATCATTCAAACAATCATTAATCTAAGCAGGGGATCTAAGTTACACACAAGAGAGAGATCACCAACTTCAAACAACTGCCTTCCTCACAAGGGCATTTAGTGTTCACTCAATCGCTCAGTTTGTGTCAGGTTATCAATAATTCACTCAATTTCACTTTTCAAGAACACTTCCCAAAAATTTGATTTTCATCTCAAAATGATTCCCACAGAAAACATGCAAGCAACATCAAAAGGTCTTTTATGGGTTGTAATGGGGCCTGGCTAAGGGTAGGATGTACAAAGGAACTAGGCTGAAGACCCTAGGAACTAAGAGAGCATGAAACACTTCAAAACATTGAAATTCCACTCAAGTTCCTTTTCTCATTTTTAATTATGCCTTGGGTGACTACAGCCTTTTTATTCAAATAGCCTTTTTGAAATTTTTGTACTTTTTTTTTTCTGTTTTTCTTTTCTTTTCTTTTTCTTTTCTTTGGCTCCAAACTTTTTATTATATTTTTTTTCTTTTTCCCAATCCCAACAACACATACCACACCTTGTAGCCACCCCAAACTTAGTTTCTTGCACCCATTCTAAGATTCCATGCTCTCCTAATCCTAAGATCGGGTTAACATGGTTTTCCAGATTTTTGGGCTTATAACATTAGGTTATCAAGAATTAACAGGCTAATAGGCTCAATGGGGCTAACTAGGGAACATGCATTAGGAATTGGTTATTTTTAGGCTAAGTAGGTATTTACAAAGAAAATGCCTAAATCATTTGAAGCAAACACATAATCATGCAAACCAAAAAGAGATTCAAGCAAATTCGGGAAAGTGCAACTTGAAAGTGATTTCACACAGTTTAAAACATGTTGGAGGCTCAAAACCTCACCTGGACATTTTTACAAATTGTTTGACAGAGATTCTCTCCCTAGTGTGTGTTTCCTATCACCCCAAACTTATCATAAATCATGCCATCATAACAAAATCTCAAAGTTCAGTTTTCAATCACATGGGGATCATTTTTCAAAATTTTTTTTTTTCGAATCCTAGGGGGAAAATAGTCAACACATAACATGCAATCAATCTATGCAAAGTTCAATCAAAATCCATCAAACTTGCCAACACAAGACACAACTCCTGAGCTTCTCAAATTATTCAGGAGCTTTATTGAAAACAAAACAGAAATAAAGCAAGGCAAAGAAAATTAAAAGAAAACAAGGTTCAGAAAAACTCATTGGGCGGTCCACCAGGATCCCATTGTCTGTGATATAGTGGCCACGTGATGCTCAAATTGCGAAACGATCCTCCCGGATCCCATGGTCTACAGCATAATGCCCAAGTGATGGACAAAGACTGGAAGCTCATTCCGTGCTTCCCTAACTTGCAGCCTTTATATGGAGATGAGTGCTTGATAGTCATGGTAACCTCGCCAAGTGCGGCGGACTTCTCACTCCCTCTTGGGTCAAGGTTGACCTCTTTCTCAATAAAATCCTCCCAATAGAATCGGGGTTCAACCTCTTGGACTGGCCATGGTGCAAAATCCAAGGGTGCAAAATCCAGAGCTTTTGGTTCCACAGGGGGAGGTGGCAAACAGTTAGATGGGGTTACTGGAGCTGCTTCAACTTCTGCAAGGTCTTCATCCACTGCACTACCGGATTCATCACTTGTTAAACCTGCAGAAATTTCAGGACACACCACAGAAAGGTTAGAGTTAGTACAGTCAATAGATATATTACAAGAAACTGAGGAGGGTGGCTGCTCAATGGATGGTATAGTTGGAACTTCGGCCGAACAGGCAGCTTCACTCTCACTATCAACCTGCAAAATAGAGTCAAGAAACCCAGCACAAACAGCACACGGGTTAGTGTCAGTACAGTCAGTACATGTAGTAAAAGAAACTGAATTTGTAGAGGTCTGAATGTCTGGACTTTTAGCACATAGTTCATCCACCCCATCACTTTCAACACATGCATTTGATTCCACAGGTTCTTCATTATCCTCAGGCACGGGGAAGCAGATGTCCTCCTGATCCTCATTTTCTATGTTTCCTGAACAGAATAAAGCTGCATAACAGTCTATACACAAAGCAGTGCCATCACAATAACAATCAGCACATGAATTAGAATCAGGGGATTCAACACACAGTTCATCAACAGAAACATTATCACAATCATCATCAGAAGTATCTTCAAGAATAACTTGTGACTCTGTATGTTCTTCAATGGGATGTGGAGTTTGCAGTTTAGCCAAGGCGGCATCGATGAAAGCATTTCGAGTGTCAAATTCCCGCTGACTTGCCTCCATCCTCTGTTGAAATTCAAGAGTTTGTTGTGCCATTCGTTGAGTGTTCTCTGCTATCTGTTTCATCATTTGTTTGAACAGGTCCTCTAGTGAAGGTTCGGAAGGTGCAGCTCTGAAGGCAGGATAGTATCTAAACAGGAAGGCTTCCTTCAAATCAAACCAGCTTGAGATGGAATTCTCATCAAGACAATACAACCAATCCCTTGCAGCGCCTTCAAGTGAGAACTGGAAAGCTTCCATCTTGATGTGGTCTTTCATTATTCCCGCAGGTCTCAAAGATTATAGAACAAACAGCCTGGAATTCCCTCAGATGCTCCTGCGGATTCTCACCTGCAAGACCACTAAACCTTGGCAACCAGTGCGATAAACCATAAAAATCAGGAAAATATATGCATGGTGGTGGTTCATAGTAAACATTAGGCATGTACCCACACATGTAATTCTCCATGGCAGTACTAAAATTTACAGACCAGACAAAACAGACAAAACTAATTCAGCAAAGAGAATTTTTTTTTTAAATTATTTTCTGCTAATAACAACAAACAAGAGTCCCCGGCAACGGCACCAATTTTTGAACACGCTGTCGCCACGCGCCAAAAAGAACGAGCGTTTACAAAAATAATGTAGATAGGGAAGCGACAACTCGAGTATCGTCTCTCAAGGACTCTTAGGTGTTGTCGTTATTAATAGAAAATCAGTAAAAGTCAGATTTGGGGGGTTTGGAGATTTGAAATAAAATAAAGAAACAAAACAAAGAAAACAGAGCAGTCAAGAGATTAGCAAATAAACTAAAGACGATCAACCTACTGTTCTCGGTTTCCCACTATCATTGGTTCATATAAATCCAAGCCCTAAGCATATTCTAATCCCCTTCCGGTTGTAGCAACAAATGACAAACGAAATTCGCTACTACGGATGTATGTTCCTATTCCCGAAATAACAAACGGGGTTAAGCCCTCATGAACTAAACGAACATGAATGAACACACACGAAATAACAAACGCGATTAAGTATAAGAACATAGCATCACCGAAATGAATCAACACAACACTATACACTCCTGAAATAACAAACAGAAATTTATAACATGGCATTGAAAAGAGAAAAGCAAATGAAACAGGAATCACAGAACCTCAAGTGTGGTAATGGAAACCAATCACAGTAGATTAATCTAGGAGACTAGCTCTCCATTACAGAAATAAACACAAAAGTAGAGAAAAGAAAGTAAACTACTACTACTGCCTAAAACTAGCTACTCTGACTAAAACTAGCCAGCCTCAGTTCTGTCTAAAACAGACTTATATACAAGTTTCTGGAATCAGCTTTCTCGCGAGGCGAAGCTTCAACTTTTGGTATTCTCGCTAGGCGAACACACCTTCGCGAGGCGAGAATCTGAAGAGTCTTCTTATTACGTCCGTTATGAACATCAGGGGCCAACCGTGATGCTTTCCGACTTCCAGGCTCGCGAGGCGAATGAATGCTCGCGAGGCGAGACTCTTCAACTTCAAAACTGCCACAGCCGTGATCTTCAACACGGGTAAGCCGTGATAGTCTCTGACTTTCAGGGCTGGGTGACTCGCGGGGCGAGATATTCTTCGCGGGGCGAACCAGATTTATTCCTTTTTATTAACCTGAAAACAGAAAATAGCATAAGTACTTTATTTAACTCTAAATCAACTAAATTAACCTAAAAATACTTTACAGACTCAAAATACTGCTTAGAGACAATCAAGTCTAATTTGAGTGAAAATGATATAAAATTAGAACAAAGCCTTGGTCTTTATTAGTTATAAAACCAGTCAACCAGAGGCTCATCAAACTGCTTGCTTTAAATATCCAAGCTTGATGATTTACTTGATTATGATTTATGATTTGGACATATGGCATGAACTGTTTTATTTGTTATGCTGTTGATGAGAATATTATTCTACTGTTGATTGATGTCTGAGAAGCTTGACCTCTGTCTGTGCACAATTAATTATTGAGATAAAAGTCTCAAAAGACTCCGGAGGAAACCTTGAATATAACTTTGTTTATCATAGCGCTTCTTTGTTAAAAGAAATGAAGTTGAGATTTGAAATAGAAAAGAAAATATATTTTAGTATATTATCAATTTATGAAAAAAAAAATGAAATCGAAAGTGTTCTGGGAACTAAGTGGAAAATATTTTAAATTTGAGAACAACCTTTCTTCCATTCAAATAATTTTAGTATAAGTGAAAACAATTTTAAGAAGTATGTTTTATGAAGGAAAACCTTTGAAAATGATTGGTACTATTTTAGAAAAGAATTTGAATGGATTTGACAACGTTCTAAAGTTAGTTTGGAAGAGAAGAGGAATTTTAAAGGGGAAAATGGATTTCTTTATGACATAACGTTTTACAAATGCATTTCCAATGAAAAGATTTTGGTAAAATACTTTTGAAAATATTCCGGCAAGCTTGGACAAGTCGTCGATGTTTCATTTTGTATTTGTATTTCACTGAACGAAAAGGCATAAATATGTTGAAAGATGAATTTGGTATGCGAGACGCTGAATACTAGAGTTCTATAACTTACATGTAGATCTTGCATCTGTGTCACGTTGTGGACTGTGCGTCCTATTCACGTGATAAAACATGGAAAAGTTGAGAGTTGTTTTCTATGACCACAAGTCTTGACTGGTGCATCGGTCTAAGGTGTTGTGATTGAGCACTCGGACTGCGTGTGCCGTGTTGATGTTGATAATTTCAAAACGTTAAAATTTATGAAAAGTCGTTAGCTTTTGAGCTTCGACAACAAAAGAGAATGAACACAAAGAAAACGTTGAGAACAATTGGTTTACATGCATTTTAGGCAGACATGCCTCACGTTGATAGGAGTGATGGCTTGATGATCAGTACGATGTATCACTGCATCCTGGGGTGGGATAGTGTGTTATTAAATCAATGAGGATGGAATACTGTGTAACGCCCCAATTTTCTGTTTCTTGTTAACCTGTGCTTAAGTGTGTGCTTGCCAGTAATTGATTTTAAAGTTTTAGAGATTATTTTGAAAAACTAAAATCATTTTATATTTTAGGAAGCTCCAGTAAAAATTTCAGCTGAAAATTCAGACGAATCCCGGTCTGCGTTTTCTCTATCGGTACAAGTTTATTGATCAGAAAATGAAATTTTTACTCGTGAACGAAACGATTAGGCTTCTAATTACGATTTCTAATGTTTCCACTATTTTAAAATTTTTTGTTAAACAAATTTTATTTTATTGATTTTTCGGGTTCAATTTTCATTAGAAATGCTATCGATTCGGTATATATTTTTAACTGGAACGAAACAAAAATCAAGGGAAATAACTTGTATCAGATTTTGGAGTGTTGGGTGAGGAAAATCTGATTTATGTAAGATGAATAGTAATTTTATGACACAAAATCATAATTATCATAATAAATTATTATATTTCAAAATTTATATTAAAAATACTTTTATATATATATATTTTTATTTTCCTCTCCCTTTTTTTGCTGAAACCAGTGCCCTCCCCCTCCTCTATATAAGCACCTCCTAGCCTTCTTGGCTTGTGATAGCCGAAACTCACTTGATGAGTTGATGAGGCTTGTTCAATTTTTTTTAAAGCTAAATGATGCTTAGAACACTATAAAGTTTACATGCATGAAATTAGATTAATGAAAAATAATATTTTCCCACCATTTCTTGATAAGGCCGAAACCTATGGTTCACGAGGCCATGATTATAAAACTTTATTTTCAAGTTTTAAACTTTTATTTTACCTCCTTGATGCTTGAGGATCATAGATCCAAAAGTTTGTGAAAATTTAAAATTTCTAGCATGATTTTCTAAGCATGGTCGAATGCATGCATCCAGTTAAGGTGATTTTATAAAAATTTTACTTATGTTAAACACTTGTTTCTGTATAGATTTGCAATCGTAACACGAACCGAGTTGTTCCTCTTTAAAAACCACAACCGAGTTTCATTACTATTTTACTCAGAGGTAATGGAAGGAAGCTCGAGGGATATTATTTTATGATGACTATGTGTTACCTTTAATTACTTGATGATGTTTGGTTGAATATTGTGAGAGATTTTCAAAATCCTTATTAAAAGGTTGCTTGGTAACGGTTAAATTAATATAATGGTGTATAGTTGATTTACAAATTTCGATTGGTAGAGTGGTTGAGTCCCTTCATTGTAAACTATGCGGTCCAGGTTCAAGTCCTAGCACATGCATATTTTGAATTTTTATGTTAGTTGTGTAACTGACCAAATTTTTAGTAAAAAGATACATTGGCAAGACTTGAACACGGTACCTGAAGGTTGATGAGTCGCATCCGTTGACCATTAGGCCAACTGATGTCTTGTGTCAGTTAATGAACGTTAATACTACTTATGTATCGAATTTGACCGTTTGTGGAACTTTTGAAGAGTTGTTTTCTTTCACCAAGTGACATGAGTTGGTCTATAAATAGAACCATCCGCATGCAATAATTGACACGAAAAACTCAGAATCTCTCAACCATTCTTCACTCCAAATCACCTTCTTTTCTCCCTTATGCGCAAAGAGAGTTAAGGAGACTATTGTTCTGTAAACTGCCATTGTCGATACGCTTGGTTTAGGGTGTGCAAACCAAACCAAGTTTCTCCATTGTATCCTAAAGGGGATTCACCAGTTACACCTGTTGCATCCAATCTACGAGGAGAGATTGGTGGGGGCGAATCGAACCTAAAGCCTAGTGTCCTCACACGCCTTGGAGATTGAGCGTTACCATTATTTTCTTCTTCTTGCAGATCCATACCCCATTTTATAACAATCTTTAGGTTCGATTTCTGTAATAATGGCTGCAACATTGAAGGAGATGACTTTTGAGTTTATGAAACTTGAGAGGTTCGAAGGCGGAAACTTTCATCTTTGGCAAAAGAAGATGCACTTCCTTCTTACAACATTGAAGGTGGCCTATGTGTTGGACACACCAAGACCAGAGGAAAGAGAAGATGAGACCATCAATGAGACTCGTGAGAGGAACAAGTGGGTTAATGATGACTACATTTTCATGGGGCATATTTTGAATGGCATGACCGACTCATTGTTCGATGTGTATCAAAATGCGGGATCCTCCAAAGAACTATGGGAGAAACTTGAGGCAAGATACATGATGGAGGACGCAACAAGTAAGAAATTTCTTGTTAGTCATTTTAATAATTATAAAATGGTTGATGGTATGCCTATCATGGAACAAATGCATGAAATTGAACGTATTCTCAATAACTACAAACAACATAATATGCACATGGATGAAACCATCATTCTCTCCTCAATCATTGACAAACTTCCTCCTTCATGGAAAGACTTTAAAAGAAGTCTTAAACATCGGAAAGATGACATTTCTCTTGAACAATTGGGTAATCACCTTCGTTTAGAAGAAGAGTATCGTAAAAAAGATGATACTAAAGAACATTCTATTCATGAGAAGGTGCATGTTGTAACACCCCGATTTTCACTGCTTTGTAATATCGGTAATAAATATATAAACATATATATTTTTATCCGAGACTTAGAAAATGATTTTGGACAAACCAAGGTCATTTCCTTGTTATACTTATTTTCATAAGGTTACGGGGAAGTTTTTGGTTGAAAATTCAGACGGAAGCCGGTCTGCCGTTTTCTGCATTTTCACCGATGAGAAACGCTTATCGCTCAGAAGACTTAATTTTAATTTGTGAACGAGATGAAAAATGTTTTTATCGTATTTACTATGATACTGGAGGTTTTGAAATTTTTGGTAAAAAAATTAAAATATTATATTTGTTGCGGGCGTATACGTCGAGATTATCTCTAGGAAAAACCCGCGCCAGATGAAACCCGGAGTCGGCAACGTAGCTGAGATGATGGATTTGACCGACTTGACGAGCATTTATGACAAGCTTATCCGTGTCATAATGGCCATAATGACGCATTTATGACAAAGTGAATTTTTGCTATGAAATGACCATTTTACCCTTGTCTTTTTATGACAATTACAAGCCATGCCGTTGGAAAATTTGACCAAACCTTACCCAAAACCCACGTCTCCAACATGTCTTCTTCACTTAAGCAAGTTTCATTTCCATTTTCAAGCCATTATTCTCTCAAAGTTAAGCTTTTTTCTTAAGAACTTCAAGAACATTCATAAATGTTCATAATTCGTCAGATTTTGCTTAGCGATTCTGACCAATATCTACTCTGAATCTCGAAAAACTTTCAACATGAAAGTTGTTCATCTTTCGCTCTTCTTTTCAACGACATAAAGATCATCCCAAACGGACAAGTATGTTGAAAGATATACCCAACGTACTAAAACTATTCTAAACCCTCATCATGTTCATCTTCTTCTCTAAGTTTCTCAAGAACACCATGAGAAATTTGTGAAGAACATCATCAAGATCATCCTTTTATTTGATCATCAAGAGGTAGTCTCTCTTAATCTTGCTATTCTAAGCTTTTCTCTTCACAAGATTCTTGAGTTTATGCCTTTGATCATCATGTTCTTCATAAGATTCAAAGTTCATGGAACTAGATTCAAAAATTCATAACTAATTCTAGAAAAATCCTTTTGACATGAAACCAATTGCTATGATCTTATAATCATCTCTATTTTCATCAAATATAAGCATAAGATCATGAGAAATTTCTTTCCCTAATTTCGGGACTTGGCCGAACCTAGGTCAATGTTGTGTTCATAGGTTTTGTTTCATTTTCATGTCTTGATTCATGATTCAATCTTCAAATACCTTGATAGTTCTTGTATCCAAGTATATAGAAGATAAAAAAATCAAACTCTCACATATTGATTTCATCAAGGCCGAAACCCTAGTTTTTGGAACTAGATGAGTTTTGTTCAATGTTTTCATTTAATGATCTTAGTAATCAAGCTATTAGTATGTATGATTAATAAATCCAAGTTGGTTTATCAAACTAAAAACCCTAACCCTATGTTCTTGTGTTGGCCGAATCTACCATTTAGAGGATTAGGATGGTTTTGATTCTTAACTTTGTTGTTTAGCCCTAATCCATTTCCTTAAGTATATTAGGATCATTAATCTATGACTTAATCATGATTAGAAATTTTAAGGATTTTGAACCCTAAAAGTCAGCCCTTGGCCTAAACCTAACCCTCATGAGCTAAGTATGTTGTTGTTTGATTTGATTTATTGTGGTTGCAATTCGTTTGAAGGAAACAACCGAGTTAACTGATTTAAGCCGACGGAGGAAACCGGATCGAATCGGGAGATTGTTTGAAAACGTTAGTTTGAGTCTTCAAGAGGTAAGGGGAGCTTACCTGAGGGATTTTCTCGATAACTATTTTCTTTTAGTGTGGCTTATATGATTTATATGTGGTTTGTGATTAATTGTTTATGTTGTTTATGATGTGTTGTTTATCTGTGTATCGGTGATTGATATGCTTTTAATTATCTGCAGTAGTATATTATGTTGTTATGATGCATGATCTGCCTGGGGATATAATTATGATGATGTTGTTGAATGTTGTTTGAGAGGCCTGACAGTGGTCAGTGCACAACCGATTAATGAGATAAAATATTTAATAAGCTGTGAAAGTTATATTCAACGTTTTATGGGGAATGTTGGAATATAATAGTGGAGGTAAATATGATTTTGGAAAAATAATGAGTTTTGAGAAATATTATTATTTTAATGATTTATTAGTGTAAAAGAAGTTTATGAGTCACGGTGAGAGCGTAACCGTGAAATTTTTTTAGCACTGCTAATTTTTACGCAAGAAATTTCGAAATATTATAAAAAGTTATTTTATGAAATTAATATTTGAAAATACCTTATTTATTATAAAAGAAAATTATTTTAGAAGAAATGTCAAAGTTTGACTTAAAGACATTTTCTTTGAAAATGCTAAACGACGGCAAGTTTCGAAATTATTTACGAAGAAAGTTTAAAAACAGCAATACTTAATTTAAGAAGAGATCTAGTCTGAAATGATTTAATTTTTGAGTTGAAGTTTCAATCAAAAGAAGTTGTTGATGATTTGACGTTATTTTGGAAAAATGAGTTTCCAAAGGAAAAGTGGATTTTCTATGATTTGACGTTTTACCAACGAATTTCAAGTAGAAAGGATTTGCTGTAAATGAGTTTTACTTAATGACGTAAAGGATGATATAGAACTTAGTAACCGATATGTTGGGGTACTAGTGTTCTTATGACGTTATCCTATTTTGGATTTGTTTTTCACAGACAGAAAAGATGTAAAACGATGTAAAAGATGTAATACGATGTAAAACGATGTAAAAGTAAAAGATGTAATACGATGTAAAACGATGTAAAAGTAAAAGATGTAATACGATGTAAAACGATGTTGATGTAATACGATGTAAAATGATGTAAAAGATGTAAAAGATGTAAAACGATGTAAAAGATGTAAAAGATGTAATACGATGTGAAAGATGTAAAACGATGTAAAAAGATGTACGAAGATATGGAACTTAATAACCGAGACGTCGGGGTATTAAGGTTCGTTGTGTTGTAAACTGGGTATCTATTTAAAGAAGTTAAAACGTTTTAAGTTGTTTTCTACTACCACGAACCTAAGACTGATTGCAAGGTCTAAGGGCTTCGTGATTGAGCACTCGGACTTTGAGGTCCTATGTTGTTAATAAAAGATGTAAAGATGTTTTAAACGATGTTAAGTCACAAGCTTTTGAGAGCTTCCATATTTTAATGATGATGCTTTTGAGAGCATTAGATGTTTAAAATGATGATGGGTTGTAAGCTTTTGAGAGATTTGACAAATAAAGATATAGCACAAAGAAAAGTGTTGAACAAAATGTTTTCTTGCATGCATTTGGCAGACGTGCCATGATCAAAAGAGGGATTACCTTGCGGCGTCAGGGTAGATCATACAAAGATGTTCTCATTGTGCCCGGGGTTTGGACAATGAGGCCCCATCTCAGATTGTTATCACTGTGCCACGATGTTGGATAGTGTGCGATGGGAGTGCCTGTGGCGGTGTGCCTGTGGCAATCGAGTCTGATCAACTCATCAAGAGGTTGGAGATATCTCATGAGATTAGGTATGAATGTTTAGATGATGTATTGAAGTGTTCATGCATAGTTTTTCAACGTTGATGTTTGGGGTGTGAAACCCATTGATAAACGAGATGTTATGATATGAATGAGTACGTTATTATAGATATGTATATGTGTATGTGCCTTCTTTTGTGTTGTGCATTTAGTTATTGTGGTAAATCCATATATTGGTGTCTCACCCTTACAAACATATCAGAGTTGTATAAGGGGTATGATCTCTACAAGAAGAAGAAGGCTGTCTAGTTCGAGGCATGCTGTTGCTGCTTTTGTCGGTTGTAGTGTCCGTTAGTTACGACCAGCTTAGGTAATGTTATGTTTTGAGAATGAAGTTGATTATGATTTATGTGAGAAAAAAATATGAGGCAGTATAGTTGGAGGACTTATATACATTATGTATTTAAGTGTGATTTGATTACGTTGTTGTGGTTATGAGGTTAAAAAGAAAAAAAAATTTGTCACCATATTTTGAAGAGATAAACGTTGAAAAAACATTATTTTCCGAAAGCAACCAGCAAATTAAGTTTTATTTCCGCAAACGGGTAACCATGTGATGACCCGAGTTTAGGGTGTCACACATGTAGTAGAGGAAGGGAAATCTGGTAAGTCCTCTAAAAAGAGGAATCGAGATTTTGAAAAATCTCATGAAAACAACAATGAGAATGACTACAAGAAAAAGAAAAAGAAAAATGGATGTTTCTATTGCGGAAAACCGAGACATTTCAAGAGGAATTGTCGTCTCCTGAAAAAGGAAAAAGAGAAGGAATCTAGTGCAACAAAGGACAATCTTGTTGCGGTCATTTCCGAAATCAACATGATAGAAGATGTTGGATCATGGTGGATTGACTCCGGTGCAACTCGCCATGTGTGTAAGAACAAGGATCTCTTCAAGACAATTAATGAAGAAGATGGAACCATTCTATATATGGGAAATGCGTCAACTGTCTAAGTTAAAGGCAAAGGGACAGTGGAACTAGAATTCACTTTGGGAAAAGTAGTCACTCTTACAGATGTTTATTATGTACCAGATGTTAGGAAGAATTTAATTTCTGTATTGTTACTTAATAAGTACGGGTTCAAATGTGTATTTGAGGGAGACAAGTTTATCCTCTCTAAGGGAGGAATGTTTGTAGGAAAGGGATACCTTTGTGAGAATATGTTCAAACTCAATATTATTAATGATAATGGTTTTATTTATGCTTATATTGTTGAGTCTTGTAATTTATGGCATTCTCATTTAGGACATGTTAATTTTAGGAAAATGGATGAAATGATGAATTCATGTTTAATTCCTAAAACAAGTAGGATTTCGGATGCATGTACAACTTGTATGCTTACTAAGATAACAAGATTTCCTTTTCCTAGAGTTGAAAGAAATTCTAAAGTGTTAGGTTTCATTCATTCTGATGTATGTGATTTACATGGTTGGCCCACTATAGGTGGTAAAAAATTATTTTGTCACATTCATAGATGATTGTACTAGATATTGCTATGTATATTTAATGCATTCAAAGGATGAAGTGTTAGATAAATTTAAGATATTTAAAACAGAAGTAGAAATTCAACATGAAACATTTATTAAATGTTTTAGGAGTGATAGAGGAGGAGAGTTCTATAACCCTAGTTACTTTGAGTCTACTGGAATAATTCACCAAATAACCGCACTTTATTCTCCACAACAAAATGGCATAGCTGAAAGGAAAAATAGGGTATTAGAAGAAATGGTAAATGCAATGTTATCATATTCTGGTCTAGCAAAGGGTTATTGGGGAGAAGCCGTGTTGACAGCTTGTTATATCTTGAATAGAGTTCCAAACAAAAGGAACAAAATAACCCCATATGAACTTTGGAAAAATAGAAAGCCCAACCTTGACTATTTCAAAGTTTGGGGTTGTAGGGCAGTAGTAAAAGTTCCTGAACCAAAAAGAAAGAAATTAGGTGAAAGGGGAATTGAATGTGTGTTCCTGGGCTATGCTAAAAATAGCAAAGCATATAGATTCATGGTTATAGAATCTAATGACTCATATCCTGTAAATACATTAATTGAGTCCAGGGATGCTATCTTTCAAGAAGATAGGTTTAACTCAATTCCAAGTCACAAAAATGATGTTCATAGTAATGCACATAATCTAGAAACCAATGTATTTAATAATGATACTTTAGAGAGTTCAGAACTTAGAAGAAGTCAGAGAGCTAGGAAAGAGAAAACGTATGGACCAGACTTTTTCATGTTCCTTGTTGAAGGAACAAGAGAGTCCATAGACGGTTATGGACCAATATGTTATAATACAGAAAGTGATCCAGAAACATTCGAAGAGGCAATAAAGTCTCAAGATGCCGCTTTCTGGAAGGAAGGTATACAAGAGGAAATAGACTCAATAATGGGGAATAAAACGTGGAAATTAGTAGACCTCCCACCTGGTTCCAAACCTATAGGTTGTAAATGGATTTTCAAAAGGAAAATGAAGGTAGATGGAACCATAGATAAGTTTAAGGCAATACTAGTTGCTAAGGGATTTACACAAAAAGAGGGCATTGACTATTTTGATACATATGCACCTGTGGCAAGAATTGCCTCAATTAGAGTGCTATTGGCACTTGCATCCATCTATAAGTTTGTCATTCATCAAATGGATGTGAAAACATCATTTCTTAATGGGGAGTTAGATGGAGAGGTGTATATGTCACAACCTGAAAGGTTTGTGGTTAATGGTCAAGAAAAGAAGGTGTGTAAATTGAATGAAGCATTGTATGGACTAAAACAAGCTCCTAAACAATGGCATCAAAAGTTTGATCAAGTTATGCTAGCTAATGGATATAAAATAAATGAATCTGACAAGTGTATTTATAGTAAATTCCATAATGGAAAAGGTGTTATGATTTGTTTATATGTTGATGATATGTTAATATTTGGTACTGATCTAGATGAGGTGGAAAAAACTAAGAGTTTCCTCTCTAGTAATTTTGATATGAAAGACTTAGGGGAAGCCGATGTGATACTAGGGATTAGAATAATAAGAGATGGTGAGAACATAGGTTTGTCCCAATCTCACTATATAGAAAAGGTGTTAAAGAAATTTAATGAATTTGATTGTCAATCTGTTGTTACTCCCTTTGATCACAACACTAATTTAGTACCAAATAAAGGTTGTCCAGTAGCACAACTTGAATACTCAAAAGTAATTGGATGCTTAATGTATGCCAAGACATGTACTCGACCAGACATTGCATATGCTGTAGGGAGACTAAGTAGGTATACAAGTAATCCAAGCAAAGACCATTGGCATGCTGTCCAAAGAGTATTGAAATACTTGAAGGGGACAATTAATTATAGTTTGAACTATAATGGATATCCTTCAGTATTAGAAGGTTATACGGATGCCAGTTGGGTGACTTATGCAGAAGATCATGCTTCAACAAACGGTTGGGTCTTCACACTTGGTGGGGGTGCTATTTCTTGGGGATCCAAGAAACAAACTTGCATTGCTGACTCCACCATGGCTGCAGAATTCATAGCATTGGCAGCAGGAAGCAAAGAAGCTGAATGGCTTAGAAATTTGATGTATAAGATACCAATTTGGCCAAAGCCAATAGCACCAATATCTATACATTGTGATAGTCAATCAACACTATCATAGGCATATAGCCAGGTTTATAATGGAAAGTCCAGGCACATTGGGCTAAGACATAGCTATGTAAAAGATTTGATTACAAATGGAGTAATATCCATAGTCTTTGTGAAAACAGAGAGGAATCTTGCAGATCCTTTGACGAAAGGACTGACAAGGGATATGGTGTTGAAAACATCATTAGGGATGGAACTCAGGCCCATATCTACATGATCACCAATGGTGGAAACCCGACTCACACTTGAGTAGCATCAAGTCTTGAGTTCAATGGGCCAAAGTACACTATGAGAGTGATTGCAAGTACTTGACAAATAGATGCATCGCAAGGTTTAAAAGTACTTGGAAACCATAAGGACATAAAAGAAAAGGGTGAGCTTTTGCTCTTAATGGACCTATAGCATATATGTGCTAAGGTGCCCAACTTATGGGGGTGCTTCTGGTAAAGTCCACCTATGTGAGAGTGAAGTGTGGCCGCTTCTTAGAGTTGGGCTTGACTCTATAAGCTCTCATGAAAAGGATACACGACACAAGGCCTTACCAAATGTGTCACACTACCACATTGTTCAATGGTACCGAGATTTCATGTGTAAGTCATGCACGCTTGTTCTAATGAATATTTGGTTCAAAGCTTGTCTACCATTTTATTCGGGGATGAGTGAAACCCATGGCTTACTAAGCAAAGGTTCAAATCTCCAAGATACCTTTGTCTGAAAGCATGCGATTTCCGGAATAATGGGATTTGGATTCATTTTGAAAAAGGTGGGGGATTGTGAGAGATTTTCAAAATCCTTATTAAAAGATTACTTGGTAACGGTTAAATTAATATAATGGTGTATGGTTGATATACAAATGTTGATTGGTAGAGTGGTTGAGTCCCTTCATTATAAACTATGCGGTCCAGGTTCAAGTCCTAGCGCATGCAGATTTTGAATTTTTATGTTAGTTATGTAACTGACCAAATTTTTAATAAAAAGAGACGTTCGCAAGACTTGAACACGGTACCTGAAGATTGATGGGACGCATCCGTTGACCACTAGGCCAACTGATGTCTTGTGCCAGTTAATGAACGTTAATACTACTTATGTATCGAATTTGACCGTTTGTGGAACTTTTGAAGAGTTGTTTTCTTTCACCAAGTGACATGAGTTAGTCTATTAATAGAACCATCTGCATGCAATAATTGACACGAAAAACTCAGAATCTCTCAACCATTCTTCACTCCAAATCACCTTCTTTTCTCCCTTATGCAAAAAGAGAGTTAAGGAAACTATTGTTCTGTAAACTGCCATTGTCGATACGCTTGGTTTAGGGTGTTCAAACCAAACCAAGGTTCTCCATTGTATCCTAAAGGGGATTCGCCAGTTACACCTGTTGCATCCAATCTACAAGGAGAGATTGGTGGGAGCTAATCGAACCTAAAGCCTAGTGTCGTCACACGCCTTGGAGATTGCGCGTTACCATTATTTTCTTCTTCTTTGTTGCAGATCCATACCCCATTTTCTAACAAATATTTGTGATAATGATTGGTTTAATGGTTGATCTTGTTTTGAATTAATATGCTAAGTTTTATTTAATTTACATGTATTATATGTTTATTTGATTTGTAAAATGCTTAGGATTATGTGAATGTGTTAATGTAATAGTTTAATTGTTTAAGTGTTGCATGATATGCCTAACCTTGGGTTAGAGCTCACATTAATAAGTTAAGATAAAAGTCTTAATAAATTTGTAGCGGAAGTTTACAAATAAATAATGTTTTTGAAAAGAAGTTTTGTTTGAAAAAGAGAAGAAAGTTAAGGTTATATTTCTAAATTTTGTAACATTAGAAATTTTATGAAAAATCATAATTTTGATTTGTTGAATTAAAAGATTTTTTTTAAAGGAAGATTAATTTGATTTTATTAAAAAAGATAGAATTTTTAAAATCAAGATGATTTTTGAAAAATGAATTCCAAATAAATTTTTTTACAAAAAAAAAACTTTACTTAAAACAATATTCTAATAACTTGGATAAGTTATGGAAATTTGATTTTGTTTTGTTTTTCACTGAACGAAAAATAACATTGAAAAGATGGACCTAGTAACCAAGACGTCGGACTACTAGTGTAATTAAACACGTTGATCTATGATCCATGTCACGTTGTTGCGGACTCTGTGTCCTTATACATTGTTGTGGATTGCGTGTCCTACATACGTTATACAAACGTGATAAACGCAGTAAAGGTGTAAAGTTTTTTTCTACTACCACAAAGTCTTAGACTGGTGCATCGGTTTAAGACTCTCGTGATTGGACATTCGGACTCAAGTGTCCCGTGTTTACAAATTTTAATACATTAAAAAGTTATGGAGGTCGTGAGTCTTTGAGCTTCGACAAGGAAAGAATTATACACAAAGAAAAGCCTCGATAATAAAATGTTTTTCATGCATTTGGCAGACGTGTCCAAAGTTGTTTTGTGTGATTACCTTGAAGGGCAGGGTATCTTATGCTACGTTGTATCATTGTGCCTTGATGGACAATGAAATCCATATGCCTTGATTACTATGCCTTGAGTTGGATAGTATGCTATGGATATCCACACACGTTGCACACTGTGCCAAGAGTTTTGGGCAGTGTAGTGGACTAACACGTTGTGCCTTTTATGGCAAAGATTTCGGGCCTGATCAGCTCATTTTAAACAAAGTGAAGTTGGGGTCTCCGGAGATTAGGATAGAAATTGAATTATAGAAGTGTCATGGTTTTCAAAAAGTGATGATTATCTCTTGCTACGTACTGCTTAAAATGATATCTTGTTACTTGTATGTGTTTCTCTATGTGTTTTGGGTGCATATAGTTGTCATAATTATCCATATATTAGTATCTTACCCTTGCATTTTCCTTCATGTATACATGTATGTATCCTGTTATGTTGAGACTAGATGGACCCAGCTCTGCCTCTCGTGCACTCCCGGGTGCGGGCGGTCATGTTTAAGGATGCCGACAACCCCGGGGCTTGGGTGATTCATTCGGGGAATCACACGGCCGATTACACTAGCCCGATTTGCACTAGAGAAGGAACACATGAGGGAGGTCCAGAGAGGAGGATTCATATCGTGGAGACCATCCAGATTTCACTTCCGCCAACTTGGTTGTATGTGCAACACCTAGCAGACCTAGGACAGCTAGTGTTGAATCCACCACCTCTGAATATGGCGCCAGCTTCACCCATAGAGGAGGATCCGGAGGAATTCATGGATAAGGAACCTCAGTATCATCCTATGAGCAGTGATGATGATGATGATGCACCTGGTGAGGGAGCTGGGGTGGAATTATCCTCTTCTGATACTTCTTCTGGAAATGAGGGAGACTTTGTGGTCTCCCGAATGGGTATCACTAGTTTGTCTTGACCAGCTTAGGAAGTCTAGTTTTATTTTGGAGTAGTGATGTTGGATGGATCTTGTCAGTCGCATGATTTATTTTGTCTCTTTAAACTATAGTGCAATGTAGTGTTTTGTTTAAGAAACTTGGATGTACACTCAAGGAAACTTCTGTCAATGCACCTGTCACTAAGAAGGTGTTTGTTATCAATGTGAATATTTATGTATGTTTTTCTATGAATGTAAGTTGATCTTTTAAATTCCATGCCTTAAGTTGAGTTTTATTTAATAATGAATTACTAATTAAATTTTGACATTCCGAAAGAAATCGACATGTCTTCTAATAACGTTAATATTAGTAAAAATGATTAATTAATGTAATGCCCGGGTGAGGGTGTTACATACAGTATCCTGGGATGGGACAGTATGCTATGGATGTTTAGTCACTTAATGTGATGCTAAAGTGGTGGCAATTTGAGTTTGTTCAGCTCTTAGAATGACGAAGGGATCTCATGAGATTAAGTTTAGAGCCTGAATATTGAAGTGTCATGCATATTTTCATCGAAACTGACCGTGCGGGCATGAGACCCTTTGACATTATACATGTTTAATTCTGATAAATTATTTGCAAATATCTGATATATGCTTATGTGATGTATGCATCATGAATATGGTTATTGTGTCCAATCCATATATTGATATCTCACTCTTGCATGTTTTCTTGTTGTTCCTTCTCCCTATGGAATTGTTGTGTGTGTGTGTGTGTGTATATATTCGGATTTAGATGGATCCCGACGCGCTTCTGCCACCGACAGGAATAAGGACACTAACTTTTGATAATGCGGGAGATCCGGGGGTGTGGAAGATACTCCCCGGATCCCATGCGGCCATATATCGCGGGTCGATTAGTGAACAGAAAGGAAACAGGGAAGAGGGACCACAGCAGCGAGTGCAGACAGTAGGAATGGTCCAGGTGTCACTACCACCCCCTTGGTACTATCTACAAGTGTTGGCGCAGAGGGGACAACTTCACGAGCACCCACCCTTAGGAGTGCCACTTCCGGGAGTTGAGCCAGCTTCACCTATTAAAGAGGATCCGGAGGAAGATCTTGAGGAGTAACCTGAAGGCGAGCCAGAAGATCACGTCCTTTACGACGACGACATTGACGATGTGCCGGAGTATGTGCCTGACGACGATTCTGAATCCCTCGATGAGGGCGGAGAAGTGGTGGATGCGTCACTGGGGAACTCCTCAGGGAGCGGGAGTGTTCAGACTGGCCCTTTTTACCACTGTTAGTTGTAGACCAGCTTAGGGTGTCCTTTTTGGGAATAGTGTATCCTGGTCCGAATGTATTTGGCTTCATAGAGCCACGGTATTTTGATATGTGGTTCCGGACCTTCCCCCGTTTTGCTTTATCTTTCTTACATATTTTCCCTTTTATGTTTAGTGTTATCAATGGCCGATACTATAAGGTCCTGACCTCAGAATATATATATATATATATATATATATATATATATATATATATATATATATATATATATATATATATATATATATATATCAAGTTGCAACTGCCACTGCTTAGATATTTATGTTGTTCATGTATCATGTTCTGAGTGTTCATCTACTCTTCTAAAAAAAAAAAAGAAAAAGAAAATATATATATATATATATATATACATATACATATAATCACCATTTTGAGAATATTTAATTATTAAGATAATATTATTGTCCGAAAGTAACCAGCATTTTAATCAGTTTTATTTTTCCGCAACGGGTAACCATGTGACTCCCAAGTTGGGATGTTACATTAGTGGTATCAGAGCTGGTCGAGTTTTTCGGGAATATTTGGGTTTAGATCTGTTATATTTATGTTGTGTATTCTCTGACTAAGACTTGATTGAATTACTTCTTAGAAGTAATGTTTGATAACCGGCAGGCCATATTTTCTTTTCTGGTTACCATCTCACTGATTGTGCGCTACAGGTTAGTATGGAACCAGGAGGTGCACGCGGATGTGGTGGTCATGGAAGAGGCAATGGTGGGATGGACTTCGCCTCCCAGGCAATAGCTGATCTAACTGCGAAAATTGCTTTTCAGACTGCTACGATGGCTGCCCAGAACCAACAGGAGCAGCTGAGGGCTGAGCAAGCTACTGAGGGAAAGCATCTGAATGCTTTCAGACGTTAGAATTCGTCTCTGTTTGATGGAGACGTGGATCCTATGAAAGCTGATATGTGGATCCAGAAGTTGGAAAAGATCTTTGAGCTAGGGGTGTAATCGGGTCGGTTCGGATCAGGTTTGAGGGGTTTCATTACCCGAACCGATCAAATTTGATCGGTTTGGACCTGTCCAATTTTCAACAATGGATCCGAACCGAATCGAACCGATCACAATCGGATCGGATCGGTTCTGACCATCGGGTTACCTATTATTTTTTATTTTTTTATTTACACTTAAAAGATTAATAAAAAATTAGAAAAATAAAATAAAATATACATATTTAATTATTAATTATATTAAATATCTATATAATAATATATTAACATTATATAAAATAATTTAAAAATAAATTTGCATAGGGTTCGGATCGGATCGGATTAGATTTCTCGAATCCGAGACCCGAACCGATCTTGTTCGGGTTGGCGTTTTGGAATCCGATCCGATGATCCGAACCAATCCACCAAAATTGATTCGGATCGGTTTGGATCCGTCGGGTTTGCGGATCGGATCAGATCCACTTACACCCCTACTTTGAGCTCGTTCATACACCGGAATGAGTGAAGGTGTCTTATGCAACATTTCAACTTGTAGCAGATGCTGAATACTGGTGGAAATGCACCAGGCAACTGTTAGAGGCTGAACACCAAGCGATCACCTGGGAGGTATTTCATAACAAGTTTCTGGATAAATACTTTCCCCAGAGTGCTCGGACTGAGATAGAACAAGAGTTTCTGAGTCTGCGTCAGCAAGACCTGACTGTAGGGGAATATGCGGCAAGATTTGAATCGGTTACAAAATATTTTCGCTTCTTCCAGAACAACCCAAGCGAAGAATGGAAGTGTGAAAGATTCGAAGGCGGACTACGCTTCGAAATCAAGGAGTCGGTGCTACCATAGGACATCAGGAACTTCCAGGCCTTAGTGGAAAAGTGCAGAAAGGTGGAGATAATGCGGAAAGGACGAGACGCCAAAGGGAATGCTGGGGGACCCTCTCGCCCTAAGAGTCAATTTCAAGGATAGAACCAAAGATGGAAACAGAACCAAAGAAAACCATACAACCAATCACCCTACAACAATCAAAGACAACAGCAACATCGTTCCGATACATCTGGAGTTGGAACTGGAGGCCATAGAAACCAAAATCAAGGCCAAGAAGTGAAATGTTACAAGTGTGGTGACCCAGGCCACTTTTCCAATACTTGCCCAAAGAGGGGAATGGAGTGTTTCAATTGCGATCGTACTGGACACTTAGCCAAAGATTGCAGAGCACCAAAGTGTGAACCAGTTGTTAATCATGCCAGAGCCAACAAGCCTACTACAACCTGAAGGGTTTATACTATGAATGGAGCTGAGGCATCAAATTTCGATGATCTCGTGCAAAGTAAATGCGATATAGCTGGAAATCTTTCAACTGTACTTTTTGATTCGGGTGAAACGCATTCTTTTATCTCGATGGATCGTGTGAAACTTCTAAATTTGCCTATTTCTTCTTTGCCATATAATCTGATTGTTTCAACCCCAACTGCTGAACCAGTTACTGTCAATTCTGTTTGTTTGAACTGTCCCATCATTGTTCGGGATAGACATTTTCTTATAGATATGATATGTTTGCCTTTAATACAGTTAGATGTAATTCTAGGCATGGATTGGTTATCTTCCAACCATATCTTAATAGACCGTGCCTAGAAAACGTTAGTTTTTAGGGATGAGATTTCTGGATTGTTATCTGCTAGTCAGGTAAGAGCTTCTTTGAAAGAGGGAGCTCAAGGATGCATGCTGCTGTTTTCCTTAGAAGTTAAGAGTGAGTTAGACTTAGAATCCATACCTGTCATCAATGAGTTTCCGAAAGTTTTTCCTGAAGATGTACCTGGACTACTGCCTGTTAGAGACATCGAGTTCGCGATTGATCTGGTTCCAGGCACTGGGCCAATCTCTATGGCACCCTATCGTATGTCGCCATCGGAGCTAGAGAACTTGAAGGAGCAACTGGAGGGTTTGATGAAGAAGGAATTCATTAGACCGAGTGTGTCACCATGGGGAGCCCCAGTCTTACTAGTGAAGAAGAAATATGGAACTTCTCGGTTATGCGTGGATTTCCGTCAGTTGAACAAGGTGACGATTAAGAACAAGTATCCACTTCCAAGGATAGATGATTTAATGGACCAATGACCTGGAGCGGTCATTTTCTCGAAGATAGATTTACGGTCGGGATACCATCAGATCTGTGTGAAGGCAGAGGATGTCCCTAAGATAGCATTTTAGACATGCTATGGACATTATGAGTATCTAGTGATGTCGTTTGGAGTGACGAATGCTCCCGCGATATTCATGGATTGCAGGAATAGGATTTTTCGTCCTTACTTAGATCAGTTTGTCGTTGTCTTTGTCGATGACATTCTAATCTATTCTCCAAAAAAGGAAAAACATGTTGAACATCTCAGAGTAGTTCTTCGAACCTTAAGAGAGAAGCAACTTTACGCGAATCCGGAAAAGTGTGAATTTTGGTTGGACCAAGTTCAGTTCTTGGGTCATATCATATTGCATGAAGGAATTGCAGTAGACCCGTCGAAAGTTGAAGCTGTTTTGGAATGGGAAAGACCAAATACGGCGATAGAGATCCGTAGTTTCATGGGTTTGGCAGGATACTATAGGATATTCATCGAGGGATTCTCCAAGATAGTGGGACCTCTTACCCAGTTAACACGGAAGGACCAAGCATTTACATGGACTGAAGCGTGTGAAGAAAGTTTCCAAGAGTTAAAGAGGAAGTTGACTACTTCACCAGTGTTAGTACTCCCTGATCCTAAGGAAACTTTTGAGGTTTATTGTGATGCTTCACATCAGGGGTTAGGTTGTGTACTGATGCAGAACCGGAAGGTTGTGGCGTATGCTTCAAGGCATCTGAAGATTCATGAAAGGAATTACCCTACCCATGACTTGGAGTTAGCAGCGGTGGTTTTTTCTTTGAAAATCTAAAGACATTATTTGTATGGAGCTTCATTCAATGTTTTCAGTGACCACCAAAGTTTGAAGTACCTATTCGACCGGAAGGAGTTGAACATGCGGTAGAGACGTTGGTTGGAATTCTTGAAGGATTATGATTTCCAATTGCAGTATCACCCTGGAAAAGCAAATGTGGTGGCAGATGCCCTGAGTAGAAAGTCAATACATGCATCTGTAATGATGGTCAAAGAGCAGGGATTGTTGGAACAATTCAGGGATGTGAGTTTGACAGTAAAGATGTCACCAGGAAAGCTGTGTTTGGGAAGGATCACCGTATCCAATGGATTAATGGATCAGATAAGAGAAAAACAAGGAAGTGATCAGTACCTACAAGGAGAAAGAGAACTAGTGCGATAAGGAGCACTGTCAGAATTCAGGGAAATAACAGATGGAATCTTGAGATTCGACGAAAGGATTTGTGTGCCAGATGATGCCGAACTTAGGAAGTTGATTCTAGAATATGCTCACAAGAGTAAGTTAAGTTTACACCCAGGAGCCACAAAGATGTACCAAGATCTCAAAAAGTTATACTGGTGGTATGGAATGAAGAGGGACGTAATGGAATACGTTGCTTCGTGTTTAGTGTGTCAGAAGGCAAAAGTTGAACACCAAAATCTAGAGGGAATGCTACAATCTTTAGACATTCAGGAATGGAAATGGGATGGAATTTCAATGGACTTTGTAACCGGTTTACCAAGGACTCGGAAGGGACATGGGGATATATGGGTAATAGTGGATCGACTGACCAAGTCAGCTCACTTTTTGTCAGATTGCACGGTATACCTTCGAGTATCATTTCGAATCGTGATCCGAGGTTTACATCGAGGTTCTGGCAAGGACTACAAAACTCATTAGGAACGAGACTCAGATTGAGTTCTGCTTACCATCCACAAACAGATGGATAATCAGAGAGAACGATTCAGTCACTGGAAGATTTGCTGAGAGCTCGTGTGCTGGAAAACACTGGGAATTGGGATGAATTTCTACCGTTGATAGAATTCACTTATAACAACAGTTTCCACTCAAGCATAGGAATGGCACCCTACGAAGCTTTATATGGTCGACGGTGCAGAACACTTCTATGTTGGTACTAGGATGGAGAAAGCTTGTTATTGGGACCAAAAATCATGCAACAGACAATAGAAAAGGTGAAATTGATTAAGGAGAAAATGTGGATAACTCAGAGTCGACAGAAGAGTTATGCTGACAAGAGACGACGGCCTCTTGAGTTTGAGGAAGGCGAGCATGTGTTTTTGAGAGTCACGCTTACGACTGGGATTGGCAGAGTAATTAAATCCAGAAAGCTCACTCCCATATTCATTGTACCTTACCAAATTCTTCGTCGCGTAGGTCCAGTAGCCTATAAAATTTCTTTACCACTTTTTATTTCCAATATTCACGATGTTTTCCATGTTTCACAATTGAGAAAGTATGTTCATGATCCATATCATATAATTGAGCCTGATAGTGTACAATTAAAAGAGAACTTTTCTTTTGAGACTTCACCGTTGCGAATCACGAACAAGATGACGAAGCAGCTCAGAGAAAAACAAATTCCTTTGGTCAAGGTTATCTGGAATGACGCAACTGGAGAAGCGACATGGGAAGTCGAGGACAATATGAAGTTACAATATCCTGAACTATTTCCAGGTGCATAATTTCGAGGATGAAATTCTTTTTAGAGGGGTAATATTGTAACGTCCCGATTTGTGTCTTTATGTAGCAGTAAATACATGTGTTTATATATATATATATATATATATATATATATATATATTTGTAAAACTCAGGGAGTGATTTTAAATAAACTAAAATCATTTTCTTGTGTTCTATTACCGTAGGAAGTCACGGTTAAATTTTCGGTTGAAAATTCAGACGAAAGCCGGTATGCATTTTCACTGCCAGTAAAAGTTTACTGAGCAGAAAACCTATTTTTGACCCGTGAATGGTACGTTTGGTGGTTTTGTTGTGTTTTGTATAATATTGGGAATTTTCGAAAATCCTTGTTATGGGTCAAAATATAATATTTATTCCGGGCGAAATACGATCAGGAATTTGAACCTGATACACAATGGAGCAGAATAGGGGACATGAAAGGATTGAAGTGACTTGTTGGAAAAGTAGGCATGGTGGTATACGCCTTTTGTCAAATCCATAAAAAAGTGCCATCATTACATTTTTTCAAATTTTACTATTTTATAATCAAATAAGCCATTTTTTCTCCTTTTTGCCAACCAAACATGGCATAACCCAAAACTTGGTCATCAAGTTCTCTCTCTCTCTTTCACGCCTACTCCCTCTCTCCCTCTATATATTCACACTCCATTTCACCTCACTCATTTTCTTCTTCTTCATCCTATTATTACAAGTTTCTATCACTTAAAGTTTTCATTTTTACTCATTGTCAAGCTTCAAGTTCTTCATACTTTTTCATCCTAGCTTCAAGGGTAACACTCTCATATTCTTCTCTTTCAAGTTCTACGTTTATTTCATGGGTTTACTCTATGTTTTCCATTGATTTTATTAAAGCTCTTTTTAACTTCTAAAATCTCTAGAAAATTGTAGAAAAATCCGTTTGAGTTAAAACCAATTTCTATGAACTCATAACCATATCTATATTCACTATCTGTGAGCTTGCATCAAACAAAAATTTCTAGCCTATTTATTCAAGGATGACCGAACCTAAATAGGGAGTTTTGTTTCAACTTTTGTAATATGATCATGAATTTAAACCTCTTAGTACCTTTTGATGCCAAATCTAAGAGCTTTTAGCAAACAAAAACTTCTCTCCCCATTTTCGTAGCAAGGTCGAAACTCTAAGTCGGTGGCTTAGTGGGATTTTTGTTCAATCTTTGCAAAGTGATCATTGTTTATGAACTCCTAACACCTAAGGATCATTAATCCATGAGTTGTATAAATTTTGAAAATCTCTAACCCTATGTTTGTTTCATGACCGAATCTAGGACTAAGGTAGATGATGATGTTTTAGTTGTTTTTGACTTGTGTTATGTGTTTGAAATTCCTAGACTTCCGTCGTGAAGCGAGTACGGAGGATCGTAGTAACCTACACCAAGCTAGAAACTCTAATACCTCGATCTCAGGTAAGAGGGGAAAGCCTGAGGCATGTTTCCAATAACTGTATGCATGATTGTTGTGATGATCTGAGTTGTCTTATATGATTGGTGATGTACTGAGTTGTCTAATATGATTGAATTGCTTGCTTTAAATGTCTAAGCTTGATGATTTACTTGATTATGATTTATGATTTGGATATATGGCATGAATTGTTTTATTTGTTATGCTGTTGATGAGAATATTATTCTGTTGTTGATTGATGTTTGAGAAGCCTGACCTCTGTCAGTGCACAATTAATTATTGAGATAAAAGTCTCAAAAGACTCCTTAGGAAACCTTGAATATATCTGTGCTTATCAGAGAGCTTCTTTGTTAAAAGAAACGAAGTTGAGATTTGAAATAGAAAAGAAAATATATTTTAGTATGTTACCAATTTTGGAAAAAAAATGAAATGGAAAGTATTCTGGGAACTAAATGGAAAATATTTTAAAGCTTGAGAACAACCTTTCTTCCATTCAAATGGAAAGTATGTTTTATGAAGGAAAACCTTTGAAAATGATTGGTACTATTTTAGAAATGAATTTGAAAGGATTTGACAACGTTCTAAAGTTAGTTTGGAAGAGAAGAGGGATTTTAAAGTGGAAAATGGATTTCTTTATGACTTAACGTTTTACAAATGCATTTCCAATGAAAATATTTTGGTAAAATACTTTTGAAAATATTCCGGCAAGCTTGGACAAGTCGTCGAGGTTTCATTTTGTATTTGTATTTCACTGAATGAAAAGGAATAAATATGTTGAAAGATGAATCTGGTATGCGAGACGTCGAATACTAGAGTTCTATAACTTACACGTGGATCTTGGATCCATGTCACGTTGTTGTGGACTGTGCGTCCTATTCACGTTGTGATAAAACGTGGAAAAGTTGAAAGTTGTTTTTATGACCACAAGTCTTGACTGGTGTATTGGTCTAAGGTGTTGTGATTGAGCACTCGGACTGCGTGTCCCGTGTTGATGTTGATAATTTCAAAACGTTAAAATTTATGAAAACTCGTTAGCTTTTGAGCTTCGACAATGAAAGAGAATGAACACAAAGAAAACGTTGAGAACAATTATTTTACATGAATTTTAGGCAGACGTGCATCACGTTGATATGAGTGATGCCTTGATGATCAAGTATTCACAATGCGATGTATCACTGCATCCTGGGATGGGACAGTGTGTTATTAAATCCATGAGCATGGAATACTGCATCCTTGGATGGGACAGTATGCTATGGATGTTTAGTCACTTAACGTGATGCCAAAGTGGTGGCGATTTGAGTTTGATCAACTCTTAGAATGATGAAGGGATCTCATGAGATTAAGTTTAGAGCCTGAATATTGAAGTGTCATGCATATTTTCATCGAAACTGATCGTGCGGGCATGAGACCTTTTGACATTATACATATTTAATTCTGATAAATTATTTGGAAATATCTGATATATGCTTATGTGATGTATGCATCATGAATATGGTTATTGTGTCCAATCCATATATTGGTATCTCACTCTTGCATGTTTTCTTGTTGTTCCTTCTCCCTATGGAATTGTTGTGTATAGATGGATCCCGACCCCCCTCGCCTCTGGAACCGACGGGAATGAGGACACTAACTTTTAATAATGCGGGAGATCCAGGGGTGTGGACCATACTCCCCGGATCCCAGGCCACCTTCTATCGCGGGCCGAGATCGTTCCGACTGAGAGTGACCTGCTAAGAGTTCAACGGCAGGTTATGCCACAGGGTGGAGTTCCATCTCAGACGGGACCATGACCCGAGCCTGTACCGAGAGAGGAGGACCCCCTTCCATCTCAGCTAGTCATTTATCTTAGACCTTGCTACCGGATCCATACTCGTTGAGCTTAGGATCTTCATTGATGATGAGCATCAGAGTAGTTTGTCAGAGGTAATGAGCAAGCTACACCTTGTGGGTGTGAATAAGTACTCTCCATGGAGATGGTTTTTGGGCCCATGTATTTCACGTATTATTATAATAATTCAATATGCCATAATTTAGCACATAGGAAGGGTTATAGTTTTGGACTTAATGTATTTTGTAATCCCTTTAGTCCTATGTTTTGTACCTCCTCTGTAAAGTTATATGTATCTGATGTAACATAGCACAAAATATATAATATATCCAAGTTGTTTACCTATTTATAATTCTTAACAAGACAAATAATTTTTTTTAAGTAACATCATGTGTGTCACATCAGATAGAGTGACTAGCTTAGGACATTTTTGGGTTCTTTTATTTTTGAGGTAATTATATCTGTTGATGGTTTGTATATCTGGCTTCTGAGAGCTGTTTATTTTTAGTAGAAGTGTTATATTTTCAGCTCAGAGATGTATAGTTTATATTTTCAGCTCAGGGATGTATAGTTATGTAATTTCGATTTATGTATTTATTCCTGAAATTACAACTCATACACTACAGTGACTTATGATGTTTAATATTACTATGGCAGTATGAATGGAAATGTATTACGTTATTCTATGTTAATATTTACATGTTGAAATTTTATTTACCTCGAAAACAAATATTTATACTCGTAGTGCCAAGGGGTTTTATTTATCGGCGTTTAATTTCTTTTTTATTTTTCCACAACGAGTTAGACATGTAGTGGCAAGGGGGTGTTACATGTTAGGAGGGGCTTGCCACCGAGACAAGATTAGCCTTAGACTAGTATAGTATAGTAGAGGTTGAGGGGAACTTTTGTGTACCAGAAATCATTCTTCTGTGGTGATTCTATTGATATTCCCCAATAAGCCTTTAGGAGGTGGCGGTGCGACACCCAATTGGCTCATTGTATTGTTATTTCTTTTCTTGATTAGAATGTAACACTCGAACTGGGTACATGAGAGGTCCAAATGATTTTATCAGGTTTTTCTAACAAAAAGTTTTATGTGCATGTTTTTTGTTTTTATTTGAGAAATAAATTATTTTCATAGATTAAATAATATATATATATATATATATATATATATATATATTATAAGTCGGGGTGTTACATTTTGGCATTAAAATATTAAAATATATATATATATATATATATATATGTATATATATATATATATATCTAGGGACGGGTTCGGGTTCAAAGATTTGACCCTATCAATATTTATGGCCGGGTAAAGGACAAACATAACCTGTCCCAAACCGTCGCACGCTCACCCTAGTACCTTATGAAGTTTACGTAGTTTATATGGAAAGGTTCTGCACTGTTGAGTATTCACCACAGATCCTAAGATATAGTGAACTTTATTATGTTCTTATGGTGTATCGTTACGTTGAATTGTACTGATTATCATGTCATTTTCTGATTCAAATGCAATTTTTTCTTTGTATCTACTTACTACTTTAATCTTTAGAACTGTACAGTTGTATAATTCACTGCAAGTGTTTTTATTTTGGGTCCGGTGTTTATAATTGAGGTTGTCAGATTGTCTATTCCAATTAAAAAGGAGCTGCTAACTAATAATGGGTGTTGTCTAAGGTGTACATCCATGTGGCAAAATCTAGCCTAGATTGCCACTTGAGTTAGTTCACTTTTCCCGGTGAAAGTAGCTATTAGTTTGGTATTTAGTTATTTACTTATAAGGTGTTGGTCAAACCGTATTTGCATCTGGACCTTCTTCCATCTCTATCCATCAGCCTTTCGATCTCTTTACGTGCCATGTCTCGAGCCCTCTCTCTAGACAGATCTCCATTGACAAGAACCTGCGTGATCTGGTTCGAACTTGACCTTGAGCCCCTTTTTTTCTAGTAATTTGTTCTACCACCCTTTGAACAATTCTTTCAATTAATTAATTAAAATAAAATAAAAATGGTATTTAAGCAAATACAATACCTTCTTTTAAAAACACAACAAAAATAAAGTATCCTTTGATCGTTTGACCCATGTGGCAAATAGAATGGCCCATGTTTTACCACTTGGGTAGTGCAACACCCCCTTGGGCATTACTTCTATTTAGTAAAAAACACATTAGATAATAAAAAAAAATAATAGTTGCTTTCGAAAAATAACTCCTGTAATTCTCTATACGTCGTGAGAGTGGGTGTAAAAATTTCTTGCGGAATACTGTAAAATTCCAAACATATGTGAAAGCAGAAAACCACGTTTCACACATCATCATACAGATTCTGGTCATATACCTAACATGATTGCCATCGCATACAAATTTTTCCGGAAAATGTTTTCAATATGCAAAGCTGAATTTTCAAACTGATTTTTTTTACAAACACACATGTACTGACATTCTCAACAAAATATCCCAAAGAAAATCCTAAGCTGGTCACTCTAAAAGTTATCCACTAGGAAAACCCTATGATCATCCCCACGTTCAATGTCCTCTGCAGTTATCAGGACTAATGTCCTCGAGTAAAACAGGAAACTCCTCTGCAACGTCTATATTTGCATCCCACGGTACAACAACAAAAACCAAGAAAACAGATACATTGCAAGGGTGAGATACCGACAAATGCGTTTCATCACGATAACCACATGCACGACACACAAACAACAGCATAAACACACACACACACACACTTAACATGAATCCTCAGAATAAATACCATACTTTAAACAATGTGATTCATACCCGACAGTCATCGCAATTTATACGAAACGCATGACACTTCAACATCCATCCATTTACTTCCTAATCTCTGGAGATCCAAACTTCCATTCAATAACATCAATTGTTTTGTCCGTTAAGGTTCCGAGTTCCAACTATTTAAGTAACATAACTCACTCGGACGCGAGCTCCAACCATCATCGTAACGTAATTCACATGAACTCCAATGATAGTCGTAACATAACTCGGCTTATAAAATATCTCAAATATCTGAGCTCCAGAAATAGTCGTAGCATAGCCCGGCCTTTCCTGGACCCACTTTCCAATCCACCAAAGGCACGTCTGCCGATTCATGCATGTAGAACATTTATTCACGTCACTTTTCTTTTTCGTTCATTCTTCCCTTGTCGAGGCTCCAAGGCTCATGACTATTCTTAATTAAACATTAAGACTTTTCATTCTCAACACAGGACACACAGTTCGAGTGCTCAATCACGAAGCCCTAGATCGATGCATCAGTCTTTGGTTCGCAGATATGGGATACAAAGTTCACCACATCATTTACCGGACACAAACTCCACAACATCTTTTAAAGGACACGAAGTCCACAACAACTAACATGGATCCATGATCCACGTGTTAACAGAACACTAGAATCCTGACGTTACTAGGTTCACTTTTCTTCTTTAACATCATTTTCGTTCTGCGAAACAACAAATACAAAACAAAACCTTCGAAACTTATCCAAGTTTGTCTGAATTATTTTCGCTGAGTAAAACCCCTTTGCATAAAATCTTTTCCATTGAAAATCGTTTATAAAACGTTAAATTGCAGAGAAATGCATTTTTCTCAAATTCCTTCCCTCTTGAAAATCTCTTTTCAGTAAATATCAAATCCTTAAAAACATAATTCCTAACTCATTTCTGTTTCAAAGAAATAAAACTGTTTTTCATAGTCTCGCCGTAAAGTTCTTTCCTGGATTACTGTTTATTTAGAAATAAAATCATTTATTAGCCAAATGACTTTTCTTTTACAAAAAGTTTTTACAACATTGATGTCGTGCTAAAATTGCGGCAAGTGTACCGGATTCGTCGCCAAGTAATAAAAATATATGGATCCCACAGAGACCGTGATCTCAAATCGCAACTAATTATCAAATCGATAAAACTGGACTGTAAAACAAAAAAAGATTTTGTTTTGGTTTTGATTTTTGAAATAAGAGATAACTTGGATAAGGAATGCAATCAAGTAAAACAGAAAGTAAATCAATTTATGGTTTTTCAGATCTAAATGGATTCCTAGGAATTTGGGTTACCAACAAGATTGTTTATGTTACTAACTTGATTACCCCTTGTTAATTACCAACTTTACTTTGAAGGTGACTTTATCCTTAAATAGTTAATGCTCCCTCTCGGGTTACAAAAACCGTGCCCAATTAAACAAACCCCTACTCTCGTGGTAGTCGAATTTAGATTGGACCATTTACGTTTCGTGACAATTCGTTAATCCTCGAAGGATCGCTTCTAACTCTCGTGATTTAAGTCCTAAGTCTGATTCTATAGATCCGATACCTAAGTTCACCGCTAGGTTCCTCCTTATAATATCTACGACACGCAAACAAGTGGCCACCGAATTCACGAGCAATTAAAACACTAGAAATTAGATCTAAAGCAAAATCGTAATTAACAAGAAATCGAAATCAATTCATAACATGGAAACAGATCTTGGGCATAGCCCCAATCCCCAGAAATTAAACTACTACTCAAGCATTGCCATCATGATGACAAGCTTGATTAACAACAACATAAAATAAAAAAAATAAGAGAAGAGAAGAGGGAGAAGTAGAGAGATCCTAAATTATAGCCTAAGAGTAGCAACCAAAAAAAGTCCTCTTTTTCTCTTCCTAGATGCCATATTTATAGATTAGGGAAGTTTGAATCCTAATCAAACTCAAATTCAGATCCAAATCAGTTTCTTCAGATCCAAAAATAACGCGTCACAGCAGTGATGGCCATCACGGCCAGGCCGTGATGGATTCTGCCTTGGGCGCTGCTTCACTTTTTGGTCTGTCACGGCCGTGATGCTCATCACGGCTAGGCCGTGATCTGTTCTGCCTGTGAGGGTCTGGTTCAGCTGACATGTCGCGGCCGTGATGGGCATCACGGCTAAGCCGTGATGGGCTTTGTTTGGCTCATTTTCTTCAATTTTCAAGCCCCATCTTCATCCAAGCTCCATCATGGCTAATCCTGAGCATTTTATCCTTAATTCCTGCAAAACAACACCACAAAACCGCCTTACTCGTTCCAAGGTAAAAACTAACCAAAAATCAAATTAAATATGCCTAAACTATATGAAATTGCATGCAAAATGATAAACAAATATGAGGTGAAATCACACTCATCAAATCACCTCAAGCTTAAGATTTTGCTTGTCCTCAAGCAATTACCAAGGCCAGACAAGATAATCAGAGCATGGATAGTGAACCAAGAACCCGAGAAACTAATCCAAGCAACATGCATATTCAATAAATACCCAAGAGACAATCCATTTCAAGTCCAATTAGAAGCTTAGGTTTCCTAAATTCATATTCTCACTGATTCGGGCACTCTTCTCACCTCACTCAAGTGTTTAAGGATATATGACAATTCGCTCAATTTCCTCAAAGAAAGTATCCTACCATAAGCTTGACTATTAACCAAAACAATTAATGAAAACACAAAACAATCAAGAGGTCTTTTATTTTGGTTGTAATGGGGCCTTGGGATTAATTGTTAGGTGAGGAAGTCAAGAAAAGGAAATTTCAAGAGGCTAAAAAAAATTTCAATCATTGCAAAGCATGACAGCCTTCTAAAATATCTTTTTGGGCCTTTTAGGTCACTTTTCCACCTTTCTTTCTTTCTTTTTATTTTATTTCTCACTTACTTTTTGTCATCTCCTTCTCCATTTTTTTTGATTATTTTATTTTATTTTATTTGGAGAAGGGGAGATTTTCAACTTTAGAGAAATATTTTTATAACTTTCTCATTCCACAATTTATTTTTCAAACTACCTTTTCACCCTTTTTGCAATACTTTAAAAGGCGTCATATCAAGCATTATTCATCAAAATATTTCAAGGTACCTTTTATTCTTTTAGGCTCAAAATTGGGCAACTAAGGGGTAGCATTTAATCAATCAAAGCTCAGAAGGCCAGAAAAATACCTAATGCCTCAATCATTTTCAAAAATGTTTTCAAAAATTTTTAAGTTTCAAAACGGTTTCAAGTCAAGTTCTAGAGAGTACAATCCAAGAGGAATTAAATACTCTATCACAAAGAATGAGGTAGATTTAGTGAGTACCCCTTTTTGGCTCAAAAATCTCACATTTAGTAGTTTAAAATCAGTGAGAAACATAAATATAAGGAACCACATGCTAATTATCAACTATAGAAAGATCATCTCAAGCGTTTTTATTTTTAGCCTTATCACAAGAATAAAAAAAAATGGGTTAAAAAATTCACTATCTCAATTTATTTGGCACCAAGTTCTCGCAATTGGATGCATACTCTAAGCAAGGGGCAATCTAATCATGTGATCATGCAAAACTATGCCTATATGAATGCAACATGCAAAAAATGCAAAAAAAATGCAAAAAATTACAAAAATACCCCTACCCCAAGCTTAAAAACTTACATTGTCCCCAATGTAAATAATCAAGTCGGAGAGAGGAGAAAAATGGAACAACTCACCGAGGTGGTAGCGGGTGTTGGCACACATGCCAGTGAAAGAGACGTTGGAAAATGTGTCACGGCCGTGATCAATTCTGGTCTATAAGAGCTGGCCTGTCACGACCGTGACCACCATCACGGCTAGGCCGTGATGCATTCTGATCTTCAGGGTCCTTCTCATCACGCCCGTGGTGGGTATCACGGCTGGGCCGTGATCCTTTCTGGTCTTCTTTGGTTAGCTCATCACGACCGTGACCACCGTCACGGCCTGGGCGTGATGACTTCTGACTTTATTTGTCCTTGCCCTTTTTGCTCTTCCTTCCTTCATAACCTGAAAACACTTGGCAAAAAATCATCAATTAGTGATCTTTCTTTTCTTATCTTCTCAAATTATTCAAAAACAAAATTCAAAAAAAACAAATGGAAAAGGGAAAGGAAACTTGGGTTGCCTCCCAAGAAGCGCTTATTTACGGTCTTAAGCTTGACCATACTTCTTTCAATCAACTGGGGTCGACTGGGCGTAGAAGTGTAGGAACACTTCTCTTCCATGAGACTCCTTAAAGAGACGATTCTGCTCATATGGCCATTTGCGCTTCCGCTTTGCTCTTTTCACTCTGAGCTTCATGGCCTTACTCCCTCCCAGCGGAAGCTTTGTTTCCACATGATGAGAAACTCCAACTTTATCACTACTGGGTGCATCATTTGCCATGCAAATCTTCGGAGTTGCTTCCATGTTGAGCTCTTCATTTACCTCTAGAGATGTTATATCGATCCTGCACACATGACTCTCAAAAGGAGGGTTGTTATATGAGTTAGTCAAATAAAAATCTACCCTACTGTTGAGTCACCGGCAAGTGTACCGGGTCGTCGCAAGTAATAAAATAACACGGTAAGAATTTACCGAGGTCGAACACAAGGATTGGGCTACCAATTCAACTAATTCGCGAGAAGTTCGATACGTTTGGTCAAGTAACAGAAGTGGTTGAGAGAGAGAAAATAGGATTGCAATTCAATTAACAAATCTAATAAAACTAAGGTATTAAAATCAGAAATTAAATATCTAAGGTGTCAAATCCACCTACCCAATCATGCATAGTACCCAAGTGATGATGATTCTTTCCTAAGTTCAATTACAATGTCAACCAGGACCCCCAAATTCTCTTATATCCACTGTCGTGCTCAATAGGACGTATTCGATGATTGAGTTAATTACTTACTAGGTCTCATAACCCTAATCATCAAACTCTATTAATTCTTGTTCCCTATAAGGTTGCACTAATCTCCTACTCACTCTCGTGCAATATTCAATTAGTGATCCCAATTCAAGTTCTAAAACGCGAATTGCCTCCTAAGCCTCAACACGTTTAACTAGTCAATCACGCAAGCATATGATCAACGCAATCAAATCAGAATTGGAAAACATTAATTGAAAGAAGGGAGAAAAACATACATCACATCGAATTCTACACCGCCATGGGTGGCTTCATTGATCCCTCAGACGAGGGAATTAGTTCCTCATGCTCGTAAAGATAGACAAGCAATCGGACATAACCACCATAGTAAAATAAGAAAAAGAAAAGAGGAGACGCAGCTCCAGAAACACAAGGATTCGTCCCTAAACGCTACCAAACAGTGAGTAATCAAAAAGCTACCAAATTCTGCCCTAAAACAACAATAAATAGGATTCCTGATCTGTGCTCGCTCGCGAGGCGAGTAAGCTCTCGCGAGGCGAATATTAAAATTGGCACGCATTCAAATTGGACTCTCGTGACGCGATCAGCCTCTCGCGGGGCGAATTTCAGTTTTGGCTCCATCCTGAGTTTGAACGCTCGCGAGGCGAATTGTGATTGGCGAGGCGAGACCGAAAGGATGACTTATCTGGCACAATCAGGCCTTCAGGGTCACGTGGCGAGAAGCCTATCGCGGGGTGAGACAGAAAGGATGACTGTTGCTGCTTAGCTGATCTTCAGGCTCGCGAGGCGAGCATCCACTCGCGGGGCGAGTATCTCCAGAATGGCAATTTCTACTGTTTTCTTCATTTTCCTTGATTATAGGAGCTTCACTTCTAACCTAAAACAATAAAAAGAAACAAAAGGCGTAATTCTACTCCAAATAGACTAAAAACTACTAAAAATACATAAACCGAGTCAAAGTCTAACTTGGGAACAAAACAAGGCCAAATTTGGGTGAAAACGAGATTGAACTCGAATAATCAGCACATAAACCACAGTCTATCTCGTTATAAAACTAGATAAGCCAGAGGCTTATCAAAACACCCCAAACTTAAACCTTGCTTGTCCCCAAGCAAGCTAAAACTCAAAAAGTACTCAAGACTTGGCAAGCTTAAAGGATCAATCGATTTCACACAAATTTCATGCAATCTTAACAAAGCAGTTTTTTTCTTCAATGATTTCCCCCTTGCATCGATGTAATCCCCACATTCATTTACTTTAAACAGTTGAGAACTTATCATTCATGCAAGTATTAATCTAATTTGAGGATCAAAGTTACACACAAAAGGGAGATCACCAATTTCAAACAATTACCTTCCTCACAAGGGCATTTAGTATTTCACTCATTCGCTCAATTGTGTCTAGGCTATCAACTTTTCACTCAAATTCACATTTCAAGAGCACTTCCCATGAATTTGATTTTCATCTCAAAAATAGTTCCCACGAAAATATGCATGCAACATCAGAAGGTCTTTTAAAGGTTGTAATGGGGCCTGGCTAAGGGTAGGATATTCAAGGATACTAGGCTTAAGTCCCTAGGAACTAAGAGAGCATGAGCATTTGACACATCTTCCACTCAAATTCCTTTTTCCATTTTTCTTTTTGCCTCGGGTGACTACAGCCTTTTCCTTGCTAATCTTTTTGTTTTGCCCCTTTTCTTTTGGCAATTTTTTTTTCTTTTTTCCTTTTTTTTTTCAACCTTTATTTTTCTTTTTCTCATTCCAAAATGACATATCACCTTGTAGCCACCCCAAACTTAGTTTCTCACAACCCTTCTCTTGCTAAGCTTCCATGCTCTCCTAATCCTAAGATTGGGTTAACATGGTTTTTCAGATTTTCGCTTATAGTATAGGGTCATCAAGAAACAATAGGCTAATTAGGCTCAACGTGGCTAACTAGGGAACATGCATTAGGGACGGTTCTTTTTAGGCCAAGTAGTTATTCAAAGAAAATTGCCTAAATCATTTGATGCAACACATAGACATGCAAACCATGAAGAGATTCAAGCAAATTCGGGAAAGTGCAACTTAAAAGTGATTCACACAATCAAAAACAAAGTTGGAGGCTCAAATCCTCACCTGGACATTTTTGCAAATTGTTTGACCGAGATACAATTCCTAGTGTGTGCACCCCCTCACCCCAAACTTGTCATAAATCAAGCATTCACAATAAAATTCTCAAAGTTCAGTTTTCAATTTTTCACATGGGGATCAATTTTCTAATTTCAGAACCTAGGGGGAAATCATCAATGGGAAACATAATTCATGCAATCAATCTATGCTAAATTTAATTAAAATCCAACAAGCTTGCCGACACACATTCATACACATACTCTTGATCTTCTCAAATTATTCAAAAGCGACAAACAAAAACAAAAACAAAAACAAAAACAAAAGCAATTGGTTCCCTCCCCCACACTTTAAGCATACATTGTCCTCAATGAAAGAACGCAGATATAAAATAAGGGTGAGGAAGAAAGAGAGTGCTCCCTGATCAAGGTGTAGTGTAGGTGGCCGCTTCCACATAAAGCGCTTCTACGATTGCATCATCATCCAATTGGTCTCTCGGGCACCCCTCTGCTGGGCCAAAGGCCTCTCTTGGAAGAAATCCTGCAAATCAAAACTTAATTGCAGATTCGCGAGGCGAGATATCACTCGCGAGGCGAATCTGGAAAATTGTTATTCACACATTCCAGAATCACGAGGCGAGTAGTATCTAGCGAGGCGAATCTGGAATTCCAACAGATGATGATGCCCAGAATTGCGAGGCGAAAGTACCCCTCGCGGTGCGAGACATAAGCGTGAGCAAGCCTCTGAGATTCAGGGCTTCTGTCTCGTGTGGCCACTGTGGATTCGCGTGGCGAATCAAGCTTCTTTTTTTTTTTTTTATAAATGAAAAAAAAACTAAGAATAAAGGATACCTAGCTTGGGTTGCCTTCCAATAAGCGCTTCTTTAACGTCACTAGCTTGACTTATTAAGAAGCATCCACCTGGATCCCATAGCCTGTGACACAGGGGCCAAGAGATGCTCATCATGTGAGATCCTCCACCCGGATCCCATGGTTTGTGAAGTGGCAATTGCAGAAGCAATACGACTCTTTCCACAATTCCACTTAGCACATGTGTAAAAACTCCATTGACCTCTGTAATTATGAACTCACTTCCTCTCTGGTCAAATGGTGTTTTCTCGAGGAAGTGCGCCAGACAAGTGGGAGGGACTAACTTACCAGTGTCCACACATGCATGCAAGCCAACATATTTATTTAATGTAGCAAATTCAGGTTGCTTGGCAAGCATGGTGAAATCCACCACCACTTCATCTTCATTTTCAACTCTACCCCCTTGCTCCGGTGCCTTGTCACTTGTCAACTCCTCTTTCTCCGGTTGCTCTTCCTCAACATGTGGTAGTTCTTCCTCAACTTCCTGAGAACTAGTTGCATCCCTGTCAGATCCCAACACCCCACTGCTTCTAGTTGTTATGGCATCGCATTGGTTCTTAGGGTTGTTCTCGGTATCACCTGGGAGAGTGCCTGGGAGACGCTCATTTAGTTGCTTTGCGAGCTGAGCAACCTGTGTCTCTAGATTCTGAATTGCCGCCCCTGTATGAGCTGCCAACTTATCAATGGCTGTGTCTGTATAGATTGCCAACTTCTCAATTGCCGCATTTGCCCTCTCAAGACTCAACTCACAAGGTTGTCTTCCACCATCCTGTTGAGGTTGTTGTTGCCAAGCTAGACCACCGCCAGCATTACTCCAAGCGAAACCCGGATGGTCTCTCCTCATATAACCCCAATACTGATTCTGACTCTGATAGTTGTTCTGGGGCACGCTGTCATAGAAATTATGGCATGAGTCCACATATTCTTGAGGGAAGTAGAACGGACAACTCTGAGTGTCATGGTCTCCATTACAATTTTCGCAACCCGGAAGCATTCCCTCGTGTACCTCGCATACAAAACAAGGCAAGACCAAGTGGAATCAAAGAAGTAGAGAGAGATAATAGTAAATAAAAATAAAAATAAAAATAAAAATAAAAATAACTTAACCAAATAATCAAACTTCCCTAAAAATTAGGAAAATTGGTTGTGCCAATCCTCGGCAACGGCGCCAAAAACTTGTTGAGTCACCGGCAAGTGTACCGGGTCGTCGTAAGTAATAAAATAACACGGTAAGAATTTACCGAGGTCGAACACAAGGATTGGGCTACCAATTCAACTAATTCGCGAGAAGTTCGATACGTTTGGTCAAGTAACAGAAGTGGTTGAGAGAGAGAAAATAGGATTGCAATTCAATTAACAAATCTAATAAAACTAAGGTATTAAAATCAGAAATTAAATATCTAAGGTGTCAAATCCACCTACCCAATCATGCATAGTACCCAAGTGATGATGATTCTTTCCTAAGTTCAATTACAATGTCAACCAGGACCCCCAAATTCTCCTATATCCACTGTCGTGCTCAATAGGACGTATTCGACGATTGAGTTAATTACTTACTAGGTCTCATAACCCTAATCATCAAACTCTATTAATTCTTGTTCCCTATAAGGTTGCACTAATCTCCTACTCACTCTCGTGCAATATTCAATTAGTGATCCCAATTCAAGTTCTAAAACGCGAATTGCCTCCTAAGCCTCAACACGTTTAACTAGTCAATCAAGCAAGCATATGATCAACGCAATCAAATCAGAATTGGAAAACATTAATTGAAAGAAGGGAGAAAAACATACATCATATCGAATTCTACACCGCCATGGGTGGCTTCATTGATCCCTCAGACGAGGGAATTAGTTCCTCATGCTTGTAAAGACAGACAAGCAATCGGACATAACCACCATAGTAAAATAAGAAAAAGAAAAGAGGAGACGCAGCTCCAGAAACACAAGGATTCGTCCCTAAACGCTACCAAACAGTGAGTAATCAAAAAGCTACCAAATTCTGCCCTAAAACAGCAATAAATAGGATTCCTGATCTGTGCTCGCACGCGAGGCGAGTAAGCTCTCGCGAGGCGAATATTAAAATTGGCGCGCATTCAAATTGGACTCTCACGACACGATCAGCCTCTCGCGGGACGAATTTCAGTTTTGGCTCCATCCTGAGTTTGAACGCTCGCGAGGCGAACTGTGATTGGCGAGGCGAGACCGAAAGGATGACTTATCTGGCACAATCAGGCCTTCAGGGTCGCGTGGCGAGAAGCCTATCGCGGGGCGAGACAGAAAGGATGACTGTTGCTGCTTAGCTGATCTTCAGGCTCGCGAGGCGAGCATCCACTCGCGGGGCGAGTATCTCCAGAATGGCAATTTCCACTGTTTTCTTCATTTTCCTTGATTCTAGGAGCTTCACTTGTAACCTAAAACACTAAAAAGAAACAAAAAGCGTAATTCTACTCCAAATAGACTAAAAACTACTAAAAATACATAAACCGAGTCAAAGTCTAACTTAGGAACAAAACAAGGCCAAATTTGGGCGAAAACGAGATTGAACTCGAATAATCAGCACATAAACCACAGTCTATCTCGTTATAAAACTAGATAAGCCAGAGGCTTATCACCTACCTTCCTCCACATTCAGAGAGAGTTTGCCATTCTTTACATCTATCATCGCTCCAGCGGTGGCCAAGAATGGCCTTCCAAGAATGATGGGGAATTCAGAATTCCCGTTCATATCCAACACCAGGAAATCGGCAGGGATGAAAAATTTCCCTACCTTTACGGGGACATTCTCTAATAGACCTAGAGGAGTTTTGGTTGAGCCATCCGCGAATTGTAAAGAGAATTTGAATGGACTCAACTCCTTGGTTCCCGACCTTTCCAAGATAGAAAGCGGCATCAAGCTCGCACTAGCCCCTAAGTCACATAAGGCTTGGTCTATTTGCACTTCTTCAATTGAGCAAGCGATAGAGAAACTACCTGGGTCTTTCAGCTTAGGAGGCATATTAGTTTCTATATCTACTAGCTTTTTCTTGACCAACCTTTGTGGGAAAGGTATTGGGGGTTGGTACGGAGGTGGAGAGACGTATTTTGGCTCTGTCTCTTCCTCTTCGCTCATGTCCACCTTTGGTTCCACGTCCTTTTCATCTACCCTAAGCTTATCATCTCTCAAGTATATGGCATTACAATGTTCATTGGGATTTACTTCGGGTTGCCCCGGGAACGTACCCTTAGGTCTAGAGTATGTGCTGGCTAGTTGGGCAATCTGAGTTTCTAGCATCTTGTTATGGATGGCTAAGTTATCTACCTTAGATGTTGGATCTTTTATTGCCTCGTTTACTGCCCTACCTTGTTTTCTAAACTCTTCATTTTGTTTTGTTTGAGTTTCAACAAAACTTTCCAATAAAGACTCGAGTTTAAACTTCTGTACCTGAGGATACCCCGATGCGGGTTTCCTATTACCTTGGCCTTCTTGGAACTCGTGGTTCAGTGTGTTGTTGTAGTTCCCTGATAGTGTGATTTTACATCATGTTTCCTGTACACTTTTGCATGCATTTTTCATATAGATTAGGCATTCTTTATTTGATTTTAGTTAGTTTTTCCCTTGGAACGGGTGAAGTGGTTTCTTGGTGTTGTATTGCAGAAATTAATGTAAAAATGATCAAAATCAGCCATGATGGAGCTTGGATGAAGACAGGGCTAAAAAGGTGAAGAATTGAGCCAAACAGAACCCATCACGGCCATGATCAAGCAGAGCAGAAGGCAAAAGTCAGAAGCTGTCACGGCCTAGCCGTGATGCCCATCACGACTGTGATAGACCATTTGGTGGAGACATAAGCGATCACGGCCTAGCCGTGATGCTCCAAATTTGAAAGCACGCCCATTCCAGAACATGTCACGGCCTGGCCGTGATGGCCATCACGGCCTGGCCGTGATGGCCATCACGGCCGTGACGCGTGGCCTCTCTATAAATATGAGCGCAGAAGACATAAAAAGGAATCTGATAGAGGATTCTGGGGTCTCTGACACAGACTTTTCAGACCTAATAAAAAGAGAGACTTGGAGCTACTGAAGGAGGGTTTCCAACCCTAAAAGGGAGCTGAGTTAGGGGGTTGCTGTGACGACAGTGGGAAGCTTCAATGGAGTTCTCCCTTTCCCTTTTCTATACTGCTTTTCTGGTTTGGCTTTCTCTGTAATTATGAGTAGCTAATCCCTGTTTGTTGGGATTAGATGTAACTAAACTAAAGTTCATGTATTTGTCTTGACTGATTAATCTGTGTTTATGTTTCTCTGTTAGTGATTGATTTTCCATGCTTAATGCTTGTTGTGGCTAGCACCTCCATGACTCGATTAGTGTTTTGGTATGCAATTGGGAAATTCGTATTAGAACCGGAACTGAATTTAATCACCTAGTAACCCTTGCATCTAGGAATGGAGTTTGGTTTACTAGTAATCGCGTAATCCCTAATCTTAATGCAAATTCATTAATCTAGGCCACCTAAGGAATTATGGTCTATTAGTGGATTTAGGCTCTTGTCATCCGAGGAATAGGGGCTCGAGTAATCTCATGGATTGATTTTAATATTTGAAGCATGAATGGGAGGTATCTAGTCCTGGTAGTACATGAGACAGAGGTTTGGTGAAGTCTAGTCCCAACATACCCTTTCGCATTCCAAGTGCTCGACAAAAATACAAAAAGATTTCATTCATTTTGTTTTGTTTATTTTGAATTCTATCCATAGTCTAGATAGTTGCTGAATTTGCGAATTGGTAATTGACATCCAATCCTCGTGGGAACGATATCGGTCTCACCACCGTATTACTTGTACGACTGGGTATACTTGCCCAGATTAGTCCAACAAGTTTTTGGCGCCGTTGCCGGGGATTGGTTTTGCCAATATCATTAGTAACAAAGGAGGCAACTAATTTAGACATTTTTTTATATATTTTCTGTATATATTTGACATTTTCTCTGTACAAATTTGATTTTTTTTCTTTTGAGTGTTTGTTTGTGCAAGGTTGAGACAACACATGGACGATCATTACTATCCAACTTGGGGATCTCCACTTGATTGGATCGTGTTTGATGGTATCACCAATAAGCATGTGAAGATTTACTCCAAAGAGGAATGGAAATCCTATGTGTCATCCTTGCAACCACCACCACACTTCGAGCTGGACCCCGATTTGCTAGAGATTCTTTGGGATATAGATGCTCATCTTTTGAGCTTGAGCATAGAGCGTAGCAAGGAGGAAGTTAGTTCCATGATTCAGAGGACTGAGATGCGAGCAGGGAAAAATGCTAGTAATATAACGGCATCGCTAAGCGACATCTTTCAGAAGTTGGAAGAACAAGCTAGTGAATTTTGTAAATTACTAGAAGAAAAGCCACATGGAATTCAAATTGAAGAGAATCTATTGGCTAGCATGGGCATGAATGAAGATGAAGTGGTGGTGGTAGAAGATCAACAAGAAGAGGAATGGGAATGGAAGGAGCAAACACCGTTGAAAGCTGCTCTAGAACAATATTCCCAAGAACTATCCACCTCTGAGGCCAAGGGAAGAGTCAATTATGATTGTATCGATGCTCTAACGCAAAGCTTCAAAATGCAAGTGGGGGAGATTTGCAAACAGCTAGTACAATACCCACATGAAGCATTGTTTGAGCAGAATATGGTTGGGGGGATGGATCAAAATGAAGATGAAGTGGTAGTGGACTCCACCATGCTTGCTGAGCAATCTGATTTTGCTGCATTAAATAAATATGTTGGCTTGCATGCATGTGTGGACACTGGTAAATTAGTCCCTTCCACTTGTCTGGCACACTTCCTCGTGAAAACACCATTTGAACCGAGAGGAAGTGAGTTCATAATTACATAGGTCAATGGAGTTTTCACACACTGGCTGGGTGGAGTTGAGGATAAAGTCATATTACTTCTGCAATCGCCACTCCACAAGCCATTTGATCCGGGAGGAGGATCCTAGGACGTCAAGCTAGTGATGTTAAAGAAGCGCTTATTGGGAGGCAACCCAAGTTTCTTAACCCTTCTCTTTAGGATTTTCATTTTTTTAGTAGTTTTTGTTTTTGATTTTAACTCTTGAATAATTTGAGAAGATCAAGAGTTCTCTTTTACTAATAAAATTGCCAAGTGATTTCAGGGAAAGAAGGAAGGGAGAGCAAGAAGACAAGGAAAAGAGCAAAGGCAGCAACCATCACGCCCAGGCCGTGACACTGGTCACGGCCGTGATAAGCTAATCATGAAGACCAGAAAGGACCACGGCCCAGCCGTGATCCACATCACGGGCGTGATGAGAAGACCCTGAAGAGTAGAGAGCATCACGGCCGTGACAGGCCAACACCCATGGATCAGAATTGATCACGACTTGCCCGTGATGAGGCTCACGGCCGTGATGCATTTCCCAACAAGTTTCTGACTGGAATGAGAGCCAACACCCGCTACCGCCTCGGTAAGTCGTTCCATTTTTCTCCTCTCTCTAACTTGATTCTTTACATTGGGGACAATGTAAATTCTTAAGCTTGGGGTAGGGGTATTTTTGCATTTTTAATTTTGCATTTTTCATGTTGAATTCATATAGTTTTGCATGATAGTTTGCATGATCACACAATTAGATTGCCCTTGTTTAGATTTTGCATCCAAATGTGAAGAACTGAGTGCCAAATAAATTGAGATAGTGAATTCTTGAACCCAATTTTTTATTCTTGTGATAAGGCAACAAAAAAAAAATTCTTGAGATGATCTTTGATAGTTGATAATTAGCATATGGTTCAATAGATTTGTGTTTCTCATTGATTTTTGAACTACTAAATGGGAGATTTTGAGCCAAACAGGGGTACTCACTAAATCTACCCCATTCTTTGTGTTAGAGTGTTATTCCTCTTGGATTGTTTTCTCTAGAACTTGACTTGAAACCATTTTGAAGCTTAAAAATTTTTGAAAACATTTTTGAAAATGATTGAGGCACTAGGTATTTTTCCGGTCTTCTGAGCTTTGAATGATGAAATGCTACCCCTTAGTTGCCCAATTTTGAGCCTGAAAGAATAAAGTACTCTTCTTGGTACCCTGAAATATTTTGATAAATATGCTTGGTAGGATACCTTCTAAAGTATTACAAAAAGGGTAAAAAGGTAGTTGAAAAAAGTTTGGGATGAAAGAATCAGAAAAATATTTCTCTTGGATTGAAAATCTCCCCTTCTCCAAAAAAAAGGGAGAAAAATTAGAAAAAGAAAAAGAAAACAAAAATATAGAGAAGGGGATGACAAAAAGAAATGAGAAATAAAATGAAAAGAAAGAAAGAAAGGTGGCGAAAGTGAATCGAAACCCAAAAAGGGTATTTTAGAAGGTGTTATGCTTTGCAATGCTTGATGTTTTGTGTAGCCTTTTGAAATGTCCTTTTCTTGATTCCCCCACCTAATGTTAAATCCCATGGCCACATTACAACCAAAGCAAAAGACCTCTTGATTCTTAATTGTTTTCATTAATAAAGTAGAGATTTGGTTGATAGTCAAGCTTATGGTAGAATTCTTTCCTTGAGGAAATTGAGCGAAATGTCATATATCCCTAAACACTTGAGTGAGGCAAGAAAGAGTGCCAAGCAAATGAACAAGCTTGGGGTGATTTTCAGGTGAGAAAGAGTGCCCAAATCAGTGAGAATATGAGTCTAGGAAACCTAAGCTTCTAATTGGACTTGAACTGATTGTCTCTTGCTGAATTATTTGAAATGCCTGTTACTTGGATTAGTTACTCGGGTTCTTGGTTCACTATCCATGTTTTGATTATTATTGATCTTCTGGCCTTAGTGATTGCTTGAGGACAAGCAATTGAATAAGCTTGGGGTGATTTGATAGTGTGATTTTACATCATGTTTCCCGTACACTTTTGCATGCATTTCTCATATAAATTAGGCATTCTTTATTTGATTTTACTTAGTTTTACCCTTGGAACTGGTGAAGCGGTTTCTTGGTGTTGTTTTACAGAAATTAATGTAAAAATGATCAAAATCAGCCATGATGGAGCTTGGATGAAGACAGAGCTAAAAAGGTGAAGAATTGGGCCAAATAGAGCCCATCACGGCCTGGCCTTGATGACCATCACGGCCATGATCAAGCAGAGCAGAAGGCAAAAGTCAGAAGCTGTCACGGCCTAGCCGTGATTCCCATCACGGCCGTGACAGACCATTTGGTGGAGACAGAAGCGATCACAGCCTAGCCGTGATGAGTGTCACGGCCGTGATGCTCCAAATTTGAAAGCGCGCCCATTCCAGAACACGCCATCACAGCCGTGACGCGTGGCCTCTCTATAAATATGAGCGCAGAAGACATAAAAAGGAATCTGATAGAGGATTCTGGGGTCTCTGACACAGACTTTTCAGACCTAATAAAAAGAGAGACTTGGAGCTGCTGAAGGAGGGTTTCCAACCCTAAAAGGGAGCTGAGTTAGGGGGTTGCTGTGACGACAGTGGGAAGCTTCAATGGAGTTCTCCCTTTCCCTTTTCTCTACTGCTTTTCTGGTTTGGATTTCTCTGTAATTATGAGTAGCTAATCCCTGTTTGTTGGGATTAGATGTAACTAAACTAAAGTTCATGTATTTGTCTTGACTGATTAATCTGTGTTTATGTTTCTCTATTAGTGATTGATTTTCCATGCTTAATGCTTGTTGTGGCTAGCACCCCCATGACTCGATTAGTGTTTTGGTATGCAATTGGGAAATTCGTATTAGAACCGGAACTGAATTTAATCACCTAGTAACCCTTGCATCTAGGAATGGAGTTTGGTTTACTAGTAATCGCGTAATCCCTAATATTAATGCAATTTCATTAATCTAGGCCACCTAAGGAATTAGGGTCTATTAGTGGATTTAGGCTCTTGTCATCTGAGGAATAGGGGCTCGAGTAATCTCATGGATTAATTTTAATATTTGAAGCATGAATGGGAGGTATCTAGTCCTGGTAGTACATAAGACAGAGGTTTGGTGAAGTCTAGTCCCAACATACCCTTTTCGCATTCCAAGTGCTCGACAAAAATACAAAAAGATTTCATTCATTTTGTTTTGTTTATTTTGAATTCTATCCATAGTCTAGATAGTTGCTGAATTTGCAAATTGGTAATTGACATCCAATCCTCGTGGGAACGATATCGGTCTCACCACCGTATTACTTGTACGACTGGGTATACTTGCCCAGATTAGTCCAACATTCCCGTAGGAGAGGTAAGGGTTGTTCTTCCTTCCTTGGTTGTAAGGATTTGGGGGAGCATAATTTGGCAACTTTGGGTTCGTGTCGTAGAAGTTGTGACAAGAGTTCACTTGTTCCCCCGAAGCACTGGATCCATGAGCAATACCACGTGGGCACTCCATTATGTCATGTCCCTGCATTCCACAAATCTCACAAACAATGTTAGTAGCACCTATTGAACTCACATTAGCCCTTTCAAGCTGATCAAAGCGTTTATTCAGTGAGTCAATTTTAGACATGATGAGATCAATGCTGTTCATTTCAAACTTACCCCCCGAAATCTTTTTCGGGTTTTTACCTCTTTCTGAACCCCATTGGTGGTAGTTGGTGGCCACATTTTCAATGATGTTGAATGCCTCAGTCAGAGGCCTATTCATAAAGGCTCCACCAGCTGCGGAATCAAGTGACACCTTCGAAGAGTAATCCAATCCGTTGTAGAAGGTGTGCACTAACAACCACCGTTCGAGTCCATGATGTGGGCAAGACTCCAGCAATCCCTTGTAGCGATCCCAAGCTTCTGATAAGCATTCTCCATCCTTTTGGAAGAAGCCAGTGATCTGGGTTCGTATGTAAGCCGTCTTGGATGGAGGGAAGAATTTCTCCAAGAATGCCTGCTCCAGTTGGTCCCAAGTCGACAAGGCATAAGCGGGCACTTGCTTCAGTCAAGCTTTTACCTTTCCAGTAAGAGAGGAGGGGAACAACCTCAACCGAATAGCATCAACCGGGGCGCCTTGAATTCTAACTACATCGGTGAACTCCAAGAATGTCTCCACGTGGTCAGTCGGGTCCTCCGAGGGCAATCCTCCGAATTGATGTTACCTAATCATATTGATTAGCATAGGCGGTATAGTGTAGTTCTCCGCCTCAATCTCTGGCCAAGCAATCCCAGTTTGCAAACCCCTAACATTTGGGGCTGCGTAGTTCTTCAACGGTTTCGTATCTGGGAGATTCACCATGAGTGGAATGGGAATCAACCTCTCTCTCTTTGTAGTCTCCTACGCCTATGAAAGGTCCTTTTGACTTCGGGGTCGACCTCACTAAAGTTTCCAAGACTAAGTGATCGTTGCATAAAAGAGAAAACACAGAGAGATAGATGCTAAAAAAAAAAAGAAAAAGAGATTGATGAATTTTTTTTTCAAATATAAAAATTAAATAAAAAGAAAGGTCCAGAAAAATCAATTTAAAAATTAAATTGAGATTCGAGAAAACACAATCCCCGGTGACGGCGCCAAAAACTTGATGTCGTGCTAGCATTGTGGCAAGTGTACCGGATTCGTCACCAAGTAATAAAAAGATATCGATCCCACAAAGACCATGATCTCAAATCACAACTAATTATCAAATCGATAAAAGTGGACTATAAAATAAAAAAAGATTTTGTTTTGATTTTGATTTTTGAAATAAGAGATAACTTGGATAAGGAATGCAATCAAGTAAAACAGAAAGTAAATCAATTTATGGTTTTTCAGATCTAAATGGATTCCTAGGAATTTGGGTTACCAACAAGATTGTTTATGTTACTAACTTGATTACCCCTTGTTAATTACCAACTTTACTTTGAAGGTGAATTTATCCTTAAATTGTTAATGCTCCCTCTAGGGTTACAAAAACCGTGCCCAATTAAACCAACCCCTACTCTCGTGGTAGTCGAATTTAGATTGGACCATTTACGTTTCGTGACAATTCGTTAATCCTCGATGGACCGCTTCTAACTCTCGTGATTTAAGTCCTAAGTCTGATTCTATAGATCCGATACCTAAGTTCACCGCTAGGTTCCTCCTTAGAATATCTACGACACGCAAACAAGTGGCCACCGAATTCACGAGGAATTAAAACACTAGAAATCAGATCTAAAGCAAAATCGTAATTAACAAGAAATCGAAATCAATTCATAACATGAAAACAGACCTTGGGCATAGCCCCAATCCCCAGAAATTAAACTACTACTCAAGCATTGTCATCATGATGACAAGCTTGATTAACAACAACATAAAATAAAAAATAAAAAAAAAGAGAAGAGAAGAGGGAGAAGAAGAGAGATCCTAAATTATAGCCTAAGAGTAGCAACCAAAAAAAGTCCTCTTTTTCTCTGCCTAGATGCCATATTTATAGATTAGGGAAGTTTGAATCCTAATCAAACTCAAATTCAGATCGAAATCAGTTTCTTCAGATCCAAAAATAACGTGTCACGGCAGTGATGGCCATCACGGCCAGGCCGTGACAAATTCTGCCTTGGGCGCTGCTTCACTTTTTGGTCTGTCACGGCCGTGATGCTCATCCCGGCTAGGCCGTGATGCTCATCACGACTAGGCCGTGATGCTCATCACGGCTAGGCCGTGATCAGTTCTGCCTGTGAGGGTCTGGTTCAGCTGACATGTCACGGCCGTGATGGGCATCACGACTAAGTCATAATGGACTCTGTTTGGTTCATTTTCTTCACTTTTCAAACCCCATCTTCATCCAAGCTCCATCATGGCTAATCCTGAGCATTTTATCCTTAATTCCTGCAAAACAACACCACAAAACCGCCTTACCCGTTCCAAGGTAAAAACTAACCAAAAATCAAATTAAATATTCCTAAACTATATGAAATTGCATGCAAAATGATAAACAAATATGAGGTGAAATCACACTCATCAAACATCAATATTAAACAAATTTTAAAACTTAACTTCTTGTAATAACTTTTTATTTTATTTTTGAATTTGTCTTAGAAAAACTAACGTCATTGAAATTTTTTCACGGTTTCGTCATCACTGTTACTCATTGACCCCTCATTCACTGAAAACCCCATTAAAATATTATTTTACACATTTTCTTCTAATTTTCCAAATTAAATCCTTTTGATTTCTCTTCAAGCTTATCAAGCTTTTATCTTTAATTTTAATTGCGCACTAACCACTGTCAGGCTTCTCAGTCAATCACTCAATAGCAGAAAATCCATGCAATACAGTTATAACATACTTCACAGTTATAACATGCATCACAGTTATAACATAAAAATTCACATATACCATATAAATTGCACACAACTACATAAAATTACATAAACAAACACGAAATAAATAAATCAAATAACACGACCTTGCCACAATTAATCATACAGACAACACACATATAGCCTGTAGCTATCTGAAACCCCTCAAGCAAACAACCTTTACATCTTGAAGTTTCAATTTTTTTTCCTCAAAGTGTCTCTTTGATTCTTCCGGTTCCTCCTCACAACTTCACACAACCAAACAATCTTATCATTCACAACAAATCACATTACAATTAACAAAATCCTTCTAACACACATGATTAAGTTCGGCCATCATGAGTTAATTAGGCTAGGGAAGTCAAAATTTCACAAGCTTTTGGATTAATTATCATTGAGTATTAGGAAGACTAAAACAATTGTCATGAATCAAAATTGGAACAAAAACCTTCTAACACCAAGGGTTAGGGTTTCGACCATCATCAACAAATTAGGCTAGGAAATTTATTTGATTTCAATCTCTTGGATTTAGTAAGTATAGGTATTAGAAAGATTAAATCAAGTATCACATGACAAAAGGAAAAATATGGATGAAATTTTCTTTTGCTTCATGCTTTTGGATAATCAATATAGAGATCATAGAGAGTTAATAGAAATTGGTTTCACATCAAAAGGATTTTTCTATGATTTTCTAGAATTATTTGAAGAAAAACCCTAGAAATGGAAATAGTATGTTCTTGACAAGATTCAAATGGAATCAATGAAGATTGAAGGCAAGAATGATGAAGAGATGAGAGTTTACCTCTTTAATGATGTAGAAATGAAGTGAAATGATCCTTACAAGTCTTGTTCAACAATGGAAGCTTATGAGTGTTCTTGAGAAAATGGGAAGATAATGAAGTGAATGAGAGAAAATGGTTAAGTGTGGGGTAAGGGTGTGGGCCATGTGGGTAGGGATAGGATTGTCCAAATTTTTTTTTAACTTAGGGACAAGCTTGAAATTACATAAAAGACTAAGGGTATTTTGGTATCTTCATTTAACAAATATCTAGATATTTGTAAAATTAATTATGACTGTCAATGAATGTTCATCACATCAGTCACCTCATCTCCCTATCTGGCTCCATCGTTTACCCGACTTAAGTTTTACACGAGTTTATTTTGAAGATTACGCCCGTATAAAATATAATATTTAATTTTTTTTGCGAAAATTTTCAAAAAACCAATATCATTTTAAATAAGATATAAACCTAAACCGTTTTGTTCACGAGTCAAAATTAGGGTTTTATGATCAGTAAGCTTTTACTGTGTAACATCCGACTTTTCACTGTTTACTGTTTTATATCGGTAAAGTATACATGAATGTTTATATTTTTATTTTAAAACTTAGAAAATGATTTGTGATAAATCAAAATCATATCCATACTCTACGTTACCATAGAGAGTTACGATTAAATTTTGGGTCGAAAATTCAGACGAAACCCGGTCTGCGTTTTAATGACTGTAAGAATTTTACTGTTCAAATAACCTAATTTTGACTCGTGAACGAAATACTTAGGGTTTTTAGGAAGTTTCCAACGACTTAGGCTATTTTATAACTTTTTACTTAAATAGTGAAATAATATATATTATGCGGGCGTTATACGAAATTGGGTGAACGACGGAGCTGAATACGAGATTTCCGGGACTCGCTAAAGACTAAATGGCTAGTCATTCAAGATGACTCACAAGGGGTGAGTCATGTAGATGACTCACAATAATAATGATGGCTCTTTGAGGAATTTACTATTATGTCCTTAAGGTTGGTTTTTGTCACAAAATTGCCATTGTATAAGATTACAATTTTGTCCCTAAAAATTTATGCCTTGGACCCTTTTCCCTAGCTTTCCCACGGCCCAAACTCTCCATGAGAGCCCATTCCATTGCTATACAAGGCATCTTCATCTTCTCCATGAAGTTTGTTCATCTTTTCTCTTAAAATTTCTAAGTTTCCGTAGCCTCGTTTTGTGAAGAAAGTACTTGATCCTTAACTCATTTTCCATTTCCAAGAGGTATACTATACTCATCTTACTTAATCATCATCATGTTCTTCATTTATTTTTGTGTTTTGAAGCCTTGGTCAATACGTGTCATCTTAGGGTTTCCAACTTCAAAAATTCATAGAAAATCATAGAAAAATCCAATGAGCATGACACCAATTTCCATGATCTTATTATCACCTCTATATTTAAGATCCAAGAGTATGCATCAAACAAAAAATTTCTTTCCTATTGAACCTAACAAGGCCGAACCCTAGTTTGTTGTGGGGGAGGACTTTGTTCATTTTGTTTAACTAATCTTGCTTGATTCAATCCTTATAGCTCATGTATGTATTGAATCCATGATGATTAGATAAAATTAAAATATCTAAGCCATTATTCTACTCATGGCCGAATTTGGTTTGTTAAAGGGTTGGAGTATTTTATTTCAATCCTTGTATCTTAAGTATTGATTTAGGGTTTTAAGTGATTATTAATCACTAATTCAAAAGCTTAGGAATTTTAGGAATTTTTAGCTATTTTGAAACCCCAAGGCCGAAACCAACATGTAGGAAAATAGGTGTTTTTAAGTTGTTTGATTGTTGATTGGTTGTTGTGATTGTTGAAGGATAAGCTTTATATCGGGTACGTGTGATATCGACGCTTGGATTTATGGCGAAACTTTTATCGGAGGAAAAATCTTCCAGAGGTAAGGGGATTACCTGAGGGGTTTTTCCGATAGCTGTATGTATTTGTTTGTGGTCTGTATTATTTATTGATTGTATTTATTATTTTACGTAGTTAGATTTATTTACTTTTAAATTATATGCTTTTAAAGTTTTTTATCTGCACTTAATTGTTATTATATTTTATTGCATGTCAATAATTTCTACTTGCTATATTATTGGCATGAAATTGTTATTGATGTTGATTGTGGATTGAAAAGCCTCACAGTGGTCAGTGCTCAATTAATTACGAGGTTAAAAGCGTTAAAAAGCTTTTTATGGAATAATAAGTTTTAATTGATGTAAAATAGTAATATAATATTACTTAATTATTTGATTGGTTAAAAATGGATAATAATGAAAGATGACATTAATTAAATGATGTAACGGTGTAAGGGTGTTTTATGGGTCATAATGAGGACGTAACTGTAAAAATATTTTAGTACTGCTAATTTATACTTAAAAAATTTCTATATATTATAAAATGATATTATAAAAGACTAAGTTTCAAAAATAATTTTATTATGGGGTTGGAAAAATTATTTTACTATAAAAGTCATATTTTGGACTTAAAACGTTTTTTAAAACGTCAAACGTCGGACAATTCCGACAATATTTACAGAAGTATTCTTAAAAATAGCAATATTAGTTAAAACAGAGAATTAGTCTCAAAACGATGTTTCAGGTTCAAAAATATTGATTTTTGAAAGAAAATGGGTTTTAAGTGATTTTGAGGATTTTATAAAACGAATTTCCAACGTAAAAGGATTTTCTGTTAAGTATTTTTATACAACGGTGCTATTTCCAACAACTTGGATTAGTTGAGGAACTTTTGTTTTGATTTGTGTTTCACAGAACGAAAATGATTTTAAAGATGAAAAACGGACCTAGAGGCTGAGACGTTGGGGTTCATGTGTTAAACGATGTGGATGGTGTGTCCCAACGGTGAAGTTATGGGCTATATGTCCTATAAAATGTTGTATTTATTTTGTGCGCTAAAACCTACGTATCTATGACTGGTGCATCGGTATAGATTTCGTGATTTGCACATTTTGACATGGAGTCTGTTTTATTGGAATGATGGATTAAACTTAAATGTTTAAACGTTGCATTGGTCGTGAGTCTTCGAGCTCCGACAAGGAAAGAATGAACACAAAGAAAATGATGTGAACAAAACATTTTACATGCATTTTTGGGGCAGACGTGCCTACGCATCGGACTTGGATGCTTGATGTCAAGTATTCATGATGTTGCATCATTGTACCTTGATGGACAATGAAACAATATACCATGAACAGTATCCACCGTGCCTCATTTTGGATAGTGCTATGGTTAATTTAAAACCTGCCTTATTTGTCAACGGTTAAAACCTGCCATATTTGGCAACGAGAGCTTGATCAGCTCATTTATTTGGTGGCTGAAGCTCCGGAGATTAGGTACCAAAGTTCGATGATGAATGTTGAAGTGTTATTGTTTTTAAAACGACGATGACTGTTGGGTATGAAACCCTTTGATAAATAAATTGTTTATCGTTGAATATACATCACTACTAGAAAACTTGGATTTTTAGATGGAATTTTCGGACGGAAATGTTTCCGTATGAAATTTTATGAACATTTCGGACTGATTTGAGACGAATGTAATTTTCAATGAGATTCCATCTCAAATCCGTCTCTACTTTGTCCCAAACTTTCGCTCCAATAACACGCCAAAATATTTTCCACGGATTTCACACGGATTGGTTTTTTTTTTTTTATCTTGGGTCTTTTTAACCATCCGTCTGAAATTTGTCCGAAAATTTGAGACAGATTTCACACGGATTTACTAGAAAACTTAGATTTTCAGACAGAATTTTTGGACGGAAATGTTTCTGTATGAAATTTTATGAACATTTCGGACGGATTTGAGACGAATGTAATTTTCAATGAGATTTCGTCTCAAATCCGTCTCTACTTTGTCTCAAACTTTCACGCCAATAACGTGCCAAAATATTTTCCACGGATTTCGCACGGATCAGTTTCATTTTTTTTTATCTTGGGTCTTTTTAACCATCCGTCTGAAATCTGTCCGAAAATTTGAGACAGATTTCACACGGATTCATCATTTTTTATAACATATTTTATTAAAAACTGATTTTTATTAAATTGCTAGTTGTACCCCTCCTTTTCTCACGCACACCCCCACTCTTTTCTTTCCTATTTCTGCTGCTCAATCTTCTTCTTCCTCTACAACCCAAACTTCTTTCTTCTCTCTCTTGACCAGAATCGCCACCCAGCCCCTGCCAGCCTAGCTCCGTGCCGTTCAACCACTGCGTCCTGTCTGCCCAGCTCCAACCCGTGTCCCTGTTGTGCCTGGTTCGTTCCTCAGCCGTGCGGAAACACGCTCCGCCACGGTGAGTCAAGTTCGCCGTCGCCTCATGGTGGTTTTCCGCCACTTTCGTTTAGTTTCACCTTCCCTTTCTTGTCTGAGTCTTATTCTTCTTTTGGTTGTGGGTTGTCACATGAAACGGAGCTCCGCCACGTCCTTAGACGCGCCACCGTCGATGCCGTCACAGGACCTCCGTTTCTGGCGCTGTCCAAGATCCCAGACCATCGTGTAAGCTTCTGGAGAGGAAAAGCTCACCCCACACGTTTCTGTCTGCTCAGTTCTTCACTGTGTCACTGTCGCGCCGGAGTCGTTGTTCTGCCAACCGCCGCCGCACCAGACCTTCAACAACCACCACGTTCCCTCCTCTTTATCTTGGGTAAGTTAATTTCTGTTTCTTCTTCCCTTCCATTTTTCCCCAAACCCTAATTTCCTAATTTAAAACCCTAACTATTAATTTGGAATCTAGTTGTCCAAATTGATGGTGTTGCTTATAAAGTGGATATGTCAATTTCAAATCCCCCATGTCAATTTCTTAAATTTGCTTTCAATTTCATTTTTTCCCAATCTCATTCTGAAACATTAACCCCAGATTTCATCTAAATCTCAGTTCTTGCCTCTGTTAAGGGTTAATCTGCAAATTTCCTTAATTATAGAATAAGTAGTTATTGGTATGTCATTAATTATTGGACTGTTTGTTGAATTAATATGCGATGCCTTTTTCTTTATGTTGGTCGAAAATGTACAAGAAGGAGGAAAGAGAGGAGTTAATTCAAATGCTCTTACTGATGAGACTATAACTAGGAAAAGAAACAAAGACATAGCTAGGACATCGAGAAAAGAGCTAGATTTCAATATCATCCCTTTTTCAAGAGGATTCAAGGTGACAATAGAAACCCTTAAAACCTCTCTATTTTCACTTAAATGAATTCCTTCAATCTTTATTTTTTACTCCTTAATTCCTTCAACGTTTGGAACCTTTTTTATTTTGTCAATTTCCTTTCTTTTCCTATTAAGCAAAATGAGTTTTAATGCAACCAGGTTTCCTTTATTTTTAATTTTCTCAGTTTTTTGAATCAATTACTGATATTGTGAAAAAAACATGTACTGGTTGTAGGTATGATGAAATGTAATGTTTTTGTTTTGACAATTAGTTCCTATTTTGTCAGGATCTTAGTTAAGCTACATGGCACCACCATTTCCTGGTGAGAGTTAATAGAAAAATTTGTCAGTAGTTGCTCTTTATCAGTTAATAGAAAAATTAATCATGGTATGTAGTTGGTGCTAACTGCGCTTCTTATGATCTGTGGTTGTTATGAAAGTCTCTCCTATTTTAATGACATTAGACGAATGCAGGATCTTGATATGCATTAAAACCACTATCACTTATGTTTGCAATGTTTAATGAAGAGTTATCTTGGTAGAAGAAATTTTGCAGCTACTGGCTTAGTATTCAGAGTGATAAATTGTTATTAACTGCCAAATGGATAAGAAGAGCAACAGTGACAGAGTTTGTCATATCTTTGTCTGCAGACGATTTTTCTTGGGCCAACAACAAATATGTTGGTAAACTGAGATATGATTTTTTTTATTTTATTGTAACGGGTTTATGATTAGTTTATTCCCCCTTTATAACTATTAGGCATGTAATCATGATGCTTCTTCATTATCAACATAAATAAGCCAGTTCTTTTTCATTTCATTTTAGTAAGTTTTTAGGTAGATTAGTTTATTCTGCCATTTCAATTTGTGAATTTGGGAAGAGTGTATCAACTATTGCCATGTTGGATTTGAAGTAATAGCTCACTGTGTGATCAGCTCTGACTTTAGTAAAGAGTGTTTCGTGATATACATGCAATTGGGACTGTCAATTTATGTTTACCAAACTGATTTTGTAATCTTATGATAAAATCTCATTATCCCCAATTTGTGGTGATGAACACTATTTTTCCCAAATCTGATTTCTGTTGAATGTGACCCTGTTTTGAGAAATTAAATATTTAAATCAACTTAAAGTGAGCGTTTGATGATGAGTAGCTAGTTGTTTGAATTGTCTGGTTGTTGAAAATGCTTGGACTTCCTCACTGGGATGTTAAAGTGTTTGTGTTTGCTTGGGGAAGCAGGTTTCACATGTTTCAGGAGTTGACAAGAACTATTTAGAGGAAACTGGAACGTCGAGTTGGAGTTTAGGTTTGTGTTGCTTCGCTCAGAAGGAAGCTGATTGTTGAAGCACCAATGATATGATCTTCCCTTGTCAACAAGAGGTAAGGGGGGAGTGAACCACATCACACCATATTAGTAGATGTGAAGATGGCTTTAATTTGTCTGGTGTTGGAAATCCTATACCAAGGGTTATCCACGGTCTATTTATCCACACCATATTTAGCGAGCATATTTCAAAGTAGAAGTATCTTAATGTGATGGTGTCCATTATGTGAGTACAAGATGTTGACGATTTCTAGGCAAGTATACCTAGTCGTACAAGTAATACGGTGGTGAGACCGTTTATTGTTCCGACGAGGACTGTGACAAGTACTAGCACGTACCGAATCAATTACTATCTAAGCGGATATTTGGATTGAAGGGAGTTCTATACTAATTATCAAGACCAAAACAAACAAAATCAAAGGAAAAGTTCTTTGAGAATTTCTGTCGAACACTTGGAAGGAAGTTAAAAGGATTCTTCAAATATATAAAAGATGTTGGGATTAGGTTCACCAAACTTCATCCCCATGCAATGAAATGACTAATAAACAGTTTCTACTTCAGTTGTTGCATAATTTACTTGGTTCTCATTGAGAACCTTGCTAGCATAGTGAATGACATGGAAAAATTTTTCCTTCCGCTGTCCCAAAACTGCCCCAACTGCGTAGTCACTGGCACCACACATTAATTCAAATGGTGACTCCCAGTTGGGTGCAACAAGAATGGGAGCAGTGATCAACTTGTTTTTCAAAATCTGAAAAGAGGTAAGACAAGCAGTATCAAACACAAATGGAGTGTCCTTGTTCAAAAGGCTACACAACGGCTTGGCTATCTTTGAAAAGTCCTTGATGAACCACCGATAAAAGCTTGCATGCCCAAGGAAACTCCTCACACCCTTGACATTCACTGGTGGAGGTAGTTTCTCAATCACATCAATCTTGGATTTATCCACTTCGATCCCCTTAGCTGAAATTTTGTGCCCAAGCACAATGCCTTCCTGCACCATAAAATGACACTTCTCCCAATTTAAGACTAAATTGGTGTCCATGAACCTCTTGAACACAGCAGCAAGGTTAGACAAACAATCATCATAAGAGGAACCGAAAACAGAAAAATCATCCATGAAAACTTCAATGTATTTTTCTACCATATCAGAGAAAATGGAAAGCATGCACCTTTGAAATGTCGCAGACGCATTACAAAGTCCGAAAGGCATCTTCCGATAGGCAAAAACTCCAAAAGGGCATGTGAATGCAGTTTTCTCTTGGTCTTCCGGGTTAACTGCAATTTGGTTATAACCCGAATAACCATCCAAGAAACAATAATACGCTTGCCCGGCCAACCTCTCCAACACCTGGTCCATGAATGGAAGTGGGAAGTGATCCTTCCTAGTAGCTTGGTTTAGCTTCCGGTAATCTATACACATTCGCCAACCGGTGACCGTTCTAGTTGGGATCAACTCATTCTTCTCATTGTGTACGATGGTCATGCCACCTTTCTTTGGAACCACTTGTACCGGACTCACCCAAGCACTATCGGAAATCGGATAGATCATTCCAGCTTCAAGGAGTTTCAGCACCTCCTTCCTTACCACTTCTTTCATTGTAGGATTGAGCCTCCTTTGCGGTTGGACCACCGGTTTAAATTCAGCCTCCATCATAATCTTGTGCATACAAAACGTGGGGCTAATACCTTTCAAATCTGAGATGGACCATCCAATAGCTGTTTTATGCTCTCGAAGCACCCTTACAAGTTTCTCCTCTTCCAATTTGGACAATACTTTGCTCACTATGACATGGTCTTCATCATTCTCACCAAGAAAGACATACTTCAAGTGGGGAGGTAGAGGCTTAAGCTCTAACTCGAGCTTCTCTTGGACTTCATCCTTTTTGAGCTCTTCCTTCTTAGTGTTGATAGCAAGTTGCTTGGGTTGAGCTTCCAGATCACACAAACAGTCTTCTATTTCCTTCTCCTCTTCCTCATCAAGATTTTCAATAGAATTCACAATTACCTTCTCAAGAGTAGAGGAATGGTGCTGCTGTGCAAAGGCTTCTTTAGCCACTACTTCCACAAGGTCCATGCGGAAACAATTCTCTTCATCACCCGGGCAATGCATAGCATCAAACACATTGAAAGTAACCTCTTCATCTTGCACTCTGAGTCGAAGCTGGCCTTTTTGTACATCTATCAAAGCACGACCAGTTGATAGAAAAGGTCTCCCCAATATAAGTGGAACTTCTGCATCCTCCTCCATGTCTAGTATCACAAAATCCGCTGGGAAGATAAACTTGTCCACTTTAACCAAAACATCTTCCAGAATACCATAAGGACACTTGATTGATCTGTCTTCTAGTTGCAATGCCATCCTTGTTGGGTTCACCTCACCACCTCCAAGCTTGTTCAAAATTGAAAGCAGCATCAAATTGATACTCGCTCCCAAGTCACACAAGGCCTTCCCAATAGCAACACTCCCAATAGTGCAAGGGATTGTAAAACTACCAAGATCTTTAAGCTTTGGAGGTAGCTTCCTTTGAAGTATCGCACTACACTCTTCTGTCAAGGCAACAGTCTCACCTTCTTTGAACTTTATTTTCTTCGTGAGCAACTCCTTCATGAACTTTGCATAAGTGGGCATCTGCTCTAGTGCTTCAGCAAAGGGTATGTTAATCTGTAACCTCTTGAAGATGTCAAGAAACTTGGCAAACTGTTCTTCCTTCTCCTTTTTCTTGCTCAAACGAGGATACGACAACTTCACATAAGAGGGGATCTCTTGAGGCTTGTCTCCATCTTTCAAAATATGACTTTTAGTCCTCCTCAAAATTGAATTCTCATCCACTAGCTTCTCCCTCTTGTCTTTTTCACTGTCTTTTTCTTCCTCCTCTACTACAACCTATTTGCCTTTTTCCTCTTTTTTTCTAGCACTCGACTCTGTTTTCTCATCAACTCGCTGATTTTTCACCAAAGGCTCACCACTCTCTTCCTCAAGACTTTTACCACTCCTCAAAACAATAGCCTTACAATGCTCTTTAGGATTAGTTTGAGTATTACCTGAAAAACTGCCGCTAGATTGCTCCGCTAGTTGCTTTGCAATCTGTCCAACTTGAACCTCCAAGTTCTTTATAGAAGCATCAATGTTTTTCTGGTTTGACATGAACATTTGCATGAACTGATTGAGAGTGTTCTCCAAGATAGAAGTCCGGTCTTGAGGTGGTTGTGTAGGAAGAGGCATGCTTGCTTGTCCGGCATCTTGTTTCCAACCAAAATTTGCTTGATTCCTCCACCCTTGATTGTAGTTGTTAGGGTATTGGTTGTTGCCTTGACGCCCATGGTTCCCCATATAATTGGCTTCCTCATGGGAACTAGGTGGTGCCTCACATCTTCCATTATCATGATCTCCTCCACAGAAATCACATCTCATTACCTGTTGAGGTGGCATAGTTGTCCCTTGAACAGTTTGGAGTTGTTGTGGGAGTTGAGCTAGTTGCTTGGTGATGGACTCAAGTTGTTGTGTCATTATCTTATTCTGAGCCAAAAGTGCAGTTTGTGAATCTAACTCCAACACTCCCCTTCTTGATGTGGGACCCCGATCATGATGCATCAAATAGTCATTAGATGCCATAGCCTCTATCAAAATCAGTGCTTCCTCTGCTGTCTTTGTGTTCATGGAGCCTCCAGCTGAGGCATCCAACATATACCTGGTTGACGGCTTCAATCCATTGCAAAATGTTTGCATTTGAGTAAGATCATCAAACCTATGATTTGGACATCTTTGGAGTAAGCCTTTGAACCTGTCCCATGTGTCATGAAGAGTCTCACCTTCTTGTTGAGAAAAGCTTATGATATCACCCCTTTTATTCACAAATCTTGAGGTGGGGAAGAATCTTGCCAGAAATTTTGCTTCTAAGTCATCCCATGTAGTGATGCTCCCCCTTGGGTGAGATTGGAGCCAAGACTTGGCTCTATCTCTTAGAGAGAAAGGGAATAACCTTAGGCGAATTTCATCATCGGAAGCACCATTTATCTTCACCGTATCACACAACTCCAGGAAGTTGGAGACATGACTATTAGGATCTTCTTTCTCCAACCCGGCAAATTGATTTTGTGAAACCATAGTGATGAAAGCTGGCTTGATTTCAAAATTTGCGCAGTTCACTGGGGGCCTCACTATGCTAGTGACATGCCGGCTAACATTTGTATTGGCATAGTCACCAAGTGTCCTCCGTGGTGGAGCGCCTTCACCATTGCCTGCCATCCTGAGTTTTTCTTGATGAACTTGAGAGGTGGAAGTCTCTTGTTCTTCTTCTTGTTGTTCTAACAGTTTCTGCTCTCTTGCTTATCTCCGATTCTCCCTAGCTGTTCTTTCTATTTCGGGATCGTAGAGGAGTTGGTCAGCCGGGGTAGTACCTCGCATGCACAAACAGTCTAGCAACCAAGAGTGTTAGCAGTCAATGTCAGCAAACAGAAACAGCAAACAAACCAGAAAAAAATGACATCAAAACAAAACAGAAAAATATGACAGCAAACAGATTATAACAGATTTTTTTAAAATTAGTAACCGAAATGGATATGCTAATATTGAAACACAATCCCCGGCAACAGCGCCAAAAACTTGTTGACGATTTCTAGGAAAGTATACCTAGTCGTACAAGTAATACGGTGGTGAGACCGTTTATCGTTCCCACGAGGACTGTGACAAGTACTAGTACGTACCGAATCAATTACTATCTAAACGGATATTTGGATTGAAGGGAGTTCTATACTAATTATCAAGACCAAAACAAACAAAATCAAAGGAAAAGTTCTTTGAGAATTTCTGTCGAACACTTGGAAGGCAGTTGAAAGGATTCTTCAAATATATAAAAGATGTTGGGATTAAGTTCACCAAACTTCATCCCCATGCAATGAAATGACTAATAAACAGTTTCTACTTCAAATATGACAATCAATCCACAAGATTACTCAAGCCCTGATTCCTCAGATGACAAGAGCCTAAATTCACTAATAAACCCTAATTCCTTAGGCGACCTAGATTAATGAATTTGCATGATGATTAGGGATTACAAGACTGCTAATAAACCTAGTTCCATCCCTAGATACAAGGTTTACTAGGTGGTTGATTTCAGTTCTAGTTCTAATACGAATTTTCCAATTGCATACCAAAACAATGATCAAGTCATGGGGGATCACGCCACAACAAGCATTAAGCATGGAAATCAATCACTCATAATGAAGCAAAAACTGTATTACAAGATCAAATCAAATACATGGAGAATTCAGAAATAGCTACATCTAATCCCAACAATGGGGGTTTAGCTACTCATGATCATAGCCAAAACCAAAGAAATAGAGATGAAAAGGAGAGGAGACTCCATGGAATCCTTGTGCAGCCGCCCCTGGTTCAGAGAGAGTGTTTGAGGGTTTCAAAACTATTTTTCTCTGTTCAGCCCGTGCCTCTATATAGATCGGGATTCGCGTCACGGCCGTGATGGCCATCACGACCAGGCCGTGACGCTTTCTGCCTTGACGCGCTTTCAAATTTATGTTTATCACGACCGTGACACTCATCACGGCTAGGCCGTGATAGCTTCTACCTCCACCAATTGGTCTGTCACGGCCGTGATGGGAATCACGGCTAGGCCGTGACAGATTCTGCCTAGGAGGGTTCTGACTCAATTAACCTGTCACGACCGTGATGGGCATCATGGCTAGGCCGTGACAGCTTCTGACTTCTGCCTTCTTTCTTCTCATTTATTGCTCGATCACGGCCGTGATGATCATCCCGGCAAGGCCGTGATAGGCTTTGCTTGGGTCATTTTCTTCACTTTTCAAGCTTTATATTCATCCAAGCTCCATCATGGCTAATCTTGAGCATTTTTCCTTAAATTCCTGCAAAACGACACGAAGAAACCGCCTCACCCGTTCCAAGGTAAAAACTAATAAAAATCAAACTAATCATGCCTAAACTATATGAAAATGCATGCAAGAATGTAAATGAAATATGATGCAAAATCACACTATCACAAGCCAAATGGTTTGAATATCCATATTTTCTATCTTGTTATTTAAATTAGTTATAATGTCTATTATCTTGTTACAGTGTGATGAATGCTTTCTTGGAAGGACTCACTATCTTTTATTTGATTATAGTAACATCCTTCTCATTTATGATGGTGGCCACGAATTAATCAATGATGACGATGATTAGATGACAACGATGATGATATGATGATGAGGAGGAGATGATGGATGATGTGCTAGATGAAGATGAAGAGTTTAGTGATCAAAGTAACAATGAGGAATAAATTTATGTCTTTGATGTTTGTAATGATATTTTAATGCTTTGAATCTTAATATATCATTCTTGTATTTCAAGATACTTTGTGTTTTTGTTTATTTGAATCTTGATACTTGTCTAGAGTGGTGTCTTAATAATAATTATTTTTTATTATATTATATTATATTCCAAGTCCATGTACCTAATTTGGTATGCATAATTATTTAAGTTTGGCCCCTTTTTATTAACAAACATGATTTGTTTATCAAAAAATATTATTTAAGTATGATTATCTAATCCGAGGGAAATTTGTCCAAAATAATATCATAACATTCGTCTGAAATCCATCCAGAATTTGCATGAATAGCAATATTGAATCCGTCTGAAATTAAGCCAATATAACCAAAATTCAGATTTTTTGTGTTTGTCCGAAAGCTGTCTGAAATCTGTCTGGAACTAATTTCGGACAGAATTTTCAATTTGCAACGGGGCTTTTTCGGACGGGGGATGTTCCGTCTGAAATCCGTCTGAAATTAATTGTTCGTCCAAAATCCGTGGGAAAAGTGTCCAAATTCCGTCTAAAATCCTTCCGTGAATCCGTCCGAAAATAACAATTTTCTAGTAGTGCATGTTAAATGATGTTTGAGTGTCGTACATATGGTTATCGTTTTAAAATCCATATATTGGTTCTCACCCTTGCACGTTTTATTGTTGGTCTCTTTTCTGTATGGCGTATATTTCTATCTGAGTATAGATGGATCCTGCGATGCCGTTGGCACACACGGGGGTTCGTTCCCTCCGTTTTGAGGATGCGGAGAATATAGGCACGTGGGTTATTAACCCTGGAGCTCACAGTGCGACATATACCGGTGTAAACATACTGTAGAGGGCACCATAGCGACTGGACCACATCGTGAGCATCGTATTGTGGAGACCATAGAGGTAACCTTACCTCCGATGTGGTTCCTACTACAGCACCTGGTTGATCAGGGGGAGCTTGAGGCACAGTCGTTAGCTGAGGCAGCACCGGCATCACCTCCATAGGAGATGGTTATAGATCCGGAGGAGGATCCAGAGGAGTTCGTAGAGGATGTGGCCGAGTACATTCCTCTTGATGACGACAACAATTCACCAGATGAGTGTGCAGTCGAGTCTTCATTCGATACTTCTAGGGGAGTGGGATTGATCACATGATCTTCCCAATGGGTATCATTAGATACGACTAGCTGTCGGTAGATTCCAATTTTGGGGCATTGTTTCCGTCAGTCTATTTCTGGCTACTGAGAGCCATGTTTTGTTATGTGGTCATAGACGATTCACTACGTGTCTGTTATATTTTTATTTCTTTACTTAGTCATGTTGAGAATGGCTTGTCCTGATAAAGGTCCTGTATAGTTATATGTTTGTACAAAACTGCTGATGCATATGATGATATATATACATATATGTTATGTTTGATTATGTCCTTGTATGTTGTTGAATGTCAAATTAAAAAAATTTATCACCATTTTTGGTATTAAGAAAAGTGTTATAAAATATTATTTTCCGAAAGTAACCAGCATAATTAACGTTTATTTTTCCACAACGTATTACTATGTGATGACCTAAGAAGGGGTGTCGCATACTGTTAGTGAAAACATAGACCGAGTTCCGTCTGAATTTTCAACCCAAAATTTAACTGAAACCTCTACTTTCGAGTAGAGTCTAAATATGATTTTGTTTTATACAAAATCATTTTCTAGGCCTCAGATAAAAATATACACACACACACACACACACACACACACACACACACACACACACACACACACACACACACACACACACACACACACACACATATATATATATATATATATATATATATATATATATATATATATATATATATATACCGATACTGAGAAATAGTAAAAATTGAGGTGTTACAGGTGGTGCACCACTTTGGTGGGTGGTGTACCATATCCTTAACCCTGATAATGATACCAAAGGTTTCAGGTAGGACACAATGATCTCATAAAACAAATTTGCTATAACAAGAAAGAGCATGCCTTTGCATCATGTCATCTTGTGCACACACACATAATTTACTTTTATAGTAAAATAATCTATTCAAAGAATATCTCTCTTTCTCTCTGGTCTTTTAAAAGATGAGATAAACTAGACATGTTCTTTGTTCCTTGCTGGATCAATGACATTCACGTATTTTTGGTTGGGCCTTTACTGTTTTTCTTTGTATTGTACCTTCATAAAAGACCTATTCACTAGTTGAAAAGGTATGTGACTGTGACATAATAATATGTATTATGCTGAACTCAATTCTTTGTTAGTTAAACATCCTTGATTTGTTAGCACCTTAATTTTTTTTTAAATTTTAAATCTCTTAAGATTGTTACAGAATCCTAGTTGTCGTGGGTGTTCTTAAAATAAAGTAAATAGGAGGCATGTAGACTATAAGGCAAATAGGTATGCTAGAGATTGCTCTAAGAAGGCTCAAGACATGTTTATTGTTCGGTAGACTTTTGGTGTGGGGACTAGAACAAAAAGTCATGTGACTTTTTTAAGTGATCACATGACTAGCAACTAACTTCTAATCCTGACCATCCATGTATGGTTTAATGGCCCAGATTTCCTCATCACATCTCTCATAATAATACACTCCTCTCACTTGAGTTGTTCTATATATATATATATATATATATATGGATTTGCTAACATACACTCACACATTTTTTAGAAGGTGTATGTTAGCAAACTATACCTTCGGGGTATTTTTCATTTTTTCTTTAATATTTATAATGTTTTAGGAACAATTGAAAAACTCAATATAATGAGACTGGAAGTTCTTTACTAGTTCAAAGCACACAGTCGTATGTTATGAAAGTATGACATATATTTCCAAGTACAAGGACATGGAAAGAGGGGGCATGTGTGTTCCGTGGGTAAAATTCAAAAATTTAAAAATTCGAAGGTTTGTCTGACTGAAAAGGAAGAGTTACGTGATAAGAGTTAAGTGTATGGAAAGCTTGTTGGCAAATGTTATGACATTGATTCAAAATCAATTTTTTGGAGAAGATGTTAATGATATTATACATGTATATTATGTTTTCCTCATGAAGTTCATATTTTGAGGAATATGTTTTTTCTTGTGAGTGAGGTATGAAAAAACTAAGTTTTCACTCATGAATATGGTACTGCTTAGTATTAGCTAATTCTCACTAAAATTGTTAATATTTCATATGGTGACTTATGCTATTTTCAACTTGTTCTTTTTTTATTGCAGGTGACAGTTAAGAAGCTAAGTTGTTATTGACGGAGTAAAATTGACAATTAATTGAAATGATTTATTTGTAATTTTTTATATTGTGATGTGACTTTATGTGCATACTATATGCTAGTATGTTAATTTTAGGTGGACACATGTCTAACTATTTTGTAATTGATATGTTAATTGTAAGACTTTATGTTAATTTTTTATGTGAATGAAGTTTTATTTTATTTTGGTTCCAAAATAAATTTAATATTTTATTGTTTATTTAATTTATAATTTAATCAATGTTTTAAAATAAAATACGTTATTTATTATTATTACTTTAATGAGCATATATTCTATCACCAAAATCTAGTGATAGAAGCAAAACTGTGGGTACAACAAATTATAATTTGTTACTAAAACTTATACTAACAAAAGATAAATTATGGGTATATGTTCAAGTATTTTTCGACGAGTATAAACATTGTCACTACATCCTATAGAGACAGGACCAAAATCATAAGTATAACAAATTATGATCTGTCACTAAAATGTATACCAATGGAATATAAATTGTAGGTATATCTATGTGTAATACACCAATAGGCGTGACAACCGTCACTAAAGCCTATAGTAGCGGAGATAAAACCGTTGGTATAAGGTATTATAGGTTGCGAAAAAAAGTCAGTCTTCATAGATATTTGGGGCTATACCTATGATTTTTCGTCGTTTTACTTACGGTTTTTTGCTGTCACTAAATGACAATTTCCTTGTAGTGTATTTTATGTCCTAACTCATTTTTGAAAGATTTGGATAATTATTTTAGCAACACACCGCAATCTTCCCTCATAAATACAACTATCGAGATGAAAATGACAATGAACTAGCTATGACATATACCCTAATTCTTATTCTAAATTTTGTTAACCCTCTATATGGTATACAATTTTTTAATATTTATTTATAGAAAGACTTAATGTTGCAACTATTTCAATATTGTAACATTTTTAACCCTATAAACACATTAAATTTGGAGGTGAGTTGTGATGACATTTGGATGGGTTAGTAATAGGTATCACAATATTTTGACTATTGCAGTTGTTGGAGGTGAATTACGATAATATTTGGATGGGTTAGCAAATGATATAAATGTGCAGGAGTATGTTAAGTGTAACACCCCCCTTGGGCATTACCTTCTAAACACGTACGAAAATAAAATTAAAAGATAATTTGCTGGTGCTTTCGGAAAATGATTTATATAAAGTACATAAGTGTCTGAAATTGGGTATAAATTTTTTTTTTGTCACGACTCCACACCCAAGCCATAATCGACACACAAACTTATTATCATAGCTTGGCAAGCCTATTTAATTTAAAGGATATACTTAAATACAAGCTAGTAGTTTACAAAAATTTCGACAGAGTCTCCTCTGTAATTCGGACATCCCAGGGTAAAATAACACCTGTTAAAATATTTACATTTTCACTCCAGAATTCTAGTTACACCAAATTCAACCAGGCATCAATACATAAAAATAATAGTTATAGCCATAAGCTTTACAAGACCAAAAGAAATAGCTTAGATTTTCATTCAAAAGATATGCTCTCCGAGCTATGGACATTCCATTTTAAAATAAAGGCTCTCTGAGCCATACTTATAAAAAATAATCTAAATTTCAACCCTAAGCTGGTCGTTCTAAAAGTTATTCCTCAAGTAATACCTCATCAAGCAACTAGATCTAAGTCCGAGTGACTTAGAAAGACTTCTCTGCACCATCTGTGTTAAAATACCCAGGGTACAATATCGAACTAGAAGAAACCTGAAATGTGTGTAAAGGTGAGACGCCAATATATGGTTTTAACACAATAACTAAATGCGTGACACCACATGACACATATACATTTACCACACAAGCATTTATACGCTAATAGTCTATCAATGGGTTCAACACCCCAAACATCATCCATAAAATTATGCATGACACTTCTATTCATCATCTAATTTTCGTCCTAATCTCATGAGATATCCCAACATCATCTGAGTTGATCAGACTCAACAGCCACACTGGCTAACTTGGCCATCTGCCAACAGGTGCGCAACCTCTTCCCATCTACAAAGGCATATATAGCCAGGCACACAAGGCCAAACACATTGCTAATGTCCACAATCAGCGGCCACACCATTAGCAACTAGATGGGGTCTCCATGTCCTCCCTAGGCACATGAGATAAATGCACATCGTAATTACCTTTCGCCGCTGGTAATTCATGCATTATGCCACAAACCACAGGCACGTCTGCCAAATGCATGTAAAACACTTTTGTTTTGTACTTTTCTTTGTGTTCAATCTCTCTTTGCCGAAGCTCAAAATGGCTTACGACTCATATAGTTTTAAAACACTTTTAAAACTTTCATCACAACACAGGACCTCACTGTCCATAAAACTTTTATCAAATCATAGGACCTCACTGTCCATAAAACTTTTATTAAAACATAGGACCTCATAGTCCGAGTGCTCAATCACGACACCTCTCGACCGGTGCACCAGTCTTAGGTTCGTGGCACTAGAAACATCTTCAATGTTTCAACATGGTATACCTCATGTATACAATATAGGCCCTCAAAGTCCAAATGACTGAGTCCATCACAACACAGAACATTAGTACCCCGACGTCTCGGTTACTCAGTTCCACACCACTTTTAACACTAAATCAGTTTTGCTTTCATAAATTCTTTTCCAAAATTGGAAATTCATTAATAAAATCTTTAAATAATAAAACTTTCACAAAGGTGAGTCACTTGAGGTTTTAACTTCCTTAAAATATGTACTGCCGTTTCAAAATATTTGCCTTCTACGTTTTTCCAAATCTGTCATCAATTATCACTTTTAAAGCTTCTCAAGCCAAAACTTAACTTTTTCCACTGAAAACAATTTTCTAAAATCATCATTAACTTCTTTTCAACACTTAATTTCATAAAATAACTTTATATAATATTGCAAACTTTCTTACATAAAAATTTGCAGTACAGAAACATTTTCACAATTTCACTCTCATTGTGACTCAAGTTACTTTTACACTAATAAATCATCATCATCAAAACTCCTTATTTTTCCAAAATAATACTTTCCACCACTATTATATTCCAACGTTTCCCATAAAACCTGGAATATAATTTACACAGCTTATTAAAGCTTTTATCTGATTAATCGATTGTGCACTGACCACAGTCAGGCTTCTCAAACAACACTCACAAGCAACATTCAACAACAAACCACCAGACAGATCATGCACCATAGCAATATCATATACAAATAATCAAATAATTTAAAACATATCAGACACTGATACTCAGATATACAACACAACATAAACCACATAATCAGATAACCACAACCACATCAATTATACAGACTACACAACAAGTAAATGGTTATTGAGAAAAATCCATCAGGCAAGCCCCCCTTACCTTTGAAGACAAGTAAAGGATCCTCGTCCTAATGCTCACGTTAGCTCATATCTACTCCATCAAGCAAGCATAGCCTTGTCCAAACGTCTCAGATAGTAAATCCAACAACGCGCAACAACCAGAAATCAAGAAATCAATTATACATGATCAAACACACATTCTAACTTTATCTAAACACTTAATCTAATTACCAAACAAGGTTATTTTTAAAGAAAATCATGTTTAAAGATCACGCTTCCCAATACCCTTTAAGTAAACTTTGTTTTGATCAAAATATCATGAAAAAGAACTTTGGAAATCATTCATTAAGAGTCCTAATTGCACTAAATCATAATTAATTTCACAAAAACATACCCAAATTTAAATCAAATCAAATTGGGGGTTTAGGGCTCCTTAATACAATTTAGGGAAAACTCATAATAATGAAATTGGTTTAGGGAAACACAAATTCACAGTCCCAATCTCATAAAACAACCTTAAATTTCAAGATTAAAATCTGAAATCAAAGGGTTAGGGTTAGGGTTTTAAAAATCCATTTGGGGTTTTTAAATATGAGACACAAGAGAGGGTTTTGACTCACCCAAGCTTGAAGGCAGAGGACGCAGTGACAGCCATGGGTACGGCGGCGGCGGCGGCGTACAACTCCGGTGAAGTAGCAGTGGCGGTGGAACACTCCCCTACAACAACCATGACCCATAAAGTGAAGTTAAGCTTCATAGAAAGGAAGAAGAAAGCTTAAAACAACTCACATAGTGAAAACCACCATGGAGGCGGCGGCGCGTGGTGCTTATTGCGGTGGAGACGATCGCGCGGCAGCAACCCGTACAGGCGGTGGCGCCATCGCATCTCCTCCTCCCTACGTTGAGCGGCGTCCGGTGAGCTTCCTAGTGGGGTGGCGGCGCTGCTATGGTAAGAGGAAGAAGGAAGATGAAGTTGAGGTGGAAGGAAGAAGAAGAAAAGAGAAGGAAGAAAGAAAGAAGAAGTTGCAGAGAAGAAAAGAGAAAAAGAGAGAGGTAGCGTCGAGAAAGAGAGAGAGAAAATTGAGTTTTTAAACCAGTTACTTAGTGATAGGTACAAAATGAGTGATAAATATTAGACCTAAAATAAACATGTTTTTACTTTTTAGAATCCAAAAATAAAGATTGATAAAGATATAATTTCGAAATTCGAATTAGAGTAAAGATTAATAATTGAACTGATCAACTAAGAAAATACTCAGTCCAAAATTTAATCTCCGATTGATGTCAAACCAAAATATTTTTAACTCTAAAATTAAATAGAATAGGAATATGAAAATGCTTTTCTCTTAATCATATCATTTAAAATATTTTTCTGTACTGGTATAATAGTGACAATAACATAAATTGTTGTCTATTAAACGTGCATTCACTGAAATAAGTCAGTGCTAACGCACCTAATAAAATAATTTGAAGAGAGTAATTTAATTACTCAGACTAAACCACATAACATAATAAACTTAAACATCCAAATAAAATAATTAATCATAAGTGTAAAAACTAGGGTGTTACATTACTACCCTTCTAAAAAAATTTCGTCCTCGAAATTTTGTAGCTCAAAACTACACAGGATGTTGTAATCATACCTTAACTCTAAAATCTTGCTTTGTATTCTCATCGCTTCATTCCTTTCATCTATAACACTATAACAAGATCGATTCTTATGCCATTATATTTATCCTCGAGACTTTTCACTACCGCATTATTTCCACTACCTTCGATATTTCACCTTAGTCTATTACACTTTAAAGAATAAATTCAACACTTAATCTCTTCACTTCTCAATATAGATCCATTTGAAAAACTTTCTCCAATATCCAACTTTCACAAATGACATCAAAACCCACACTAACTTTACCATAACATCAATTAACCTTCTACTCAAGAGATGCAATCATAGTCTTAGTCCATTTGAGCTTAGTCTACTCTTCTAGTCATATCAAATTCACACTTTTCAAGTCTCCAATCAAAACGTCATAACATTCCTAAGTTGCACATGATAAATTTTGCACCAAAAACCTAAAAAATTCAATCTTATTGAAATTGAATCTTACCACATCCAACACAGTCCGTTCTCTTCTTAATTCCTCTCGGATCTTTTACCTACTTCGATTTCATATCCTTCATTTGCCTCTCATTTTCAATTTGGTTCTCAAGCTCCGTTAGTATCCCTAGTTTAAGAAATTTCCTATGCACCTTTACCCTATTGTCCAAGGAAAATACACAACTCCTAACAATTCCTCCATCGGAAGACATAGCTCTATCACTTATACAAGGAAGAGCTTGTATCATATCTGCCCTTATCTTATATATTTGCATCCGAGAAAAGAGATTATAAAACAGAGTTTCTCTAAGGCCATTACCCCTACGAGTTGCACAAAAACAAAGCCAAGAAATCCAGGTGAACGCTCCCCAATGGCAATCTTGAATTAAAAAAATGTCCAGTTTCTACTATGGATCATCAACCACATTTTTACCAAAATAAGACCTCAAAGATTATAAACATTTCATCATAGCTTATTACACTCGAAAGACATAATCAAAACTTAATCACTTCTTGCCTCCAAATTAGTCTGCTAGCAAAACTTTTTCAACACCTTATCCTCACAACAAATATCAAGTTCAACCTTAACTTTACCCCATCATACATCAACCTTCAACTCAAAGTATACAATTGTTGTCTTAGTTTCCTTTAAATATATTCCACCACTCCAAATTATATCATAATCATTCATTTCAATCTTAAAGAATACGATTACATTCCTCCATGTAACTACAACCGAAAGGAATCACTTCAGTTTGAATTATCTAAAATCATAATTCTTAAACTTTTCTAACAACTTAGTTTCACTCAAGAACTTCTCTTTACTAATTCCATTCAGCTTAAGGAAAACTACCATATATATTTTTTCGTTAACCCTCGGACTCACTAAGTCAATATTAACCATAAATATTGATCACTACTCTAAATTCCTTTAATGATATATCTACCTCGATCACGATAAGATCCATTGTAATCATCTCACTCAATGATGTTGAACTTAAGGGTTCTCATAATACCATTCACATCTATACACTAACGAAACTCCTATCAACTCTGGTTTGTCCTACCATAGAGATGACAAAAACTTAGGTACCACACTATCTCTCAACTAACCCGCTAAGGATAGGTCATCTCATTACTTATCCATTCCGCTAAGGATGATCAATTGGACTTAGTATCAACTTAGTCCTCAACACTTAAAGTAAACTTAACCGACACACGTTGATAAACTTCCGTTTTTCATCTGAAATAACACTTAAAGATACTCCATGAAGTCTGAACAATCCTCTGATACATTATTCGGTTCACTAACTCCGCTTGTGGATCTTAACTCGTAAGAAGATGTAGACTTCACCAGTCGATCAACGATCACTTGAATTCAAACAAGACTTATACAGGTCTTCAGAAAACTCATAACAAAGATTGAAGGAATGCCAACATCTCAACAAGGAAGGTCTCAATTGTACATCTTGATGTGGAGATATCCAACTCACGACTGATGAGATAGGTCCCACATCGACAACATTTGGAAAATACGTAGAACTAAAATGATCAATGACGAAAAGTACGGTCGAACCGCAATAAGACAAGACCTTGGTGATCATAAAAGAATTTCTCAAGAAAAGAAAATTTTTCTGGATTTCACGTTCACATAAGCATAGAAAAGAATTTCATTAATTTGAAGGATATCGGAACATCCAGTATGGAAAAAGATCATTCCATCAGGTTCGTGGATGTAAAAATGCATGATAAATACACATTTACAAACATGAATCTAATAAAGTTCATTCTTCCACAAGAATCTTCCAACGGATTCAAAGAATCAAGGGGTGAATAATGTCTAATCCCAAGAGGATTAATTCTCATTCTTAATACAAAGAATTTACAAAATGATGACTTTCACCTCAAGAAAAAAAAAATAGAAGTGACGAAACTAAGTTTCACCAAGAAACTTCTGCTATCACGAAATTATTTGTGTTATAACTCAAGAAATAGTCATAACCACTTCTCTCAACAAAATGTGAAAGTATCCATACCAATCGATTCCTTTAAACCAATTCACTCAAATGTCTAATACATCGAGGATCATTTGGAAGTGTGAGTACGACTTCTCACAACAAAGAAATGAATAACTGGAAATTTATGAATCAGCATAACTAATTCATGAGTCCTGACAGACTGCAAATTAAAATCAGAAAATATGTCTGACACTTACCAACTTCACCGTTGTGATTATCTAATACAATCACAAGATTTGAGAAATAATTGTCAACTGACAAACACAAGAGAATCAAAGGGTACAATGAAGAATTCCTCAATCACGAGACACTCACCCAAGATCGAAAATCCACTCGATTCATCTTGGTTCCAACCAACATACACATCTTTCTAGCCAAGCTTAGTATGACCACCTTGAATTGGGTACGATCCCGGACAACTTAATCAATCGATCAAACATGCAAAGGGTTGATCTTTCTTCATAACCTGAATTGACGACGCAAAACCTTAGATAGATCATCACTCCAATCCGATACTAACTCGTCTTCAAGTCGATCTTTGAGTAGATAACAATTCCTCGAAATAGATTTACCAAATCACTACGCAAGTCAGAAAATACTTGTTCATAATTCGTCCTTTTACCTAGCTGTCAAAAATCTAGACGGTGACACGACCTCCACACAACGTTGGTGCTTCACAAGGAAAACACTCCGTCTAACAAACGGTTCAGACCACCGATCTTTCAGTTGAATCGAGTCGTACAACTAGTTTCAACTTTGTAGGTAACATCCTACACAAAGCGACAGAGATCTGACCGAATCCAGAAACTAGATCAATCAAAAATCAATGTCCTTTTCTAACCATAAACCTAGAATATTTCCAGGGAACACTCCCGGAAAAACCCTATACACAAACACCTTGTTTCGAATGTCTGACACGATTCCAAGGATAATCGAATGTCATATCCGAACCCAAGTAACATTCAAGATCTATGGTCTCCCAGGACATAAAACCCTTGGAAAAATCATCAACAAAACAAATACTTGTGCGTTTTTTTCACACATTGCTTCAACCAGAAACAATTCAAACAAAACTCAACCAGAGATCACACAACAAAAACTTAACAGACCTGTTCCCCAAAGATCCCGAAAGACTCGACCAGCTCTGATACCACTATGTAACACCCCCCTTGGGCATTACCTTCTAAACACGTGCGAAAATAAAATTAAAAGATAATTTGCTGGTGCTTTCGGAAAATGATTTATATAAGTACATAAGTGTCTGAAATTGGGTATAAATTTTTTTTTTTGTCATGACTCCACACCCAAGCCATAATCGACACACAAACTTATTATCATAGCTTGGCAAGCCTATTTAATTTAAAGGATATACTTAAATACAAGCTAGTAGTTTACAAAAATTTCGACAGAGTCTCCTCTGTAATTCGGACATCCCAGGGTAAAATAACACCTGTTAAAATATTTACATTTTCACTCCAGAATTCTAGTTACACCAAATTCAACCAGGCATCAATACATAAAAATAATAGTTATAGCCATAAGCTTTACAAGACCAAAAGAAATAGCTTAGATTTTCATTCAAAAGATATGATCTCCGAGCTATAGACATTCCATTTTAAAATAAAGGCTCTCTGAGCCATACTTATCAAAAATAATCTAAATTTCAACCCTAAGCTTGTCGTTCTAAAAGTTATTCCTCAAGTAATACCTCATCAAGCAACTAGATCTAAGTCCGAGTGACTTAGAAAGACTTCTCTGCACCATCTGTGTTAAAATACCCAGGGTACAATATCGAACTAGAAGAAACCTGAAATGTGTGTAAGGGTGAGACGCCAATATATGGTTTTAACACAATAACTAAATGCGTGACACCACATAACACATATACATTTACCACACAAGCATTTATATGCTAATAGTCTATCAATGGGTTCAACACCCCAAACATCATCCATAAAATTATGCATGACACTTCTATTCATCATCTAATTTTCGTCCTAATCTCATGAGATATCCCAACATCATCTGAGTTGATCAGACTCAACAGCCACAATGGATAACTTGGCCATCTGCCAACAGGTGTGCAACCTCTTCCCATCTACAAAGGCATACATAGCCAGGCACACAAGGCCAAACACATTGCTAATGTCCACAATCAGCGGCCACACCATTAGCAACTAGATGGGGTCTCCATGTCATAAATGCACATCGTAATTACCTTTCGCCGCTGGTAATTCATGCATTATGCCACAAACCGCAGGCACGTCTGCCAAATGCATGTAAAACACTTTTGTTTTGTACTTTTCTTTGTGTTCAATCTCTCTTTGCGAAGCTCAAAATGGCTTACGACTCATATAGTTTTAAAACACTTTTAAAACTTTCATCACAACACAGGACCTCACTGTCCATAAAACTTTTATCAAATCATAGGACCTCACTGTCCGTAAAACTTTTATTAAAACATAGGACCTCATAGTCCGAGTGCTCAATCACGACACCTCTCGACTGGTGCACCAGTCTTAGGTTCGTGGCACTAGAAACATCTTCAATGTTTCAACATGGTATACCTCATGTATACAATATAGGCCCTCAAAGTCCAAATGACTGAGTCCATCACAACACAGAAAATTAGTACCCCGACGTCTCGGTTACTCAGTTCCACACCACTTTTAACACTAAATCAGTTTTGCTTTCATAAATTCTTTTCCAAAATTGGAAATTCATTAATAAAATCTTTAAATAATAAAACTTTCACAAAGGTGAGTCACTTGAGGTTTTAACTTCCTTAAAATATGTACTACCGTTTCAAAATATTTGCCTTCTACGTTTTTCCAAATCTGTCATCAATTATCACTTTTAAAGCTTCTCAAGCCAAAACTTAACTTTTTCCACTGAAAACAATTTTCTAAAATCATCATTAACTTCTTTTCAACACTTAATTTCATAAAATAACTTTATATAATATTGCAAACTTTCTTACATAAAAATTTGCAAGATGTAAACATTTTCACAATTTCACTCTCATTGTGACTCAAGTTACTTTTACACTAATAAATCATCATCATCAAAACTCCTTATTTTTCCAAAATAATACTTTCCACCACTATTATATTCCAACGTTTCCCATAAAACCTGGAATATAATTTACACAGCTTATTAAAGCTTTTATCTGATTAATCGGTTGCTCAGATCGACCACATCAAAGCTTCTCAAACAACACTCACAAGCAACATTCAACAACAAACCACCAGACAGATCATGCACCATAGCAATATCATATACAAATAATCAAATAATTTAAAACATATCAGACACTGATACTCAGATATACACCACAACATAAACCACATAATCAGATAACCACAACCACATCAATTATACAGACTACACAACAAGCAAAAGGTTATTGAGAAAAATCCATCAGGCAAGCCCCCCTTACCTTTGAAGACAAGTAAAGGATCCTCGTCCTAATGCTCACGTTAGCTCATATCTACTCCATCAAGCAAGCATAGCCATGTCCAAACGTCTCGGAGAGTAAATCCAACAACGCGCAACAACCAGAAATCAAGAAATCAATTATACATGATCAAACACACATTCTAACTTTATCTAAACACTTAATCTAATTACCAAACAAGGTTATTTTTAAAGAAAATCATGTTTAAAGCTCACGCTTCCCAATACCCTTTAAGTAAACTTTGTTTTGATCAAAATATCATGAAAAAGAACTTTGGAAATCATCCATTAAGAGTCCTAATTGCACTAAATCATAATTAATTTCACAAAAACATACCCAAATTTAAATCAAATCAAATTGGGGGTTTAGGGCTCCTTAATACAATTTAGGGAAAACTCAGAATAATGAAATTGGTTTAGGGAAACACAAATTCACAGTCCCAATCTCATAAAACAACCTTAAATTTCAAGATTAAAATCTGAAATCAAAGGGTTAGGGTTAGGGTTTTAAAAATCCATTTGGGGTTTTTAAATATGAGACACAAGAGAGGGTTTTGACTCACCCAAGCTTGAAGGCAGAGGACGCAGTGACAGCCATGGGTACGGCGGCGGCGGCGGCGCACAACTCCGGCGAAGTAGCAGTGGCGGTGGAACAGTCCCCTACAACAACCATGACCCATAAAGTGAAGCTAAGCTTCATAGAAAGGAAGAAGAAAGCTTAAAACAACTCACATAGTGAAAACCACCATAGAGGCGGCGGCGCGTGGTGCTTACCGCGGTGGAGACGATCGCGCGGCAGCAACCCGTACAGGCGGTGGCGCCATCGCATCTCCTCCTCCCTACGTTGAGCAGCGTCCGGCGAGCTTCCTAGTGGGGTGGCGGCGCTGCTATGGTAAGAGGAAGAAGGAAGATGAAGTTGAGGTGGAAGGAAGAAGAAGAAAAGAGAAGGAAGAAAGAAAGAAGAAGTTGCAGAGAAGAAAAGAGAAAAAGAGAGAGGTAGCGTCGAGAAAGAGAGAGAGAAAAGAGAGAAAATTGAGCTTTTAAACCAGTTACTTAGTGATAGGTACAAAATGAGTGATAAATATTAGACCTAAAATAAACATGTTTTTACTTCTTAGAATCCAAAAATAAAGATTGATAAAGATATAATTTCGAAATTCGAATTAGAGTAAAGATTAATAATTGAACTGAACAACTAAGAAAATACTCAGTCCAAAATTTAATCTCCGATTGATGTCAAACCAAAATATTTTTAACTCTAAAATTAAATAGAATAGGAATATGAAAATGCTTTTCTCTTAATCATATTATTTAAAATATTTTTCTGTACTGGTATAATAGTGACAATAACATAAATTATTGTCTATTAAACGTGCATTCACTGAAATAAGTCAGTGCTAACGCACCTAATAAAATAATTTGAAGAGAGTAATTTAATTACTCAGACTAAACCACATAACATAATAAACTTAAACATCCAAATAAAATAATTAATCATAAGTGTAAAAACTAGGGTGTTACATTAAGAATCACCAATGTTGTCAAGCAGGTATTAATGACAAAAATGAATATTAGAAGACTATTTCTCATATTATAGACTTATACCTTTTTTTTTATAAGCAAAATTTCATTCAAATGGTACAAGGGGTACCAACCCAACCACTGTACAAAAGAAACATAGCACCCAACACAACATAAGCTTGAAACTAAAAACCCCCTGTGTCAACAATAAGGCCAAATGAAAGAGAACAATTTTAAAGAACAATTCTAAGCCTAATCTTGGTTCAAGTAGTTTAAATAGTTTAAACTAATTAAACTTGTTAGTCATTCTAAGTCTACAATTACATTGATTTTTTTTTTTCCATTTTTTTCCTGTTTTAGTGGTAGTCTAAATAGCAACATAACAAAATCAGTTATTTTGCTTACCCGTTTTTGGATTTACTTTTTCTACTTTTGTAATTAGATATTACAACACTTATTTATAAGGGAAGTTTATGATCATGAAAATAAAAAATAAAAAAATTATACATGAAATGAATGTTATTATTCCTTCGCTAAATTATCTCTATTTTCTTTTGTTTCACAACTTTTGATCACCTGAGTTTGTTTTTTTTTCACTCTACTACTCTCTCTGTTAGTTGGTGGCTTGGGACTTTATGATTTTGGGAAGTTAGCTTGGTAGATATCTGTTATTTGCTTATAACAGATTGTAACTGTTCTTGGTTAATAGTTAGTGATGTAAATAAAGCCTATATAAGGCTTGTAATTGCTCTCATTCATCAAGGCTAATGAAAAGCTAATGCATTTACAGAAAATACTTCATCTCTAAACTCTCTATCTCTCTCAAATCTTTCTTTCATTTCCAGTTTTCGATATCAGTCTATAATAGATTGGTATCAGTAGCAAAGGTTGGGTTTTCTTGGAGGAATCATTCTTGCTCCCAATATCAAGAATGGGTTCCACAAAGTTTGATATCGAAAAGTTCACAGGAAAGAATGACTTTAGTTTATGGAGAATGAAGATGCGGGCACTTATGGTGCATCAAGGAATAGAGGAGGCTCTCAATAGGGAATCAAAACTTCTCGACACACTTCCAGAAAAAGAGAAGAAGGAGATACTCAACAAGGCTCACAGTGCTTTGATTTTGTCCCTCGGAGACATGTTTCTTGGGGAAGTCTTAAAGGAAAAGACATTTGCTGCTATATGGCTCAAATTGGAAACCCTGTATATGACCAAATCTTTGGCCAACAGGTCGTATTTGAAGAAGAAGTTGTACACCTTCAAAATGCTGCCGGGGAGGTCATTGGAGGATCACTTGGATGATTTCAATAACATCATCATGGATCTGGAGAATATTGATATCATGGTTGATGATGAAGATCAAGCATTGCTTCTACTCAGGTCTTTGCCAAATGAATTCGATACTCTCTTAGACACACTCATCTATGGCAAAGACACACTGTCATTAGAGGAAGTTCAGGCTGCTTTATTTTCAAAAGAATTGAAGAAAAGATCTGATGGAAAAGGTGATCAGGGTGCTAAAGGATTGTACACAAGAGACAGGGCAGAAAATGGTGACTTTAAGAGCAAGAAAGGATCAAGATCCAAGTCAAGAGATGGCAAGAAAAGAAAGTGTTTTACCTGTGGGAGTGAGGAACATCTCAAGAAAGAATGTCCTGAGAAAGGAAAGAAAAAGAAGAACAAGGAGCAAAAGAATTACAATGGAGATGCAGATGTGGTGTCAGAAGGTTATGAAAGTGCTGAAGTGATGTGTGTGTCAGAAGAAAAACTGAAACCAGAATGAGTTCTTGATTCAGGGTGCACATTCCATATGTGCCCTAACAAGGACTGGTTCATTTCTTACACAAAAGGCCATGGATGATAGGTTATGTTAGGCAATAACAAAGCCTGTGCAGTGATTGGAATTGGTGCCATCAAGCTAAAACTTGAAGATAGAGCAACAAGGATCTTGCAAGGGGTGAGACATGTACCTGAGCTGAAGAGAAATTCAATTTCTCTTGGAATGTTTGATAAGAAAGGCTATGTGTACAAAGCTGAAGGTGGAGTTCTAAGAATCACAAAGGGTTCCATGGTGATGATGAAGGGAAAATTGGAGAATGGTCTGTATTTCCTTCTTGGCAGTACTACTGTGGGTAATGCTAATGCAATTTCTGAACTAAGCCAGTCTCGAGCCAGTCTTTGGCACAGAAGGTTTGGCCATATCAGTGAAGGAGGTCTCAGGGAGTTGAGCAAACAGAAACTGTTGGGCAAAGACAACATTGAAACACTGGAATTCTGTGAACATTGCATTTTTGGAAAGGCAAAAAGGTTGAAGTGTGTCACTGCTGTTCATCACACAATAGGTACTCTTGACTACATTCAGTGACTTGTGGGGGCCATCAAGAGTTCCTTCACACAGTGAAGCAAGTTATTTTTTATCCATCATTGATGATTTTTCAAGAAAGGTATGGATTTACATCCTTAAAAACAAGAATGAGTCATTTGCAAAATTTAAAGAGTGGAAGGCTATAGTTGAAACTCAAACCATCAGAAAGATAAAAAGGTTTAGAACTGATAATGGTTTGGAGTTTTGTTCTAATGAATTCGATCAATTTTACAAAGAAAATGGAATTTTGAGGCATAGAACAGTTAGAGCAACCCTTCAGCAGAATGAGCTTGCTGAAAGAATGAATAGGACAATCATGGAGAGGGTTAGGTGCTTATTGTCCCATGCTAACTGTTCTGCACATTTCTGGGATGACTGCTACTCATCTTATCAATAGAAGTCCTTCCACTACTATTGATATGAAAACACCATAAGAAATGTGGTCTGGCCATCCTCCAAGCCTTGAAAATTTGAGAATCTTCGGATGTGTGGCTTATGCTCTTATAAATCAAGGTAAACTTGAACCAAGGGCTTTGAAGTGCATGTTTCTTGGATATCCTCAAGGAGTAAAAGGATACAGGTTGTAGTGCATTGAAAAGGGGCAGCCTCGAGTACTGATCAACAGAGATGTGGTGTTTTGGGAATTTGAAATGTTCTACTCAAATAAAGACTCAAATCAGCAGCATGAATTGGCTGATGTTGAGAAAATTCATTTGGAGGTGGAGCCATTGCATGAATCAAGGGTTCATGAGCTTGATACAGAACCTGAAATTGAAGCTCATGAGTAGATTGAAACCACAACTCAACAGGATCAGCAGGACTATCTCTTGGCCAGAGATAGGAGCAGAAGAACCATTAAGCCACCAATCGAATTTGTTGGTTATGCTGATATGGTTGCTTTTGCTCTTACAACTGTAAAAGAAATTGAGGGATATAAGCTTAGAAGCTATACTGAAGCAGTAAACATCAAGTAGTCTCATGAGTGGATTGCTGCCGTGAATGAGGAATTGAGTTCCTTGCATAAGAATAATACTTGGGTGCTGGTTGACAGACCAAAAGGGAAGAAGATTGTTAGCTGCAAGTGGTTATTCAAGATGAAGGAAGGAATTCCAGGTATTGAAAAGCCAAGATTCAAAGCAAGGTTGGTGGCAAGAGGCTTTACACAAAGAGAGGGCATTGACTACAATGAGGTGTTCTCTCCTGTTGTAAAACACTCTTCAATCAGAATGGTTTTGGCCTTGGTTGCACAAGAAGACATGGAACTGGAGAAGCTTGATGTAAGAACAGCTTTCTTACATGGATAACTTGAGGAGCAGATTCACATGACTCAGCCAGAAGGTTGTACCAAGAAGGGTGATGAAGACAAAGTATGCTTGTTAAAAAGGTCACTCTACGACCTTAAGCAGTCACCTAGGCAGTGGTACAAGAGGTTTGACACCTTTCATTTTGAAGAATGGTTTTAAAAGGTGTGACTATGATGGTTGTGTCTACTTGAAGAAAACTGATCATGGAGCTATTGTCTACTTTCTCCTCTATGTAGATGATATGTTGATTACTCGCAGTAACAAGGGAGAAATTGAAAAGGCGAAGGTAATGTTGGAGAGTGAATTTGAAATGAAGAATATGGGAGCTGCTAGTAAGATTATGGGAATGTAGATCACAAGGAACAGAGCTCAGGGAACCTTATTCATCAATCGAAAGAGCTACATAGCTAAGGTCTTGAAGAGGTTCAACATGAATCAGTCAAAGGCAGTGATGACCCCTATGGCTCAACATTTTAAACTCTCCCAACAGGATTCTCCTAAGACTGAAGAGGAAGTTTCCTACATGAAAAATGTTCCATATGTAAATGCAGTAGGTAGCCTCATGTACTTGACTATTTGCACTCGGCCAGATTTGGCATATGCCATGAGTTTGGTCAGCAGGTACATGGGAAAACCAGGAAGACTGCATTGGGAGGCTATGAAATGGATTTTTAGGTACTTGAAAGGAACATCCGAGGTTGGTTTATTGTATACAAGGCATGAAGGCAGTCCTGCTAATGTTACTGGGGTAGTACTGTTAGTTGGAAGTGCAACCTGCAACATGTGGCGTCTCTCTCCTCTACAAAAATCGAATTCATTGTCATTACAAAAGCAATCAAGGAGGCAATTTGGATGAGAGGAATGGCCATGAGTTTGGAAGCAAGTCAGGCAGTCACTAAGGTTTTTTGTGACAGTCAAAGTGGTACACACTTGACTAGAAATCCAGTGTACCATGAAAGAACATAGCATATAGATGTTAAGCTTCATTTTGTGAGAGAAGTAATTGCAAAAGGGGAGGTGATTCTAGAGAAAATCAGCAGTGATGACAACCCAGCGGATGTGTTAACCAAAGCCCTGCCAGGGCCTAAGTTCAAGCATTGCTTGAAGATCTTACAGGTTGTATAAAGTCAAGTCAAGGTGGAGAATTTGTTAGTTAGTGGCTTGGGACTTTATAATTTGAGAAGTTAGCTTGGTAGTTATCTGTTATTTGCTTATAATAGATTGTAACCGTTTTTGGTTAATAGTTAGTGATGTAAATAAAGCCTATATAAGACTCGTAATTGCTCTCATTCATCAAGGCTAATGAAAAGCTAATGCATTTCCAGAAAATACTTCTTCTCTAAACTTTCTATCTCTCTCAAATCTTTCTTTCAGTTTCAGTTTTCGATATCAGTCTATAACAGTTCATTGGCTTGAGTTATCTTGGAATCTTAGCATTCCGAATTCCTAGTTTTTTTCCTCGGTTATAGGTGCCATTTATCGTTTGGGACTATTTGGTTCAACGAGGTTCGAATTGGACTTCATAAAATATATTTTTTTCCCAAAAAAATTTTACATTAACCATGTGGCTAAAGTTAATTTTAGCACTTGAAATTTAGAAAATGTAACACATTTGGTGAATTTTAGTTGTTTCAATTCAAAAAAAATACTATCTTTGATTATTTAATTATATTCTATAATGAGAAAATTTATTTTATGCCATTTTTTATATGTTAAATTTGTAACAATTTTCGCATATTTGATTTTAATGTTGTTGAGATTTCCTAAACTCGTGTCATAAGAAGATTGGAGATCTCACAAAGTAGAACAAGAATGGAGATATGGATGTATATATAACAGTTTCAAGTATTATATTGTACTATGAGAAATGCTGGTATTACACTCTTTTTGATACTCTTCCAACCAATGTTTAAGTGTTGAACCGAAGATTGAACCGGTGAGACCTCCGGGTCTTGGTTCAATTAGTTTAACCGGACCATGATTGGACCAGATGACTAACAAATAAATAATTTAATAATATATATATATATATATATATATTAAGGTGCTATTGAAAGGTTTTAAGGGCTCGTTTGGTGGTCAGGATAATAGAGACACGATAGGAGAAACTATCATATTCTATCTGAAACTATTGTTTAGTGAGCCAATAAGATAGAGTAAATTAATCCTTTCATTTGTCATATCTTGTTCATCTAGTTAAAATTATATTCTCAGGGGAGGGCTGAGTTAGAACTCCATAGGATATGATAGGGTGATTTAAAGTCTAATAAAATATAAAAATATTTTATCTATAAAATAACTAAAGTATAGTAAAATAATATTTTAAATTATAATAAAATATAAAAAGGTTACCAAAAAAAGATATAATAAAATATAAAATATTTAAAATAATAAAAATATTAATAATTAATTTTAATATTTTATTTAGTCACAAGGCTAATTTTCAAATATTTTTTTAAACTGAAAGATATATAAAATTATTATAATAATTTAAATATAATATGTAAAATAAAATCTAAAAAATGAATATTTAAAATTAGAAAAAAATTAATTTAAGTTAAAATATTTTTAACAATATATGCAATTTTATCAAAATGATAATTTTTTCTTTTTTGTATAATTTAAAAAAATTAAAATTATAAAAAAAATAATTTAATAAAATATGAAAAAATTTAGAATAAAAATGAAAATTCTAAAATTCATACTTAAATTATAATGCTATCCAGTCGGTTATATGGTGGACACCAAATGTAGGATAGCATAACAATGTATCCTGCCCATATCCTATCATACTTCTAGCTTGCTCTCTTATACTACCGCCTCTATCATATCCTAAGAGCATCTCCATTGCTAGTTCCTTATGGGTTGCTTAAAGATAAGCAACAATTGCTTATCTATTTTTAGCATTGGAGTTGTATTAATGGTTGCTTAAAATTAAGCAAGGTTGCTTGTATAAGCAACCCTTCCTTGAGTTGCTTATCTATTAAAACACAATATTTTTGAAAGATTGTAACCAACATTAATTGAATGAAGATATAAAACAAATTCAATATCAAATAAAAAAGAATAAAAAAATTGGGTTGCTTATTGTATGTACCATTGGGGTGAAAAATGGATGGGTTGCTTAAATGTGATGTGACATTGTGGGGTCCGCAATGGGGCCCGCTCAAGAAACCAAAGTGGGTTACTTATATTTTAGCATTGGAGATGCTCTAACCACCAAACAAGACCTAAAAGACCAATAATTAGATGTGGAAATAAGCTAGCCGAGCTAGGCCCTGATAAGCTTGGGCCTGGCCTGTGTTCCAATCACGAGGTCTGAGACTGGCCTATAGCCTGATATAGGCCAATTTCTAATGCCTGAGCCTGACCTACTTTAAAGCCTAGCCTGGCCTGAAAACCTACTTAAAAGCCTACTTATCAGCAAGAACTTTAAATATGCATCAATCTATAAATATGTCACAGTTTTTCATTTGTAAATAAGCTCGTAAGTCTCTAATGACAAAGAAGTTGGTAGACATACAATAATAAATAAGTCACTAGGCATTCACAAATAAATAGGCAAGTAGGCCACTACATGACCAATAGGCCTTTACCTTTAAATATTATGAATAATATATTATAGTATTATAATATATTATATTATCATATATATTTATGTGTGTGTATGTGTTAAATAGGCTGGCCTGGTAGGCCCAGTAGACTTTTTTTAAAGCCTCAGGCCTGGCCTATTTAGCTATATAGGCTTTTTATAAAGCCTTGACCTGGCCTTTTTACTAAATAGGCTAGGCTGAGCTAGGCCTTAAATAGAGTAGGTCGTAGGCCCCCGACGAGCGGCCTGACCTATTCTCAACCTTCATCAATTCCCCATGAAAACTTTCTTTTTCTTGGTTCCTTAAAGAGTGCCCTGAGATAGCGTTTGGTACAAGTTTTACAAAAGTATTCCCGAGAATGTTGGCATGAGAATAAAAGTTTTTCATGTTTGGCACAAGTTTTAAAAAGTTATTCCCAGGCATAAAAGATTCCCAAGAATAAAATTAGTAAATGATAGTTATAAACTTGGGGGAAAAATCATTTCTCAAATGTGAAGGTGGGAAAGAAAGAATCCCAGGATGTGATTCTCAGGAATATATTTTGTCTAGGAATAAAACATTTCAGATAGCAAATGTCACCTAAAGACACTCGTTAACATTCTCCTATCTAAAAAAGCTTTATCTGCTACATTTTAAATCGATGATTGGGATGAAAATGTTTAATCGTATTAATACATTAGAACTTACAAGATCTGTGACATGTAAGTTGTTGGTAGATCATTGCTGTAAATAGCTATTCAATTCTTTTTATACCAAGAATTGTTGTATTGGCTGCCCAATGGCCATCAGAATGTATGACCGGAAGGACCAACTTCCCCATCCTCAGCATTCACCTATTTTTTGTAGAGTCAAAGCGATACTTTTCTCCGTTTGTGCACCTTAAGGTGAATATAGTAGCTCAATAGGTGTTTTGGGTAACACGCTTTTTCTTTTATGTGTTTTAATATCGGTAGCTATATTACCCCGAGACCCAAAAACTGATTTTGAAGAAAACAAAATCATATCTATAACTTACTATATGGTAGGAGTTTATGGACCTACTTCATATTAATAGCATATACATCTCTAATATATAGCGCTTTATAGATAATAGAGGCAGGAAAATACAAGAAGAAACAGACGGGTTTACCATAATGGATATTGCTGTTGAGAGAGACTGAATGCATTCCCTGAGACCACCTATGCGACTACTAAACCTTAATGCTTTTGCCTTTCTGATTAGAGTTTGTGCCTTTTGAAAACGATAATCTGGGGTAGTATAAATTTCTTGCAGGAGCATGTCTGCGATTTTCAGTTGTATTTTCTGACAAAATTTAGGGTCTCTGAAGCTATTTTGCTCATATTCAGTAAGTTCCTGAACAAGCATCAAGGGAAAAAAGAAATACATTAACGAAAGGTCCAATACAGGTTAAAGTAAGTAACATCAAAGAAATGTTGAACCTGCTCTATGATTGTGCAAATGCTACTCTTTAAAAATTTTGAAGAAACTATCCGAGAGCATAAGGTATGAAAATAAGCTCTCTCATTCACGTCCTTGATAAGTTCATTGTGTATCTGCATACACAAACAATGGGAAGAAGAATTAAACACTGAATATGAAAACAAAACAAGAACAATTAAAAATTAATTTGCATCAGATATGAGGCTTAACGAGAAAGAAGAACGTGGAAAATTTTCAAAAAAAAAATTCAAAAACTCCACTACACAAGGTTTATTATATGTGATGTTATCTCGTGGTTCATTCCAGTTGGTTGGGGTTTTGTTGTCATAGTCAATCTTGCTATGCTGTTTGTGTTTTTTCTTATGATCCAAAATTTACTTTTGATTGTTGAATGATACATGGCTTCTGAGTCTAGCAAATTTAGGTTTGAATAGCAAGAACCCTCTCTCCTCCCTTCCCAATCGTCCCATCCCCTCACATACTAATATTTATTGTATGTATGTATATATGTGTGTGTTTTTTTTTAAGAAAATCATGTAATCATTTACCCAAAATTCCATAGAGAGGTTTTAAGTAATTTTTTTGGTGGTCAAAACTAAGCAAACCCACACATGTGAACTATTGTTAATAACACTGTTATTATTCCTACTGTAATTGTATATTTTTATGAAATGTTATTTGTCTGTAATAATTCGTTTTTGGACTGTTCTCCTGTATCGAGTCGGTTCCTCTATATAAAGATGCTACATTATTTCTGGACTGATTTGTTGCACAGAGTTCAGGTTTATCAGCTGCATTTTAAATCGATGATTGGGATGAAAACTATTTAATCATATTAATATATTATAACTTAGAAGGTCTGTGTGAATACCTAATTTTGTCCCCTTTATTTTATTTAAATTCTAACTCTACTTCTAATTTTTATTTTATTTTATCTTTCAGGAAAATAATAGAGCAATGCGAAGAAAAGAAAAGAAAAAAATAAAGAGTGAACATTGGGCTCAATTCATTCCAAGTCCATCAGAAATAAAAGAACAAAAAATAAAGGAAAATGCACCCAACCCATCAAAATGACCCAACAGCATCAGACACAGACAAAAAAAAAGAGGAGCTGACCCGCGATACAGAATCGGGTCTCTCCTGACTCGGTTCGGTCTATTTTATTCTCCCACGTACATAAGCTGATCAATAAGCTGATCCGCGCCCAGCGAACCGGGACATGCCCAACCCGGTTTGCAACCCACCAGCATTCCTTCAATTCCTCTCTTCTTAGGCCGCCCTTGCATGTTCACGGACCGGGTCGCACGACTCGGTTATGGACCCGAACCACCCACTCTTTCTTTTTCCCCTTTCTTCTTGTTAAGAGAAGCAATACTGCAGTAAAGGGACATAGAGAAGATGAAGAGAGAACAAAGGGGAATAAGAATGGCTGCTAGGATTTCATTAGAATGCAAAATGAGTCTCTAGGTTACAATAGATAACAAAAGAAAATAAATATAAATAGGCAACAAGAAAAAGACTATATTACCCATGAGACATAAATAAATAAAAAAAACTATATAATCTAACATCCCCCTTCAAACTCGCGATGCATTAACAGGAAGCATCGAGAGTTTGCTAATTAAGAAACGAAAGCGTGTAGTGGAATGTGACTTGGTTAATAAGTCAGCAATCTGCATGGAGGATGATACAAAGGGCAAAGTGATGGTTCCCTGCTGAAAATGATGTCTAGTGAAATGACAATCAATCTCAATATGCTTGGTGCGTTCATGAAAGACTGAGTTGCGAGTGATTTGTATGGCACTCATATTATCACAATACATAGGAGTGGGTGCAGAGGAGGAGACACCCATAGAGTCAAGTAACCAGCGCAACCAAACGATTTCTACAGTGGTGGGTGCCATGGCACGATACTCAGCTTCTGTAGAAGATCGAGAAACAACTGCTTGCTTCTTACTCTTCCAAGAAATAAGACAATCCCCTAGGAAAATGCAAAACCCTGTAGTAGATTTACGATCGGTGGAATCACCACCCCAATCTGCATCTGAGTAAGCACGTAATTCCAATGAAGAAGATGAAGGAAATAAGAGGCTTTGAAACTGAGTGCCGCGAAGATAACGAAGAATACGAAGAACAGTTGCCCAATGAATTGTAGTAGGAGAAGAAACAAACTGACTAACAACATGCACTGCATAAGCAATATCAAGCCTAGTAATGGTAAGATACACCAAGCTGCCAACAAGAGTACGATATAAAGAAGGGTCTGGTAAGGGGACACCATCAGATGAAACATATCGAGCATTAAGCTCAAGAGGGGTGTCTGCTGCCTTCGTATCAGAGAGACGAGCTTGTTCAAGAATGTTGCCAATATACTTAGATTGAGAAAGAAGGTAGCCTCGAGGAGAGTAGGCGACCTCAATCCCCAAAAATTAACGAAGAGTACCCAAGTCTTTCATCTCAAATTGTCGGGCTAATTGGAGTTTCAAATCTATAATCCCATCAACATCATCCCCAGTAATAATCATGTCATCAACATATAGAGAGAGTAAGATACGACCTTGAGGAGTACACCTGAAAAACAAGGCAGAAACATGGGGGCTAGAGTAGAAACCAAGGGATTCAATCATAATGGAGAACTTTTCAAACCAAGCACGAGGAGCTTGTTTAAGCCCATAGAGAGCCTTCTCCAATTTACAAACTTCACTTGGATTATGAGAAACACCCGGAGGAGGAACCATATAAACTTCTTCTTGAAGATCACCATTCAAGAAGGCATTTTTAACATCCATTTGCGAAATATGCCATTGACGGATAGATGCAACTGCAATAAGGGTACAGATAGTGGTCATTTTGGCAACAGGAGCAAAAGTTTCTTCATAATCCATGTCATATTGTTGAGAAAACCCCTTAGCAACCGGACGAGCTTTATATCTCTCAACAGACCCATCAGACTTGGTTTTGATCTTATATACCCAACGAGAGCCAATTGCAGTTTTTCCTGGTGGAAGAGAGACAAGGTCCCAAGTATTTGTCTTGTGCAAAGCAGAAAGTTCCTCTGCCATAGCCTGCTGCCAAGAGGGATCAAGAACTGTCTCTTTATAAGAAGAGGGCTCAGACAAACTGTGAATGGAGGTTAAAAAGGAAGCAAAGGAAGTGGAATAGACATAATAAACAAAATCAGGTAATTTAGTGGACTTACGTTCACGAGGAGGATGAGGATCCACAATTACAGAAGCTTCTTGGGGAGGCCTGGGGACAAGGGAGGCTTCTGGATTAGCAGAACTACTAGTGTCAACCCTGCAAGGCGCAACATTAGAGTTATTTTGACTATGAGTAACTAAAGGAGGTGTAATGTCTGAATCCGTGGAAAAAGGGTCAATACGGATGAGATCAGTTTTGGTAAGACCATGTGAACTAGAAGGAACAGAATAAAAAGGAATATGTTCAAGAAACACAACATGACGTGAGACATACAATTTTTGATTTGTAGGGTCATAACGACGATAACCTTTCTGACCACCACCATAACCAAGAAAAATACAGATCACTGACCGAGAAGACAACTTACTACGTTCTGCATGATGACAAAGAACAAAGCAAGTAGAACCAAAAACTCTCATGTTAGTATAATTAGGAGCACAACCATATAATTTTTCAAAGGGAGACAAACCTGAAGTGACAAAAGATGGGATCCGGTTAATGACATGAAAAGCAGTGAGGATAGCTTCCCCCCAAAACTCACTTGGGACAGAAGCAGACAAAAGAAGAGAACGAGCAGTTTCAACAATATGATGGTGTTTTATTTCAACAACTCCATTCTGTTCAGGAGTATCGGTGCAAGAGGTTTGGTGAGAAGTCCCATCAAAGGCAAGTAATTCAGAAAATTTGTTGGAAGTATATTCACCACCTAGATCACATCTAAAGCACTTAATAACAGCATTATGCTGAGTTTTAACCAAAGCACGAAACTTGTGATAAATGCTTAAAAAATCATAACGATGTTTCATAAGATAAACCCAACAATAACGAGTGCAATCATCAATGAAAGATACATAATATCTAGAACCACCTTTAGTAATAGTTGGGGATGGTCCCCATACATCAGAATGGATCAAGTCAACTGTACCAATCATAACTGCTGATGGAACCCCTCTACCAGTAGCAGGCACTGGGTCTGTTTCCACGTCTCATTTGTCCATTCCAGATGTTTACTATATTCCTAAACTACGTGTTAGTCTTATTTATGTTAGTCAATTATGTGATTCTGGTTACTCAGTTTTATTTTCTTCTACTTCTTGTTATGTGCAGGATTTGCAATCCCAGAGGCTGATTGGGACAGGCTGTAGACAGGGGGGACTTTATGTTTTGGATGAGCTAAGAGCTCCAGATGTTGCAGCTGCTAGTGCTGACTTGTCGTCTTTTCATTTGACCTCCTCTTCTTCTAGTTTTTATTTATGGCATTCTCGTCTTGGTCATGTTTCTTCTTCCCACTTGAAATACCTGGCTTCTACAGGAGCTTTAGGAAAGTTACAAACTAATGATATTTCTGATTGTTGTGGTTGCAAACTTGCTAAATTTTCTGCTTTGCCTTTCTGTAAAAGTGTTTCAACTCCGGTTGCACCTTTTGACTTGATCCATTCTGATGTATGGGGACCATCCCCAACTGTTACTAAAGGTGGTTCTAGATATTATGTATCATTCATTGATGATTGAACTCGTTATTGTTGGGTTTATCTTATGAAACATCGTTATGATTTTTTAAGCATTTATCACATGTTTCGTGCTTTGGTTAAAACTCAGCATAATGCTGTTATTAAGTGCTTTAGATGTGATCTAGGTGGTGAATATACTTCCAACAAATTTTCTGAATTACTTGCCTTTGATGAGACTTCTCACCAAACCTCTTGCACTGATACTCCTGAATAGAATGGAGTTGCTGAAAGAAAACACCGTCATATTGTTGAAACTGCTCGTTCTCTTCTTTTGTCTGCTTCTGTCCCAAGTGAGTTTTGGGGGGAAGCTATCCTCACTGCTGTTCATGTCATTAACCGGATCCCATCTTCTGTCACTTCAGGTTTGTCTCCCTTTGAAAAATTATATGGTTGTGCTCCTGATTATACTAACATGAGAGTTTTTGGTTCTACTTGCTTTGAGTAACAACCCGTTTTTAGTTACGCTGTTTAACCGGTTAAAATATAATTACACGTATGATTAATTATTTTATTTGGATGTTTATGTTAATTTTGTTATGTGGTTTAGTTTAAGTAATTAAATTACTCTCTTCAAATTATTTTATTGGGTGCGTTAGCACTGACTTATTTCAGTGAATGCACAGTTACTAGACAATAAGTTACATTATTGTCACTATTACTACCAGTACAGAAAAATATTTTAAATAATATGTTTAAGAGAAAAGCATTTTCATGTTTTCATTCAATTTAATTTTAGAGTTGAAAATAATCTGGTTTGACCTTAATCGGAGATTAAAATTTGGACCGAGTATTTTCTTAGTTGATCAGTCCAACTATTAATCTTTACTCTAATTTGAATTTCGAAAACATATATCTATCAATCTTTATTTTTAGATTCCAAAAAGTAAAAACATGTTTATTTTAGGCTTAATATTTATCACTCATTTTGTATCCACTAATACAAAAATCATATTTTTCTCTCTCCTATTTCTACCCAAAACCCGTAACCCCTCCCCTCACGTTCTCTTTCTCTGCTTCTTTTTCTTTCTTTTTCTCCTTTCTCTCTTTCTTTCTTTTTCTTCTTTCTTCTTCTTCCTCTTTTCTTTCTCTGCTGCTGTTTTTTTTTTCTTCTCTCCCCCAACTTCATCTTCATCAACCACCTTCCTTCCTTCTTCTCAGTCGCGCCACCACCTTTGCCCAGCTCGACAGCGCCGTGACCGCCGCCTGCTGGAGCTCCGCCGCGAAGCCGTGCTCCCCACCGCGGTGAGCGCTGCTTCCACCACCACCCACGGTGGTTTCCGGCGCCGTCCGACGAAACTGAGTCCAGATCCGGATTACCCTCATCGTGCTCTTTCTTCTCCACCATGTGGTTTTCCATTTGGTCACTGTTGCTCCGCCACCGCCGCCGCTGTTTGGGTGTTTTCCGGCCACCATCCGGCCACCTTTCATCAAATAAACACCATAACTTTGCTCCCCTCTTCCTCCTCTACAAAAGCCCTCAAGAAATTTCGAGATCGGAGAACATTGATTTCTGACCACCACGAGCCGCCGCGTCCGCGTCACCACCGGCCGTCGTTAGGACCTCCAAGACAGCCACCACATCATCTTTCTCTTCCTTGGGTAAATGGTTTTCTCACTTTCTTTGCTCAGATTCAAAACCCCCAAATTGATTTTGAAACCCTAACCCTAGGTTTTGATTTTAATTCTCAAAATCTGAAATTAATTGGTGTTTTCTGAAATTGGGAGCATGATTAAGTGTCTCCCTAAATCAATTTTGTCAATCTCTTGGTAAACTGATTTTTCTCAATTTTCATCTTAAGCCTAAAAACCTCAAATCTGTTTTAATTTTAAATGATTGATGTTTTTGGGAAATTAAATATATTATTGAATTATATTTATATTTTGATTGTTGAGAAATTAATTTAGTGTTTTTGTCTGGTTGTTTCAATGCTTGGATCGTCTCTCTGGGATGTTTTTTTTTCATGTTCTTGCTTGCTTTGGAGAAGTATGAATTCCCTTTTTGGGAACTCATTGGAGCTGATTGCATGGCTGTGAAGTTCCATAAAAACCTCCGAACGTATTAAAAGGTGGGGGAAAGAACCAACCTATCGTCGGAATGGATAAGTAGTGGATTATATAATAATTGTGTAGGGTGACCTAAACCCTACTAGTAGTCGAGTAATCGACAAGACCAAAATCACATTGGAAACCTTTTCTGAAAAACCAATGGCGATTCGAGGATTGTAGGTTTATTGACATTAGGTTGATTCTTTATATTGTTGATGGTTGATTTGATTTTATTACCTTTATTGAATTGATTTTGTGCTATGTTGGTAATATGGAATATTTTGATTGATATTGTGTTATGCATGATCTGCCTTGTTTTTATTATTATGCTTAGTGGATTTTAAGCTAAGATATATATGTTATCTAAGAGATGATTGTTTTGGGCGTGAGGATCATGCTGATTTTTAGAGGTGCCTAACCTACATGAAATATGTTAAAGAGGTGTTGTGACATAGAGCATGTGTTGAGGTCTTGATGAGAGGTTAAGGCACTAGGTTATGACCATAGGAGTCTACGAGGTTCATAAGTTGTGTTGTTTCTATAACCGTATGTGGGACACATACAAGACCCGAAGTCCTTGTGGGACCGTCCAAAGGGTAAACTTAACTTGTGCAGCTACGAGTGTCATTGCTTTGCATGAGCACCTCTGGGAGTGGACGAGGTGTGCACCGGGATAATTGTGTAGTTGTAGTGTCACGCTTTGCGTGAGCGTTCTTACCATGGTGAAGGTGTGCACCGGGATAATCGTGCAGCTATAGTGTCATTGCTTTGCATGAGCACCCACGGTCCGGGGTGTGCACCGGGTTTAATGTGCAGCTATAGTGTCCTTGCTTTGCATGAGCGTTCTCACCATGACTAAGGATGTGCGCCGGGAATGGGACGTGTCGCTTGGACGATTGACAAACTTTATTATGCAGCTACGAGTGTCATGCTTTGCACAAGCACCTCTGAGTGGATGAGGTGTGCACCGGGATCATCGTGCAGCTGTAGTGTCACGCTTTGCGTGAGCGTTCTTACCATGGTGAAGGTGTGCAATGGGATAATCGTGCAGCTATAGTGTCATTGCTTTGCATGAGCACCCACGGTCCGAGGTGTGCACCGGGTTTATTGTGCAGCTATAGTGTCATTGCTTTGCATGAGCATTCTCACCATGACTAAGGATGTGCACCGGGAATGGGACGTGTCGCTTGGACTATTGACCGATAACCATTACTATGATAGGGAAACCATAGCCATGTTCAGTATCGAGTTTTAGTTGTAGGAGTGAGGGTAGGATGAATATAAGAATTTTATGGAAGATGGATGAATTGACTGATGTTGTGTCTGTGATAATTACTGTATTGTTTACTATGACTCTTTTCCGTTTTTGATGATAGAACTGTTTCTTATCCCCTGCATCTTTCTGCATGTTGTATTTGTTTTATTATGAAATCGTACTAGAAGACCTGGTGGACAAACTTAATGATGAGGGATTGGACGGGATTCCCTATGAGCCGGATGTCGGAGCACGAGTCTTGACCCATGGTGATTAGGGTCCAGGTAGTATATGGCCAGTGCGTCTTGTGAGACGTTGTAGATGTTTTCAGTGGTTTAGTATTTTTGTCTAAGTCTATGCCTGTGAGGGCTCCTACCAAGAGGATACCCTCAACAATGTTTTGGTATTGTAATAGATAAACTTGGGGTATTTATATATTATAATCTTGCGAATATTTTATGTTATTAATGAAAACTGTTTATGTGCATGAAAACCAATTTGGGATTACTGTATCTATTTATCTCCTAAGTCTTTAGGACGACTGGAGTTTGTGTATTTATTCTTCCGCTCCTGGCAGTTGATGTAAGACCAGAGACCATTTATGGTTGGATTAAATTTTGAAGTTATAAAACTGTCTATCAGGTGTTTTTCCGACGTCATACAAATCTCCGATTTTTAAAGGGGACATTTCGAAAATGATTTGTGAAAATCTCTAACGCTAAACGCGCGCTTAAGGAACTAATAATTGTGGTTTTAAACTAAATGTCACAAAGGGGCACAGAGGGGTGTCTCACTTTGTTCTTTGTCATCATGTATAACGTAGTAAGTTGTCTTCTCGGTCAGTGATCTGTGTTTTTCTTGGTTATGGTGGTGGTCAGAAAGGTTATCGTTGTTATGACCCTGCAAATAAAAAATTTTATGTCTCACGTCATGTTGTGTTTCTTGAACATATTCCATTTTATTTTGTTCCTTCTAGTTCACATGGTCTTACCAAAACTGATCTCATCCGTATTGACCCTTTTTCCACGGATTCAGACATTACACCTCCTTTAGTTACTCATAGTCAAAATAACTCTAATGTTGAGCCTTGCAGGGTTGACACTAGTAGTTCAGCTAATCCAGAAGCCTCCCTTGTCCCCAGGCCTCCCCAATAAGCTTCTGTAATTGTGGATCCTCATCCTCCTCGGTATCCTCCTCTTGAACGTAAGTCCACTAAATTACCTGATTTTGTTTATTATGTCTATTCCACTTCCTTTGCTTCCTTTTTAACCTCTATTCATAGTTTGTCTGAGCCCTCTTCTTATAAAGAGGCAGTTCTTGATCCCTCTTGGCAGCAGGCTATGGCAGAGGAACTTTCTGCTTTGCACAAGACAAATACTTGGGACCTTGTCTCTCTTCCACCAGGAAAAACTGCAATTGGCTCTCGTTGGGTATATAAGATCAAAACCAAGTTTGATGGGTTTGTTGAGAGATATAAAGCTCGTCTGGTTGCTAAGGGGTTTTCTCAACAATATGGCATGGATTATGAAGAAACTTTTGCTCTTGTTGCCAAAATGACCACTATCCGTACCCTTATTGCAGTTGCATCTATCCGTCAATGGCATATTTCGCAAATGGATGTTAAAAATGCCTTCTTGAATGGTGATCTTCAAGAAGAAGTTTATATGGTTCCTCCTCCGGGTGTTTCTCATAATCCAGGTGAAGTTTGTAAATTGAAGAAGGCTTTCTGTGGGATTAAACAAGCTCCTCCTTCTTGGTTTGAAAAGTTCTCCATTGTGATTGAATCCCTTGGTTTCTACTCTAGCCCCCATGATTTTCCCTTGTTTATCAGGTGCACTCCTCAAGGTCGTATCTTACTCTCTCTATATGTTGATGACATGATTATTACTGGGGATGATGTTGATGGGATTATAGATTTGAAACTCCAATTATCCTGACAATTTGAGATGAAAGACTTGGGTACTCTTCGTTACTTTTTGAGGATTGAGGTCGCCTACTCTCCTTGAGGCTACCTTCTTTCTCAATCTAAGTATATTGGCAACATTCTTGAACAAGCTCGTCTCTCTGATACGAAGGCAGCAGACACCCCTCTTGAGCTTAATGCTCGATATGTCTCATCTGATGGTGTCCCCTTACCAGACCCTTCTTTATATCGTACTCTTGTTGGCAGCTTGGTGTATCTTACCATTACTAGGCCTGATATTCCTTATGCAGTGCATGTTGTTAGTCAGTTTGTTTCTTCTCCTACTACAGTTCATTGGGCAGCTGTTCTTCGTATTCTTCGTAATCTTCGGGGCACTCAATTTCAGAGCCTCTTATTTCCTTCATCTTCTTCATTGGAATTGCGTGCTTACTCAGATGCAAATTGGGGTGGTGATTCCACCGATCGTAAATCTACTACAGGGTTTTGCATTTTCCTAGGGGATTCTCTTATTTCTTGGAAGAGTGAGAAGCAAGCAATTGTTTCTCGATCTTCTACGGAAGCTGAGTATCGTGCCATGGCATCCACCACGACAGAAATCGTTTGGTTGCGCTGGTTACTTGACTCTATGGGTGTCTCCTCCTCTGCACCCACTCCTATGTATTGTGATAATATGAGTGCCATACTGAGTGCCATACAAATCACTCGCAACTCAGTCTTTCATGAACGCACCAAGCATATTGAGATTGATTGTCATTTCACTAGACATCATTTTCAGCAGGGAACCATCATTTTGCCCTTTGTATCATCCTCCATGCAGATTGCTGACTTGTTCACCAAGTCACGTTCCACTACACGCTTTCATTTCTTAATTATTAAACTCTCGATGCTTCCTGTTGATGCATCGCGAGTTTGAGGGGGGATGTTAGATTAATATAGTTTTATTTATTTATTTATGTCTCATGGGTAATATAGTCTTTTGCTTGTTGCCTATTTATATTTATTTTCTTTTGTTATCTATTGTAACCTAGAGACTCATTTTGCATTCTAATGAAACCCTAGCAGCCATTCTTATTCCCCTTTGTTCTCTCTTCATCTTCTCTCTGTCCGTTTACTGCAACGGTGGAACAGGGCCCCAATCTTCTTTGATTAAAAAACATAAATCTCTTCACTCTGTTTCTTCCAAGCGGTGGATGGAATAAACCTTGCTCTTGATACCATGTTAAGAGAAGCAATATTGCAGTAAAGGGACATAGAGAAGATGAAGAGAGAACAAAGGGGAATAAGAATGGCTGCTAGAGTTTTATTAGAATGTAAAATGAGTCTCTAGGTTACAATAGATAACAAAAGAAAATAAATATAAATAGGCAACAAACAAAAGACTATATTACCTATGAGACATAAATAAATAAATAAAACTATATAATCTAACACTCCTTACCTCCTTACCCTAGCCGTTTTCCCCTATCAAAGCAACACAGAAAATTCTTCTCTCCTCTCCTTTCCATGGCTGCGCCTCCCTCTCCCTCATTGCCACCACCACCATTTTTTTCTCTCTTCCTTATCCTCTGCCATCACCGCCTCTCACCCCATTTTCTTCATTTTTTATTCTCCTCTTCTCTCACACAATCGAAAAAACTCCTGTCTCCCTTAACCTCTACCCGTGCCCCACTCCTCCAACACATGGGTTTCTGACATAGAGTTCAGAGGAATTGAAGAGCATTAAATTCGGGATGCAAGCTGGAGAGCAAATTGTTGGGGAAACTCTCCTATAAAAGGGGCGAAAATCTTCAGAGACAGGGGCCCCGAAAATTGCTGCTTTTTGGTTACTGTGTGAGGCGTCCGAAATCCGAAATTGATGTTTATGGTTACTCTGTTGTAGGCCAAAAATTTCTGGTTAGGGTCTGAATTTTTTAGTAGAGAAAAGGGTTTGAGAGTTCTTTGTACTGTGTGTCCTGTTCTGGGAATTCTTGCATAGAAAAAAAACATTTTCTTGCATTTGAGAAAGCTTCAGTTGGCAAGCTCTAAGAGGAATTGTATTTTGGTAAATTGTCACTGCCAATTACTTCTTTGTTTCTGTACTCAAATCATTGTATAAAATTGTGGATGTTGCTAGACTTTTCAGATGACGAAATGTGAACTTCTTTGTGTTGTACGTAGCTAGTATTAGTTTATTTTCTATAACTCAGTTTGTCTTTTTTTCTGTCTAAGATTTTTCATGCTTCAGTTTTGTTTTGTATCTATACATGTGAATTATAGTTGCTCTGTTGGAAAGAGTTTAGCAATTTGAGTTATTTTGGATTAAATCTTGCAGCAATTAGAGTCATTTTTATTGTGGATGAGACTTGTACATGTGTTGTTTAATTTCAGATTCCGATATGCTTCAGTCTTAGATAGCATCTATATATTCATGTTTAAATAAACCTTTTTTTTTTTTGCTTTCTTCTTGAGTATCTTAGAAGTGTTTAAATTGTTCGAACATGATTTGCTTCTTATATGATACTTGGGGTATAAAGTAATTTGAGCCAAGTTGTGATTATAGTATGTCCCATCGTTTTGGTATGATGATGTTGGTGTTTTGCACATAATGAAGTTTTATCATTGGGTTGATAAACATAGTGGTCTGCACTACATGTTTCATTTACATATAAGCTTTGTTTCTTGCTTGTGAACAGTCATGAAAGAATACATTTTATCCTTTTCAAGTTGTATAGTGATTAATGCTTATTCTCTTGGCTGGATGTGTTAGTTAAAAGGAAAATCCTTTATGGAGTCCACGGTACTGTATGATTTTTTTCTTAAAATTCATGAAAGTCCAAGTCCACTCACATATATTGTTTGCTACTTTCTTTTTTGGTTCACATGAAGGAAAGTATAGTTACTTGAGTTTCAATGCCTTAAGACTTGATTTGATAAGTGTTTGAATGAATAGTTTATCTTTTCAATAAATTGGGATTTAATGTTGTCATCCTTGAAATAAAAAGATAATTTGAGCACTAGCCTTCTTAAATTTTTGACTATTTGCAGCTTACAATCCTCAGAATTTTAGTCCCTTGTTGATGTGTATGTGATTGATTCTTAATCCATTGAGAGAAGCCAAAATGGAAAAGCGTTTGTTTCCAAAGTAATGCATAAATTGTTGTTACATGCTCTCTCACATACCGTGTTTGATAAATGAAAGATAACTGAATTGATTCACATGACAGAAAGTATTTGTTATTTGATACTTCAGGCTTGGTTTTATAAGTTTTTATGGCTTGATTTGATAAATGTTTGGACGGGTGGTTGTTTCTCTTTTTAGAGAGTAGTGGATCTAATGCAATCATTATCAAAAGATACATGCAGTTTGACTCTCTTAAATTTTGCTTAATTACTTGACACTGTGATGAGCACATGATCAACAACTTGTAATATCTGAAGAACTTTGGTGGGTGTAATATCTCTATGTCTTCATTTCATTCCTTGTTAATGCCTTGCACAATTTGGTTGTCTTACAAGGTGGGTTCCCATTGATTTTCATGCTTTACCGGGTTAGGAATAATAAGTATGTTGACATGCAGTATTTCCTCCTCTTGGTACTCATGAATGGATAAGGGGAAAAACAATAAAAAAGAGCAAGAAAAGATAGAAGGCTGCAAAAGAACCAAAAATCAGCTTGGTAGGAAGTGTGATTTGGACTAAAATATGCTTCAAGATATCCCTTTAACTTATTTTAAGAGTTGATGATGCTAAATAAAAAAGGGGTACTAATCAAAATTGATTATCTTTTCCCGTTCCTCTTTTTGTTTTCATCTTATTTATTTGAATAAATATAAAATTTTGATCACTCTTCTCTTGTAAATAATCTCTTGGTGATGTCTTTGACTATACTTTAAGTTTCACTTGCTCATTATAAAAGGAGTCGATTTAGTTTTGACAACTTGTTAGTCCCCAAATTCAATTTTTTTTTAATGTAAATAATAACAATAAAAGTAATTTTTTTTTTAAAAAAATAACAACAAAAATAAAGTCCTTTTCATAAGCTGATTCACTTCTCAAATAAAATAAAGATTTTTCTAGCTGAAATAGAAGAAATCAATTTAGTTGTACAACTTATTGATTCTTTAATTGTTCAAGAGATGTTAAGTTTTTACAACTTACTTCTCCAAACTTTTCATTAGAAATAAAATTTCTATTTACGCTAGAAATTAGAAAATAAAATATGACAACGTCTTTATTTTTAAATGAAATGATCCACTTCTTAAAAATTAATAAATCTTTTCAAGAGGATAAGAAAGGGGAATCAATTTAGTGTACACTTATTGATTACTTAATCGTTTGAGAGACGTCTGAGTTTTTACAACTTGACCTCTCAGAAGCCCTTTTTACAAATAAATATTTTCTTTGTTCCTGCCAAAATCCGACTTACCGGAGTCTAGCCGGAGTGTGTATAACCGAGAATGAATACCAAGGTTGTTTTACATTATAGCTTGACAGAATGTTATATTCTGGTCCTACACATCCTGGAGGGAAATAAAGCTAATGTAGTTCTCTATTCAACCTTAGGGGATGCGGTAAACTCAATCCCTTAATTTTGTATGTGGTGAATACCGCTGAACAAGGACTCTTTAGTAGTCTCTTAGTTTGGCTGGTTCCCCAAGTATGCTTAAGGAAGATTCACCTAGGTTAGCAAAAGTGAGTCTTTCTCTTGGGGTTTTCCTCCTTTTATAATAGGGTCCCCTGATCTCTTTTCTTAGAGATTAGTTCTATCTTTTCTTATCTCTTATATCCTAAGCCAACTTTCGGATATATGATATCCTTATTTGATAGGACTTATTTTTTATATTGAGATAAGGTTGCTAGTTAGGCTTAGATAAGTGTTATATTTTAATCTTATCTTTTCCTATGTCCTTGGGAGATCAGATCTCCAAGCTCGGTGGCCGAGCTTACCATCTCGGTCAGTACACAAGTTCCCCCAAGCTTTGAGCTTAAAGGAGCGTGAAAGCTTTCATGGTAGAAACCGAGCTTGACTTTAATGTTACCGAGCTTTACACCTCAGCCAATTCTTGAGTTCAGCGAGCTCGGTGGGAAAGCCTAGTAATCCTTTCCTATTTATTCTTTGGGTTTGGTGGCCGAGCTTTGACTCTCGGCCAATACTTTAATTCGGTAGGCTCGGTGGACAAGCCTACTATCTCGGCCAGTACACAAGCCCCTCAAGCTTTGGACTTAGAAGAGCGTAAAAGCTTTATGAAAGAAGCCGAGCTTAATCATGCTTTGGTACTGGACTTTTTACCTTGTCCACCTGGGCTTCTAAAACCGAGTTTTTCTTTCTTGGACTCACTTGAGTGTAATAGAACTTGATTTTCACTATAACCTCATGTGTAGTAATAGATGTAATAAGAATATGTTCTGTACAGAAGATATTTCAATCTTGCCTTTGTTAAGACAAGTTTAGATGTTGGTAGTTGAGATTCAGCTTATCAATGATTCAGGCTCAAACCGGCCTTTTGGAAAGTGAAGCTCAAACTCGATCATTAGTACCTCAGTTTGTATTTCAGTTGAAATCTTTGATGTCCTCAAGATGCTTATCTTGAGAGTTTGAACTCGACTCACCTTTTTCCGAGTGTAGCTTGGTCTTTGAAGCTTCTTATAACGAGAGCTCTTAACCTTTCACCCAAGTAATCTTTTAGTACTATTAAAACTTTGAAATATCGGTGGATTTTGAAATAACCACTAACTTAAAGCTTCACCTTGATTATCATTATCTATATGATCTTGAAGGTGTGCCTCAGAATAAGCTTTCCTAATAGCTCTTCCAACTTGTATGAGAAAATAGTAGGCATACAAGTCCTTCGTAATAACAATCGAGCTGTAGGCTAAGAGATATCCTTCCTCTGTAATTTCCGAGCTTGGTGTAGGATAAGAGAATATCCTTCCTTTATCCCCATAAGCCCCCCAAGCTCTAACCTTGAAATAAGCGAAAAAGCTTAAATGTCAACCTGCATATCTTAACATGCTTTTTGGTGCCGAGGACTTCGGATTGTGATTCGCGGGAGCATTGCTTGGATAGCTCTCTCTCTCTTTTTTTTTTCTTTTTTTTTGCAGAACCAAGTTTTTCTTGGGTTTTCGGCTTACTTGGCCGAGCACTGCTCGGATTTTTGGTTTCTGCAGAACCATGTCCTACTTGAGTTTTCGTCTTATTTAGCCAAGCACTGCCAAGATTTCCTTCAAATATTGGATCTCTAGCATGCATGCTCTGCTACGGAGATTATCTTGGTGCAAAGGTGCTGTGCTCGACCTCGGCTTTTCAGTGCGAGGGAGGGAGCATTGCTCGACCTCGACCATGTTTTTCAGTGCGAGGGAGCATTGCTCGACCTCGGCTTTCCAGTACGGGGGAGCAATGCTCGACCTCGACTTTTTAGTGCGAGGGAGCATCGCTCGACCTCGGTTTTTTAGTGCGAGGGAGCACTGGTCGACCTCGACTTTCAAGGCTTCCGCCCTTTCTACCTAGATGACTTGTTCTCTATTTCTTTTTTCAATCGGAGTTCAAATTTATTGAGGTCAGGCTAGCATCAAGGATCGACTTTAGGCCTGAAACCCTTCTATTCTTAGATGAATTTGCAACTTTTCGTATCTAGACTAATAAAAGTTTAAGTAATACATTGATTGCTTTTATAGCTCATACCTTTTGCTCTTGGCGAGATGATTTTAACCCGGGCCCTTTAGTGGATTCACATGCTCTTAAGCCAGCAGATGCTCGGTTTTTACTGGAACAGGACCCTGACGCAAGCATGGAAGCCGCGACTGCTTATGCTCTCCGAGTCTCCTCCATTACCCGTTTTTGGAGTCACAAGCTTTATAATAATGTGAAGATGAAAAGCATGAAGGCTGAAGCTGCTCGAGCTTTGCGCACTGGGGATGAGCTTGAGAAGACTCTATCCATGTGCGAAGAGCAAGCTCGGTTGATCGGGCAACTGAAAACTGAATATGCCGATCTGGAAAAGGCCAATTCTTCCCTTTGGGCCGAACTCTCCAATGAGAGAAATGAAAAAGTTTATCTTCAGAAGGTTGCCGAGGCTTCTCAGGTCTCTCTTGAAAAACTCCAGCAATCTCTTGAGGCTGAAAAGAAAGACAAACGCCAGCTTCAAACTGAGTTGAAGGAAGCTGAATCCTAGATGATGAAGGAGCATGTTTTTGGGTTTTCACGCGCTGTGAAACAAATCCAACACTTCCTTCCTGATGCTGACCTTTCAAGGACCAATATGGATAAGGATTTTAACAAAGAAGGGGTCATGGTCCCTTTATCTTCAACAATTTCCTTCTGTACTTTTTTTGATTATAATATTAATGACTTCATGCTTTGATAATATTATCCCAAGCTCTGCCTTTTTTTTTACCGCTTTCTCGGACAATAAATGTTCACCAAATATTTTGGCTTAATTGGAACTGTGTTCAGTCAACTTGAAACTTTGCAAGCGATGCAAAATCACGCTCCCTCTCCTTTGGGCCATGTAAACAAATATTGCCTGTGGGGTTCTCTGAGACCAAACTATGACAGTCGAGAAGCAAAGGCCGAGTTCGTCAGGTTGACCGACCTGTCATGGCCGAGTTCATCAAGGTCAAACTGCTGCTGCCGAGCTCTCTAAGATACCTTCTTCGGTTCTCCGAGGCCAAGCTGTGATGGTCGGGCTCTCTAAGATACCTTCTTCTGTTCTCTGAGGCCAAGCTGTGATGGTCGAGCTCTCTAAGATACCTTCTTTTATTCTCTGAGGCCAAGCTGTGGTGGCCGAGTTCTCTAAGATACCTTCTTCTGTTTATAGATGCCAAACTGTGGTGGCATCCTTGTGGTCGTAGCGCCACGCCGCCCTCATCAAGGCATGTACCAAAATGGATCATCTCAGTTTACCCGAATTCGTTGCGGAGGATATGACGCGCAACAAACCCTCCCAAAAACTACGCTCGTCTTTTCATACGAGCTCTTTGCAGTAATGAAGAGATTGAAGGGTCACACGTGAGTGCGTTAGATGGCCGAGGTTCAGTCTGAGCTCACCGAAGATGATCGATCTAAACTCACAGAAGTTGACTGAGACGTGGAGGCATAACTCATCGAGGTTGGTCGAAACATGGCGACTGAATCATCGAGGTTGGCCTTGCTCGTCGAGATTGGTCGAGCAGTTAATAACGTGCACGAAAACAACTTAAGCCAATTAAGCAAGCTCCATTGAAGTCAGTGTAGGGATGAAGAGATTGAAGGGTCACGACGAGGTGCATGTGGCAGGTGAAACCCTCCTGAAAACTTCCCACTAACCCCTTATGCATCGGATATTAAATATAAGTAGTTCAGCCTGACCAGATCAAAATGAAAACTATATATGATACTAATAGATAAATTGACGATTACCTTAGGTCTATCCACTTAACCAACTTTATCCATTAAAAAGATTGCATCTGATTCATCTTTGAATTGATTTCTGCTTCAGTTATGAACTTATCATGTTGGTATTTGATAAGATTAGATAATACCAATTAAATCACGCAAAGTGAAAGCATTCAGGCTTTTATCTTCTTATCAATATACCCAAAAAATAGTAGCTATTTTATTCGGTTATGAACACAACATTAAATATATTTCTATAAGCTCTGCCCTTTTTTTAAAGGAAATATTAAATATATTTCTTCATATCATGTTCTGCTGATCCAAGATAAACCAAGATATATCAACAGTATTTGATTTTTAAATTAGTAAATCTACTAGGGTACGTGCAATATACACACTAACATTTAAGCTCTTTAAGTATACTTTCATTCTAGTAGCTTAAGTATTTTGCTAAACATGGCCTATTGTTTACTAGTTTACGTCACACATAGGCTCTATCATCTAATTATGTATTAAGCAAGAGAGGAAGATAGAGAACAATATCACCTGGACCTTGAGATGTCATCTTTGGAAACCCTTGTAGAAAGAACTTTCACTTTTGTTTTCCCGTGATCTACTCATTCCTTCATTAAGGCTCAGCTTCCACTTTCATCTTCTCAAATAATTCAGTTTTGTTGGTCATGTCAGTTGTCCCTTCATGGAAATCTTCGGGTGAGATCACTTTAAAGAAGTGAACCCAATCTTGCAACAAGTGAACCCAAGGTCAATGGGTTCCTGATTTTTCGGTAACCACATAACTGTCTCCCTCCATTCTCTCTGATGAAGTTGCAACGCTTTCAGTTTTCGAGGGGGACCATAAGCCACTTTTGACCAATATCCTTCCTCTTCAATACCAATTATAGGGAATTTCGCCATACATACTGGGCAGAAATCGGCTTGGACCTGGATTTCAATTCATCATCAATAAATGACAATATGAAGCATATTTTATGACTTGTAATCAATGGCATAGAACATGATTCATGATAGAACATTATGGCACCATATGATCCATGTAGCCGACCCCACCTAATGGGATAAGGCTTGGTTGTTGTTGTTGTAATCAATGGCATAGAAATATTCTATTTCAATTGGTGCATGTTAATATTGACTCAACAGTAACGTCATATGTACATAGAATGACTTTGATAATAATTGAAAATATAGAAGGATAAAATGGATCCTCCCTGTTCATGATGAGAATATCGAACTTGAAGAGGCTTCCTCCTGGTTTTTCCTTTATTAATATCAACCGAATTGAAGTCTCTCCATCCATCGGTAATAATGATGTGCGGCCGGGAAAGTTTTCTTCGGCCCCATTGTGGGCGTCAAATGTTCCTAACAAAATCCGACTTACCAGAGTCTAGTCGGAGTGTGTATAACTGAGAATGAATACAAGGTTGTTTTAGATTATAGCTTGACAGAATGTTATATTCTAGTCCTACATATCCTGAAAGGAATCAAAGCTAACGTAGTTCTCTATTCAACCTTAGGCGATATGGTAAACTCAATCTCTTAATTTTGTATATGGTGAATACCGGTGAACAAGGACTCCTTAGTAGTCTCTTGGTATGGCTGGTTCCCCAAGTATGCTTAAGGGAGATTCACCTAGGTTAGCAAAAGTGAGTCTTTCTCTTGGGGTTTTTCTCCTTTTATAATAGGGTCCCTTGATCTCTTTTCTTAGAGATTAGTTCTATTTCTTCTTATTTGTTATCTTTTAAGCCAACTTCTGGATATATGATATCCTTATTTGATATGACTTAACTTCTTATATTGAGATAAGGTTGCTAGTTAGGCTTAGATCTAAGTGTTATCTTTTAATCTTATCTTTTCCTATGTCCTTAGGAGATCGGGTCTCCAAGCTCGGTGGCCGAGCTTACCATCTCGGCCAGTACATTCTTTTACACTAAAAATTATTATAACTATTAGATTTTTTTTTAATAGATCATGCCTCAAAAAAATAATAAATATCATTTTTAAAGGGAATCAATTTAGTGTACACTCGTTGATTTCTTAGTCTTTCTAGTGTCTAAGTTCCTACAACTTGACATCTCCAAAACTTTCTTTTAATAAAATAAATTTCTTTGTATAGTAAAAACAACTATTGAATTTCTTGATTCATGTCTCAAATTAATAAATGTTCAAGGGAATCAATTTAGTCGTAAGACTTAGTGATTCCTTAATATTTCGAGAGAAATATCAGCTTTTACTGCTTGATCTCTCAAAATTCCATTTTTAGAAATAAAAATTCTATTTACGTTAAAATATAAAATTATGAAAGTTATCTTACTGAAAATCGAGAAAAGATCAATTTAGCTACAACAGCTTGTTGATCTTACAATCCGAGTTATTATAACTGTACAGTTTAATGGTTCATTAATTTAATAAAAAGGGTAATTTTAATTTTGCACAGTCTAAGGGTAACCGTTATAATGGCGGATGTTCTAGGATGCCATGGGGATAATCACCCATGCCTTCCCTAGACATAATAGACTCCCGAACCCTATGTATCTCTATTTCCAAACAAAGAGCAGTCGCTTTTCAAGAAGGGTTTTCCCAACGTTTCCCCACAAAAAAACTTTGGTGGCAGCTCCATTCTCAAAGAAGGAAAAAACTCATTGTTTTTACTTTCCGCTGCGATTCCGGTTGCGACAGTCTGTAACATGTAAGTTGTTGTTAGATCATTGCTGCAAATAGCTATTCAATTATTTTTATGCCAATAATTATTGTCTTGGCTGCCCAATGACCATCAGAATGTATGACTGGAAGGACCAACTTCCCTATCCTCAGCATTCACCTATTTGTTGTAGAGTCAAAGCGATACTTTTCTGGGTTTGTGCACCTTAAGGTGAATATAGTAGCTCAATAGGTGTTTTGTGTAACACCCTGTTTCTTTTGTGTTTTAATATCGGTAGCTATATTACCCTGAGACCCAAAAAATGATTTTGGAGAAAAAAAAATTATATCTAGAACCTACTATATGGTAGGAGGTTATGGTTAAAATTTGGTTTTAAAACTCAGATGAAGGTCGGTCTCATGTTTTTACCGACAATACAATCTGTACTGGTCAGAAAACCTTAATTTGACCCGAAATTGGAGAATTTTAGATTTTTATAACCTTTTAGTGATAGGATCTATTTTTAAAATATTCACTCAAAAATAAGTATAACATTTATATTTTATTCAGGCGAATTTTCGAAAAAAATTGCACGAAAACCGAAATCGGGTGAACGACAAAGTCCGATACAAAACTTCAAAGATAATCTGGGGAGTATAAGATTGATGAGTCATCCATGTAAACTCATGTAAATATTTTGTAATCATGTCAAATTTAAAGTTTTTGTAAAATTTGTACATGTTGTGACACCCTTTACCCCTCATGTTATTTAAAGCATTTAAATAAAGAGACATCGAAAATAAAACACGCATATTCATTTAATTGAAATGAAAAGGTCCATGGGTAGAAAGGTGAACATCCTAGCTAGAGTCGCGGCTCCTCAGAGTCACTCCTCCACTGGCTGCTCACCGTCCTCTGCATAAGAGATACATGCCAACAACAAAAAATGAGAAATGGGGAGTAAGAAATCATGTAAACACAACGGTATGGAAGTAGTTAAGCAAGGTGAACATACGTCATAACATGGCATAGCATTTATCATCATACAACAAAAAACTTCATTATATAAACTAACATATCAATATATAAACTCAACCAACATATGCTATGCGGTGCACCACTACCTGCTGCTCTATTATGCATGTGGATCCAAACTATCTCAGGAAGGCAACTTCGGAGTTAAATATCTACATTGGCCAAAAAGCACCAACGCCAGCAGTCCACCAAACCATGGGTGAACCCCTTGGATAGCCGTCACATCATAACGTGGATGCGCCACCGTCGGGGCGCACGGTTTACCAAACCTTGGGTAAACCATCCGAGACTTGGCCAGATCACCATAATCTAGGACGACCTCCCCTATGTTGAACTCCCCCCACTAACAACTTCAACATACGAATGCATGAGCACAATAACAAACAAGGCAACCTCCTCCTTTGCTTGGGCCAATAAGCACCCAAGACTTATCACCAACATCAACACCAACACCAACACCTTAACCCATATGGGTCAAGGCCCTCTTAGCCAAAAAGCACTAAGGTCTAACTCATCAACACCTCGACCAAAAAGCATCAAGGCCACTTTGGCCAAAAAGCATGAAAGTCTATCAACGTGCGGTAACCCACTGGGCACCGGCTTAACCAACTCGTTATTCTTGCTTATCTTAATCAATCTTCAACTAAATTATCTAACTGTTATTGTCTGGTTGGTGTGTTATAATATTATTGGGGACAAATGGAGTGAAACACCCCTTTAAACCTTTAATATTAGATTATGTACTAGAAGGGTAACATGTGTGTGCTCCCTCCAAGCACGGGCGTGCTTCCACTTAAGTGAAACATGATCGTGCTTTAAGCACGACCGTGCTTGATGCACAGTCCTGCTTCTGTGATGTACGGCCGTGCTCAAAGCACGACCATCATCCAGATTCAAACTGGGAACACGGACGTGCTCCCTTTTCAGCACGGTCGTGCTCCTGGAGCTGGTCGTGCTGTTCTGGACTGATTCAACTTGTTCTTGGAGCTAAAACTCCCTAAACACTCTCAAATCAATTCCTAGGGTCTTAACTAAACCATTGGGCATCAAAATTTACTTCTCGTTATCAGTTCATGTCTTATGAGATATTTGGGACATTATTCCCATAACCGTTATGTCAATTAAGAGTCCTAAATTAGTCAGTTAGGGTCTTATTAACTATTCAACATTCTCAATCAACATCATTCATTCAACCAATCAACATACTCAGCCAACATATTCATGTCATAAACAACATACCATCTCAACCAACATTTAATGACATAAAGTATAACATTTAATACAATATCATAAACAGTTCAGTCAAACAAACCAAATAAGCATTATAACAGGCATACTCAATAACCAACTAACAATTATAGTAATTAACTAAACATAACAGACATGCTCGACAATTAATCGTAACATATAACAACATATAACGGTGCTATGGGAACCCCTCATCTTACGCTACCCCTTGCCTAATGATTACACTATCCTTCTCCCCATACATGGTATGAAGAAACTGATAGTGACAACACAACCGGTACACCACGCGTTCCTCAAGTGGCTCAGTTAGCTTTCCAAGCCTTGGTCAAACAGAAAGGGTTAACTAATTAGTTCCCAAATCTAAAATATAATAGAAAAGGAACACTAAAGAGAGGAACCGTTACCTATAATGATCAACACTAACGAGCTAAACATTCCCAAGAGCACGGGTGTTCTCACCAAACCCTTGTACGATCGTGCTTCCTATTAAGCACGACCGTGCTTGTGATCCAAAAGATCACAATACATAGCATTTGAGCACGGGCGTACTGGACATTAGCATGGTTGTGCTCTTGTAGTAGAAAGGAATTTAAGCCTAAAAATCCCACATAGCCCTCAACAACTATTCTAAGCTAAGTCCTAAAGCTTAAACAAACAAACACATAAAAAAGCACTTAATGAAAAATGGGGTGTTACAATTCCATCCCCCTTATAAAAATTCCGTCCTCGAAATTTCTACTCACCTCGATTGAAAAGGCGCGGATACGATTCCAACATTTTGCTTTCCAGCTCCCATATAACACTTTCCTTAGTAGCCCTACTCCAAACGACTTTAACCAAAGGGATCACCTTGCCTCTTAGTTTCTTCACCCTCCTATCCTCGACTCGAAGGGGTAACACCTCAAAAGTCAAGTTCTCTTTTAACTATATGGTATCGGGGACTATCATGTGACTAGGGTCATGGATGTACTTTATGAGTTGAGACACATACAAGACACTGTGAAGGTTTGACAAGAACGGTGGTAAGGCTATTTGGTAGGCGACTTCGTCGACTCTTTTCAAAATTTGGTAAGGACCAATGAATCTAGGAGTAAGTTTCTTCGCTTTAATCACTCTACCATCCCCAGTTGTCGGAGTAACTCTCAAGAACACATGGTTACCTTACTGGAACTCGAGCACCTTCCTCCTTTTGTCATGGTAGCTCTTTTACTTACTTTGTGCCACTTTCATCTTTTCCTGAATTGTCCTCACTTTATCTGTAGTTTCTTGCACAACTTCAGGTCCTAACATGACACCATCACCTGGTTCACTCCAACACAAGGGTGTCCTACATCTCCTCCCATACAGAGCCTCATAAGGTGCCATCCCAATACTGGAATGGAAACTATCGTTGTAGGTAAACTCTATCAGGGGCAAAAACTTGTCCCAACTTCCCGACTGCTCTAGAACACAAGCTCTAAGCAAGTCCTCTATGTTCTTTTGGCTTCAACGACTCGAGGGGGGGGGGGGGGGGGGGGGTGTATTGTGTTTTGTTAAAATATTTCCCTCTTAAATACTTTTCGTAAAACTTTAGTTTTCAGATTTGTGGCCTCAGGATCTTTTACAAAATCAATGAAGGGTTTATATAAAATCTTGAATTGGAAGATGATGAATATAAGAAAAATTGATTCAGAATTAATAGATCACAGAATAGGTTTGTAACACCCTAGTTTTTACACCTAGGATTAATTATTTTATTTGGATGTTTATGTTTATTATGTTATGTGGTTTAGTTTGAGTAATTAAATTACTCTCTTCAAATTATTTTATTGGGTGCGTTAGCACTGACTTATTTCAGTGAATGCACGCTTACTAGACAATAATTTATGTTATTGTCACTATTATACCAGTACAAAAAAATATTTTAAATAATATGATTAAGAGAAAAACATTTTCATATTCTCGTTCTATTTAATTTTAGAGTTAAAAATATTTTGGTTTGACATTTATCGGAGATTAAATTTTGGACTGAGTATTTTCTTAATTGATCAGTTCAACTATTAATCTTTACTCTAATTTGAATTTTGAAATAATATCTTTATCAATTTTTATTTTTAGATTCCAAAAAGTAAAAACATGTTTATTTTAGGCCTAATATTTACTACTCATTTTGTATCTACTATTACTAATCACAAATTTCTTCCTCCTTATATCTCCCTGCCCCGTACGCGATGACAGAAAACCCTTCTTCTTTCTTTTTTTTCTCTTTCTTTCTTTCTTCTTCCTCCTCCCTACTTCATCTTTCTCCTCCCTCTTCCTTGCTTTGCTCAGATCGGCGCCACCCTTGCACCGCCACCCGGAGTCGCGCGACCACCGCGTCTAGTTCACCCTGCTCGGACTGCCTCGCCTGCACTCGGTTTGGCCCTTCGCTCCGCCGTCTGACGCCGTGTCCGCCGCAGAGAGGAGCTTCTAGCCACTGTTCAAGGTGGTTTCAACCTCCTTTTTGTTAGTTTGAGATTCCATTCTCTTTTCCTTGAAACTTACCCATGTTCTTTTGGTCAAGAGTGTTACAGAAACATTCAACCACTGTTGATGTCGTGCCGCCGCCGTCCTCAGCCGCCTCCACCGCGCCGGATCATCCTATAACCACCATCTCCTTCTTCCTCTTTGTTGGGTGAGTGATTTCCTCACTATACCTTGCCTATTTTCAAATTTTCCCAATTTCACTCTAAACCCTAACCCCCAATTTATTTTAATTTCAGTTGTTAAACATGAAATTAATTATGTTTTTAAGCAATTGAGTTGTTGAATTAGTGATTTCTTGAACTGATTTCATGATTCTATGAGCAAATCTCATTTTCCTCAATTCCTCTTAAAACCCCGATTATTTTAAATGAAAAACCAATATCGTTTTTCCTTAGTGAATTAATTATTTAAGGTGTACAAACTTATGTTTTGTGATGATAAGTTTCTGATTTTTGGTTGTACTTGCTATTGGCTATGTTGATGACCCATTTCCATCTATGTGGATGTGATGGTCATAGTTGAAGGAGAAGAGGGTAAGTGGTTGGAGCTATCTCGAAGTTGTTATAAGCGTTGCGAAGCGTTAGAGGAACCCGGAATGAGTGATCTTATTCTTGTCTTCAAAGGTAAGGGGAGACTGCCTGAGGGATTTTCGGTAACTGCGTGCTATTTGTGTGTCGTAATTGAGTTTATCTGTTGTGATGTGTGGTGTCAAATTAAATTGTTATATGACTGTTATATGGTTTTTAATGTTTTATGTGAAAGCATGATTATACTGTGATGTATGGATTATTTGTTGGTTGGTTGATTGACTGAGAAGCCTGACATTGCTCAGTGCTCAATTAAATTAAAGATAAAAGCGTTGAAAAAGCTTGATGAGAAATTCAAAGGACTTGATTTATGGAAGAAAAATATTGAAAGTATTTATATTTGATGATGTTTTGGAGAAAAGAGTGATTTCTAAATAAATAGTGAGGACGACATCTTGAAAATATTTCAGTTACGTTGTCTTTTCCAAACAAATTCAAAAATAAGACGAAAAGTTATTCTAAGAAATGTAAATGTCAAGGATATTTTAACAATGATTATGAAGAACTTTTGTAAAAGATAAAATCATTTGATTGACAAATGACTTTATTTCCAACGAAAAATACTTTAGAAAAGTATTTGACAATGAAAACTATGAGGGACAATTTTATTATTTCAAATAGAAATGAGTTAGAAATGATTTTACGAGGATTTGAAGTTGTTATGGAAAAAGGAGTTTTCAAAAGAAAACGGATTTGAGAAAAATGAATTTCTCTATGATTTGATGGTTTTATAAATGAATTTCAAACGGAAAGGGATTTCTGTAAACGAGTTTTACACAATGGTGTTATTTCCATCAACTTGGATAAGTTGAGGAAACTTTGGTTTTGTTTTGTATTTCACAGAACGAAAAAGGTTTAAACGAACCTAGCAACCGAGACGTCGGGTCTAGAGTTCTAAGATATGGGCCTGGGGTCCGAAGAGGAAGTTATGGACTACAATGTCCTATAAACCGTATATTTGGTTTTGTGCACCAAAATCTACGCGTCCAAGACTGGTGCATCGGTCTGGATTTCGTGATTTGCACACCTTTTGACTTGGAGTCATTTATTTTGGAAAGAGGTATTAAACTTGAAAGTTTAAATTGGTAATTTAATCGTGAGACTTTTAGCTCCGACACCTAAAGATTGATCACAAAGAAAACAACGAGAACAAAAGGTTTTACATGCATTACAGGGCAGACGTGCCTTTGCATAGGACTTGAATGCTTGATGGCAAGTATTCATGCAGTTTGCGTCACTGTGCCTTGATGGATATACGACCAAGTAGACCATGTGCTATATGTAGTCACCACTTTGCCTTGAGTTGGACTGTGGAATGGTCATTAGAACTTTGCCATATCGGGCATTGATTCTGCCTTAATTGGCAACTAGAGCCTGATCAGCTCATTTATTTGATGGTTGGAGCTCCGGAGATTAGGTCTCAAAGTTAGTTGTGGAATATTGAAGTGTCATGGTTTTTAAAACGGGTATGAATGTCGGGTATGAAACCCTTTGATAAATATATTGTTTATCTTTGAATATTCATGTTAAATGGTAATTGAGAGTCGTGCATGTGGTTATCGTATTTAAATCCATATATTGGGATCTCACCCTTACAGACATATCAGGTTTTCTTCTGGTTCGCTATTGTACCCCGGGTGCTTTAGTACGAATGGTGCAGAGGAGTCTTCCTAAGTCACTCAGAGACTTAGATCTAGTTGCTTGATGAAGTACTTGATTGTGGAAGGATCACGTGAGTTTTCTCAGGAATAACTTTTAGAATGACCAGCTTAGGGTTAGAGACTTAGATTATTTTTGATAATATGTATGAGTATGGCTCAGAGAGCCTGTATTTACAAATGGAATGTTTATGGCTCGGGGAGTATATCTTTTGAATGAAAATCTAAGCTGTTCCTTTTGGTCTTGTACAGCTTATTGATATAACTATTTTCTTAGCATATCACTGTCTGGTTGTATTTGGTGTAACTGGAATTCTGGAATGAAAATGTAATTATTTTAGCAGGTGTTTATTTTACCTGGGATGTCCGAATTACAGAGGAGACTCTGTCAAATTTTTCGTAAAAATATTAGCTTTTATTCAAGTATATTCTTTAAATTAAATAGGTTTGCCAGGCTATGATAGTAAGTCTGTGTGCCGATCAAGGCTTAGGTGTGGAGTCGTGACAAAATTTTTATACCCAATTTCAGACACTTATGTACTTATATAAATTATTTTCCGAAAGCACCAGCAAATTATCTTTTAATTTTATTTCCGCACGTGTTTACAAAGTAATGCCCAATGGGGGTGTTACAAGGTTTAGGTTCAAAACTCAATAATAACAAAATACAGAAATTGATTAAGCCTCTAAAGATTAAGAACAAGTTATGCAAGTTTCAGATACAAGCATTAACAATCAAGAACAAACTTGCGGGTTTCGGTTTCAGTTTTAGTTCAGTTTCAGCAATCAAGAATGATTTTGATCAACTCAGTTTTGAACGCAGATAACACATACTTGATTACAATCAGACTAAGGTTTCAATACAGTTTATACAGATCAAGAACAGAAATTATATTGAACTTTAAACATCAAAGTCACAGGTTCTTGAACATAAACCGAAATTAAAGAGTTTGAGTTTAGAGAACACAACCAGATTTATCCTGGTTCAGTCACCACCATTATGACCTACATCCAGTCCCCACTCCACCTGTGGGTTTTCACACACTAACACAACAAGCGTTAGCCAGTTAGCTTGGAAAACCTTTACACCACAGAGTACTCCTTCACCTCGAGATACCACACTCTTGTGAAGAGCCTCAATATTCTTCCATAGGGATACCTCACCCTAATCACTCAGAGAGACTTCCTCTCTCTTTACAATCAAATAAAATGAAAAATTGATTCCTAACTCTCAATAGTTAGATAAACAAATTGAAGCACTTATGAGAATTGAAACACTCTTTTCACAATAAGCTCAAGAAAGATGATGAATGATTTTCACAATTGATTTCTCAAATTGATTTCGTAAACTTTCTGATTGTGTTCAATATTCTGTTGATTTGTTGAAAGTGTTCCTTTGATCCCTCTATATATAGAGAACAAGTTATAGCCGTTGGGATCAATCAAAAAAAATTTGAGTATGATAACAGAATCTGTTTTCTTGATTCTTGGTTCGTGAAATAATATTCTACATCGGTTCTTATAGCATTCGCGTTCATCTTGAAAATAAGCACGTCCATCTACCCACGTCAGCAGACAGAAGTACTAAAACACAAAGTAATTGGACGAGCTCCAATTAGTAGACGAGCTCCACATTAAGGACTTAGCAAGTCAAAAGACTTGTGTGGACGAGCACTTCTGTCACTTGTGTGGACGAGCACTTCTGTCACTTTAGTGGACAAGCACTTCAATCTCTTTAGTGGACGAGTGCTTCTATCACTTTAGTGGACGAGCACCTCTGTCACTTTAGTGGACGAGCGCTTGTATCACTTTAGTGGACGAGCACTTCTGTCAATTATGCCAAATTCTCTTCTAATGAAAAAGAAGCTTTCCTTGTTCAAGGGTTTGGTAAAAATATCAACAAGTTGTTTAGTTGTATCAACATATTCAATCTCAATTTCTCTACTTTGAATATGATCTCTAATGAAATGATATCTGATTTCTATGTGTTTAGTTCTGTAGTGCATTATGGGATTCTTAGTTAGGTTAATTGCACTTGTATTGCCACATCTAATAGGAACTTGGTTTAGTTGCACACCATAATCAACTAATTGTTGTTTCATCCATAAAACCTGTGCACAACAGCTACCAGCTGCTACAAATTCAGCCTCTGCTGTGGATAAAGCCACACTAGATTGTTTCTTACTGAATCGTGTTACTAATGAGTTTCCTAGTAAATGGCAAGTTCCACTAGTACTATTTCTATCTAGTTTACAGCTAGTAAAATCAGAGTCTGAATAGCTAATTAAAGTACATGTAGCTCCCTTGGGATACCATAATCCCATGTCTTTTGTTCCTAACAGATACTTAATTATCATTTTAACTGCTGTTAAGTGTGATTCTTTTGGATTTGCTTGATACCTAGCACACATGCATACACTAAACATGATATCTGGCCTACTAGCAGTAAGATAAACTAGTGAGCCTATCATACCTCTGAATTTATAAACATCAACAGGTTTACCTTGCTCATCCTTGTCCAGATAACACGAGGTACTCATTGGAGTAGCCATCTCCTTAGCATTTTCCATGCCAAACTTCTTGATCAACTCAGTGCAGTACTTGGTTTGGCTAACAAAGATTCCATTTTTAGTTTGCTTTATTTACAGTCCAAGGAAAAAGTTCAACTCATCCATCATTGACATTTCAAACTCACTCTGCATAAGACTTGCAAAATCATTGCACAAATGCTCATTAGTGGCACCAAAAATTATATCATCCACATATATTTGTACAAGTAAAATGTTGTGTGCTTTTTTCTTAGTGAACAAAGTTGTGTCAACTTTACCTCTTTTAAATCCTTTTTCAATGAGAAAATTACTTAACCTTTCATACCAAGCTCTAGGAGCTTGCTTTAAGCCATATAGTGCTTTAGACAGTTTATAAACATGGTTAGGCAATTCATTATTCTCAAAACCAGGCGGTTGACCAACACACACTTCCTCTTGTATAAATCCATTTAAGAAAGCACTCTTAACATCCATTTGATACAATTTAAATCCCATTATGCAAGCATATGCAAGTAGCATCCTTATAGCTTCTAATCTTGCTACTGGTGCATATGTTTCATCATAATCTATTCCTTCTTCTTAGTTATACCCTTTGGCTACAAATCTAGCCTTGTTTCTTATAATTATACCATTTTTATCTAGTTTATTCCTAAAAACCCATTTCGTACCTATTACTTGACAGTTCTTGGGTTTAGGCACTTGTTTCCAAACTTGGTTTCTTTCAAACTGGTTTAACTCATCTTGCATAGGCATCATCCAATGTTCATCAATTATAGCATCATCTATGTTCTTAGGTTCTACTTGAGACACAAATGCCATATGGTTACAAGCATTTCTAAGAGATTGTCTAGTAGTTACCCCTTTGTAATTTCACTAATGATGTTATCAATTGGATGATTCCTGACAGTCCTCCATTCCTTTGGTAGGTCAGGCCGTTGTTCTGTTTGCTCCTGCTGCAGCAATTCATTCTTTAAGCTTTCATCTTCTTCATTGTCCTTGAAGCGTTTGTCACATAGTTGATTGATAATAAATAGGTTGTGTTTCAATCCCTCAACATATAGTACATCCTCAATGATTGTTGTTGAGTCACTTCCAATGTTGCCAATGCCAAGTATTCTTCCTTTATTGTTGTCTCCATAGGTAACACTACCACTACCACTTGACTTAGGGGTAAAGGAAATGAACTTGGTTTTGTCTCCAGTCATGTGCTTGGAACAACCACTGTCAAGATACCATTTCACATTCTTAGCTTTCCAACACACCTACAAAACAGAATCATGTTTGTATTTTAGGTACCCAAATCTGTTTGGGTCCTTTTGAGTTAGTTGCAGCAATAGTTCCTTTAGGAACCCATATATACTTAGATTTATTGTATGCTAATTTTCTGTATTGACATGTAGAAGCTGTGAGACCTTTTCTAGCACAAAAATTGCATTTAACAAATAGTGTGTTTGATGTCTTAGGTGCATCAAAAAATTTCTTGAAAGATTTCTCATGTATCTTAGGTTCATAGCCTATTCCGGTCTTATCATAAACACACTTTTTCTGTCCTAATAAAACATTCAAGTTATCTCTACCGTTTGTGAACTTGGCTAAGTCATTTTTCAGTTTTTCAACTTCTTTAGTCAATGTACAACACTTAGAACAATTAGATCATATAGGTGGTTCCAAAACAGTAGTCAATCTTTCTTTTACAGCACAAATTTCTGTTTTTAATTCATCTAGCCCTTTGTTTAAAACAGAATTTTTCTCTTCTAGTCTTGTGATGGTTTTCTTAGACTTAATTAGCAATCTAGCAAGTCTAATGGATTATTTATGAAGTTCTTCAAAAGAATTTTGTAATTCATCATAAGAAAGTTGATAATTAAACTTACTTCACTCTCTGAATCACTATGATTGCTGGCCATCAAACACAGGTTTGCCTCCTCAGATTCTGATTCTTCAGTGGATTCTAGATCATTATCATCCCAAGAAATGTAGGCCTTTATTGGCTTTTTCCACTTCTTGTCCTTTGAGTCAAACTTTTCTGTTTTGTCCTTCTTTTACAGTTTTAGACAGTGAATCTTCGTGTTGCCAATCTTTCCACATTCATAGCATGTGATGTTGTTGGAAGAGTTGTCACCTTTGCTGAAATTTCTCCTTTGAAAAGTGGATGAATTTCTTTTGAAGTTGCCTTTCTTCTTTAGGAACTTCTTGATTTTCTAACTAGCATTCTCATCTTTTCTTCAGATTCTGCCTCTTGTGCTGAATCATCATCATCACCATCTTCTACTTCTCTGAATTGTTATTTCAGAGCCAATCCCTTTTTCTTTTTGTCAGTTTCTTCATTCTTATTTAGTTTGTTCAACTCCAATTCATGTTCTTGCAATTTTCCAAACAATGTGGCAATGGTCATTGATGAGAGGTCTCTAGATTGAGATTGCAGTGACTTTGGGTTGCCATTCCATGCTCAAGCATCTCATTACTTTGTTAATTTGATCCTCATTTGAGATTGTCTTTCCAAGTGCAGTCAATTGATTTACAATACCTGTGAATCTCTTTTGCATAACCTCCATTGGTTCTCCTCGATTCATGCAAAATAACTCATACTCATGTGTGAGGGTGTTCATTCTTGCTCTTTTGACATCTGTGGTTCCTTCATGTGTTACTTGCAATGTATCCCACATCTCCTTTGCTGATTTGCAATTTGAAACCCTGAAAAACTCATCCCTTCTTAAAGCAGATGTTATAATATTCTTAGCTCGTGCATTATATTGAACTCTTTTCATATCATCCTCATTCCATTTAGTTTTAGGCTTATTTCTTGGAGCACCATTAGCATCTACAGTAGAGGGGACAAATGGTCCATTTTCTACTGCATCCCAAATGTCAACACCTGCTGCCTCAAGAAAGATTACCATTCTTTCCTTCCAATAGATATACTCAGATCCATTTAAGGCAGGAGGGCGTGCAAGGGAAGCCCCTTCATTCAAACAGTCATTGGAAGGCATACTCTTATAGCTGTTAAGCCAAACTTAAGAGTTTAGCTCTGATGCCAATTATTGTTTTGGCTTCAACGACTCGAGGGGGGGGGGGGGGGGTTGAATTGAGTTTTCTTAAAAGATTTCCCTCTTAAAGACTTTTCGTAAAACTTTAGTTTTCAAATTTGTGGCATCAGGATCTTTTACAAAATCAATGAAGGGTTTATATAAAATCTTGAATTGGAAGATGATGAATATAAGAAAGATTGATTCAGAATTAATAGATCACAGAATAGGTTTTGGTTCAAAACTCAATAATAACAAAATACAGAAATTGATTAAGCCTCTAAAGATTAAGAACAAGTTATGCAAGTTTCAGATACAAGCATTAACAATCAAGAACAAACTTGCGGGTTTCGGTTTCAGTTTTAGTTCAGTTTCAGCAATCAAGAATGATTTTGATCAACTCGGTTTTGAACGCAGATAACACATACTTGATTACAATCAGACTCAGGTTTCAATACAGTTTATACAGAACAAGAACAAAAATTATATTGAACTTTAAACATCAAAGTCACAGGTTCTTGAACATAATCAGGAATTAATGAGTTTGAGTTTAGAGATACCACACAACCAGATTTATCCTGATTCAATCACCACCACTATGACCTACATCCAGTCCCCACTCCACCTGTGGGTTTTCACACACTAACACAACAAGCTTTAGCCAGGTAGCTTGAAAAAACTTTACACCATAGAGCACTCCTTCACCTTGAGATACCACAGTCTTGTGCAGAGCCTAAATGTTCTTCCTTTGGGATACTCACCCTAATCACTTAGAGAGACTCCCTCTCTCTTTACAATCAAATAAAACGAAAAATTGATTCCTAACTTTCAATAGTCATATAAACAAATTGAAGCACTTATGATAATTGAAACACTCTTTTAACAATAAGCTCAAGAAAGATGATGAATGATTTTCACAATTGATTTCTCAAATTGATTTCGTAAACTTTCTGATTGTGTTCAATATTCTGTCGATATGTTGAAAATGTTCCTTTGATCCCTCTATATATAGAAAACAAGTTATAGTTGGTGGGATTAATCAAAACAGATTTGAGTCTGATAACAGAATCTGTTTTCTTGATTCTTGGTTCTTGAAATAAGATTCTACATCGGTTCTTATAGCATTCACGTCCATCTTGAAAATAAGCGCGTCCATCTACCCACGTCAGCAGACAGAAGTACTAAAACACAAAGTAATTGGACGAGCTCCACATTAAAGACTTAGCAAGTCCAAAGACTTGTGTGGACGAGCACTTCTGTCACTTGTGTGGACGAGCGCTTCTATCACTTTAGTGGACGAGCACTTCTGTCTCTTTAGTGGACGAGCGCTTGTATCACTTTAGTGGATGAGCACTTCTGTCTCTTTAGTGGATGAACGCTTGTATCACTTTAGTGGACGAGCACTTCTGTCACTTTCGTGGACGAGCGCTTGTATCACTTTAGTGGACGAGCACTTCTGTCACTTATGTTGGACGAGCGCTTCTATCACATGTGTTCGACGAGCGCTTCTATTACTTTTTTGGACGAGCGCTTTTTATTTCGAAAAATCATTTTCACTAACGAAAACTTATTCCTTTTAATACAGGTTATAAAAATTGATTTTCTTCATGCATCTTTTTTTAATTGAGCTATTTTGTGACTAAGAGATTTCTTTCTCTTACAAATCATCTAAGACTTAAATCTAATTTCTCCTTTAAGCTTTTGTCTTGATGATTCCTTGATCTTTGTCTTTGTTCTTTGATTCCTCCATGTAGCTCTTTTGATTTCTTCAAGTTCTTCCTTGAATATTTTCCTTGAACTTACTTAATGAACTTGTTGATCACTGCTTGATAGCTGTCTTTACAATTTGACACTAAAACACTTGCATACACATTAAATTGTATTTGTTATATATCAAAATCTCTAAATCATTGAGTCTAACACTCTAGGGACTAGATGGTTCTCTCAGACTGACCATCAGTCTGTAGGTGATAAGTTGAACTTAGCCTAAGCTTTGTACCTAAGGCCTTTTGCAAACTATTCCAAAACCTAGAGCTAAACCTCAGGTGTCTATCAGATACTATGCTAGAAGGTCACCATGTAACCTAAATATCTCTCTGATGTACAACTTAGCCAACTTTTCCAAAGAGTATTCCATGTTCATAGGGTTGAAATGGGCGGACTTAGCCAGTCTATCCACAACAACCCATATCGCCTCAAAACCGGCTGGAGTCTTAGGGAGTCCAAACACAAAATCCATGGAAATACTATCCCATTTCCCTTCTAGGATACTTAAAGGTTGTAACTTACGTGACGGCTTTTGGTGTTATATATTAGCCTTTTGGCACACTAAACAAGCATACACAAACTCAGCCACATCTTTCTTCATCCTAGGCCACCAAAATATCCTCTTAATATCCTAATACATCTTAGTGGCACCTGGGTGCACACTCAGTCCACTCCTATGTCCTTCTTTAAGGATCAGCTTTCTAAACTCCGGAACGTATGGTATACAATCTCTATATTTGAACCTCAAAATTCCATCACTTCCATCCTAAAAGCTAAGGTTTCTACCATGAGCGAGCAACTCTCTCTAGTCTAAGAGAAACCGGTTTATCTTCTGACCCTCTCTAACCTTATCCATCAAACTGTTGACAACCTTCAAGGTTCCAAGCCTAATGCTCTTAGGGGTAACTTCCCAAGCTAGACTCAGATCTCTAAACTCCTCGATCAAAGCCATCTCCCTAACCATCAAAGCTGAGACGTGCAAGGTTTTCCTAATTAGAGCATCTGCTACTACATTGGCCTTTTCTGGATGGTAGGTTAGATCAAACTCATAATCCTTTAAGAACTCCATCCACCTATGCTGCCTCATATTCAACTCCTTCTAATCAAAGAGATACTTCAAACTCTTATGATCACTAAAGACCTCAAACTTCACTCCATAAAGGTAATGCCTCCAAATCTTTAAGGCAAACACCATAGCTCCTAACTCTAGGTCATGGGTAGGGTAGTTCTTCTTATGGGTTTTCAACTGCTTAGAAGCATAAGCCACTCCCTTACCATCTTGCATCAACACTCCACCTAAACCTTGCTTCGATGCATCACAGTACACTGCGAAAGGTTTACTAGGATCTGGCAAAACTAACAGAGGTGCTGATGTTAACCTAACCTTAAGGGTTTAGAAACTCTCCTCACACTTGGAGTCCCAGACAAACAATTGTCCCTTCTTAGTCAGACGAGTTAAGGGTAAAGCTAACTTAGAAAAACCTTCTATAAACCTCCTATAGTACCCTGCCAAACCCAAGAAACTCCTAATCTCAGTCACTGACCTCGGCGCTTCCTATTGGAGCGCCGTCTCAACCTTAGTCGGGTCCACGGCTATCCCACCTCTAGAGATGACGTATCCTAAGAAACTCACCTCTTCTAGCCAAAACTCACACTTAGACAACTTAGCATACAACTGCTTTTCCTTAAGGGTCTGCAAGACAACCCTCAAGTGTTCCTCATGTCCCTCCTTGGTCTTGGAGTACACTAAGATGTCATCTATGAAAACCACCACAAACTTATCCAAGTAAGGGTGAAAGGTCTTGTTCATGTAGTACATGAACACAACAGGAGCATTGGTCACACCAAAGGGCATAACCAAGTACTCATAGTGACCATAACACGTCCTAAACGCTGTCTTCGGGATGTCCTCAGACTTAACCCGAATCTGATGGCACCTGACCTCAAATCTATCTTCGAGAAAACACAAGCTCCGATCAACTGATCCATAAGATCATCAATGCTAGGGAGGGGATACCGATTCTTAATAGTCACCTTGTTGAGCTGTAGATAGTCGACACAACCCCATACTGACATCCTTCTTCTTTACTAGCAATACTGGAGCACCCCAAGGGGATACGCTAGGCCTAATAAACTGATTCTGGATAAGATCCTCTATTTGTTTCTTCAACTCAGCTAGCTCTAGAGGAGACATTCTATAGGGCACTATGGATATTGGCCCGGTTCCAGGAACTAGGTCTATGGTGAACTCAACATCTCTCTCAGGGGGCAAGTTATAAACATCCCTCGGCAACACTTCAGGAAATTCCCGCACAACAGGCACACTTCCGACATCAGGAGGGCTCTCTAATTCCAGGGAAGACAACATCATGAACACTTGGGCTTCATCTTCCATCGAAGCTTTAACTTGGTTGGCAGAGAGAAAGGTCGGATTCTTAGACTCCACAGGAGTTCCAAAAACTATGGTTTTATCAAAGCAATTCAGAAGGACATGGTTGGAAGACAACCAGTCCATGCTAAGAATGACATCAAGGCCTTTTAAAGGTAAGCACATAAGATTTACAATAAAAGTTCTACCATTAATGGTAATACGATAGTTCTTGCATGCATGAGAAGTAAGAACATGTTTATTTGTAGGCGTGGAAACAACGAAATCATACCCAAGGAAAGTAATAGGCAAGTTTAAACTCCTGACCCTATCATATGATATAAACGAGTGCGTAGCACCCGAGTCATACAATACAGTTAAAGTTGTTCCATCAATTAAGGACATACCTTGGATCAAGTCATCAGATTCAGAGGCCCCAGCTCCACTAAGGGTAGAGACTCTGCTCTGACGTTGCTCCTCCACAATCCCGACTGATGTGATCAGACTTGCCACACCTAAAGCAGATGATGTCTGATTCCTTGCACTGGGTAGTGAAGTGATCTGGTACGCCGCACTTGCCGCATTTCATGGGCCTAGAGGCGTTGGAGTTACCACCCCTAGACCTATCATAAGAAAACCGTGGCTTCCTGCCACTCTGCTTGAAATCCCGGCCGACTGGAGAGTAATGTTGCTTGCCCTTGTCCTTCTACTCGATCTTGCTACCATGGATATCTGAATTCCTGAAACTGGCAACCCTGGACTTGTAGGCATCCTCATAGATCCTACACTTGTTCACCAAGGTTGGGAAGACTTTGATCTCCTGATAACTGATCGCTTACTTGATCTCTGGATGAAGACCATCCTAAAACTTGAAACACTTTGACCGATCATCAACCATGACCTGATAAGGCGTGTAATATCTTGCCAGCTCCTCGAACTTAGCCGCATACTCACCCACTGAGATGTTTCCCAGCTTCAGCCCCAAGAATTCCATCTCCTTCTTGTCTCGAACATTCGAAGGAAAATACTTCTCCAAAAACCTATCTCTAAACATAGCCCACGTGATCATCGTGCCCTCAGCCTGCATCCTCTATCGGCAGTTCTCCCACCAGTGCTCATCCTCCTCGATAAGCATAAACGTGGTGAATATTGTAACACCCCCCTTGGGCATTACCTTGTGAACACGTGCGGAAATAAATTAAAAGGACATTTGCTGGTTGCTTTCGAAAATAATATTTTCTAGTCGTTCATCCTTACTCGAAAGAGGTGATAAATTTTTTTTTCTTCTATATCATCCACAAAAACATCATAAAACACACACACACACACACACACACACACACACACACACACACACACACACACACACATATACACACCTATACCTCGTTATACATCTAAATTGCGCCATAAACCGTTTCTACAACAAGACCTTTATAACTATAGGTCATTGCAAAGTAAACAACATAAGTAAAATGAAAACATGACTATAATATAGTGGTACGTCTGGAACCACGACGTCAAAAAGGATATAACTAGAATAGTCCTATGCTGGTCATCCTAACCATATATTACTAGAAAGATCCCCATGGTTACCCTTACTGTCAACGTTCTCTTCAAAGATCAGTACTAACATCTCCATTGAATCCGGGAACTCCTCGACAACGTCTATATTTGCGTCCCACGGTACAACATAAAAAAAAACAGATATAATGCAAGGGTGAGATGCCAATATATGAGTTTATAACGATAACCACATGCGCGACACACGACAAACAACAAAGACATGTATTTATAACGTTTAAAAGAAAACAAACCACATAGTTAATCATTGGGATTCATACCCGACAGTCATCGCCACTTTAAAAAAATGCATGACACTTCAACATTCAACATCTAACTTTTTATACTTAATCTCCGGAGATCCCAACTTCGTTTTAAATGAGTTGATCAAGCTCGATTGCGAAATAAGGCACAACATCACGTCAATTTTCCATGATACCATTGTCCAACTTGAGGCATAATGATCAACGTCACATGGTTTCATTGTCCATCAAGGCACAATGTACAACGTCACATGATACCTTATCCATCAAGGTCTCACGACACAATGTTAGGCACGTCTACTACAAAAGCAAATTTAAAACATTTTATTCTGGTCATTTTCTTTTTGTTGATCCTGTTCTTGTCGAAGCTCAAAGGCTCACCACCATTCGTAAATTTCAACGTTTAGATTTTTCACCGTCATATACAGGACACAAAGTCCGAGTGTTCAATCACAAAGCCTTAGACCGATGCCTCAATCTTAGGTTTGTGGTTGTATAAAACAACATTCACCGCCAACAACATCAATACATTTTTATAGGACACAAAGTCCAAAACAACATAATACAGATCAATGATCTACATGCTTTTATCATAGAACACTAGAATCCCAACGTCTCGACTACTAAGTTCACGTTTTCAACGTCAACATTGTTTTTCGTTTGGTGAAACACAAATACAAAATAAAATTTCTGAAACTTATCCAAGTTTACCAGAATTATTTATAAGGAGTCAAACTCTTTTGCAGAAATTCTTTTCCATTGCAAATTCATTTGTAAAACGTAAAATCACCATGAAATTCTTTTTTTATTTTAACTTCTTTTTTTTCTCTTGGAATCTCTTTTAAAAAGAAAATGTAATTTCCTTAAAATAATCATTCTTAACTTATTTCTATCCAAAGAAAAAATCATTTTCCATCATCTTGTTGTAAAAATCCATTTTCAAAATTACTCGTTGTTTAAAATTAAATTATATTCCAATTCTAAAAACTTTTCCTCTTATAAAAAGTTTGTTTTTTTTTTTCACACCAACTTTTAAATTATTTTTGAAACGTAATTTATTAAAATAACTTTTTATTTTATTGTTGAATTTATTTCGTAAATATTAATGTATTTGAAAAAGTTTCACAGTTTCATCCTCAATGTTACTCATAGACTAATCTCTCTTCGTAAAATCATTAAATAATATTATTTTCAACTTGTTCTCATTTTTCCAAATTTAAAATAGTTAAAATTCCACGTCGAGCTTATTAAAGCTATTCAATCAACATTCAACAACAGTAAAATTTTCAAGTCACAGTTATAACAGATATCACGGTTATAACATGCATTGAAGCTATACCACATATTTGCAGATATACAAATAAAAGAAAATAAAACAACCACGTAAAATAAACAACTACGTAAAATAGTTAAACAACCACAACGAAAAACAAATTAATTTAATAGACCAACAACTGATAGCACATGGCTATCGAAGAAACTCCTCAGATAACTCCCCTTACCTCTTAGAGTTTCCAAATTTCTTTCTCGGAATGATTCTCCGATTCGTTTCCGGTTTCCTCACTGGTGCAGAAAAGAGTTTCCACATCGGTTATTTTTGGCTTTTCACAACGGTTTTCAAACTGATGTTGAAAAGACTGATGATGTTTATTGTTACTTTTCACATCGGTTTTAAAACCAATGTTTAAAGTACATTTTTAACAGCAGTTTTCTAAATAACTGATGTGGAAAGTTCATTTGTCATATGGGTTATTGATGAGTGTGATTTCACCTCATATTTGCTTATCATATTGCATGCATTTTCATATAGTTTATGCATTTTCAATTTGATTTTGGTTAGTTTTTACCTTGGAACGGGTAAGGCGGTTTTGTGCTGTTGTTGTACAGGAATTAAGGATCAAAATGCTCAAGATTAGCCATGATGGAGCTTGCATGAAGATGAGGCTTGAAAAGTGAAGAAAATGAGCCAAACAAAGCCCATCACGGCCTAGCCGTGATGGTGGTCACGGCTGTGACAGACCAACCAGTGAAGCAACACCCAAGGCAGAATCCGTCACGGCCTGGCCGTGATGGCCATCACGGCCGTGACGCGCAATATTTGGATCTGAAGAAACTGATTTGATCTGAATTTATGTTTGATTGGGATTCAAATTACCCTAATCTATAAATAGGGAAATTAGGCAGAGATAGGGAGGACTTTTGGGGGCTGCTACACTTAGGCAAATTTTTAGGATCTCTCTTCTTCTCCTTCTTCTTCTCTTAGGTTTTATTTCATGTTGTTGTTAATCAAGGTTGTCATCACCATGGCAATGCTTGAGTAGTAGCTTTATTTCTAGGGATTGGAGCTATGCCCAAGATCTGATTTATGTTATAAATTGATGTTTTACCTTTGGTAATTTCGATTTTGCTTTAGATCTGATTTCTATTGTTTTAATTACTCGTAAATTCGGTGGCCACTTATTTGCGTGTCGTAGATACTCTTAGGAGGAACCTAGCGCTGAACTTAGGTATCGAATCTATAGAATCAGACTTAGGACTTAAATCACGAGAGTTAGAAGCGGTCCATCAAGGATTAACGAATTGTCACGAAACTTAAAGGGTTCGATCTAAATTCAACTACCACGAGAGTAGGGGTTGGTTTAATTGGGCACGGTTTTTGTAACCCGAGAGGGAGCATTAACTTATTTAGGATAAATTCGCCTTCAAAGCAATTTAGATAATTAACAAGGGGTAGTCAATTTAGTAACATAAACAATCTTGTTGGTAACCCAAATTCCTAGGAATCCCTTTTGAATTTGAAAACACCCAATTTGATTTGCTTTCCTGTTTTGTTTAATTGCGATATTAAATTTGATTGTTACTTGATTCTTATTTCAAAAATCAAAACCTTTTCAAAATCCCTTATTTTATACAGTCCAGTTTTATCGATTTAATAATTAGTTGTGGTTTGAGATCACGGTCCCTGTGGGATCGATCTTTTTATTACTTGGTAACGAATCCGGTACACTTGCCGGAATTCACGCACATCAGTTATCCCATAACCTATTTGGAAATATCACTTTCCACATCGGTTTTAGTTATAACCGATGTGAAAAGTATCACTTTCCACATCGATTTTGGTTAAAACCGATGTGGAAATTTCACTTGACACATCGGTTTTTTATTAACCCATGTGTAAAATGAACTTTCCACGTCGGTTTTTTAGTAACCGATGTGTAAAGTCTCATTTTTTAAAACTCTTTTTACATTTCTATCATTCCTTTCCCCTGTTTCAGTAATCCAAATCAATACCAATATAACATATTCTAAATAATCTCAACACAATCACTTTTGTACAACAAAAACACACTAAATTAATATGTACTGAATTTATTACGAACAATACATATGTACGTTCAATTACATTCAGACAACAAAGATAATTAGAAACCAAAAAGCTACATGATATATTATAGATTTCATATCAAAATATATATGATCAGTCAAAAGTACACTATAGCTAGTACATGATAAGTTTTTAAACTAACTACATACAAACTATGGTTGGTACACTTCAAGAAAGAAAGTTGCCCAATGTCTCCTTATGTTATTGATGTCGGAATCAGATAATGGGGTTGGATTGTTGAATATCTGCAAGTTTAATTGGACAAAAGATTATATCTTTAAGTAATAAACTAACATAAAACATATAACGAATCTATAACTGTTATTTCTAATTGTTACCAATTAACATTTACCTAGTGCCATCTTTTAGTGATCCTGGAGGAGATAATTTCGAACATCCACTTCATGACATAGTATCCACATTCTCATGATCCATGTTGTATACGGGACTACGTACAAATGAAACCCAGTTACAATATGAGGAATTAAATAGAAATCAATAATTATACCCACTGCATTTGAAGTGTTTGAACTAATAAATATCTTACGTTAGGAATAATCCATCTGATAGCCCTACGCCTTTCACCATGCAACATGTGGTTTGCATTAATAGAACTATCATGACAAAATAAACATTAATTAAAGTATATCTAATAGATTTCAGATAATTAAAACAATTGCATTACTGATTATAAAGTATTTTAATGCTTACGTTTCCATGATCATCTTCAGTTCATTCACCGGCTTATTTCCAATTGAGAAGAAGACCACGACATTCATCCTAGGGTACAAGATCAACAGTTGCCAATGCTTGTTGTATTTGCGGAACCAATAGTGACTATGTCATATATAGTTATAATTAAATATGTGGTACTTACTTATTGAGATAAGGCGCAAGGTAGAATTGATGATCGTCTCGGGCAAGTATATCACGTATGGTGGTGACTGGGTCTTCTGATGCTAGGAGAACATCACCCTGAATGAACATGGGGTCAATGAACCCATAAAGGGCGAGGTTACCCTGATCAACTATCATACGATGCAGATACCTAATATATTGAAAAAACATGTTAATTATCATAGTATTTAAAATTTAATTACTTAACTTATAAATAAAATGTACTTACGTGCACCATAACGATAGGTGTGCAGAACTAGCCATTTCTTTATCAAGTACAATCTCCATAAGTTCTTTCTTTGGGATATACAGTTCTTCACCTGGACTGGCATCATGTTCCAACCTTACCAAAGCTGCGTCATTCTCCATGGTCACAACCTGTATAGCCAGAAGTTTACCTAAACAACAAAGATATATATTAGTAATCACAGATAAGTTATTTCATTCGCAATTAATTAAATGGTCAAATGAATACCTTGGTAGGAGCAGACATCTCTGGTCTTCCTGGATCCGACCTTTTAGGCAGAATATCATTTCCAACATCCTATAACAAATAAAAATAAAGCATTATCTTTAAACAATAATAAATAATTTCAACTATGAATATAGAAAAACACAACTAACTGAATACCTCAGATGCAACAAGAAAGTTGACCAGTCTTCTTGGCCAGGGGATGAAGTTACCGGGGGCTTGACCCACTGTTTGAACCTCCTCAGTGGGCACAGGGACTCGAGCATCAGCATCTCGAATAATCTCAACAACGACCCTCACCTGATCATCCGGTAATAAACAATGGTGTATGGTATTACCGAAGTTATTATGTGCCCTCCCCAATGCCACTAAGCGGCTATCATGATGATCATCAACAAACAGCTCACACCAATCAGGGTCGTCGTCATCATCATCATCATCATCATCATCATCATCATCATCATCATCACCATCATCATCATTTTCAGGCTGATGAGGAGGATCACATGAGCACTTAGTTCTCACATGGACAGAGGGTTGGACACCGGTTGTCATTTGCTGGGACATAGAAGTCAATATTGCTAGCTGCTGGGCAAACTGCTCGACCATCTCCTGTCTAAGCTCAGCTGCAATCTCCTGTTTTAGCCGTGCTCTATCTGCATCAACATCCCTGTGGCATTGGTGTGAAGATGATCCATGGTATTGGTGAATGTCGACGCCCCATCCAACACCAATGACACGGCCTAGGTGGTCTGGTTTACCGATGGCAGCAGCTAAGATATCATCGCGTCCTCTAGGAACAAAGGTTCCTTGGGTTACCTGCTCGTCCAAGGCATCCTATAACATATAAAATACCAGGTCACATTACAATTCGGTAACAATCTTAAAATGATAATTACAATTAAAACTATACTTACAATCTTCTCAACTACTTGGCGGGCCTCCTCAGATGTATATTGTCCCGTTTTTCTTTGTCGGGCCCTCTTCCATTTACGATGGCGTGGGGGTGGAGGTGGATCAACAACTTCTGGATGATTTTCAGCGTTAGGATCCGCCTGAGATGCTGCTTCTTGAAGTACTTTCTTTTCCTCTTCCACCATTATCTGACCAAGTTTTTTATATCCCCCACGAGACATGACATGGGGGTAGACATTCTTGCTTTGGTTTTCCTGCTCCCTTTTCCTCTTCTCCTGTTATAAATAGAAGACAATTAAATTACATAAGTAAATAAAATTAATGAAATTACATAAATTTAGAGACAAATCAAATAAGTTAACCTGAAAGCTGGGATCATGTCGGCTCTGAACAAAGCGATCCCACGTCGCCTGGTCTAGAAACGGGTACACCTCAAGTGGGTTCTTTTCACATGTTGGATTGAATACATAGTATCTACCTAGGTCGACCTTAAAAGCCCTCCAACACTCACCATCATACTTTATCAAACGCTTCTTCATATCCGTCGTATCCGATATGTCAAAGGTGAGCTACATTAACACCAAAAGAATTAACAAATTATTGTATGATATTAACAAGATTAAAATAAAGTAGATATAGACAAACACATGACGTAAAAGTATAAATACCATAATACTCTCCCATATCTGAACCTTCACATCCGCCGGACATCTTTCCAATTATCAATAAGTATACTAGGCCTGCTTCTAGCAAGGGTCGCCACAAAACTGTTAAACTGCTCTGCCATTGGCCCAATAGGATTGAGGTTATTATCAAAGTCTATTATTATCCTTTTATTTGAACCATGGTTGGCAGTCAAATTCCTCATTCGTGTGGCACGTCTACCCTTTCTACCCGTAAATGGGGTCTCTGACCCGCTGCATGAATGAGGGATATCCTCAGGATCAGCCATGTATACCTGTTTAAACAAAAAAAACTTGTTAGTATATCAGGATAAATATCAAACATAACTTATAAATATCGATCAACGTACGTAAACATAACTTATAAATATCAATGTAAACATATAATATGACTTTAAACATAACTCAAACTAAACTTACATTGTGGTCAATTAGTAAAGTTCTCCCATAACCCTTCTTGGTTATCATTACGAGTAGCATGTACATCATCCACTTCATTTTCCTCATTGAAATTAGGCACCCGTGTTGTGAAAGAAGGAGTATCAGAAATATCAAGAGTTGAATCTTGATTTCCCTCACTGCCATTATACATGTTTTTTCCCTAGAGAGCCACTGACCACCTTTTGTTAGAAGGATCACGGATATAAAATACTTGTTTTCTTGGGATGCCATGATGAAAGGCTATTCTTTATTACCTACCTTATTAAGGTCCACCAATTTGAATCCTAACTCATCGGTTTGCACACCATTGTTATTGTCGACCCACTGACATTTAAAAACAGGTGCTCTAAACTTCGTGTAATCAACCTCCCATATCTCTTCAATGATTCCAAAGTATGAAACGGATGCCATAATAGGGTTATTATCTTTCGAACTAGAGAAATGCATGGACTCAGCGACGACCATAACCCAACTGTTTTGCATAGTACTTTTGTCATCTTGGGACTTTGTATAGAAGGAAAACTTATTGATATCGTACCCACTCCAGCATATGACATCAAAGTTAGGCCCCTGTGCTAGCCATTTTAATGTATCAGAAGCAATACCATCCTTTGCAATTTTTTCTTTAAACTAGTTCAAGAAAGTCTTGTTATGCTTGTTCAAACACCATTTTCATTCATTCTAGGGTAGGTTTCATTGATGATGCTTTTGTGATCACATATGTATGGTTCAACCTCATCAGTGTTATTCAATATATACAAATGTGCTTGAAGCACTTCCTCCCAATCCATGCTCTTAACAGTGATACCTCGTGTACCCTTACCATCATATCTTCCTTCGTGACGAGACTTCGGAAGCCCTACAGGTTTCGCTTCTGACATGTAGTCTGTACAAAACTCAATAGCTTCTTCTACAACATACCTTTCAACAATAGATGCTTCGGGACAGTGTGGATTCTTCATATATCCTTTCAAGATCTTCATGTATCGCTCAATCGGGTACATCCACCTTAAATAAACGGGGCCGTACAATCTAATCTCCCTCACTAGATGAACAATCAAATGAACCATGATGTCAAAAAATGAAGGTGGAAAATACATCTCAAATTGGGATAAGGTAATGGCTGCCTCATTTTCCAAGTCATCCAACTTTTTAGTGTCAATGACCTTGCTACATATAGCATTGAAGAATAAGCATAACCTAGTAATGGCATGTCTGACTTTTTTAGGCAAGATGTCACGAATGGCCACCGGTAGTAGTTGTTGCATCAAGACATGACAATCATGAGACTTTAAGCCAACTAATTTGAGATCTTTCATTGAGACAAGTCTTTTGATATTTGAAGAGTAACCTGTGGCACTTTGACTCCCCGTAGACATTCACAGAAACTTCTTTTCTCTTTTTTTGATAAAGTTTGACATGCTAGGGGCAAGTAAGTCTTCTTATACCCCACTTTATGTGGAGCTAACTGCTCTCGTATACCCATCGCAACTAGATCCAGACGAGCATTCACACCATCCTTTGTATTGCCTTGAATGTTGAGAAGCGTTCCGATTAAACTGTCACACACATTTTTCTCCACATACATCACATCAATACAATGTCTTACATCAAGCTTGCACCAGTATGGAAGATCAAAGAAGATCGACCTCTGCTTCCATATTTTCTTCTCGGTAGCCTTCTTCTGGGTCTTCCCATAGATAACATTGGTGTTGTTCACCCTTTCATAAACTTGCTCTCCAATCAAGGCCACCGGAGCAATTTCATTCTCCGGAAGTCCACTGAAATCTTTTCTCAATCTACGATAAGGATGATTACATCGGAGAAATCTCTGATGCCCAAGGTAAACTGTCTTCCTTCCATTTTGCAGTTGATGGTAACATGTGCCTTCGTCACATATTGGACATGTGTAACACTCTAGTTTTTACACATATGATTAATTATTTTATTTGGATGTTTAAGTTTATTTTGTTATGTGGTTTAGTTTGAGTAATTAAATTACTCTCTTCAAATTATTTTATTGGGTGCGTTAGCACTGACTTATTTCAGTAAATGCACGCTTACTAGACAATAATTTACATTATTGTCACTATTATTACCAGTACATAAAAATATTTTAAATAATAAGATTAAGAGAAAAGAATTTTCATATTTTCATTCTATTTAATTTTAGAGTTGAAAATAAACTGGTTTGACATTTATCGGAGATTAAATTTTGGACTGAGTATTTTCTTAGTTGATCAGTTCAACTATTAATCTTTACTCTAATTTGAATTTCGAAATCATATCTTTATCAATCTTTATTTTTAGATTCCAAAAAGTAAAAAACATGATTATTTTAGGCTTAATATTTATCACTCATTTTGTACCTATTACTAAATAATTAACTTAAAAACCTAACTTTCTCGTTTCTCTCTCTCTCTCTCTCTCTCTCTCTCTCTCTCGACGCCTCTCCCTCACTTTCTCTTTTCTTTCTCTGCTTCTCCTTCTTTCTCCCTTCTTCTTCCTCCCACCTCAACTTCATCTTCCTCCTTCATCTCACCATAGCAGCGCCGCCCACACCGCCTGGAAGCTCGCCGGCCGCCTCTCAATGTAGGGAGGAGAAGACGCGATGGCGCCACCGGCTGCACGTGTTGCTGCCGCGCGATCGTCGCTCCACCGTGGTAAGCACCGCGCGCTGCCTCCTCCATGGTGGTTCCACCATTCTCATAGTGTTTTGAGTTCTCTTCTTCCTTTCTATGAAGCTTAGCTTCACTTTATGGATCATGGTTGTTGTAGGGGAGTGTTCCACCGCCACTACCACCTCGCCGGAGTTGCGTGACGCCGCCGCCGTACCCATATCTGGTCACTGCGTCCTCTGCCTTCAAGCTTGGGTGAGTGTTTTACCCTCTAATCTCTTCTAGATTCAAAACCCCCAAATTGATTTTGAAACCCTAACCCTAACCCTTTGATTTCAGATTTTAATCTTAAAATTTAACCTTGTTTTATGAAATTGGGACTGTGGATTAGTGTTTCCCTAAACCAATTTCATTATTCTTTAGTTAAAATGAGTTTTCCCCAAATTGTATTTAGGAGCCCTAAACCCCCATTTTGATTTTATTTGAATTTGGTTCTGTTTTTGTGAAATTAATTATGATTTAGTGCAATTAGGACTCTTAATTGATGATTCCCAAGTTCTTTTCATGATCCTTTAATCAAAACAAAGTTTCCTCAAAGGGTATTGTGAAGCGTAAGCTCTAAACATGATTTTCTTTGAAAATAACCTTGTTTGGTAATAAGATAAAATGTTTAGATCAAATTAGAATGTGTGTTTGATCATGTGTAATTGATTTCTTGATTTCTGGTTGTTGCGCATTGTGAGATTCCCTCTCTGAGACGTTTGACATGGCTATGCTTGCTTGATGGAGTAGATAGTTACACTCTTGGAGCTAACGTGAGCATTAAGACGAGGATCCTTTACTTGTCTTCAAAGGTAAGGGGAGACTGCCTGAGGGATTTTCGATAACTGCATGCTATTTGTGCGTTGTATTTGAGTTTATCTGTTGTGATGTGTGGTGTTAAATTAAGTTGTTATATGACTGTTATGTGGTTTTTAATGTTTTCTGTGAAAGCATGATTATACTATGATGTATGGATATCTGCTATGTGTGGATTATCTATTGGTTGGTTGATTGACTGAGAAGCCTGACATTGGTCAGTGCTCAATTAAATTAAAGATAAAAGCTTTGAAAAAGCTTGATGAGAAATTCAAAGGACTTGATTTATGGAAGAAAAATATTGAAAGTATTTATATTTGATGATGTTTTGGAGAAAAGAGTGATTTATAAATAAATAGTGAGGACGACATCTTGAAAATATTTCAGTTACGTTGTCTTTTCCAAACAAATTCAAAAATAAGATGAAAAGTTATTCTAAGAAATGTAAATGTCAAGGATATTTTAACAATGATTATGAAGAACTTTTGTAAAAGAGAAAATCATTTGATTTACAAATGACTTTATTTCCAACGAAAAATACTTTAGAAAAGTATTTGACAATGAAAGCTATGAGGGACAATTTTATTATTTCAAATAGAAATGAGTTGGAAATGATTTTACGAGGATTTGAAGTTGTTATGGAAAAAGGAGTTTTCAAAAGAAAACGGTTTTGAGAAAAATGAATTTCTAAATGATTTGATGGTTTTATAAATGAATTTCAAAAGGAAAGGATTACTAGAAATGAGTTTTACACAATGGTGTTATTTCCGTCAACTTGGATAATTTGAGGAAAGTTTGGTTTTGTTTTGTATTTCACAGAACGAAAATGGTTTAAAGGAACCTAGCAACCGAGACGTCGGATCTAGTGTTTTATGATATGAGCCAGGGGTCCGAATGATATGGGCACGGGATCCGAAAGGTGAAGTTATGGACTAGATGTCCTATAAGTGGTTTATTTGTTTTGTGCACTAAAATCTACGTATCTAAGACTGGTGCATCGGTCCAGATTTCGTGATTTTGCACACTTTTGACTTGAAGTCAAATTGTTTTGAAAGAGATATTAAACTTGAAAGTTTAAAATGATGATTTGGTCGTGATGCTTTTTAGCTCCGACATATAAAGATTGAACACAAAGAAAACAACGTGAACAAAATGTTTTACATGCATTCCAGGGCAGACGTGCCTTTGCATAGGACTTGAATGCTTAATGGCAAGTATTCATGACGTTTGCGTCACTGTGCCTTGATTGATATACGACCACGAAAACCATGTGCTATATGTAGTCACCACTTTGCCTCGTTTTGGATTGTGGAATGGTTATTTGAACTTTGCCATATTGGGCATTGATTCTGCCTTAATTGGCAACTAGAGCCTGATCAGCTCATTTATTTGTTGGTTGGAGCTCCGGAGATTAGGTCTCAAAGTTAGTTGTGGAATATTGAAGTGTCATGGTTTTTAAAACGGGTACGACTGTCGGGTATGAAACCCTTTGATAAATATATTGTTTATCTTTGAATATTCATGTTAAATGGTAATTGAGAGTCGTGCATGTGGTTATCGTATTTAAATCCATATATTGGTATCTCACCCTTACAGACATATCATGTTTTCTTCTGGTTCACTATTGTACCCTGGGTGCTTTAGTACAGATGATGCAGAGGAGTCTTCCTAAGTTATTCAGAGGCTTAGATCTGGTTATTTGATGAAGTACTTGATCGTGGAGTGATCACATGAGTTTTCCTCAGGAATAACTTTTAGGACGACCAGCTTAGGGTTGAGACTTAGATTATTTTTGATAGTATGTATGAGTATGTCTCAGAGAGCCTTTATTTGAAAATGGAATGTTTATGGCTCGGAGAGCATATCTTTTGAATGAAAACCTAAGCTGTTCCTTTTGGTCTTGTAAAGCTTATTGTTATAACTTTTATTTTTTTTTAGCATACTACTGCCTGGTTGTATTTGGTGTAACAGGAATTCTGGAATGAAAATGTAATTATTTTAACTGGTGTTTTTTTTTACCTGGGATGTCTGAATTACAGAGGAGACTCTGTCGAAATTTTCGTAAAAATACTAGCTTTATTCAAGTATATTCTTTAAATTAAATAGGCTTGCCAGGATATGATAGTAAGTCTGTGTGTCGATCAAGGCTTAGGTGTGGAGTCGTGACAAAATTTTTTATACCCAATTTCAGACTCTTATGTACTTATATAAATTATTTTCCGAAAGCACCAAAAAATTATCTTTTAATTTAAATTCCGCAAGTGTTACGTAAGTAATGCCCAAGGGGGGTGTTATAAATTGCTTTATGCCCCTTAACAATATACCCACACAGGTTCCCGTATGCTGGAAAGTCATTGATGGTGCAAAATAACATGGCACGCATTCTGAATGTCTCACGGCAATACCCGTCGATCACATCAACACCTTCATCCCACAACATTCTCAATTCTTCAATCAAGGGTCTCAGATAAACATCAATATCATTTCTTGGCTGTTTAGGACCCGAAATCATCATACTTAACATAATGTATTTGCGTTTCATGCACAACCAAGGAGACAGGTTATAAATTACCAGGAGAACAGGCCATGAACTATGAATACTACTTAAGTTTCCATATGGATTCATTCCATCGGTAGAAAGTCCAAGCCTGAGGTTTCTGGGCTCATTGCTGAAATCCGGAAACAAACTATCAATTCTCTTCCATTACAAAGAATCGGCCGGATGGCAAAGCTGTCCATCACACTTCTTCTCATTTGCATGCCATCTGATGTTCTTTGCGTCATTTATATTAGCAAACAATCGCTTGAACCGCGGAATCATGGGAAGATACCATAACACCTTCGCAGGAGGACCTTTGGTGCCACATCACAACTAGAATCACCATCCTTCACTTTGTAGCGTGATACCCCACACCTAGGGCACTCGTGCATCTCTTCAAACTCTTTCCTGTACAATATGCAATCATTGGGTCAAGCATGTATTTTCTTATACTCCATACCCATCGGACACAATATCTTCTTCGCCTCATAGTTTCGAGATGGCAATGTGTTACCTTCTGTGTGACACCCTAAACTCGGGTCATCACATGGCTACCCGTTTGCGGAAATAAAACTTAATTTGCTGGTTGCTTTCGGAAAATAATGTTTTCTCAATGTTTATCTCTTCAAAATATGGTGATAATTTTTTTTTTCTTTTCAACATCGTCACAACAGCGTTCACATAATCACACTTAGATATATCTATATATATAAATCATCCAACTATACTGCCTCATATATTTTCTCACCTAAATCATAATCAACTTTATTCTCAAAACATAATATTGCCTAAGCTGGTTGTAACTAACGGACATTACAACCGATAAAAGCAGCAACAACATGCCTCGAACTAGACAGCCTTCTTCGTCTTGTAGAGATCATACCCCTTGTACAACTCTGATATGTTTGTAAGGGTGAGACGCCAATATATGGATTTATCACCATAACTAAATGCACAAAAAAGAAGGCACATACACATATATATGTCTATAACAACGTACTCATTCATATTATATCACATCGTTTATTAATGGGTTTCACACCCCAAACATCAACATTGGAAAACTATGCATGAACACTTCAATACATCATCTAAACATCCATACCTAATCTCATGAGATATCTCCAACCTCGTAAATCTCGTGATGAGTTGATCAGACTCGATTGCCACAGGCATACAGCCACAGGCACGCCCATCGCACACTGTCCAACATCGTGGCACAGTGATAACAATCTGAGATGGGGCCTCATTGTCCAAACCTTGGGCACAATGAGAACATCTTTGTATGATCTACCCTGACGCCGCAAGGTAATCCCTCTTTTGATCATGGCACGTCTGCCAAATGCATGCAAGAAAACATTTTGTTCTCAACACTTTTCTTTGTCCTATATCTTTACTTGTCAAAGCTTTCAAAAGCTTACAACCCATCATCGTTTTAAACATCTAATGCTCTCAAAATCATCATCGTTTTAAAACATGGAAGCTCTCAAAAGCTTACGACTTAACATCGTTTAAATCATCTTTACATCTTTTATTAACAACACATGACCTCAAAGTCCGAGTGCTCAATCACGAAGCCCCTAGACCTTGCAATCAGTCTTATGTTCGTGGTAATAGAAAACATCTTACAATCTGTTAACTTCTTTTAGTAGATACCCAGTCTACAACACAACAAACCTTAATACCCCGACGTCTCGGTTATTAAGTTCCATATCATCGTCTTACATCATTTTTACATCTTTTTACATCTTTTTACATCGTTCTACATCTTTTTATATCGTTAAGTAAAACTTATTTTCAGAAAATCATTTCTACTTGAAATTCGTTGGTAAAACGTCAAATCATAGAAAATCCACTTTTCCTTTGGAAACACATTTTTTTTCCAAAATAACCTCAAATCATCAACAACTTCTTTTTACTAAAACTTCAACTCTAATAAATCAATTCAGATTAAATCTCTTCTCAACATAAGTACTGCTGTTTTTAAACTCTCACCGTAAATAATTTCGAAACTTGCCGTCGTTTAGCATTTTCAAAGAAAACGTCTTTAAGTCAGACTTTGACATTTCTTCTAAAATAATTTTATTTTATAATAAATAAGGTATTTTCAAATATTAATGTCATAAAATAACTTTTTATAATATTTCGGAATTTCTTGCGTAAAAATTAGCAGTGCTAAAAAAAATTTTCACGGTTACGCTCTCACCGTGACTCATAAACTTCTTTTACACTAATAAATCATTAAAATAATAGTATTTCTCAAAACTCATCTTTTTCAAAATAATATTTTCCACCACTATTATATTCCAACATTCCCCATAAAACGTTGAATATAATTTTCACAGCTTATTAAATCTTTTATATGATTAATCGGTTGTGCACTGACCATTGTCAGACCTCTCAAACAACATTCACATTCAACATTCAATAACATCATCATAATTCTATCACCAGGCAGATCATGCATCATAACCACATAATATACTACTGCAGATAATTAAATAAATTAAAAGCAGATCAATCACCAATACACAGATAAACAACATATCGTAAACAACATAAACAATTAATCACAAACCACATATATAAATCATATAAGCCACACTAAAAGCAAATAGTTATTGAGAAAATCCCTCAGGTAAGCTCCCCTTACCTCTTGAAGACTCAAATTAACGTTTTCAAACAACCTCCCGATTTAATCCGGCTTCCTCCGTCGGCTTTAGGTCAAACCAACCCGATTGATTCCTTCAAACGAATTGCAACCAAAATAAATCAAATCAAACAACAACATACTTAGCTCATGAGGGTTAGGTTTCGGCCAAGGGCTGACTTTTAGGGTTCAAAATCCTTAAAATTTCTAATCATGGTTAAGTCATAGATTAATGGTCCTTAATCAACCAAGGTCATGGATTAGTGACTAAACAACTAAGTTTTAAACTCAAAACTTCCTAACTCTTATATACCAAGATTCGGCCTCAACATGTTCATAGGGCTAGGGTTCTTAGTTTAATAAACCAACTTGGATTTATTAGGCATACATACTAATAACTTGATTACCAAGATCATTAATGAAAACTTTGAACAAAACTCATCTAGTTCCAAGAACTAGGGTTTCGGCCTTTATGAAACAAATAGGTTAGAGTTTGATTTTTGATCTTATATATACTTAAATACAAGAACTATCAAGGTACTTGAAGATTTAATCATTAATCAAGACATGAAAATGAAACAAAACCTATGAACACCATATTGACATAGATTCGGCCAAGTCCAGAAATTAGGGAAAGAAATTTCTCATGATCATATGCTTCTATATGATGAAAATAGAGATGATTATAAGATCATAGCAATTGGTTTCATGTCAAAAGGATTTTTTCTAGAATTAGTTATGAATTTTCAAAGTTCTAGATCTAGAAACTTAAAAGTGATGAACATAGATGAAATAGACTTTGAATCATGAAACTTATTGAAGAACATAGACATGATTAGAGAAGAAGAATAGGATTCACCTCTTGAAGACCAATGACAAAGGAAATCCAAGAACTTGCTTCACAAATTTAACACTAGTAGACTTGTGAACTTTAGGGTTTTTGAACAAATGGCATTAGAAACTAAATGAAATGTGAGGGAGGGTATTTATAGGCATGTGCGCTGCGCCACTTTTGAGGACCAAGTAGAAAGGAGGTGGCTTTTCAAAGGATTAATGTGCAAATAACTCATAGGGACCATTTTGCAAAGATTCCAAAAGTATAAGGACTATTTTGCAAATTGTCAATAAATTGTAATAATGACCATGTGCCACAATAAATGTGGTCTTATCTTAACATCACTTTGGCTGATTTTTCTTCAAACTTTTTGGAAAAACCTAGATCATTTGAGAACATTTAAGATCATTTGAGAATCTTGGAGAATATTGTTGAATTGTGTGGAATTGTGTGGAAACTTCAAGAATCCACTTGACTTTTCCAAACTAAGGCAGCCCCCACTCCATCTTGGGCCTGCGCATGGGCTTGATAAAATTGGGCTTGAATTCATCTTTGTGGGGCCCACCAAAAAGGCTTAAAGCTTATGATGACATAGGAAACTTGTATAGTTTCAAATAAGCTTTATGGAATTAATCCATGAACAAGAAATTTTGGGCTTCATAGCCACGTCCATTAAGAGATTGGGAACAAGGATTCTAGCCCAATTCACTTGAAAAAAACTTAGAAACTAACTCAGGGACAAAAGGGTAATTAACAGAAAGTTCAGGGACTTAAGCGTAAAATTCCTAAATTTTCACTTTAACCTTGTGGAACCTTCTAGACTTAAAAGTATGATTCATCCCCATGAATCATCTCAAAATCCTAAGATAACCTCTTTATATGCTCTTGGAAACTCCGAAATCCACTCCGTCGTCTACCCGATTATGTATTCCGTCCGTAAAACGTAAATTATTTTATTTTTTTTCTGAAATAATTCTAAAAATACACTCTTGTAGGAAATAAAATAAAAATCTTAAGTCTTTCGTTTACGAATTAAAATTAGGTTTTCTGAGCAGTAAACTTTTACTGTCAGTGAAAACACAGAAAACGGCAGACCGGTTTCCGTCTGAATTTTCAACCAAAAACTTCCCCGTAACCTTATGAAAATGAGTATAACAAGAAAATGACATTGGTTTATCCAAAATCATTTTCCAAGTCTCGGATAAATATATATATATATATATATATTACCGATATTACGAAGCAGCGAAAATCGGGGTGTTACATTCTGGAAGCATGTCTTTCAATAACTCAAGCAATTCGGTAAAGCTTTTATCGCTCCACCCATTTCTCGCCTTCACATTGAACAATCTTAACACCGCTGACAACCATGTGAAATTAGTGCACCCCAGATACAAAGCCACTTCCGCATCACTGCACAAAGTATCATACACATGTGCGCGCCGAAAAGACTCTTGCCCAACATCACGGATCATGTCCTCTAGTCCATCGTCCATTTCCACGTTATCGACTTCTTCTCTATCCGACACCCTCGACCTGTCTAACGATTCACCATGACATATCCATGTTGTATAACTCTTGCAAATCCCCTCACAAATAAGATGATCACGTATCTCCTCAGCTTCTAGTTGTCTCTCATTAAAACAGTTAACACAAGGACAATAAAACCTTCCATTACCACTATCAGGAGCATTTGTTTTTACAAACTGTAGAAAATCTTCCATTCTATTCTCATACTCATCACTTGTCCTTCTAGCATTCATCCAACCGCGATCCATGACTAAACCAATAACTTCGTACTTAGTCCAACATATTCATCAACCACTTCTTATGACAGGGTATGGCCCTATCCCATTCGAGAATAAACTTTTTCAACATTCGGTTAATAGTTAGTCCTTAACTCTCATGCTCATACTCGACGAAATTTCGGCTGCATTTCCCTTCGGTCTCCGACGTACAAGACTTGAACGCGATGACATCCACCACGATAAAGTATGCACCCGGAGAACGAAATGAAATGTATCAATCCAATCTTTCATCAAGTATATAACATTAGAATTAATGAATAACTATTTTAACTGAATGAAGAAAAAGTTTTTTCCCAAACTGACCAACTTTGGACAATTCAAGATCCAATACAATGAGTGGTACATTAAGCGCATACACGTGTGCTCATTAGTATTGCATCTCAAAAGGAAAACTAAGGCTTTACTAATTATTGTGGGCATATTCTCGGATCAAATAAATTTTCAAGTAAATACATTAAAACTCCAATGAAAGCTTTTCAGCAAAAACGATGGAAATCAAACCTTACTATAATTTTCCAATGCAAAGCAGCTATCTGCTGGTATAACTCCTTTATTGCATTTTCCTGTCAGCTCACCACATGCAAGTGGACTCCAAGTTGTCAAACCCAAGCCATAGTTACAGGTTTGATTTGGATCTGAAAAAATAACATTGCCTCATCATAAACCAAATGACTTGACAAAACCCATGAAATTATAATCTTAAATTGACTTAAAATTCTATTCTTTAGCAATTAGAGCTATCACAGCCATATAAAGGCAAAAATAAAATTCACAAATGATAAAAATATACAACAAAAAATGAAGTCTATGGTCCTTTTTCCCCAAAATAGATATTCTCAAGATTGTATGGGATTATAACTGAAATGAAAAGACAAAAGGTAGTAGCTCATATAAACTTAGTGTACAAGATAATTCAACCAATAATGTAAAGAAAGATCGAGCAGCATGAAGTAAGAAGCGTACCTTATGAGAGACAACCCCAGTTGTTATTGTGCAAAGACAACAGAGAAGTGAACAAAGCAGAGGCAGTAGCACTATACAACAAAGTCAAAGACACTTGTACACCTGCCAACTGCTCCGGAATCCTAAAAAGCAACAATATATAATTATTCAAATGCATAAAAAAATAAATAAATAAAAGCTATCCATTTTAATAACGCACACAAATCAAAAGAATCATTTATTCATTGGTATTCATTATATGCAATGAGCCAATGAGAAACTCAGAACATATAAGCTACTCTACTAAACAAATAAGCTGAAATTACTTCAGCGAAGCTTTGAAAAATGAAAACTTGAAAAATCAATTCAAAAGTCAGTGGGTGTAGTTCACACATGATGAGCTCACAATCATACCCACACTATTAAGCAATGAAAATCAAAAACCTAACACTCACAGTCACAGGAGAACATGCAAATGGAAAATTTACACACTTTAGACCCAAAACCTAAAAGTGATCGAAAACCAAGGAAAACTAAAACACGCACAAAAACAATACCTTTGATGATAGTAAAGAAACGAAAAAGAACGAATCTGGGACCTGAAGGAGGCGAAGGGAGAGTATTTGAGGGAGAGGAAACAATGTAGTCAGAAATCTTGAGAAGCGGAACCTCGAATGTCGCAGAGGAAATCAAAACGGTGTTTATGAAGTGAGAACGACAGTGGAGAGAAATGAGGAAAACCTAGGTGTGAGAAAGAAATGAAAACAATGCGAAGTTAGAGGAATGATGATGATAAACGATAGTGTTGAGCTGAAAATCAAGAGTTACTTACATTTTAGTTTTTCAATCTAGGGAGGGGAGGGAAGAGGGAAAGACGGGTTGGGGAAATTAGGGCAGAAGATGTAAGGAAAAAGGAGTGAACTTTACCAGCAAAACTTGAGTGGGAGGGAGAAGCAGAAGCAGAAGCAGAAGCGGAGGCAGAAGCAGAAGCAGCGGAGATCGACGAGCAGCAGGGAGAGACAGAGATGGGAGGCCGCGGCGAAGTAATAGGGACAACGAGCATAGAGCAGTGAGAGAGATGGGGAAGAAAGTCACAAGCAGAAAACAAAAAGGAATGGAAGAGGGCGCGGAACAGATGGAGGGAATGACAAAAAGTAGGGTTTTGTAAAATATTACACATCGGTTTAGCAAAAACCAATGTGGTTATTCATATTTCACATCGGTTTAAAATTAATCGATGTAGAAACTTATGATTTAATTTAATTTATTTTTAATTTATTACATCGGTTATAAATAAACCGATGTGGTTAATATATATTAGACATCGGTTCAATAGGAACTGATGTGGAAAGATAAAAATTTTAATTTTTTTTAATTTTATACATCGGTTAAAAGATAACTGATGTGGTTAATCTATATATTAGACATCGGTTCAAAAATAACCGATGTGGAAAGATAAAAATTTTAAATTTTAATTTTTTTGTTTTAATTTTAGACATCGGTTAAAATATAACCGATGTGGAAAATATTCACGCATCAGTTATTTTTGAAATCGATGTGGAATCCTTTCCTTTTAATTTCAAAAATGCCACCGCCTCGTTTTATACATCGGTTTTAGGGAAACCGATGTGGAATCTCCGATGTTAAAAGCATATTTTGCACTAGTGCCTCCACGAAACTCAAAATCAATCAAACACAGTTTAACCCGTCACCCAAAACACAACCAAAATTAACAAAATCACACAAATCAAACAACAAAACCCTCTAATTCCTAAAACTATGGTTCGGCCTTCTCAGAATAATTAGGGTAGGGTTTTCAAAATTTCACAAACTCTTGGATTAATGAACCTTAAGTGCTAGAAAGACTAAAACCATTATCATGAATCAAACCTTAGAACAAAAACCATATAACTCACATGAGCTAGGGTTCGGCCTCCACAAGAAAAATAGGCTATAAATTTTATTTGATTTCTATCTCTTGGATTCAACAAGCATAGATAGTATAGAGATGAAATTAAGTGTCACATGATTAAAATTGAAGCAAAACCCATTCACACGAAAACCTAGGGTTTCAGCCTTCAATAAAAAATTAGGGAGGAAATTTCTTTTAGTTTCATGCTTCTAGGTAATAAATATAGGCATCATAGAGAGTTCATAGAAATTGATTTCATGTCAAAAGAATTTTTCTACAATTTTCTAGAATTATTTGAAGAGTAGATCTTGAAATTGGAAAATGTGTTCATGTCATGAAAATTATGAAATGAATGAAGATGGAAGACAAGAATGATCAAAGAGAGGAAGGTATACCTCTTGGATGATGAACAAGTGATGAAATGATCAAGTTTCTTCAAGAACAATTCAATGGAGTTTTTTGACATTTTTGAGAGAAAATGGCTTTGTTTTCAAAGGAAGAAGATGAAATGCATCATGAAATTTGTGTAAATATGTGGTTAAGGAGGTGGAGTCGTAGAGTGTAGAGAATTTGTGGCCAAAATTAGCTTATGGCACATTTGAGAAATTGATAGAAAACTAGGGACAATTTGGACAATTCATTAGGAAAATATCTAGATATTTAAAACTTGCCATTAATGCACCATAATTGCTAGGTGGGTCACCCCCGTGACTCACTACCTTAGGTGGCAAGATGTCCCATCATCTGGTGTCGGATTTTGTCTCTGCACATCCGTTCTCGACTTCGTCGATTTCCCGTTTGTTGATAATGCGTCCGAATAAGTATAATAACTTATTTATTTTGAAAATTTTCAAAATAACAAATATTGTTGAAAATATGATTTAAACCTAAACCGCTTCATTCACGAGTCAAAATTAGGCTTTCTAATCAGTAAAATCTTACTGTCAATGAAATCGCAGACCAGGTTCCGTCTGAATTTTCAACCCAAAAATTTAATCGTAACCTTCTACTATTTAGTAGAGTCTAAACATGACTTTGGTTTATCCATAATTATTTTCTAAGTCTCGGATATATATATATATATATATATATATATATATATATATATATATATATATATATTTACTGCTATCGAAGTACAGTAAAAATCGGGGTGTTACATTACCACCCCACTAAAAAAAATTCCGTCCTAGAAATTCCGTGACTCAAGACTAGACAGGATTTTCTTAATCCGAAGGTCTTACTCTTGTAAGAAAGTATATAGAAGAACTTTGTCAATCTGAAAAGAATACAAGAATATCCAGTATGTATAGAAGATTCTTTAATAGGGTCGTGAGTGTAAAAATGCATAGATAATACATGTTTACAACCATGACTCTAATAAAGTTCCTTCTTTCACAAGAATTCCCAATGGATTAGGAACTCACAAAAGGAATAGTTCCTAACCTTAAGAGGATTTATTCTTTGGACAAGGGATTTACAAACGACAATTTAAAAATGACAACAGTCCCCCAAAATTCAGATGGAATCACATCTACCAAAAATAAAGGTGACTAGAGTAAGTTCCATAAAAAAAAAACTTCTCTTATCAAAGTGTCTATCCTGAACAACAATGGGATAGTTCAAACATATAGAATTTACAAGTGAGAAAGAGATGTATACAACTGAGTGTTGCACGATGAGCCTATGTGGAAAATGAATACGAGCCTGAGTGGCTAAGTATAATTCTCTCAAAGACTTGATAAGAACGATTGTGTTGATGTTGGTTGTGCATACATAAATACATTTGCATGTCCTGCATTGGATTGCAATGCTGTTGTGATCTGCGAAGTGGCCACCTAAAATGATGGTGTGTCAAGTCCCGCAACTGGGTTGTGATGCTGCATATGAAGCAATGTCGTAGTTCTGAGTCTTGGTCACCTAAAACGCCATGAGCCGTGTGCCTGCAGCCTCGGCTGCATGTGATGGCGTGAGCCGTGTCTCCCGTGTCATGTCTCAAAAATTACAGTAATGGAACACTGTAATTAATTATTTAATCAAGAATTTAAGTTTAGATATTGAGGATTTTATTATCCAAGTAAAAAAGCACAGACCCGGAAGACGGTAAATTATATCAATTCACCCAATTTTATTAGCACCCGATTAATGGTGGATAATAAACGTTAAACCATGAGGGATAAAATAAATACAAGTATTGGATGGAAGTGTAATTATGGTGTTAGAAATTAAAGGGAAATACTAGAGGAAAATAGAAAAGAAATTGATGAGTGACGTGTCAACAAGTAGTGAAGAAATAAAAATGGGGTCAAATTGTAACAAGGAGAAGTACAAGGATTAATCCCAAATAGAGGAGGGATTTAATTGAAAAACAAGGAAGAGCCCATGGATTTAAGTACAAAAATATTAAGGACTTTATTGTTCGTAAAAATATAAGGACCGTATGGTGGAGTATTTTATTCGTCCAATTTTAATTAAAACCGGTTCAAGTACAATATGGCGCATTGAGTTATAATAATTTATAAGGGACCAATATTATTAGGGATGATTAAAATAATTAGATATGGGTATTCTAATTATTTTATTGGTAAAAAATCTAAAAGGATTACATTACAAGCCAATCATAAATCAACTAAATGCCACCTAGACTAAGCGTGGGGAGGCCAGCACTCAAGCGTTGGGGCGCTCGAGCATGGGGAGGCCAGCGCTCAAGCGTTGGGGCGCTCGAGCGCTAGGTTACCAGTGCTGTAGCATTGGGATGCTGACTCATAAAAATAAAAAGGGCCCAAGTGAATTCACTTGAGCCATTTGAAACAAATAGAGAGTTTTGAAGCTGGAACAACTTTTGTGAAATCATCACCTCACCTTCTTCCACTGTTGGATTGTGTTCAAATTTGATATGAAGGTTCTGGGCTATATTAGTTCTTCAGATCCAATGGCTATAATTTCTGTATAACCCTCCGAGTGTGAGTTATTCAGCTCAGAAGTTGGAGAGAAACTTAACCCGTGTAGCTCCTGACCAGTCACCTTGGAAGGTTCATCCTAGGCTCGGTCACCGTTGGATCGAGCTGAAATTTTTGGAGAAGGTAAAGGAAAGGTCGATCTTTATTGTCAACGTTCAATTTTGTAAAAGATGTCTGGATTGTGAGATATAGAGCCAAAACACGGATTGATTTTGTGGTGTTTGTTGCCGATTTTAAGTTCCTTACAATGTGTCGTTCACAATGTGATTTCTTAGGTGGAATTTCGGAGACTGATGGGACTTAGTCCATGGGAGGTAGATTCGAGACGAGTTGAGGAGTGGTCTCGTAACGATCCGGGGGTCGTACGACTTTCAGGTGGGGGAAAGAAACTATTTAACGTCGGAAATGGTGTGGTTGCATTTAATTCGATAATGCCATAGGGCGACCTAAACCCTACATGTGAGCGAGTAACAGACAATGTCCATATCATATTGGGGACTACCTAGTGTTACCAATGATGATATTGAAATTGTTCGTTTATCATCATTACAATAAATATATATTATTTTATTTATTATTTGATGATTGCCTGCTTGACTGATTTGACTGGTTGAATTGAATTTGGTAATTGATGAATGATATTACAAATGTTGGAATTATTTTTGATTGTGTTTATATTTATTATTATTATTATATTTTAGCAATGATTATTATTTTTGAAATGATGATAAGAATGTAATTATGATATTATGACATGATGGTATTGATGATGATTTTGATGATAGATGATTTGATGTAATGAGTGTTATGATTATGCTTAGAGGTTGAATAAGTGATAAGTTATGTTGAGACATGATGATGTATTGGGGAATTCATATTATATGTACTGGCAACATAACCGAGATGATTATTATGATATGATGATAATGAGATTGATGAGATGAAATTATTATTGAGGTTATCTATGAGATTATAATGAGCGGTTATGACACTAGGGGGTGACCTGAGACATGGTCTGTGATATGGTTGACCTAAAACATGGACGTTCCCGGGGTTTAGGCTAATGGCGGACAGTCCCAGGCATTATTTCATTTTATTTGCAGCTATAGTTGATGCATTGCATGAGTATCCTGGCCGTGGTTCAGAGGTGTGCACCGGATTGTGCAACTATAGTGCCATTGTTTTGCATGGGCATCCTCCATCTGCGGACGAGGGTGTGCACCGGGTCCTCTAGGACATGTCGATTATGGATATCCAGATATGGCCGATACCTGATGAGATGATTCATACAACATTGCATTGCATCATGATGGAGGGTAGAGGAAAAATCTTAGATGTGGATCGAGGATGATTTGTGTTATATATATATATATATATATTCTTTGAGACGGATGTTTAGTGTGCTGTTATAGAATTAAATGTTGCTAAACCCTTTCCACGTTTGACGTTATATTGCTTCTTATCCCCTTTTCTTTTGCTGTGTGCTTGTACATATATGTTTTGTATCTCAGATCCAGGCAGAGTAGATGGCACATTGGGATCATCCATGGATGACCCAGGATCCAGGGCTTCCCCTTTCGGGGACCTTTGAAGTGGAATGCGTTGATCCAAATGGGTGGCTAGGGGATCCAGTCACTCGTTTTGTTGTATATATGGGTCCGATGTCCATCACTTCTGGGCTTGGACAGGGAGAGTCCATAGGTTTCGTCGGTATGTTCCATTTTGGCTCAGCCTTCCTTCCCCGATAGGTCAGCCCGATGGACATATATCGCTGATGCCAGGCATGGCTCCAATCCCCTTCATGGTACCCTTTGAGGTACTTGTACCAGGGCTCGCACCGGCACCCGTAACAGCACCAGCACCAAAGCCCGAGTTAGCACCCCTCCAGGAGGAGGACCTGATTGCTTCTGCTCAAGACCTGATACCCCTTCCAGAGGTACCAGCACCTCCAAAGGTCCGGGCCACTATTTCAGAGTCTTCTCGGGTATCTACTAGATGGCTACATCCCCGAGACAACAGGCTTTACAGACAGATGTTCCAGAGGCAGTCGGATATGAGCTCTTCCAGTGGGAGCGGAGGAGTGTCAGGACCTGTCGGACCACGGGATGCAGACGAGGGTGGTAGTATATGATGGGTCGGGCCAGAGCTATCTGTTTAGGTGTGAGTGAGGTTTTATTGTATTTTGAAAAGGAACTGGGTATGGAGAGAATTGGTAAGGCATATTTCATTAGATCTTTGATGTATTTTTGTTGATGTTATCAGTCTGTACCCATTGGGATCCTACTGATGGGATTCCCTCTGCTGTATTATATCAGGTTATGATGTTACTAATGTATGTATATATGTTGTTTATATTTTAAGTTTTTAATTTTTCGTTGTTTTTAATATATCCGGTTAACGATAATAACACGATTAGGTCCTAAATAATATGGGTTTCTTTAATGGGATGTCGGGGTGTCTCAGATATGATGACGAGATTATTATTGAGGTTATCTATGAGATTGAGATGAGTGGTTAGGGCACTAGGGGGTGACCTGAAACATGGTCTATGATATGGTTGACCTGAAACATGGTCTGTGACATGGTTGACCTGAAACATGGTCTTTGGGGTCTATTCCTCGGAGGGAGAATTCCTGGGGTTTAGGTTAACGGTGGGTCGTCCCAGACATTATTTCATTTTAGTTGCAGCTATAGTTCATGCTTTGCATAAGTACCCTGACTGTGGTTCAGAGGTGTGCATCGGATTGTGCAACTATAGTGCCATTGCTTTGCATGTGGCCGATACCTGATGAGATATCTGGATATGTGGCCGATACCCGATGAGATGATTCATACAACATTTGCATTGCATCATGATGGAGGGTAGAGGAAAAATCTTAGACATGGATTGAGGATGGTAGTGCTACATATATACATTTGTATACTCATATATTTGGAGATGGATGTTTAGTGTGTTGTAATAGAATTAAATGTTACTAAACACTTTCCATGTTTGATGTTATATTGTTTCTTATCCCCTTTCTTTTACTGTGTGTTTTGTTGCATATTGTGACACCCTAAACTCGGGTCATCACATGGTTACCCGTTTGCGGAAATAAAACGTAATTTGCCGGTTACTTTCGGAAAATAATGTTTTCTCAACGTTCATCTTTTCAAAATATGGTGATAAATTTTTTTTCCCTTTTAACCTCATAACAACAACTTAATCAAATCACACTTAACAACACAATGTATATAAATCTTACAACTATACTGCCTCATATATTTTCATACCTAAATCACCATCAGTTTTATTTTCCTAAAACACAATATATCAAAATAGGACCTAAGATGGTTGTAACTAACAGACACTATAGCCAATAGGAGCAGCACAGCACGCTTCCAACTAGACAGCCTTCCTCTTCTTGTAGGGATCATACCCCTTGTACGTCTCTGAGATGTGTTGTAAGGGTGAGACACCAATATATGGATTTATCACCATAACTAAATGCGCAACACAAAAGAAGGCACATACACATATACATATTTATACAACATACTCAATCATATTATATCACATCGTTTATCAATGGGTTTCACACCCCAAACATCAACGTTGAAAAACTATGCATGAACACTTCAAAATATCATCTAAACTAAACATTCATACCTAATCTCATGAGATATCTCCAACTTCGTGATGAGTTGATCAGACTCGATAGTTACAGGCACACAGCCACAGGCACACAGCCAAAACCCATCTCACACTGTCCAACATCGAGGCACAGGTGATATCAACATTGATGGGGCCTCATTGTCCACCCGGCACAATAAGAACATCGTTATGATCTACCATGACGCCGCAAGGTAATCACTCGTTTGATCATGGCACGTCTGCCAAATGCATGCAAGAAAAACATTTTGTTCTCAATACTTTTCTTTGTGCTATATCTTTATTTGTCAAAGCTCTCAAAAGCTTTCGACCCATCATCGTTTTTAAACATCAAAGCTCTCAAAAGCTTTCAACTTATCATCGTTTTAAACATCGAATGCTCTCAAAAGCATCATCGTTTTCAACATCGAATGCTCTCAAAAGCATCATTGTTTTCAACATCTTTACAACTTTTATTAACAACACAGGACCTCAAAGTCCGAGTGCTCAATCACGAAGCCCTTAGACCGTTGCAATCAGTCTTAGGTTCGTGGTAATAGAAAACATCTCAAAACGTTTTAACTTCTTTAAGTAGATACCCAGTCTACAACACAACGAACCTTAATACCCCGACGTCTCGGTTATTAAGTTCCATAACATCGTTTTACATCGTTTTTGTCTGTGAAAAACAAACCCAAAATAAGACAACGTCATAAGAACACTAGCACCCCGACATCTCGATTACTAAGTTCTATATCGTCGGTTAGTAAAACTCATTTACAGAAAATCATTTCTACTTGAAAACTCTTTTACTGAAACTTCAGCTTTAAAAATTAAATCAATTCCGATTAAACCTCTTCTCAAAACAAGTACTGCTATTTTTAAACTTTCACCATAAATAATTTCAAAACTTGTCATCGTTTATCATTTTCCAAGAAAATATTTTTAAAGTCAAACTTTGACTTTTTATTATTTTTTATTATTTTTTATTTTTATTTTTATTTTTATTTTTATAAAGTATTTTTGAATATTTATTTCACAAAATAAATTTTTATAATATTTCGGAATTTCTTGCGTAAAAATTAGCAGTACTAAAAAAATTTCACGGTTATACTCTCACCGTGAGTCATAAATTACTTTTACACTAATAAATCATTAAAATAATAATATTTCTCAAAAATTTATTATTTTTACAAAATAATATTTTCCACCATTATTATATTCAACATTTCCCATAAAACATTGAATATAATTTTCACAGCTTATTAGATCTTTTTATCTGATTAATTGGTTGTGCACTGACCACTGTCAGGCCTCTCAAACAACATTCAACATTCATCATTCAACAACATCATCATAATTATATCACCAGGCAGATCATGCATCATAGCAACATAATATACTACTACAGATAATTACATAATTTAAAAGCAGATAAATCACCGATACACAGATAAACAACACAACGTAAGCCACATAAACAAATAACCACAACCACATATAAATCATATAAATCACACTACACACAAATAGTTATAGATAAAAATCCCTCAGGTAAGCTCCCCTTACCTCTTGAAGACTCGAACTAAGGGTTTCAAATAATCTCCCGATTTGATCCGGTTTCCTCCGTCGGCTTTAGGTCAAACCAACTCGATCGATTCCTTCATAACGAATTGCAACCAAAATAAATCAAAATCAATCAACAACACACTTAAATCAATAGGGGTAGGGTTCGGCCTCTTCTAAAATTTTAGGTTAAGAAAGTTAAATTTTTGTTAACTTAGGGATTTATGATCCTTAAGTAACTTAAGCATGATTAAGCACTTAATCCAAATTCATGAACTAAGAACTTTGAATGAAACTCATCTAGCTCCAAGAACTAGGGTTTCGGCCAAGGGCTGAGTTTGGGGTTAGAAATCTCTAAAATTTCTAAACTCTTGGATTTAATCAACATACAAAACTTAGAGTTGGATTCAAGTGTAACAAACAACTTTTGAATCACAAAACCATCAAGTGCTCATACCTAGGGTTTCGGCCTTGATTGAAACAAATAGGTTAGAGTTTGATTTTTGATCTTCTATGTACTTACATACAAGAACTATCAAGATACAAAAGGATTGAATCATGAATCAAGACATGAAAATGAAACAAAACCTAAGAACACAACTTTAACCTAGGTTCGGCCCAGTCCAGATTTTATGGAAAGAAATTTCTCATGATCTTGTGCTTCTAGATGATGAAAATAGAGATGATTATAAGATTATAGCAATTGGTTTCATGTCAAAAGGATTTTTCTAGAATTAGTTATGAATTTTTGAATCTAGCTCCATGAACTTTGAACAAATGAAGAACATATGGATTTAAGTCATAGATCTACAAAAGTGATGAAGAGAAATGATTTAAATGACAAGAGAATAAGTTATTACCTCTTGATGATCCAAGAAAACAAAGTTTGGATGATGTTCTTCAAGGACTTCTTATGGAGTTCTTAAGAAACTTAAAGAGAAAGATGGACATAGTTAGGGTTTAGAACAGTTTTAGTATTTTGGGTAGATCTCTCAACATACTTATCCGTTTTGGATGATCTTTATGTCGTTGGAAATAAGAGAGAAAGAGGAACAACTTTCATGTTGAAAGTTTTCCGAGATTCAAAATAGAAACTGGTCAGAATTGCTAGACAAAATCTGACAAATTATGAACACTTTGATGAAGCTTAGGTTTTCAAGAAGAAGAACATGGAAATGAAAGATGAAGAGATGCTTAATGAAGAAGGAAAGAGTGAACCGTGGGTTTTTGGATAGGTTTGGTCAACTTTTCCAATGCCATTTGCTTGCAATTGTCATAAAAAGACAAAGGCAAAATGGTCATTTCATAGGAAAATTTCACTTTGTCATAAATGTGCCATTATGGCCATTATGACTTGGATAAACTCGTCATAAATGCTCGTCAAGTCGGTCAAATCCATCATCTCTGCTACATTGCCGACTCCTCGATTCATCTGGCGCAAGCTTTTCCTAGAGACATCTCGATGTATATGCCCGCAACAATATAATATTTTAATTTTTTTACCAAAATTTTCAAAACTTCCAGTATCGTAGTAAATACGATAAAAACATTTTTCATCTCGTTCACGACTCAAAATTAGGTCTTCTGAGCAGTAAACTTTTACTGTCAGTGAAAACGCAGACCGGTTTCCGTCTGAATTTTCAACCCAAAATTTCATCGTAACCCTAAGATATAAAACATGACGGGAAAATAACAGTATTTCGCCCAAAATAATTTTCTAGGTCTCGGATAAAAATATATTTTTATATATTAATTACCGACACTATAAAGCAGTGAAAATCGGGGTGTTACACATATATGTTTTGTACCTCAGACCCAGACAGGACGGATGGCGCATTGAGATCATCCCTGGATGACTCAGGATCCGGGGTTTCCCCTCTCGGCGACCTTCGAGGTTGAATGCGTTGACCCTGATGGGTGGCTAGTGGACTCGATCACTCGTTTTACTGTATATACGAGTCCGATGTCCATCACTTCCGGACTTGGGCAGGGAGCTCCCATAGGTTTTGTCGGCACTTTCCGAGCTGGCATGACCTTTCCTTTTCCTCTTGGACAGTTAGATGGGCATATACTGCCGATGCCGGGCATAGCTCCCGTTCCCTTTAGAGTGCCTTCTGAGTCCCTGGTACCATGACCCATACCTGCACCTGCACCTGCACTAGTACTAGAGCCTGGACTTGCCCCGGTCCAAGAGGAGGAGGACCCCACAGATCCAGTATATGATCCGTTGCCCATTCCTGAGCCCCCATCACCACCCGAGATTAGGGCCACCGGGTCAGAGTCCTCCCGAGTATCCTCCCGACGACTACCATCCAGAGATGGCAAGGATTACCGACGAATGTTACAGATATCTACCACAGATAGGAGATCTTCCAGTGGCAGTAGAGGAGAGGTAGGTCCGTCGAGACCTCGGGGTTACAATATGGGTAATAGTCTATGATATTCTAGATCAGGGCTATTCACGTAGGTGAATGTGTGAGGCTTTTGATGTATTTTGAGAGGGGATGGGGTGGCAAGAGGATGTGAGGAGTCTTTTCTTTTGTCCTTTGATGTATTTTTGTTATCTTGCAGCTAGTTTGTATATATTGGGATCCTACTCATGGAATTCCCTTGACAGTATAGCACTCGGAGGTTATGTATATATAGTTATGTTTATGCATGTATGTATATATGTTGTTTTATATTTTAAGTTTTAATTTTTCCGTTGTTTTTAATAAATCTGCTTAACGATTATAAAACGATTAGGTCCTAAATATTATGGGTTTTCTTTAATGGGACGTTGGGGCGTCTAAGCCTGCACCTGTACAGGACGAGGACCCAGTGGCACCAGTTCTGGACCCGGTGCCTATTCCTGAGGTACCAGCACCCCCAGAGGTATGAGCTTAGGGATCAGAGTCTTCTCGTGTGTCCTCTCGACTAATCCTAGGGATAACAGACTCTATTGACAGATGTTCCAGCGACAGGCACATCGGAGCCCTTCCAGTGGTAGCGGGGGAGTATCTGGACCAACTAGACTACGTGATGCTAGCGAGGATGGTAGTTTATGATAGCTCAGGCCAGTGCTGTTAGCTTAGGTGTGAGTGAGGTTTTGCTTGTATTTTGAGAGGTGACTGAGTGTGGAGAGAATCGGTGAGGCATCTTTCTTTAGCCTTTTGATGTATTTTTGTTATGATGCCATAGTTTTTGTATATTGGGATCCTACTGATAGGATTCCCTTGATAGTACCGTACCAGGAGGTTATGTATATATGGATGCATGTGATGTACATATTTTATGTATGTATGTATATGATTTTTTATATTTAAGTTTTAATTTTTCGCCGTTTTAATATATCCGCTTAATGTAAATACACGATTAGTTTTTAAAAATTTTAGTTTTTCTTTAATGGGACGTCGAGGCGTCTCATAAAATATATGTCGACAATGGGTGATGATGGTTGGTGACGTAAAGTCCTAACTACAAAACCCTTAGAAGTTCAAGATGACTCGAAGGAGAAGTTTAGGAAAGAGTGATGCTCATGGATGATTAAATAAGGAATAAATGATTGGAAATAATAAAAGGTAATGAACCATTGGTGAATTTCGGGGATGAAAGAATTTGTAATTAATTATTTAATAAAGAATTTAAGTTTAGATATTAAGGATTTTATTATCCGAATAAAAATGAATAGACCCGGATGACGGTAAATTATATCAATTCGCCCAATTTTATTAGCACCCGATTAGTGGTGGATAATAACCGTCAAACCATGAGGGCTAAAATAAATACAAGTATTGGAAAGTAGTGTAGTTATGGTGTTAGAAATTAAAGGGAAATACTATAGGAAAATAGAAAAGAAATTGATGAGTGACATGTGTCAACAAGTGGTGAAGAAATAAAAGTGGGGTCAAATTGTAAGAAGGAGAAGTACAAGGACTAATCCCAAAAAGAGGAGGGATTTAATTGCAAAACAAGGAAGAGTCCTTGGATTTAAGTACAAAAGTATTAAGGACTTTATTGTCCCCAAAAATATGAGGATCGTATGGCGGAGTATTTTATTCGTCCAATTTTAATTAAAACCGGTTCAAGTGCAATATGGCACATTGAGCCATAATAATTTATAAGGGACCAATATTATTAGGGATGATTAAAATAATTAGAGATGGGTACTCTAATTATTTGATTGACCAAAAATCTAAAAGGATTACATTACAAGTCAATCGTAAATCAACTAAATGCCACCTAGACTAAATTAAGCCTTAATCCCTCTATGCCTATGAATAGATGGCATCCTCCTTCATTTAACACCTTGACTTATTTTAATTGAAGTAAAGTCCGAATAGAGAGAAAGGAGAAGAGAGATAGGGAGCCGTGAGAGAAAAGAGAGAAAAGGAGGAATAAAAAAGAAGCTACAGAGAGAAGTTGTCAAACACCAAGAGCTTTCTATTGAGCTAGGTTTCATCCTCAAAGGAGCAAGCATGGAGGCTCTACACCCACATTTACCTTGCTACCCATATGGAAGAGGGAAGGTAAGGGAGGAGACTCTCATCTTTGTAGTTTGGAGCCCCTCCCCCTAATGTTTGAGTTCCTAGAAATGCTTTGCATGTTAACTTTGTTCTCTGTATTGTGTGTTTAATATGTGATACATGCAATGTGGTGATGAAAATGTGTTCATAATGTGTTGGATGTTTGATATGAGTGCTTGCATGGGCTGAAACATGAATTTCCAGCATGATACATGTTTGTATTCTGGGTTGTATCTTTCAAACGAAAAATGATCTCTAAAAACTGAACACATATTTGGAATCCTCACTTTCAGGGCTTCGATTTTCATATAAAGTTTGCAATTTTTTTAAGAATAAATGATGGGTTAAAATGCATGCAAAGTCATAGCTGACTGGGAAAAATCGTTTACTGGACTGACCTTTGGTCATTCATAGATTTTTAATAATTTTTATAGATTTTTTTTTAAAAATCTGAAGACACCACTAGAAAGAAGATGAGAAAGCCTATAGAGTGATGTAAAGGAATCGTGCTTGGGATATGTGTAAGGCACCTAAAACTGGGCTACAAAATAGTCATAAAAACTGGAGTTTATTTTCCAGCACAAAATAGCCATAAAAACAGGAGTTTGTTTTTCCAGCAGGGAGCTGGAAAAACGTGATGAACACCAACAAACTCATAACAATCATCTCAAAACTAATGAGACAATAATGCTAGATTCTGAGTTTGTGGGTTAATGTGTAATATTAATTTTATTAAGTAAAAGATTAAAATAAATTTAAAGAGAAAAGAAAATAGGGCTAGAGTAGCCCATGGTGAAAGCCAATGCATGGCTAGCTCTTTCTTGAGAAGCTTGCAAAGCGATGGAAGATGGCTATGCTGACAAAGACAGCAATTATGTCAGCTATGAGGAGGCAAGGAAACTGTACTAAACATTCTGGGCTTCACATGCCTTGGGTAAGAAAGCAAAGAGAATGAATGGAGAAGCTTTATGCCTTCAAATAATAATAAAAGGTCACATGAGTAATTAGTAATGTATAATAAGAAAAATTTAAAGTCTGAGGATGTTAAGAAGGGGTGGTGGTCGTGCGGATGAGTAAAGAGAGAGGAGATTTTCATGGAAAATAATAATAAGTTTTATATGAAAAGAGTTTACTATAATAGTATTATAAAACTTAGTGCAAGTGAAAAAGGATGATTAAGGAGAATGTCGAAGGATAGATTTTCAATCATGAAGAGGTTAAAGATTAGACTATAATTAGGGGAGAATATGTTTAACAAAAATGGAGAAGTGATAGAAAGATAAAATATATGGCGTATATGGGTGATGATGGTTGATGACGTAAAGTCCTAACCACAAAACCCTTAGAAGTACAAGATGACTCGAAGGAGAAGTTTAGGAAAGAGTAATGTTCATGGAAGATTAAATAAGGAAGACATGATTGGAAAGAATATAAGGTAACACACCATCGGTGAATTTCGGGGACGAAATTCCTTCTTAAGTGGGGAGGAAATGTCACGTCCCGAAAATTACAGTAATGGAACACTGTAATTAATTATTTAATAAGGAATTTAAGTTTAGATATTAAGGATTTTATTATCCGAATAAAAATGCATAGACCCAGATGATGGTAAATTATACCAATTCGCCCAATTTTAATAGCACCCGATTAGTGGTGGATAATAACTGTCAAACCACGAGGGATAAAATAAATACAAGTATTGGAAGGAAGCGTAATTATGGTGTTAGAAATTAAATAAAAATACTAGAAAAAAAATTGACGAGTGACATGTGTCAACAAGTGGTGAAGAAATAAAAATGGGGTCAAGTTGTAACAAGGAGAAGTACAAGGACTAATCCCAAAAAGAGGAGGGATTTCATTGCAAAACAAGGAAGTGTCCATGGATTTAAGTATAAAAATATTAAGGACTTTATTGTCCCCAAAATTATGAGGACTGTATGACGACCAGAACAGTCTGACGGAGAACCCATTTCGGGAGTATCCAGTGGTCACGACGATTGAGTTCCAGTTCCCACCGACTCATCTGAGGATTATCACCATACCGCTGGTGCTGGACGACCCTCTGATAGTTCAGGTATTCAGGAGATTCATACCATCGAGACATGGTCCGCCTTAGTCTCAGTTTTGTTCTTTAGTAGAGGTTGAGGGGAACTTTTGTTTACCGGAAATCATCTTTGTCCTTATGGTGATTCCATTGATATTCCCCAATAAACCTTTAGGAGTGGTGCTGCGACGCCTATTCGGCTCACTGTATTGTTCTTTATTTATGTTGATTAGAATGTAACACTCAGACTGGGTACTTGAGAGGCCCAAGTAATTTTATCAGGTTTTCCAACAAAAGTTCTATATGCATGACGTTTGGTTTTATTTGAGTAATAAACTATTTTCATAAATTATAAAAAAAATACTCTTATAAGTTGGGGTGTTACATCCCGCACAAAGTTGTGTGGACACAGATCTCCGAAGTGGCCACCTAAAATGATGGCAATTGCCAGGTCCTGCAACTGGGTTGCGATGCCGCATAGAAAGCAATGACGCAGTTTTATTTTGTTTTGTAGAACTTTTTATGGCTCCAAACCTCTTATGACCTTAACTTTTAAGGGAGACATGTGGGACCTTATTCTGAACAATTCGCTACGTGTATGTTTTTAATTTTTCCGCATTTTCGGTCTTTTATTTACTGCATCCGACTAATGTAACATCCGTGTTTTTAAGTCTTTGTTTATACTTTTAAGACTATATTTAAGACCTTGATTATATGTCTAATATGCATGTTTAAACATATGAAGCTTTGCATGGAAAGTACCTGATTAAACTACTTAAAAATGAACTAAAACATAAACTAGGGTTTCTGTCTAACACAACATGCTTGAGCGTGGGCGTGTCTGCGCTTGAGCGTGACTGGGCACTTGGGCGTGAGTGGATGGGCGTTCGAGCATGAGACAATAATTGTGACGTGTCCATACGTGCCAAGAAGAGAATGGAGTGGAACGACGTGTGGCAATCAAAACTTCGCGAGGAAGGGATGGACCATTTTCCATGCTTAATCGTGGGAAGCTGCACGCTAGAGCGTAGGGGGCGCTCAAGCGTGAGGTACTCCAAACTCGAGCGTGGGTACCAAAACTTTGAAAAATAAAAAGTTTACGAGTGAAAGTTCTGGTGTAGTCTTCGAGCGATCCATTTGTCCTAACACAATTCTGATTATACTATCGTACTTGTGGCGATGTCTGCTTCCTAACCCTATATCTCTTTTCTTTACTAGGCTAAGGTAAACCTATGCCCTTATCATGCCGAAATATCGTCGATGACGGTATGGAGGTTATCTTCCTATTCGTTTATCGGTTTTGAATTCTGTTTTCATATTAGGGTTACTCGTAACATGCGCTTCACAATGATGTATTCAAGTGAACTTTTGGAGCCCCGGAGCTAGGGAAACAGGTGTGACAGATTTGAGGGGATGGGAGTGTACTCATTTCGTTGCTCCAAAACTAGCTACGTAGTACTCAGGTGGGAGAAAGAAGCCACCTATCGTCGGAAATGGGTAAGTAGCATATTTTACAATAATGGCATAGGGAGACCCAAACCCTACTAGTGAGAGAGTAATCGACAATGTCAATATCACATTGGTAACTATTTCGTGGTACCAATGATGTGAGGATGCACGAGTCAGGGAATATGACCATATCGGTATTGGAGATGTGCATCGTGATCTGGTTTATAGTGAAAATTCATATATATATATATATATGTATGTATGTATGTATGTATGTATGTATGTATGTATGTATGTATGTATGTATGTATGTATGTATGTATTCTAAATTATAAATATAACTATACAAAGATAATAAGAACCACTGCTGCCACCGTCGGAACCACCGTGATCCCGCCGTTCGCCCTCGCGCTAAGCATCACAGAACCACCACAACTTCTTCTTCTTCCTTGGGCAAGTATTTTACCCCTATTCTCTTCTAGATTGTAAAAGTCCCAAATTAATTTTGAAAGCCTAACCCTAAGATTTTGGATTTCAGTTTCAAAGTGTGAAATTAACACTTGTTTTATACAATTGGGACTGTGAATTAATGTTTCTCTAAACCAATTTCATTATTCTTTAGTTAAAATGAGTTTTCCCCAATTTGATTTATGAACCCTAAAGTCCCAAATCCTATTTTTATTGAAGTTAACTCTATTTTGTGAAATTGAGTATTTAAAATCAACTTAGAGTAAGTGTTTGATGATGAGTAGCTGATTATGTGTTTTGTCTGGTTGTGAAAATTGTTTGACTCCCTCTCTAGGATGTCGTCGTGGTTGCGTTTGCTTGGATGAGCAGGTTTTGTGTTTTTGGGAACTGATAGGAGCCGCCTGCACCTGTCGTAAGGTGTTAGAGGAAACCATAACGAATGATCTTTTTCTAGTCTTCAAAGGTAAAGGGAGTTTGCCTAAGGAGCTACTTGGATAGTCATGTACATTGTTTTTGTATGGTTTGGTTTGTGACTTGTGAATAGATGTATATGTTGATGTCATTAGAATTGTTTATGTTAAAATGTTCTTGGAATTGTTTGTGTTGATGACTATTGGAATTGTGGAAAATGAACATGCTATTATTGAGCTATAGTTATTGCTATGATTAACTGTGATTGGCTGATGGCATGACACTGGTCATTGCTTGTTAACAAAGACTAAGACATTTAAAATGCTTTAACTCAGAAAAGTTAAAACATTGATGTTTGGTTTTCTTTAATAAAGTGGAGAGAAAATTCAAATAATGAAAGTGTTGAGATAGGCAAAAGTCTAGGAGAAGAAAAAAGATGGAAAATTGTAAAAAGTCTACGAAAAACATTTTGGGGAAACAAAGATTTTACTTTCAAGTGTTACAAAAAGTGTTTTCTTTTTCAAAAGTGGAAAGTTTTAGACAAAAGTAATCTATTGGATAAATCTCTTTATTGAGAACTTTGAATTTTTACTCAATTTAGAAAAGGTTCTTAGTGGTTTTCTAAGTTGTGGAAAATGAATTTTAAAAAGAAAAGTTATTGAAGAATTTAATTCTAAGCATGAGGAATTACTCATGGTACAAAGTCTAGAAGACAAAGATGTTTTGTTTTCAATTTGGTTTTTCACGTAACGACAAGGGAAATCAAGTGGAAGAGGAAATCATGTGGAAAGAGGTGATGTGAAAATGACCTAGATTATTGAAATGACGGGCTTGGATTCCTGTTTTGAGTTTTGAGGAAAGAGAAGGACCTAGGTTTGCGAGCTATAAAACCCGGGCTGGATTTGGATTGCCGAGATATCGGGCTGAATTCAGAGTGCCGGTAAAGCAGGACTAGTGTTCCTATTGAGAAGAACCTAGATTTCTGAGACGTTGGGCTAGTGTTCGAATTGAGGAAAAGATTTTAAGAATCATTATTTTGGTTTAAAAATCTTGATTTGGTATTTAGAATGTATCTAATACCTGAATCAAAGTAGTCGAGAGCTTTAAGCCTTGATGAGGAAAGAAATGATGTGAAAAAGAAAAGCGGAAACGAGAACCCTTGATTTACATGCATAGTCTGGCTTATAAGCCGTTGTGGTAGACGTGCCATTGTGGATCGAGCTACATTTTCACAAAGGGTGAACTGACAAATTGGATAGTTATGGACCAGAGATAGATCCTTTAGTCTTTGGGTCTATTAGGGACATTCGGGCTCGAAAACCCACATAAGGCTCGGGCTTTTGCAACCTCGGGCCATGGAAATCGGTTACCCATCACGTAATGTGCTCAATCAGGAACTATTCAATATTATTTAGGTGAGTTGCGATACCCTAGAACAAATGGGGATTGGACCTAAATTGAGAGGCCAACCCAATGTAAAACAATTATGTTATAGGCATTATCGTGGCCTATCCTACTCGACGAAGGGAAGTTAGGATCTCTGGAGAATTATGAGTTAGAGAGTAAACATTGAAGTGACATGAAAGGTTTTACAAAACTGCATTTGGTTGTTGGATTGAACTCTTTAATATAGTTATGAAATTATGTTATGTACGTTCATGTTTATATGTTGTTGTTGTGTATGTGTATGTGTATGTGGCTACAATACAATGCTCATATATTGGTATCTCACATTTGCATCATTTCTGTTTGGTTTTCAATTTTTGTGGTATACTGTTTTCGTGTAGAGATGAGGCAGAGAAGTTCCCTGCTTCACTCGGGGATATTAGTCCCAATCCTTGAAGATGTCCGACGTTAGTTATAATGGTGAGAACCACGGGGGTCTTCCCCAGGAATATCTTTTAGAACGACCATCTTAGGTTTTTGAGACGTTATTGATTAATGATAGTATGTATGTTCATGGCTCGGAGAGCCTTTATGTTTGAATGGAATGTTTATGGCTCGGAGAGCTTTTCGTTTGGATGGGAATCTAAAATTTTCATTTTGGTCATGTATAGTTTGTTGATGTAAATATTTTCAGAATAACACCATCTTGATGTATTTTGTATGACTGAAACTTCTTGGATGAAAATATAAATTTTTCAGCAGGTATTTTTATTTTGGGTTGTTAGAATTATAGAGGAGACTCTGTCAAAATTTTTGTAAAAATTTGATCTTTTTATTCAAGTACATTTCTAAAGTAAATAGGCTTGCCAGGTTAGGATTGTAAGCCTGTGCGCCGGTCATGGCTTATGTTTCGGGTCGTGATTTATTTTATATATAAGACCAGAATCTATACAATGATAGATGAAAATGTGGTGTTATTATTTTTAAATAGGTTTAAGTATTACCGCAACCGCGTGAATTTTTTTTACCCACTTTCATGACCTATAGAGAATTACACGAGATATTTTCTGAAAGCAACCAGCAATTATTATTTTATTGTAATATGTTATTACGAAATTGAGTTAGTCATGTAATGCCCAAGGGGGGTGTTACAATAAAACCAATTAGACTTTCATTAGTTATGTCATAGTTTTAACATAGATTTACAATTACAACTAATATGCCCACCATGATAATTAAATGGTTAGGTGACACAAACATAGTTTAACACATTTTCAACCCACTCACATAATTTTGAGGAATGGCAAATCTAAGCTTTGCCTTGTTTTGAATTTTAATTTCATGACCAAAAAAAAACATGACAAATATCAAATTTTGGAATACTTTGTCGCAACGAATAAGAATGACAAATATCAAATGCACAAATACTTAGTCACCATGCAGTAAAGGCTTTGAATTGAATATCAGTGGTTGAAATTGTTTATTAAGTAGCTCATCACATAAGTTTTCTAACCTTTTCATCACTTTAAATTAAGATATCAAGAAACCAACATTAACTTAGAGCAAGGCACATTTGGTTGAAGGAAAAGAAATCAACATAATCAAATAAATGATTGGATTTGCTCAAACTCATTTGGAAGTTAACAGTCACTCAACAACTCACGTGCTCCAACAATTGAAGGAATTGAGCTAACAAAACTGAAGAAATCAATTTAAGAAGCAAGTGAACCACCATGTAAATATATGGGTAATCACATGCAAATATTTGATTAATTCAGTTCATTATTTGGCTAATGGGTCATCCCGAAGCTTACAATCATTTTCCACAAACCATGTAAATATATGGTTAATCATGTGCGAAATATGGTTAGTTAAGTTCATTATATGGTTATTGGGTTATCCTGAAGCTAACAATCATCTTCCACAGTGTAACACCCCGATTTTCAATGCTTTCCAATATCTGTAAAGATATTTATATGTTCATATTTTTATCCGAAACTTGGAAAGTGATTTTGACTAAAACAAAATCATATCTAGATTATACTTGATGGTGAAAAGTTCCAATAAAATTTTGTGTTGAAAATTCAGACGAAACCCGATCTGCGTTTTCACAGACAGTATAAATTTACTGACCAGAAAACCAAATTTTGACCCGTGAATGAAACATCAATGTTTGTTATCCCTTTTTAAGATATATGAGTCATTTCCAAATTTTCGTTCTAAAATAAATATTATATTTTATTCGGGCGAAATAATCAAACGAAACGCGCGTAGAAACCTTAAGTCGGGTAAACGACAGAACTGGATCTGGTGCAGAGATAATATGGAGCAGAGATGATGGAAGTGATTGATGAGACTTGTGAAAATTTTGACATCATGACTCACCAAAAGTCATGATGACAACTTTAAGGATATTGTTTTTAATTAAACTAAAAACCGATTAAGTTTTGCTTCAAGATCCAAACATGGCCTAATTGATTTTTTTCTTTCCTAGACTACCCCAACACCCGACGGCTGCCACCCCCCCCCCCCCCCCCCCCCCCCTCTTAAAGCCACTCTTGTTCATTTTCTTCCTCACCAAAATACAAAGACACAAAGTGTATGTTCAAGAGCTCAAGGTAGAAAACTACATTGAAGAAACTTGCTTGGATCATCAAGCTTCTTCTTCTATCTTCATCACTGGAGGTAACTTGATCATCTCTACTTCTTCTTGAGTTCATTCCTTTCCTTTTCATGTTCTTTGTGGTTGGAAAACCATTTTGCTTTGTTCATGAAAATGAAATCAAACATGATTTTGATGCATGAGATTCTTGTACCATGATCATTTAGATCATCAATCTAAGGCTTTAGCTCCATGTATTTAAGAGTGTTGATGAAATGAAAAACCTAACCCCATGAAACCCTATTTTGGCCGAAACCCACATAGAAGGAGGGTTTGATATTTTTGTTCCATTTTTCAAAACTAATGCTTGTTTAGACTCTCTAGTACCTGGATGATCAAAATCCAAGAGCTTGAATTCAACAAAAATCTCTAGCCTATTTTCACAATAAAGATCGAATTTCACTCTTAGGTGAGCTAGTAGGATTTTTTCAAAATTTAACTTGTTCTATGTTGTTTTGTGAAGGATTTGTGGAATAGTGTGTTGCTTGGTTTTGGGTGGAGGAAATTGAAGCGTGGACAATCAATTTCAGAACAACATTTCACACTCTGAGGTAAAGGGAGTTTACCTGAGGAGTTTTTGCTGGTCATGTACCGTGTTTGTATGATTGGTTATATGTTTGATTTCAAATGTGTGTTGTTGTTATTTGGAATTGTTGAACATGAATATGTTGTTACTGGATTTTGTATTGTATTGCTTAATTGTGATTGACTGAGGGCATGACACTGGTCATTGCTTGTTAACAAAGATTAAGTCATTAAAATACCTTAACTCAGAAATATTGAAAAAGTGATGTTTTGTTTAGAAAGTGAGAAGAAAATTCAAATGATGAAAGTGTGGAAATAGATTAAAGTTTAGGAAGAGAAAGAACATGGAAAAACATCAAAATTCATGAAAAGGTTTAAAAGAATCTTGAAGGGAAAAGTCTTTTGAAAACAAAGATTTTCTTTTAGGTTTTACAAAAAGTTGTTCAAAAATGGAAAGGTTTATAGAAAATGCTACCTTTGATAAATTCAATTGCAAGAGTTTTATATTTGGTTTAAAGTTGAGAGAAAGATTTCAGTGGTTTTTTAAGTTTTCAGAAAAAGGATTTTAGAGGACTAAATTTTCTATGAAAGTGTATTTACAAGAACGAAAAGTATTTAATACACAAAGTTGAGAAACTTTTGAACTTTTGTTTTTCGATATAGTTTTCACTGAACGAAAAACCAAGTGGAAAAGAGAAAAGTAGAAAGGACCTTGATTACCGAAACGACGGGCTAGATCTGGATTGTCGAAATTACGGGCTAGGTCTGGATTGCCGAAGTACGGGCTAGAGTTCCTGTTTGAGTTTTTTAGGAAAGGAAAGGACCTAGATTGCCGATGCTGAGATTCGTCCTGGATCTGGACTGCCGAGATATCGGGCTGGATTCGGATTGTCGAGAAGCCGGGCTAGTGTTCCTACTAAGAAGAACCTAGATTACGAGACGTCGGACTAGTGTTCAAATGATAAAGAAATTTTAAAATCTTTGATTTTGTTTTAAAATCTTAAGTTGGTATTAAAATGTATTTAATACCTGAATGAAAAGTAGTCGGGAGCTTTAAGCCTCGACGGGGAAAGAACAAAGCGAGTATTTAAAACCATTGTTTTACATGCATAGTCAGGCTAATATGCCTTTGTGGCAGACGTGCCACTGTGTATCGAGCAACAGTTTTACAAAGGGTGAACTAAAAAATTGGATATTTATGGACCAAAGATATATTCTTTAGTCTTTGGGTCTGTTAGGGACATTCGGGCTTGAAAACCCCTGGAAGGCTTGAGCTTTTACAACATCGGGCCGTGGAAATCGGTTACCTAGAACGTAATATACTTAATCAGGAACTATTCAATATTATTTAGCTGAGATGCGATACCCTAGAACAATTAGGGATCAGACCTAAATTAAGAGCCCGACCCAACGCGAAACAATTGTCGACGAAGGGAAGTTCGGATCTCTGGAGAATTACGACATAGCTAGTGAATATTGAAGTGATATGAATTGTTTTACAAAATGCATTTGGTTGTCGGGAATGAATCCATGTGATGTAATTATGAGATTATGTTATGTTTTGGGTTTTGGTCATATGTTGTTGTTTTGTGAGTCGTGTATATGACTGCTATGATAAAACTCATATATTCGTATCTCACATTTGCATTATTTTTTTTGTTTGGTTCTCTTTTATGGTATATTGTTATATGTATATAGATGGACCCGATGAACCATCTGACTCACTTGGGGTTCATGGGACTGGCTTTTGAGCATAGAGATGATGGTGGCGCTTGGGTCATAAACCCAGGGGCCTGAAGCGCTGTATATATTGGGCCTTTACTCACTACTAAGGGAATAGAAACAGGAACAATATCTTGTACCCACAGCATAAAGACAGTTGAAGTGCCATTACCCCCTATATGGCTTCTCTTGAGGACTCTGGTGGAGACTGGAAATACTTATCATCGGCCTCCACCACTTCAGTTTACACCGGGATCGACACTTGCATCTCCATTACCCGAACTGCCTGCACCCATTGTCCTCGTTGGAGGAGAGGACGATGATGAAGAATACCCTGAGGTAGAAGATCTGATTGAAGAGAATCCCATGGAGGATGCAGAGGAGGGGGTAGAGTATCACCCCCTTGATGATGATGTTGTTGATCCCATTGCTGATGTGGATATCGGAGGAGGTTCACCCGATCCTTCTCCAGATATGAATGATCTTGGAGGTCTCCCTAACGGGTTCCACTAGATTGTCCAGCTTAGGTTATTGTCTTATAGGGGTAGTGTTAACTTCTTTTAGCTGTATATCAGGCTGATGAGAGCAATGTCTTTTTATAATACTGGTTCTCTGTTTAACCCTATGATTTTTGGTACTGTATATTTTATGCATGTATCTTCTTTACAAATGTTAGAAACTCTGAGTAATGACCTTTAACTATAAGGGTCCGAATAATGTAATTATTTTGATGATACGTAGATGTATGAATCTGTATCTGTATATATAGGTGATGTTATTATGTATAAGGCAAAAGTTTTTTTTCATCCATTTTTTTTTTGAAACAGAACAAGAGAAAATTTATCTTCCGAAAGTAAACCAGCAAATAGTTTTCTATCTTTCCTTTTTTGTGATTTGAGTTGTAATCTTGAAGCACCGAGGGAGGGTTTACATTAGTCGTATCAGAGCTTGTCGAGTCTTTCGGGAATCTTTGGGAATAGGTCTGTTATATCTATGTTGTGTGATCTCTGACTAAGACTTGATTGAATTACTTTTAGAAGTAATGTGCGTTAGCATAATAGTTTGTGTTTCATTTTCTGGTTTCTGATTAACTGATTTTGTCTTGTAGGTCAGTTATGGAACCAGGAGGTAGACGTGGAAGAGGACGTGGTCGCGGCCGTGGAAGGGGCCATAGAGGTGGTCATATAGCCAGTTAGGGTGATTTCGAGGAAAATTATGAGGATGCTGGTGGAATGGACTATGCAGCACAAGCGATGGCAGATGTTGCCGCTGATATTGCTCTCCAAACAGCTGCAATGACTGCTCAAACTCAACAAGAACAGCTTCGTGCTGAGCAAGCTGCGGAAGGAAGAGGTCTGACGACTTTTAGACGTCAGAGTCCACCACAGTTCCATGGAGAGACTGACCCTGAGAAAGAAGACTTGTGGATACAAGAGCTTGAGAAAATATTTGAACTGATTCATACCCCGTAAGGAGTCAAAGTTCCCTATGCTACCTTCATACTATTAGGAGATGCGGAGTACTGGTGGAAGGGCACCATACAACTACTAGTTGCAGATCATCAGGAAATCACTTGGGAGGTATTCCGCAATGCATTCCTGGACAAGTATTTCCCTTTAAGTGCCAGAGTTGAGAAGGAATAAGAATTCCCGCGTCTACAACAGAGGGATCTATCAATTGGGGATTATGCAGTGAAATTTGAATCGTTTACTAAATATTTCTGTTTCTTCTAATCTCAACCTGATGAAAGCTGGAAATGCAAGAAGTTTGAAAGGAGGACTGAGGTTTGAGATTAAGGAATCAATATTACCACTGCAGATTCAAAATTTTAAAGAGTTGGTGGAGATGTGCCGAAAGATGGAGCAAATGAAGAAAGGAAGGGATAACAGAGGAAATGTTGGAGGACCGTCTCGATCTGTGAATCAATTCCAGAATCAGAGAAGGAAGCAAAACCAGAGGAAACCATACTACAGACCATCCGGAAACAACCGAAACCGACAATCGTACCATCCAGTTGCTTTTAAATCTGGTAGTGGGGGCCAGAGGAACCAAGAACAAGGCTATATCCAGAGATGTTACAAGTGTGGAAGTGTGAATCATGCTACTGACAACTATATGTTGAAGGGAGTGAAGTGCTTCAAGTGTGGACAAATAGGACACATGGCCAAGGACTGCAATACCCAGAGGTTTGCACCAACTGCTAACAATTCAAGGACCAATAAACCGACTGCTAAGGGAAAGGTTTATACCATGAACGGTGGTGAAGCTTCACAGTCCGATGATCTCATACAAGGTAATTGCGACATAGATAGTAATCTTTTAACTATACTTTTTGATTCAGGTGCAACACATTCTTTTATCTCGATGGATTGTGTGAGACATCTAAAATTGCCTATTTCTTCCATGACATATGATTTGATTGTTTCAACCCCAACTACTGAACTCGTTGTTGTGAATTCTATATTTCTAAACTGTCCTATTGTTATTCGGGATAGACATTTTCTTGTGAATCTAATATGCTTGCCTTTAATACAGTTAGATGTGATTTTAGGCAGGGATTGGTTATCTTCCAACTATATCCTTTTAGACTGTGCCCATAAAACTTTAGTTTTTCCTGATCCTGAGATTTCTGGATTTTTATCTACCAACCAAGTAAGAACTTCTTCGAAAGAAGGAGATTGGGGATGCTTGTTTTTATCTAACTTAGAAGTCGAGGGGGAGATCGATTTGAGTATGGTGCCTGTAGTAATCACTAATTAGGGATATCGAGTTCTCCATCGATCTAGTTCCAGAAACTGGTCCGATTTCTATCGCTCCGTATGGAATGGCACCTACAGAACTTGTTGAGTTGAAAGATCAATTGGAGGATCTTCTGTCAAAAAAATTCATACGACCAAGTGTGTCCCCGTGGGATGCACCTGTTCTGTTAGTGAGAAAGAAAGACGGAGGTTCGAGACTCTGCGTAGATTTTCGACAACTAACCAAAGTGACGATCAAGAATAAGTACCCTCTACCAAGAATTGACAATCCGATGGATCAACTGTGTGGAGCTGTTGTATTTTCGAAGATAGACCTAAGGATGGGTTATCATCAAATAAGAGTGAAAACAGAAGATATCCCCGAAATTACTTTTAGAACTCGTTATGGACATTATGAGTATCTCGTAATGCCTTTTGGAGTGATGAATGCACCTACTATCTTCATGGACTACATGAATAAGATTTTTCATCTGTTTCTTGATAGGTTCGTCGTAGTGTTCATCGAAGACATTCTCATTTACTCTAAGAGTCATGAGGAGTATGAAGAACATTTGTGACAAGTTTTGCAAATCCTAAGTGAGAAAGTATTGTACGCAAAACTTCCCAAATGCGAGTTTTGGCTCGAAGAAGTGAAGTTTTTAGGACACGTTATCACCAAAGAGGGAATTACTGTAGATCTTGCGAAAGTAGAAGCTGTACTTTCTTGGGAAAAACCAAAGACGGTGACGGAAATACGAAGATTTGTTGGTCTAGAGGATTATTTTGGGAGATTCATTGAAGGTTTTTCAAAAATAGTAGTGCCCTTGACTCAACTCACAAAGAAGGATCAACCTTTTACGTGGACTGCAATGTGCGAGGAAAGCTTTCAAAGAATAAAGGAACGTCCGACAACTTCGCAGGTATTAATACTTACTGAACCAAATGAACCCTATGTAGTATATTGCGATGCTTCACATCATGGTTTAGGCTGTGTGTTAATGCAACATCGAAAGGTTTTAGCGTACGCGTCATGTCAGCTAAAGACTCATGAGAGGAACTATCCGATGCATGATCTAGAGATAGCTGATGTGGTTTTTACACTAAAGATATGGAGACACCACCTTTATGGAGCCAAGTTTGATGTCTTTAGTGACCACAAGAGTTTAAAGTACCTGTTCGATCAAAAGGAGCTCAACATGAGGCAAAGACGATGGATGTAATTTCTAAAAGACTATTACTTCACGTTGCAATATCATCCTGGAAAAGCGAACGTGGTAGCGGATGCACTGAGCCACAAAGCCATTCATATTTCAGCTATGATGGTAAAGGAACTCGAGTTAACTGAGAAGTTCCGTGATCTCAACTTAATTATGGAAATAAGCCAAAAGAAAATCAGTTTAGGAATGATAAAGATTTCTAGTGGTTTGATGGAAGAGATCCGAGAACAACAAGTTATGGATGCGTTCAATCAAGAGAAGAAAGATTTAATGGAAAAAGAAAAAGCTACTGAGTTTTTCTTGGGATCAGATAACATCTTAAGGAGCAATGGACGAATCTGTGTACCTGATAATCCTGATATGAAAAAGATGATTCTGGAAGAATCACACAAGAGCAAGTTGTTGAAATAAAAGACACCTCAAGAGGGGGGGGGGGGGGGGGGTGAATTGAGGTTTTGCAAAACTCTTAGAAAATCATAATTTCTTACGAAAACTTTTTGCCTCTCTTTTAATGATGCACCAAATAGATCAAATAAAAGAGAGAATATTAAGAAACAAGAACAATATGGAATCTTGCAAGAATATGGCCCCAATTCAAGAATTTAACACAACATGAACAATGTGCAATATATTATCAATATCATAAAGCATATAACAAATTTCAATGTTACTAGCAAAAATTCAAGAGATAAAGGAGAGAGGAATCACACCAAAGATTTATACTGGTTCGAACACAACCTGAGTGATCCACATCCACTCCTCAAGCATAAACTTGAGTATCACCACTATACTTCAAAAAATACACAATTTTTTACAATTATACAAACATAAAAGATTCCCCACCTTTATCCTAACTTGAGATTCCCCACTCAAGAAACTAGTCACCTAAGGATACCCCACCTTAGATACAAATTGGGATACCCCACCCAATTCTAAAAACAGCAATTACAAATCAATTAATGCTATCAAAACTATTATACTTTAAAGATGCATGACTTCTAAAAAGCATTAATGATCAAAAATTAGAAAGTATAAGAAGAAGGCTCAAGTGATCAAAATGATAGCATAATAGTACAACAATTATCAAAATTTTAGTTTTTTTATCATTTCTAAAAAGTCCCTTTATATCGATAGTGAAATGGAAAATTGTTTTTCTGTTACACTAAAAGTAATCGATTACTTTTCTGTAACAACCCAAAAGTAGTCGATTACTTTCAAAAGTAATAGATTACTTTTTGCCAGAAAAGCAAGATTACAAAGAAACACTTGGTAATCGATTACTTTTCTGTAACTACCCAAAAGTAGTCGATTACTTTCAAAAGTAATCAATTACTTTTTGGTAGAAAAGCAAGATTGCAAAAAAAGCACGTGGTAATGGATTACTTCCAAAAGTAATCGATTACTTTACTAAAAAATTATGCTTTTTCTTCAAAACTCTTTGCAAAACATATTCCATTTAATTTTAAACATTCTCTATATTTTTTAAGTCATTTAGATGTTTTAAAACCTTTTGAAAATATTTTTCTTGAGCCAACTACTAAAACATCTAATTTTTAGATCATGCATCAAAATCCTAGAATTATTACAAGTCTTCAAAAGTTGGAAATGTGTCATTGGTGCTCATCATCCAAACTCCTTGTTGAGTAGCTTCGGAAGCACGTTTGGAAGATCAACATCTACAATCTCCCCCTTTTTGATGATGACAAAACATTCCTTTAAAAACGCATTTCCTTCATAATTTTTGTAGAACAAGACATGTATGGATTTTGATGTAAAATTTGTGAATGATGAATATTGGTTTGATTTGAGGAAATTTCTCCCCCTCAATATGTTTCTCCCCATTAATATATGAATTTCATGCATAAACAAAACAACCAACCTTTCTCCCCCTTTGGCATTATAAAAAAACTACCAAAATGTCATCCACATGAATATCCAGAACGACAAATATATGCATATATACACACAATAAAGGGATATAGAATTATTTGAGACTAGGATCACCAATTATTCCAAGTTCTCTGTGGATATAAAAGAAAATTTCCCTAGCTAAAGGTTTAGTAAAAATATCCGCTAGTTGTCTATTAGTCTCTACAAATTTCATTACACAATCCCCTTTTTGTATGTGATCTCTAATGAAGTGGTGCCGAATTTCTATGTGTTTGGTTCTAGAATGTTGGATAGGATTTTTAGAAATATTTATTGCACTTGTATTATCACATCTAATGGGTATGTTTGTTAGTTTAATACCATAGTCTAAAAGTTGTTGTTGCATCCAAAGAATTTGAGCGCAACAACTACCGACTGCTATATACTCGACCTCGGCGGTTGATAAGGCTACACTAACTTGTTTTTTGCTAAACCAAGAAACAAGTGAGTGACCAAAAATATGACAAGTGCCACCTGTGGTTTTCCTATCTAATTTACATCTGGCAAAATTGGCGGCGGAATATCCAATTAAAGTACAACTAGAACCTTTAGGATACCATAACCCCACATTAATTGATCCAGTCAAATATTTTAAAATTCTTTTAACTGCTGTTAAATGTGATTCCTTGGGGTTTGCTTGGTAACGAGCACACATACACACACTAAACATAATATCGGATCTACTTGAGGTCAAATATAAAAGAGATCAGATCATACCTCGATATTTGGTTATTTCTATAGCCTTACCACCTTCATCTTTATCTAGATAGCTTGATGTTCCCATTGGTGTTGTGGCATGATTTGCACTTTCCATTCCAAAGCGTTTAAGCAACTCCTTGCAATATTTTGCTTGATTGATGAATATCCCACGAGGAGTTTGCTTTATTTGCAATCCAAGGAAGAAGGTTAATTCCCCCATCATTGACATTTCGAATTCGCTTTGCATTAATTTGGAAAATTCTCTACACAAGTTATCGTTAGTGGCACCAAAAAAAAAATACCATCAACGTATATTTGTACAGTCAAGATATCTTTGTTTTTATTTTTAATGAAGAGTGTTGTGTCAACCTTCCCTCTATTAAAACCTCTTTCAAGTAAAAATTTACTAAGTCTCGCATACCAAGCTCTTGGAGCTTGTTTTAAACCATAGAGAGCCTTTTTGAGTTTATAAACATGATTTGGGTTTTCAAAATTTTCAAAACCGGGGGGTTGAGCAGCATACACCTCTTCATTAATCTAGCCATCTAAAAAAGCACTTTTAACATCCATTTGAAATAATTGGAAGTCCATGAAACATACAAATGAAAGTAAAAGATGTATAACTTCCAACCTAGCAACCGGAGCATAGGTTTCATCATAGTCAATTCCTTCTTCTTGATTGTAGCCTTTAGCCACTAACCTAGCTTTGTTTCTAACTATTATGCCATTTTCATTAAGTTTATTGTGAAAGACCCATTTAGTTCCTATTATTTGTTTATCATTGGGTCTAGGGACTAATTCCCAAACTTGATTTCTAGTGAATTGGTTTAATTCTTCATTCATAGCTATTAGCCAATGCTCATCTAGAATGGCATCATCTATGGATTTGGGCTCAAATTGAGAAACAGAAGACATACAGTTACACAACTCCCTTAGAGAAGACCTTGTAGTAACTCCCTTTGATATATCTCCAATTATACTATTAATTGGATGGTTTTTGGCAAATCTCCGTTCTTTGGGAAGTCCTTGATTTGTTTCTTCAATTGTTGATTCTTGGTTTGGTACTTCATCATCATCCGATTGTTGCACTCCATAAGGATTATGAGGAATATCTACAAAATCATCAATAATACCGTTCCCATCCTTTTGGGGGTTAGTCTCATCAAAGGTAACATGAATAGACTCTTCAACAATCATAGTTCTTTTATTAAAGACTCTAAATGATTTACTTGATAATGCATAACCTAAGAAAATTCCTTCATCCGCCTTGGCATCAAACTTGCCAATATTGTCTTTACCATTATTCAAAATAAAGCATTTGCATCCAAAAACATGTAAGTGACCTATGTTGGGTTTTCTTCCTTTATATAACTCATAGGGAGTCTTTTTAATTATTTGTCTAATTAGAACCCTATTAGTTAATAGATTAGTTTTATTTTTCGATCTACTTCGAGGAGTATCCCACTGCCAACCTGAGACGGGGACTAATCTCCTGCGGGCTGAGATTTTTTCCATACCCTATTAGTTACATAGCAAGCGGTGTTAACCGCATCGGCCCAAAAATAGTTTGGTAAATTTAATTCATTTAACATGGTTCTTGCTAATTCTTCTAGTGACCTATTTTTCCTCTCAACAAACCATTTTGTTGAGGGGTTCTAGGGGCCGAAAAATTATGAGTAATACCATGCTTATCACAAACTTTTTCAAAAATATGATTTTCAAACTCCCCTCCATGGTCACTTCTAATACATGCAATTTTTAGATCCTTTTCATTTTGAATTTGTTTAGCTAATTTTCTAAAGGCATGAAAAGCATTATTTTTATGTGCAAGAAAAAGAGTCCATGTAAACCTTGAAAAATCATCAACAATCACAAGTGCATAATAATTTCCACCTAAACTCATTGTTCTAGATGGTCCAAATAAATCCATATGCAATAGTTGTAGTGGTATATTAGTAGAGACTATATTCTTTGATTTAAAGCTAGTTTTAACTTGCTTACCCTTTTGGCAAGCATCCCATAAGCCTTATTTTTGAAACTTGATTTTAGGGAGACCTATAACTAAGTCTTTTGAAATTAGTTTGTTAAGATGTTCCATGTGAATGTGTGCTACCCTTCTATGTCATAACCAAGCCTCATCATTTTTACTCAACAAGCATTGAATATTATTATTGATGTCACCTAGGTCTAGCATATAAATGTTGTTAATTCTTTTTCCAACAATTTTAATTTCATTATCATGCAAACATTCAATCATGAAACATTTACTATCAAACACAACCTTATAAACCTTATCACAAAGTTGGCTTATACTAAGTAAATTATACTTTAAATCATCTACTAAAAGAACATTTTCAATAGTACTAGACTCATTTCCTAATTTACCAATACCAAGAATTTTACCTCTATTGTTGTCACCATAGGTTACGTGACCACTTTTCTTTAGGGTGAGATGAATGAACTTTGAGATGTCTCCCGTCATATGCTTGGAGCACCCACTATCAAGATACCATTCTTTTCCTTGGGTCTTCAAGCAATCCTACAAAACAAGTTTAGTTCTTAGGTACCCAATCTTGTTTGGGTCCTTGAATATTAGTCTTGGAAACCATATTTTTAGGAATCCACATCATCTTGGCTTTCACAATACCAATTCTTTTAATATAGAATCTAGGAGAAATATGACCACGTTTACAACAATAATGACATATTACTTTATTTCTTGCAATTTCACTAGATGGAACAAATATTGTTGATTGTATTTCTTTCTTAGCATAGGAATTATAGCCTAGACCAGTTTTTACTAAAGGTAATTGTTGATTACCAAGCAAAGTATTTAAATTTCTTTTTCCATTAGTAAACATAGCAAGAGTGTTTCTTAGGTCCTTATTCTCCTTTTCAAGATGCATACATTGATCACACTTCGAGGAACTAGGTTTTTCATTTCTAGAACTATCACGCATCATGGTCATAGAATTAATTTCTAATTTCAAGTCATTTATCTCCTTAGCTAATTTTATTTTATCATTTTCATGCATAGAGATTATTGACTTTTGTTTGGTTTCCTTTCTAGCAAGTTCTATAGATTCCTCATGCAATTCTTCAAAGGCTAATTGCATTTCATCATAATTGAAAGATAATGCAAATTCATCATCACTTACCTCTTGGTCATCCTTTTGACTTGCCATCAAGCAAAGATTTGAAACTTCACCATCTGTGCTATCACCACTTGATGAGCTAATGTCGTTGTCCTCCCATGCAATGTATGCCCTTCTCCCTTTCTTTTCCTTCTTAGGCCTTTTATCACCTTTTATCTTTCTTTTGGAGAGTAGGACATTCGAATTTGATGTGCCCGGGCTTTCCACATTCATAGCATAGAGGTGTTGATGATGGTGCATCTTTCTTGGTAGGTTTCTTGGAATTGTTGTATCTTTTCCAATTGCCTTTGTTTTTGAGGAACTTCTCCTTACTGGTAGGTTGATTTCCTCAATCTCTTGGTCTTCATCATTGGTATCAATGCTTTCTTTGGCACTTTCATCTCTATTGGAGGAAGAAGCCATATAAGTGATATTCATTTGCCCTTTTTATCCAATTCTTCATTCACCTTGAGCCTTGTTAGTTCCAACTCGTGCCCCTTGAGCTTTCCAAACAATGTTGTTAGTGACATGGTTGACAGGTCTCTTGACTCCATGATGGCCGTTACCTTTGGTTGCCATTCTCGACTAAGACACGTAAGCACCTTAGTAACTGTTAAACTCAATGACTTAGAAATTTTGATATATGACAAATACAACTTAATGTGTATGCAAGTGTTTTTAGTGTCAAATTTTAAAGATAGGTATCAATCAATATTCAACAAGTTCAGCGAGCAATCAAAGGAGAATATTCAAGGAAGAACTTGGAGGAATCAAAGAGCAAGGACGAAGATCAAGGAATCATCAAGACAAGAGCTTAACGAAGAAATTAGTGTTAAGTCTTAGATGTTCATCTCTTATTCACAAATAAGCTCAATTTGAAAAGATGCATGAAAGAAAATCATTTTTCATAACCCGCATTAAAAGGAATAAGTTTTCGTAAATGAAAATGATTTTTGAAATAAGATTTTAAAACGCTCGTCCAACACTGGAATAATATAAGCGCTCGTCCAACACTGGGAATAGTAAAAACTGGCATCCAAGAAAGTGATACAAGCACACGTCCACTAAGGTGATACAAGCGCACGTCCACTAAAGTGGTACAAGCGCACGCCCATTAAAATGACACAAGCGCACATCCACTGAAGTGATAAAAGTGCTCGTCCACACAAGTCTTTGGACTTTCTAAGATCTTAATGAGAAGCTCCGTCCACTGACATGGCATATGGAGCTCGTCTAGTAGTTGGAGCACGTCCAATTACTTTGTGTTAGTACTCCCATCTGCTGACGTGGCAAATGGGCGTGACTATTTTCTTCAAATAGACTCAGCAATTTTTAAAAGATGGACGCGGTTATTTTTTAAGATAGACGCGGCAATTTTCTTCAAATGGACTCGACAATTTTCTAAGATGGACGCGGTTATTTTTTAAGATGGACGCGACTATTTTTTAAGATGGACTCGGTTATTTTATGGACGTAAATTCTACAAGAACTATCAGAATCTTATTTCAAGAATGAGAATCAAGAAAACAGATTCTGTTAATCAGATCCAAATATGTTTTGATTGATCCCAACGACTATAACTTGTTTTCTATATAAAGAGGGATCAAAGGAACACTTAAATAACATATATGAATATCATAACATATCACAGTTTTACGAAATCGTTTTGAGAAATCAATTGTGAAAATCATTCATCATATTTATTGAGCTTATTGAGAAAAGAGTGTTTCAATAATCAAAGTGCTTCAATTTTTTTATCTGACTACTGAGAGTTAGGAATCAACTTTTATTTTTTACTTTTGATTGTAAAGAGAGAGGGAGTCTCTCTGAGTGATTAGGGTGAGGTATCCCTAAGGTTGAACATTGAGGCTCTTCACAAGAGTGTGGTATCTCGAGGTGAAGGAGTGATCTGTGGTGTGAAGGTTTTTCAAGCTACCTGGTAAATCTTGTGTGTTAGTGTGTTAAATCCCACAGGTGGAGTGGGGCCTGGATGTAGGTCACAGTGGAGGTGACTGAACCAGGATAAATCTGGTTGTGTGGTATCCCTAAACTCAAACTCTTTTACTTTCTGTTTATGTTCAAGAACCTGCAACTTTGATGTTTAAAGTTCAATATAATTTCTGTTCTTGATATTTATAAACTGTATTTTGTTATTACTGAGTTATTAAACCCGAACCTATTCTGAATCTTTCTGAATTAATCTTTCTTATCCTCATCACCTTCTATTCAAGATTTTGTAAAAACCCTTCATCTATTTTGTTAAAGATCCTGAGAACACTAATCTGCAACTCTGATTTATAAAGCTTTGTGAAAAAGGTTTAAGAGGGAAATATTTTTTGAAAACTCAGTCCACCCCCCCCCCCCCCTCCCCCTTTTGAGTCGTTGAAGCCAAAACAACAGTAACAAGATCCTCATTAGTAAAACTTTTGTCAAATGTAAGCAATTGGTTAACAATAAGTTGGAAATGATTTTGCACATCATTTATGGATTCATCATGTTTCATTCTAAACAACTCATTTTGATACATCAAGGTGTTAATCTTTGATCTTTTAACCTCACTTGTTCCTTCATAAGTCACATGTAAAGTGTCCCAAATCTCTTTTGCATTCTTGCAATTTGAGATTCGAAAGAACTCATCAATTGATAAAGCGGTGGTGAGGATATTCTTAGCTTCAAAGTCTAGTTGGACCTTTTGCTTCTCTTCTTTTATCCATAGATTTTTGGGTTTGTCTTTCTCTTCACTTCCAACACCATGTTTGGGAATGAAGGGACCATTTTCAATAATTTCCCACAAATCTATGCCAATACCTTCAATGAAAATTTTCATTCTAGCTTTCCAATAAGGATAACCCTCACCATAAAAAATTGGAGGAGAAGTTATAGAAATGTGTTTATGTTTCCTACTTGATTGCCATTTTCGAAAAAAAAATCTTGAAAGCGATTAAGCCTTAATCAAGACCCTAGCTCTAGATACCAATTGTTGAAATAAAAGGCACCTCGAGGGGGGGGTGGTGAATTGAGGTTTTGTAAAACTCTTATAAAATCTTAATTTCTTACAAAAACTTTTTGCCTCTCTTTTAATGATGCACCAAATAGATCAAATTAAAGAGAGAGTATTAAGAAACAAGAACAATATGGAATCTTGCAAGAATATGGCTACAATTCAAGAATTTAACACAACATGAACAATGTGCCATATATCATCAATATCATAAAGCATATAACAAATTTCAATGTTACTAGCAAAAATTCAAGAGATAAAGGAGAGAGGAATCACACCAAAGATTTATACTGGTTCGAACACAACCTGAGTGTTCTACATCCAGCCCTCAAGCATACACTTGAGTATCACCACTGTACTTCAAAAATTACACAATTTTTAACAAGTATACAAACATAAAGGATTCCCCACCTTTATCCTAACTTGAGATTCCCTACTCAAGAAACTAGTCACCTAATGATACCCCCCCTTAGATACAAATTGGGATACCCCACCCAATTCTAAAACTATCAAAACTATTTCACTTTAAAGATGCATCACTTCTAAAAGGCATTAATGATCAAAATTAGAAAGTATAAGAAGAAGATTCAAGTGATCAAAATGACAGCATAATAGTACAAAAATTATCAAAAATTTTGTTTTTTATCATTTCTAAAAAGTCCCTTTATATAGAGAGTGAAATGGAAAATTCTGTTTTTCTGTTACACTAAAAGTAATCGATTACTTTTCTGTAACAACCCAAAAGTAGTCGATTACTTTCAAAAGCAATCGGTTACTTTTTGCCAGAAAAGTAAGATTGCAAAGAAAGCACGTGGTAATCGATTACTTCCAAATGTAATCGATTACTTTACTAAAAAATTATGTTTTTCCATCAAAACTCTTTGCAAAACATATTCCATATAATTTTAAACATTCTCTATATTTTTTTAAGTCATTTTGATGTTTTAAAACCTTTTGAAAATACTTTTCTTGAGCCAACTACTAAAACATCTAATTTTTAGATCATGCATCAAAATCCTAAAATTATTACAAGTCTTCATAAGTTGGAAATGTGTCTTTGGTGCTCATCAGCAAAACTCCTTGTTGAGTAGCTTTGGAAGCGTATTTGGAAGATCAACATCTACACAAGTTAAGTATTCATCCTGGATCAACTAAGATGTATCAAGATCGAAAACAAAGGTTTTGGTGGCCAGGCATGAAAAAGCAAGTCGTTGAGTATGTGGCATCATGTCTGACTTGTCAGAAAGCAAAGGTAGAACATCAATGACCTGGAGGAATTCTTATGTCGTTAGATGTACCTGAATGGAAGTGGGATAGTATATCCATGGATTTCGTAGTAAGTTTATCCAGAACTTCTAAATGTTTTGACTCAATTTGGGTGATCGTGGGCAAGTTAATAAAATAAGCACATTTCTTACCTATTAAGATCAATTACACTGTGGAAAAGTTAATTGATGCCTACATCAAGGAAGTGTCAGACTTCATGGAGTGCCTTCGAGTATCGTGTCAGATCCAAATCCAAAGTTCACTTCACGTTTCTGGGGAAGTCTACTTCAAGCGCTGGGAACCAAATTGCTTTTAAGCTCTACGTATCATCCTCAAATAGATGGACAGACAGAAAGGACAATCCAATCATTAGAAGACTTACTGAGAACATGTGTCTTAGACCATCGTGGAAGTTGGGATGATCTCTTGCCATCGATTGAATTCATGTACAACAACATTTTTCATGCAAGTATAGGGATGGCTCCCTTTGAGGCTCTGTATGGGCGAAAATGTCAAACACCGTTGTATTGGTATCAAGATGGAGAAAGCATGATTATCGGTCTCGAAATAGTGCAGTAAACAACAGAGAAGGTTAAACAAATCCGTGAACAGATGAAAGCAAACCAAAGCAGGCAGAAGAGTTACTCTGATCGAAGAAGACGACCTCTCGAATTCCAAGAAGGTGAACACGTATTTCTGACAGTCACACCACCGGCTGGGGTAGGTAGGGTAATAAAGTCCAGAAAACTCACTCCTAAAATCATTGGACCTTACCAAATTCTTTGACGTACTGGTCCAGTAGCCTACCAAATTGCTTTGCCAACTTTTCTTTCAAACATTCATAATGTATTCCATGTCTCACAACTGAGGAAGTATATTCCTGATCCATCGCATGTAATTTAACCCGATGTAGTACAAATAAAAGAAAACTTGTCTTACGAGACTTCACTTGTACGAATCGAAGATAAGATGATTAAGCAGCTCAGGGGTAAACAAATTTCCTTAGTCAAGGTTATTTGGGATGAGATAACCGGAGAAACAACATGGGAAGCTGAGGACAAGATGAAATTACAATATCCTGATCTTTTTCCAGGTGACTAATTTCGAGGACGATTTTTTTTTTAAGTGGGGTAGTAATGTAACACCCCGATTTTCAATGCTTTCCAATATCTGTAAAGATATTTATATGTTTATATTTTAATCCAAAACTTAGAAAATGAACTTGACTAAAACAAAATCATATCTATGATGGTGAAAAGTTCCAGTAAAATTTTGGATTGAAAATTTAGACGAAACTCAGTCTGCGTTTTCACTGACAGTATAAATTTACAGATCAAAAAACCAAATTTTGACCCATGAACGAAACATCAATGATTCTTATCCATTTTTAAGAGATATGAGTCATTTCCAAATTTTCGTTCTAAAATAAATATTATATTTTATTCGAGTGAAATAATCAAATGAAACGCACGTAGAAACCTTAAGTCGGGTGAACGACGGAACTAGATGTGGTGCAAAGATAATATGTAGCAGAGATGATGGAAGTGATTGATGAGACTAGTGAAAATTGTCACATCATGACTCACCAAAAGTCATGATGACAACTTTAAGGATATAGTTTTTAATTAAACTAAAAACCTATTAAGTTTTGTTTCAAGATCCAAACCATGACCTAATTGATTTTTTTCTTTCCGAAACTACCCCAACACCCCACGGCTACCCCCCCCCCGTTTTAAAGCCACTCTTGTCAGTCTCTTCCTCACCAAAACACAAAGACACAAAGTGTATGTTCAAGAGCTCAAGGTACAAAACTACATTGAAGAAACTTGCTTGGATCATCAATCTTCTTCTTCTATCTTCATCACTTGAGGTAACTTGATCATCTCTAATTCTTTTTGAGTTCATTCCTTTCCTTTTCATGTTCTTTGTGGTTTGAAACCCATTTTGCTTTCTTCATGAAAATCAAATCAAGCATGATTTTGATGCATGAGATTCTTGTACCGTAATCATTTAGATCATCAATATAAGGTTCTAACTCCATGTATTTAAGAGTGTTGATGAAATTAAAACCCTAACCCCATGAAACCCTATTTTGGCCGAATTTCACTCTTAGGTGAGCTAGTAGTATTTTTTTCAAAATTTAACTTGTTCTATGTTGTTTTGTGAAGGATTTGTGGTATAGTTTGTTGTTTGGTTTTGGGTGGAGGAAACTGAAGCTTGGACAATCAATTTCAGAACAAGATTTCACACTGAGGTAAAGGGAGTTTGCATGAGGAGTTTTTGCTGGTCATGTACCCTGTTTGTATGATTGGTTATATGTTTGATTTCAAATGTATTTTGATGTTATTTTGAATTGTTGAACATTAATATGTTGTTACTGGATTTTGTATTGTATTTCTTGATTGTCATTGGCTGAGGGCATGCCACCGGTCATTGCTTGTTAATAAAGATTAAGTCATTAAAATACCTTAACTCAAATATTGAAAAAGTGATGTTTAGTTTAGAAAGTGAGAAGAAAAATTCAAATGATGAAAGTGTGGAAATAGATTAAAGTTTAGGAAGAGAAAGAACATGGAAAAACATCAAAATTCATGAAAAGGTTTAAAAGAATTTTGAAGGGAAAAGTCCTTTGAAAACAAAGAATTTCTTTTAGATTTTACAAAAAGTTGTTCAAAAATGGAAAGGTTTAGAGAAAATGCCATCTTTGATAAATTCATTGCAAGAGTTTTATATTTGGTTTAATGTTGAGAAAAAGATTTCAGTGGTTTTCTAAGTTTTCAGAAAATGGATTTTAGAGGACAAAATTTTCTATGAAAGTGTATTTACAAGAACGAAAACTATTTATGTCACAAAGTTGAGAAACTTTTGAACTTTTGTTTTTCGATTTAGTTTTCACTGAACAAGAAACCAAGTGGAAAAGAGAAAAGTGGAAAGGACCTAGATTACCGAAACGACGGGCTAGATCTGGATTGCCGAAGTACGGGCTAGAGTTCTTGTTTGAGTTTTTGAGGAATGGAAATGACCTAGATTGCTGATGCTGATATTCGGGCTGGATCTCGATTGCCGAGAAATCGGGATGGATTTGGATTGCCGAGAAGCCATGCTAGTGTTCCTACTGAGAAGAACCTAGATTACCGAGATGTCTGGCTAGTGTTCAAATGAGAAAGAAATTTTAAAATATTTGATTTTGTTTTAAAATCTTAAGTTGGTATCAAAATGTATTTAATACCTGAATGGAAAGTAGTCAGGAGCTTTAAGCCTCGACGGGGAAAGAACGAAGCGAGAAATAAGAACACAAAAACGAAAACCATTGTTTTTCATGCATAGTCTGGCTAATATGCCATTGTGGCAGACGTGCCATTATGCATCGAGCTACAGTTTCACAAAAGGTGAACTGACAAATTGGATAGTTACGGACTAAAGTTATATTCTTTAGTCTTTGGTTCTATTCGGGACATTCGGGCTCGAAAACCCATGGAAGGCTCGGGCTTTCCTCCAAACCTTTTTTTTATATAGCCGAAAATAATAGGTAGAGGAAAATTGATGTTTTGTTGAGATTTCTCATTGCACGTCTTTAAAAGCTTCATGCATATGAGTTTTAAACTTATGAGCTTTATAAAAAAAATTTAAGTTTTCTCTCCCATTTAAGTTATAGGTCTGAAACCCTAAGTGTTAGGGTTAAGGAGGCTTAACTTTAATTTCAAGGAAAGCATGTTGTTTCGATCCTATATTTTTACATGCATGTGGTATCAAATTGAAAATGGTTGGTTTTAAGTTTTTGAGAAGAGAAGATAAAGTACTTTGATTTTCATATAGATTTCATCTATCTTGGCAAAAAGTTGAAAAGACTATGTTTTGTATTTTTAAGAAGAACACTTAATTAAAAATCACTATTTTGATGACATGTATGCTAGAGTGAAGATAATAACTTGGTATGGATAAACATGGGTAAAATGTAATTCTGGCTGCATGATGTATCTTTATTCGTAAGCCCATAAGTTTTTATACATAATGGATTTCTGGAAAATAAATACGTATTTGGAAAGAAGACTTCTGGGGATTTAATTTGATATATAATATGTAGATATTTGGATAAGATTTACGGGTTTGAAACACCTCTCAAAGTAGAATCAAATTCTGACTGCGAAAATAAGAACATAGTTGGTTGCATGATGATTTTAAATATGATTTTGAAAGTTAAAAACTTCTATAAAATTTTCTGGGATATTACTAAAGTATAAATAAATTTTTGTTGAAGTTTTAGAATTTTAAATATGTATATAAAGAGAAATAATTTCATAAAGTTACAAGTTAGTTAAATTGGATTTCTGGAAAAATCTTGTGCAAACAGAGGCAGTGTTTGATTTTTAATAAATTAATACCTTTGAATTTTTACATGGGACCAACTGCACTATATTGATGTGTGAGTTAAGTACCTTCCATTAAATTTTCAAAAATTTTAAAGGTATTTGAGTGGTCATTCACATTTTAAAACCATTGTGTGTGTGTAAAAGTAAGTCTTGAAAAACTACAATCCAAGAATTTGTAAAATATTGGACATCTCTAGCATCATTTTTCCAGCCATGGCCAACACCTATACTTAGGAATATAAGACAACTTTGTTGATTTAACTTAAGTCGTTCGCTTAATTCGTAGACTTGCGGCACGCGGTGGGAAAAAGGAAGTTCGCTCTGGGCAACGTGGAAACAAAGACTTTGTCTATCCGTCGAATTAGGTAAGGGGAGAAAGGCTGAGGGATAATTATGTTATGATGACTATATGCCTTGTGTGTTTATTTTAATGTGTTTGATTGGTGTTATTATTGTTGTGACTGTTTTGGTTGGATTTTGAGTTCATGATATGTTGATGATTTATGAAAATGTGCATGTTACTTATAAATGTTGAAGTTGTTGTATATGTGTTGAAGTTGTTGCATGGAAGCCTAACCATTGGTTAGATCTCAAATAATGAAGATAAAAGCTTTAAGAAAACATGTACAAAGAAAATCACAAGTAAAGATTTCCTTTAACAAGATTTTGACAAAAAGGGGAAATTAAATAATTTTAATGTTTAATGAAAGTTATAGAAAATAAAAACAATTTTTATGAAGGAAATTCAATTGAAAATTCAGATGATTTTACACTAAGTAAAATCAAACTTTGAAGTTTTGAAGAAAAACAAATTCATTTTGAAGTTTTGGAAAAGATTTTTTTTAGTAACGTTTTAATGAAAGAGAAATTTTTAGATTCAAACAATTTTATAAAAGGAAATTATTTAAGCTGAAAGATCTTATTTTGAAGGAAAAACATAATTTTGAGAACACTTGTAGTAAAGTACCATAGACCATGGGATATTAGTTTCCAATGTTCTTAGAAAGAGTTTTCCTTTAAAAAGGTTTACTATATTTTTGAAAGGAAATAGACTTTTCCAAAACAAAGGAGATTTTTAGAAAAAGAAATGGAGTTCCTAAAGTTTAAAGTTTTAAAAATGAATTTCAAAAGAAAATGATGTTGAAAAGAATTTATTCAAGTAAAAATATCCAATACCTTGGATAAGTTATGAATTTTTTGAATTTGTATTTGTTTTTCACTGAACGAAAAATAACGTTGAAAAGTGAACCTAGTAACCGAGACGTCGGGATACTAGAGTTAAAGCACATGGATCCACGATCCGTATCACAACGTTGTGGACTGTGTGTCCTATATATGAAGTCGTGGACTGTGTGTCCTATTTACGTTGTTGTGGACTGTGTGTCCTATATACGTTGTTTTGGACTGTGTGTCATATACACGTTGTTGTGGACTGTGTGTCCTAGACACGTTGTTGTGGACTGTATGTCCTATTTTTGTTGTTATGGACTGTGTGTCCTACATACGTTGTAATAAAACGTGGTGAAAGTAGTAAAAAAGTGAAAGTTGTTTTCTATGACCACAAAGTCCAAGACTAGTGCACAGGTCTAGGACTGTTGTGATTGGACACTCGGCTAAAACGTCCTGTGTCGACAATTAAAGTTTTAAAACATTGAAAATTTATGGATGGTCGTGAGCCTTGAGCCTCGACGAAGGAAAGAATGATACACAAAGAAAAGCTGCAAAAACGATGTTTTTACATGCATTTGGCAGACATGCCTACGTTGTTTCGTATGAATGCCTTGAAGGGTAAGGTATTTCATGCTAAGTTGTTTCATTGTGACTTGATGGACAATGAAGTCCATATGCCTAGGTTGTTGTGCCTTGTGTTGGACAGTATGCTGTGGACATCCACACACGTTGATCACTGTGCCAGGAGTTTTGGGCAGTGTTGTTGAAAAACACGTTGTGCCTTATTGGTAATCGAGCCTGATAAGCTCATCTTTCAAAGAAGTTGGGATCTCCGGAGACTAGGATAGAATGATGAAATATAGAAGTGCCATATTTCCAAAAACGACGATGATTGTTGGTTGATATGATTATTTGTGAGAATTTATATGTTGAATATTAATATTTGTCAGTATCTGTTGCTGTGTTTGGGCATGCAGTTGTCATAATTCATCCATATATTGGTATCTCACCCTTACAATAAATCAGGTTTTTACCAGGTCCTTTGCTGCGACACGAGGGCAAGTGGTGCCGAGAAGTTCCTAACCTCACTTAAGGATATTACTCCCGATCCTTGAAGAGGTTGGTGAAAATTCTATGGTGAGAACTAGGGATTTTTTTTTCGGTAGTTGTCTTTTAGAACGATCAGCTTAGGATGTTTCCTTTGGGATAGATGTTTTAAGGAAGTCATTAAAAATGGTCTTGAAGAGCCTTGTAATGATTTTAGAAATTTTAGTACGAAAGATTATTCCATGAAAGTTCATATGTTGACATGTTTTGGATTTATAAATAAACCCAGTTGTTTTGTATTATTAAGCATGGTATGATTATATTGTTTGTGTTGTATGCACTATTTTAAGTACTCCGTAAAACTTTTACCCCCATATTTTCATACTTATAAAAATAATCGAAGTTTTTCCAAGAGCAACCAGTAAACTTTCTTTTTAATTTATTTCCGCATGTGATTAGGAAGTAATGCCCAAAGGGGGGTTACAAGTCACACTCCATTGAGCACGACCATGCTTAACAAGGAGTAAGCCAGTGCTCCAATTTGAAATCCAGAGAAGGGCGCGCTTTTAAGCACGCCCGTGCTAAATAGGCAGCACGACCGTGTTTGCCTGCAGGTCCAGCACGCCCGTGCTGAGGGTGAGCACGCCCGTGCTCACCTGACCATAACAGAACAGGAAATGCTTAAATAGGGGTTTTCACCCCAAATGCTTAAAAGACTTAATAAGACACCAGCGGAACTTGAAGACCAAAGACAAGTGAAAAGATGATGTTGAGCCTTGATGCTTAATGGTCAAGGTGTTGTTGATATTGTACCTTGGTAGCTTAGTGGCAAAGGGGGCCTTGATGCTTAATGGTCAAGGTGTTGAGGATCTGGCGCTTTTCGGCCAAAGTGTTGTTTAAAGCTAAAAGATTAAAGATGATGTTACCTTTGGTGCTTGTTGGCCAAAGAGGTTAAGCCATAATAAATGGTGTTGATGGAGGTGGTGGATAACAGTTGTTTGTTGTGTGCATGCATCATGCATGGATTTTTAAGGGGAGGTACGATAGTTAAGGGGAGGTCATCTGCGTGTAAGACGATCTGGTCATCCACGATGATTCATCCGAGACTAAGGGGATCATGTACACCCGTGGTCGCACATCTGTGAATAAGGTGTGTCGGCTATCCTAGGGTTCCACCCATGGTAAGGTGAACTACCCGGCGTTGATGCTTATTGGCCAATATGGAGATGTAACTCTGGAGTCGTACGCCTGGTGTAGATGGATCCACGTGCATTCAGAGTAGTGTTTCTCATTGCATTGTATGATTGTTGTTATATTGTGATATGCTTGTTGTGTTGGTATGATGACTATGTTATGATTGCTATGTGTTGTATGTTCATCTTGCCAACTATCATGTTGCCGTTATGTTTATATATATGGTTCTTACTTCCCGTCTTTCGTTGTTTACTTTACATGTATATTTTAGTTATGCAGAGGACGGTGAGCAGCTTGGTGAGGAGTGACTCCGAGGAGCCACTACTAGTAGATTAGTTTATGTTTAGTTTAGTTGTTTATCCGAGTTGTTTATCGAATTGGTTATACCAGCTCTGTAATGTGACATTGGGGTTGGGTTCGTTTATATCTTTCGTTTATGTTTATGTTTATGGTATGTCTGAAGTTGGCACAGGCAAACACAAGAAGGGGGGTTGAATTGTGTTTGTTAATTATTATCGCAAAAATCCTTTTTGATAAACCTTTTCACAAGTAGAAGATAAAAAGTTTAAGCACACATGAAATTCTTTTTAAAAGATTAACAAAACCAAAATCAAATCCCACAGTTAGTATAAATAAATAAAACTGTAAAAGATAAGGGATAGAAAATTCACTCAGGTATTTTATCCTGATTCACTCGCTTCCAACCAAGAGCTATGTCCAGTACCTTCTCCTTGAAGGATTTTCGCCACGATTTCCAAATAGTTTCTACAACAACTATTCTTTGTAACACCCTGTTTTTCTTATGCTTTCTGTAGCAGTAAATACATATTTAAATGTGTTTATTTTAGATTAAACCCAGAGGATGATTTTAATTAAACTAAAATCATTTTCTTGTGTTGTTATATCATATGAAGTTACGGTAAAAATTTCGGTTGAAAATTCAGACGGAGGCTCGTCTGCGTTTTCACTGTCGGTACAAGTTTACTGAGCAGAAAACCTAATTTTGACCCGTGAACGAGATAGTTAGTGTTTTTATTATGTTTCATTCCACTTTGGTTATTTTGAAAATTTTCGTTCAAAAATAAAATAAAATATTTTATTCGGGTAAAAACGTCGGAAGAATTGCGATCGGAAATGCAAAACCGGGTACGAAATGGAGCAGAATAGGAGACATAAAAGGCTTGAGGTGATATGAGGGAGTGATGTGACTCACTAGAGGTATGGCCTAAGCTACCTCCTAAAAAGTGGTCATGATGACACTTTTTGAAATATATCATATTATATTCTAAAAACCTAATTTTCTCTTTCCTCTTCAACCAAACAAGGCACAAGGTCAAAACTTTCTCTCCAAGCTCATTCCTCTCTCCCCAATTTCGTGCCACTCTCTCCCGTCTCTATATATACCCCTTTCATTTTCACTTTATCATGTTCCTCCTTCAAACTCCATTCAAGTTCATCTTCTTCTTTCTTCTAAAAGTTCAAGCTCTTAAAGCTTTAGTTTTTATTCATCTTTTCTACTTGAGTTCTTCATTAAAGTTCTTCCTTATACTAAGGGTAATGCTCTCATATGAATCTTTTTGCAAGTTTCATCTTTTATTTCTTATTTTACTTTATGTGTTCTTTATATGCTTTAAACTTCTAAAATCTCTCTAAAATGGTAGAAAACTCATTTGAGTTGAAACCACTTTCTATAGTCTTGTATTAACTTATATTTTCACATACTAAGAGGTTGTGTAAAACAAAAATCTCTACCTATCTCTTCCAATGAAGGCCGAATGCTTGTATTTGTGACCTAGGAAGTTTTTGTTTCAACTTTTGGAATATGATCATGTGTTTGAGTTTCTAACTATACCTTGATCTTGGATCTATAAATCTTAGAAGTTTTGATAGCTTGTTCCTATGATGGCCGAAAAATATAAATAAGTAGGCCTAGGATACTATGTTTCAACTTTCCAAGTATTGATCATGGATTTAGAACTCTTAATAACTTGTTTATTTTATGTTATTAAAGCTAGTATGTGTTACTTTCATTTTTCCAAGATGATCATGGACTTGAGCTCCATAAGATATTTGGATGCTAAGTTTAAGGATTTATAACTTGTTTCTTTTATGTTATTAAAGCTAGTATGTGTTACTTTCATTTTTTAAAAATGATCATGGACTTGAGCTCCATAAGATATTTGGATGCTAAGTCTAAGAAATTGGAAAGTTTAAGGATTTCTAACTTGTTTATTCTATGTTATTAAAGCTAGTATGTATTACTTTCATTTTTCCAAGATGATCGTGGACTTAAGCTCCATAAGATATTTGGATGCTAAGTCTAAGAGATTGGAATGTTTAAATTTCCATTGTTTTCCAAGATGATCATGAACTTGATCTCCATAAGATATTTGGATGCTAAGTCTAAGAGATTGGAAAGTTTAAAGATTTCTAGCCTATAAATCCTATGAAGGCCGAACCTAAAAGGTTATGGACCTAGGATACTTTGTTCTTATTTTCCCAAAATGATCATGGTTTTGAGCTCCTTAATACATATGATGCTAAACCTAAGAGATTGGAAAGTTTAGTGAATGCTAGCCTATTTTACTAGCCTTGGTCGAATACCCTAAGTTTATAACTGAGTGGGATTTTAATTCAACTTTGTTAAATGATCATTGTTTATGAACTGCTAACACTTAAGGATCATAAATCCATGAGTTGTATAATTTTTGGGAATATCTAACCCTAAGAACTAGTCTTGGTCGAACCTATACCTTGTGGTTTAGTGTTCTTGTTTGATTTTAACTTGTGATTTTGTGTTCATAACCTTAGACTTTCATCACGGAAGAAACAAGGACGTTCGTGGTTTACCTCTCCAAGCATCTAATCTCCTTACCTTCACGCAAGGTAAGAGGGGATTGCCTAGGGATATTCAATGACTATATGCATGTGTGCATGTGTTAATTTGACTGATTTGAATATTATTGTGATATTGAGCCAATAGTTGAATAACTTGTTTACTTGAACTATTGTGGTTATTACTTGAAGTTGAACATTACTTGCTTTAAAGTGTTATGAATTATATATATGTGATGAATTGTCATTAATGTGATATTATTGTTGAGAATATATTACTGTTGATTGAAGTTTGAGAAGCAGGACTTGAGTCTGTGCACAATGATTATAAAGGATTAAAAGCCTTGATAAGCCTTGAATAGAACTTTGAAAGTATTGGTTTCATTTATAAAAGTTCCTTGTTTAAAGCGTTTACTTCAAGAAAATGAGATTCTTATTTTGAAAAGAAACGTTTAAGTGTTTTTAAGACAATAGAAACTACGGTTTTATGATCCAAAGTTGGTACGAGAGAAAACCTTTTTCGAACTATGTGTTTTATGAAGGAAAACCCCTTTGAAAATATTTGACTTTATTTCATCAAGGATTTCAAAAGCAAACGATTTTCCTAAATGTTTTATCAAAGAATTTGTAAAGGAAAAGATTTTCTCCTAAATGATTTAGAATCGTTTCGGTTACTTGGATAAGTGACCGAGGTTTTGTTTTGGTTTTTGATTTTCACTGAACGAAAAGTAAGCACATGTGAAAGAGAATACTAGTTCGTGAGACGTCGCCTCTAGTATTCAGTTTATGCACGTGATCTGGGATCCGTGTCAAGAATTATGGGCCAAGGGTCCCATTCGTGATATTATGGGCTAGGAGTCCTAATTTTGGAATTGAGGACTGTGTGTCCTAATTTCGTTGTTATGGGCTAGGAGTCCTTATAATGTTGAAATAAAACATCGATAAAATTACAATTGTTTCTACGACCACAACCTCGGACTGCGGCATCGGTCTAAGGTGTTGTGATTGACCACTCGGACTACGTGTCCTGTGTTATTGATTTTCAAGTAATGAAAATTGTGAATAGTCGTTAGCTTTGGGCTTCGACAATGGAAAAGAGTGAATACAAAGAAAAGTCTCGATAATGAAAAGTCTTTTATTCATATGCATTTCCCGTTAGCAGATGTGCTTCAGTTATCCGAATACCCGCTTAAGATGTGGTATTCGATGAGGTATACATCCAAATGGCCGTTATAAGGGATTCGCGATGATGTTGATCCGGGTGCATGAGGTGACGGAGACAACTTGCCAAACGGGGCGTATGAGCCCGATCAACTCTTTCTTTATTGATGATAAAACGGTGATGGTATCTCATGAGATTAAGATTAGAGCCTGATAGTAGAAGTGTCATGCATTATTTTTATAAAATTGATTGATTCGGGTATGAGACCCATTGAAATAATACTTGTTGTTTACCTATGAGTATTGTTAAAATGATAATATGCCAAGAAGTTGTATGTATCATGTGTATGGTTGTGTGATATATCCATTTGTCGGTATCTCACTCTTACAGTTATATCAGGTCTCTTCGGGTTTTGCTGTAGTACCTTGGTACTCTAGTACCGATGTTGCAGAGTTGTCTTTCTAAGTCACTTGAAGACCTAGTGTTAGAGGTTGGGAAAGTATTCTGATTGGGGGTCTCTCCAATGAATATTTGATAGAATGACCAGCTTAGGAGTCTGAGTTGGGTCGTATATCTAAAAAGGTCGGTGAATGTAGTGTTATATACATCCAGCTGTAGTGTAAACTTTTTCATTCGAAAATGGAAACTTAGAAGAAATGTTGTATGTCATGGTAACTTGGTTACTAAGGTAACTTTACGTTTTAAATGTATGTATGATGGATTTCAAAGTTATCCTTAAAGAAAAATTTTATACCCCAGTTTTCTGACTTAAAAGAAAACAATTTTTCGAAAGCAACCAGCAAATTATCTTTTAATTACTTCCGCATGTGTGACGTAGTAATGCCCAATGGGGGGCCTTACAGGTGGTATTAGAGCTGGTCGAGTCTTTCGAGATCTTTGGGAAATAGGTCTATTGTGTTGACGTTATGTTTTCTCTGAATTAAGTTTTATTTGGATCACTTCTTAGAAGTAATGTGTGTTGATATGACTTTACACGTTTCATTTTCTGGTTGTGGCCTGACTGATTTGTTTAGCAGGTCAGTTATGGAACCAACACCAGAAGGTGGACGTGGACGAGATCGTGGACGTGGTAGTGGACGTGGTCTCAAAGGTGGTCCTTTTGGCGGTCGTGCCAACATGAATGAGGATTATGACGGTGGGATGAACTTCGCTGTCCCAGCTTTGGCTGATGTTGCTTCTGTTATAGCTCTCCAGACTGCCAACGGGGCTGGCCAGAATCAGCAGGAGCAGCAAAGAGCTGAACAGGCTACAGAAGGGAAGAATCTGAATGCCTTCCAATGCCAGAATCCGTCGCAGTTTGACGGGGACATAGACCAGACTAAAGCCGATCTTTGGATCCAAGAGCTGGAGAAGATCTTTGAGCTGGTGCACACCCTAGAGGGAGCAAAGGTGCCTTATGTAACATTCCAACTTATTGGAGATGCTGAATACTGGTGGAAGGGTACAAGACAACTGCTGGTAGCTGAGCATCAGGCAATCACCCGGGGAGTATTTCGCAACAAATTTCTGGACAAATATTTTCCCCAGAGTGCTCGGACAGAGAAAGAGCAGGAATTCCTGAGGCTGAGTCAGCAGGACATGACAGTAGGGGGAATATGCTGCAAGGTTTGAGTCCCTTGCCAAACATTACCGCTTTTTCCAGAACAACCACGATGAGGAGTGGAAGTACGAAAAGTTCGAAGCCGGTCTGCGCTTCGAGATCAAGGAATCTGTGATGCCGTTGGAAATCCGAAATTTCCAAGCCTAAGTAGAGAAGTGTAGAAAAGTGGAACTAATGAGGAAAGGAAAGAGGCAACGGAGAAACTATTGGAGGACCCACTCGTTCCAAAGACCAATATCAAAATCAAAATCAAAAAGGGAAGCAGCATCGGAGGGAACCTTATTTCCGACCACAAGGGAATGACTAGAATCAACAACAGCATCGTTCTGATAATTCTGAATCGGGAAATGGAGGTCAACAGAAGCAAAACCGAGGCCAATTTAGAAGATGTTACAAGTGTGGAAACTCAGATCACATGGCTGATGTTTGCCTATGCAAGGGAACGAAATGTTTCAACTGTGGACAAATAGGACACTTGTCAAGGGATTGTAATGCACCAAGGTTTGAAAGGGCTGTCAACAACATAGGGACTGATAGACCCACGGCAAAGGAAAGAGTTTACACCATGACTGGCGCTGGAGCTTCACAATCTGATGATCTTTTACGACAGAAGTAGTGTGCAATTTGAAGGTCTTATGACAGTGGTCTATAATTCTAAGTTGTAATAGGATTCTAAGTATAATCGTGTTTTGACGCCCTTAAGTTTTTGACTCTCAAGGGTCTCCTATGATACTAGTCTTTCCAGTGAATGTATGTTTCTTATGACTTTTGGGAATAAAAGTCTCTTTAAGAAGTTTATTCCAGTTCCCTTCTCTTTTTGATTGTTGTGGTCAGTTTAGACTTTGGATCGAATCTTTCTTTTCCTAGAGTTGTGGATTGCCTTGTTGTTGCATGGGATGGGTATGTTTATAAAAGAAGTTTCTTGATGAAACTTAATCTAATCACTTTTACTTTTGGTAGAAGTGATTCAGTTTGAATTCTTAACGAACTGTTGCTCTTGTAAATTGTTGACCAGGAAATTCTAGTGAAAGGAGAAACTTTTTAGATTCATGATTGTAAACGTGTACCGATCATACATTTTTACCTCCCTGAACCTACTAAAGGATCTTCATACACTGGATGTTTCTGTATTCTTTGGATTGATGAAATTCTTTTAGATACTTTCTTCTGATAGTATGATCTTGATAGTGAGAGATCCTGTTTAATTTCAAGTTACGTAATTTCGAGGACAAAATTCTTTTTAGAGGGGTAGTATTGTAACACCCTGTTTTTCTTATGCTTTCTGTAGCAGTAAATACATATTTAAATGTGTTTATTTTAGATTAAACCCAGAGAATGATTTTAATGAAACTAAAATCATTTTCTTGTGTTGTTATATCATATGAAGTTACGGTAAAATTTTCGGTTGAAAATTCAAACGGAAGCCGATCTGCGTTTTCACTGCCGGTACAAGTTTACTGAGCAGAAAACCTAATTTTGACCCGTGAACGAGATAGTTAGTGTTTTTATTATGTTTCCTTCCACTTTGGTTATTTTGAAAATTTTCGTTCAAAAATAAAATATAATATTTTATTCGGGTGAAAACGTCGGAAGAATTACGATCGGAAATGCAAAACTGGTTTCGAAATGGAGTAGAATAGGAGACATAAAAGGCTTGAGGTGATATGAGGGAGTGAGGTGACTCACTAGAGGTATGGCCTAAGCTACCTCCTAAAAAGTGGTCATGATGACACTTTTTGAAATATATCATATTATATTCTAAAAACCTATTTTTCTCTTTCATCTTCAACCAAACAAGGAACAAGGTCAAAACTTGCTTTCCAAGCTCATTCCTCTCTCCCCAATTTCGTGCCACTCTCTCCCCTCTATATATATACCCCTGTCATTTTCACTTCATCATGTTCCTCCTTCAAACTCCATTCAAGTTCATCTTCTTCTTTCTTCGAAAAGTTCAAGCTCTTAAAGCTTTAGTTTTTATTCATCTTTTCTACTTGATTTCTTCATTAAAGTTCTTCCTTATACCAAGGGTAATGCTCTCATATGAATCTTTTTGCAAGTTTCATCTTTTATTTCTTAGTTTACTTTATGTGTTCTTTATATGCTTTAAACTTCTAAAATCTCTCTAAAATGGTAGAAAACTCCTTTTGAGTTGAAACCACTTTCTATAGTAGCTTATATTTTCACATACTAAGATGTTGTGTAAAACAAAAATCTCTACCTATCTCTTCCAATGAAGGCCGAATGCTTGTTTTTGAAACCTAGGAAGTTTTTGTTTCAACTTTTGGAATATGATCATGTGTTTGAGTTTCTAACTATCCCTTGATCTTGGATCTATAAATCTTGGATGTTTTGATAGCTTGTTCCTATGATGACCGAAAAATATAAATAAGTAGGCCTAGGATACTATGTTTCAACTTTGCAAGTATTGATCATGGATTTAGAACTCTTAATAACATGTTTATTTTATGTTATTAAAGCTAGTATGTGTTACTTTCATTTTTCCAAGATGATCATGGACTTGAGCTCCATAAGATATTTGGATGCTAAGTCTAAGAGATTGGAAAGTTTAAGGATTTATAACTTGTTTATTTTATGTTATTAAAGCTAGTATGTGTTACTTTCATTTTTCCAAAATGATCATGGACTTGAGCTCCATAAGATATTTGGATAATAAGTCTAAGAGATTGGAAAGTTTAAGGATTTCTAACTTGTTTATTCTATGTTATTAAAGCTAGTATGTATTACTTTCATTTTTCCAAGATGATCATGGACTTGAGCTCCATAAGATTTTTGGATGCTAAGTCTAAGAGATTGGAATGTTTAAATTTCCATTGTTTTCCAAGATGATCATGAACTTGAGCTCCATAAGATATTTGGATGCTAAGTCTAAGAGATTGGAAAGTTTAAATATTTCTAGCCTATAAATCCAATGAAGGCCGAACCTAGAAGGTTATTAACCTAGGATACTTTGTTCTTATTTTCCCAAAATGATCATGGTTTTGAGCTCCTTAATATATATGGATGCTAAACCTAAGAGATTGGAAAGTTTAGTGAATTCTAGCCTATTTTACTAGCCTTGGCCGAATACCCTAAGTTTATAGTGGGATTTTAATTAAACTTTGTTAAATGATCATTGTTTATGAACTGCTAACACTTAAGGATCATAAATCCATGAGTTGTATAATTTTTGGGAATCTCTAACCCTAAGAACTAGTCTTGGCCGAACCTATACCTTGTGGTTTAGTGTTCTTGTTTGATTTTAACTTGTGATTTTGTGTTCGTAACCTTAGACTTTCATTGCGGAGGAAACAAGGACGTTCATGGTTTACCTCTCCAAGCATCTAATCTCCTTACCTTCACGGAAGGTAAGAGGGGATTGCCTAGGGATATTCAATGACTATATGCATGTGTGCATGTGTTAATTTGACTGATTTGAATATTATTGTGATATTGAGCCAATAGTTGAATAACTTGTTTACTTGAACTATTGTGGTTATTACTTGAAGTTGAACATTACTTGCTTTAAAGTGTTATGAATTATATATATGTGATGAATTGTCATTAATGTGATATTATTGTTGAGAATATATCACTATTGATTGAAGTTTGAGAAGCAGGACTTGAGTCTGTGCACAATGATTATAAAGGATTAAAAGCCTTGATAAGCCTTGAATAGAACTTTGAAAGTATTGGTTTCATTTATAAAAGTTCCTTGTTTAAAATGTTTATTTCAAGAAAATGAGATTCTTATTTTGAAAAGAAACATTGAAGTGTTTTTAAGACAATAAAAACTACCTTTTTATGATCCAAAGTTGGTACGAGAGAAAACCTTTTTCGAACTATGTGTTTTATGAAGGAAAACCCCTTTGAAAATATTTGACTTTATTTCATAAAGGATTTCAAAAGCAAACGAATTTACTAAATGTTTTATCAAATAATTTGTAAAGGAAAAGATTTTCTCCTAAATGATTTAGAAACGTTCCGGTTACTTGGATAAGTGACCGAGGTTTTGTTTTGGTTTTTGATTTTTACTGAGCGAAAAGTAAGCACATGTGAAAGAGAATACTAGTTCGCGAGACGTCGCCTCTAGTATTCAGTTTATGCACGTGATCTGGGATCTGTGTCAAGAATTATGGGCCAAGGGTCCCAATCGTGATATTATGGGCTTGGAGTCCTAATTTTGGAATTGAGGACTGTGTGTCCTAATTTCATTGTTATGGGCTAGGAATCCTTTTCATGTTGAAATAAAACATGGATAAAATTACAATTGTTTCTACGACCACAACCTCGGACTGTGGCATCAGTCTAAGGTGTTGTGATTGAGCACTCGGACTGCGTGTCCTGTGTTATTGATTTTCAAGTAATGAAAATTATGAATAGTCGTTAGCTTTGGACTTCGACAACGGAAAATAGTGAATACAAAGAAAAGTCTCGATATTGAAAAGTCTTTTATTCATATGCATTTCCCCTTAGAAGATGTGCTTTAGTTATCCGAATACCCGCTTAAGATGTGGTATTCGATGAGGTATACATCCGAATGGCCATTATAAGGGATTCGCGATGATGTTGATCCGGGCGCATGAGGTGATGGAGAAAACTTGCCAAACGGGGCGTATGAGCCTGATCAACTCTTTCTTTCTTGATGATAAATCGGTGATGGTATCTCATGAGAATAAGATTAGAGCCTGATAATAGAAGTGTCATGCATTATTTTTATAAAATTGATTGATTCGAGTATGAGACCCACTGAAATAATACTTGTTGTTTACCTATGAGTAATGTTAAAATGATAATATGCAAAGATGTTGTATGTATCATGTGTATGGTTGTTGTGTGATATATCCATTTGTCAGTATCTCACTCTTATAGTTATATCAGGTCTCTCCGGGTTTTGCTGTAGTACCTTGGTACTCTAATACCGATGTTGCAGAGGAGTCTTTCTAAGTCACTTGAAGACCTAGTGGTAAAGGTTGGGAAAGTATTCTGATTGGGGGTCTCTCCAATGAATATTTGATAGAATGACCATGTTAGGAGTCTGAGTTAGGTCGTATATCTAAAGAGGTCGGTGAATGTAGTGTTATATACATCCATCTATAGTGTAAAATTTTTCTTTCGAAAATGGAAACTTAGAAGAAATGTTGTATGTCATGGTAACTTGGTTATGAATGTAACTTTACGTTTTAAATGTATGTTTGCTGGATTTCAAATTTATCCTTAAAGAAAAATTTTATACCCCAGTTTTCTGACTTAAAAGAAAACAATTTTCCAAAAGCAACCAGCAAATTATCTTTTAATTTGCTTCCGCATGTGTGACGTAGTAATGCCCAAGGGGGGCCTTACATTCTTCACCTCTCCAGGCTACAAGTATTGGTTTCTTGCCAAGCCTCTTCAGGCTCTAATACAATCACAAGGATTTTTATGAGTATGAAGTTTTAAGATCTACTGAATATTTTTACAAATATTCAACCTTAAGAATTACAGACTTTTGCTCTACAACGAGAATATGAGCATTGAATATCTTGTAATTGTTGAAAATGGCAATAGTTATTCTTCAGTGCTTGAGACATACTATATATAGTGGTCTTCAACTTCTCTTGTAAATCTTCAACGGTTATTTGAATAGTCCCGTTATAGAGATAGCATTAAATGCAGAATATCCGTTGAGATTGATAGCTTGATTTTGGCCGTGTTGAAAAGTATCCTTGGTTATCAGAAAATCACAAAATGGAGGCTCACTGTTCTGAGCAATTGTACCTTAAAAACTTTCTTTCCTCCTTTGTGTATAACCCAGCTTTTGTCCAACAATAAAGATGTCATCGTACACATCATTTTGCAATTTCAATTGTACTATTTGATTTTCTATATTTCCTTGAAAGTACTAAGAATTTTCTCACAAAGGAACAAAGTGTTAATAATAATAAAGAACATATATTCCTTTGAAATAAATATCAATAATTTGAAATAATTTCAATGTGGTCCAGATTGCATTAAATCATATTCAAGGTAATAAAAATATAGAAGATGTAGAACCGTCTACTGGCACTTAGTGTTAGAACGCGTCTACACAAGGTTTTATTCTGATCATCCACTGATGTGGTAGAAGCGCTCGTCCACACAAGTCTTTGGACTTGCTAAGTCCTTAAAGAAACTTCGTCCAGTGATGTGGCACTATGGACGTCTACTGAATTTTAGTTAGGCACTATGGATGTATACTTGAGTTTCAAGGAGAGCACTCGTCTGCTGACGTGGCTACTATGGACGTCTATTGAATTTTAGTTAGCCATCTATTTAACGATTAAAATGTAAACAGTTTAAATAACCTTTGGACGAGTAATTCTATGCAAGAGTCCAAGCATTGTATACCTTATATTATTTTGGATATTCCTGCATAAACTGAACTCACTTGTTAGATCTCAACTAACACTTTGCCAAGCAAATTTAATCCTTTTGTTAACATCAAAACCTAGAGATTAAATAGACCATAACCACTTTGGTTCCAATAATGTCTTTCTTCTTAAACCTGTTGTATTTTCAGCGTTCAAACCTTGTTACAATGTGGTATTCTTTACCCATTGGTTTTCTTTTATAAAGAACAAGCATGTGTTTATCTTATTTTGAAAAATTAAATTATTTCCTTCTATGTTATCGCTTTACAAATACATGCGGTGTAGAGGGTGTCACATTTAGTGATATCAGAATAGTTCGGCCCTGTTCGGACGTGGTATGAGTCTGTTGCGAGTCTTCTGTGTGTTTTTGACTGAATTATCTATATTAATTATAGATAATGATGTTTTAGTGTTAAGAGCCTTTAGTTCATTCGTTTGGTTGGAGCCACCGAGTCCGAGGACTTGATCCGAGGTTATGTGCCTAGTTGGTGAAACTTTAACCGATCAAGGTGATAGAGATTTCGAAGATGAAATTTCTATAAGGGGGGTGGAATTGTAACACCCCGATTTTCGTATAAAGGATTATATTACTATGGATGCCTAGTTGTTGTTGTTGTTGTTGTTATTATTAGTATTAGTATTAGTATTGTTATTTTTATTATTATTACTATCACTACTCTTAATATTATTGAAGTTAGTATTATTATTTATATAATTGATAAGGTAATTGTGATTAGTGTTGTAGTATTTTTATGCTTATACATATATATGATTTTTTTATGTGATTTTATAAGTTAATATATAATATGTGTTTTTATTAATAATAAGTGATTAAGAAAGATATTATGAGATATCGTGTGATTTATTATTTAAATAGAGATAGTGTAATTCTTAGATTTTAGCCCCTCAACCAATCAGATTTGAGTCCTTATTCTTTTTGGTTATCTCTTAAGATCCTATCGTAATCTCCTAAGGACCCTATCTAGGAATAACTACCAAATATGTCGCTAAACTTCCATCGAACTTTTGACCATCTTAGAGTCCGATTTAGGAATCGATCATTCCACATTAATTTGTAGATATTTCTCCGAGATTTCTAAAGACACCAAGAATGCCTCAATCGGAAACTTGTAGCTCAAGTTATGGTCAAAATACCAACCTGTATACAGTTTGAGCTGAAATAGGAACCCGTTATGCCCTAACTTGTATTTATATCATAAGACTCGACCTAAAACCTATTTCTCACATTGTTAACCTTAGAATAGCTGCCTCTCTTCATCTTTCTTAGTTTTCCGTTGAACCCCTTGAAGTTCTTGGAGTTTGAAAGTCCGTTTGGGAGAGAAGTAGCACACTAGTGTCGTTTAAGGTAATGTTGTCTTCCCTCTCTCTTAGTTTGGTTTCTATCATTAGATCTAGAAACTAATTGGTTATTCTCTTCCCTTCTGGTTTGACCAAGGCTTGAGGAACTCATCGAGCCGCTCGAGGGAACGTGTCTAGTTTGCCAACGTTATCGTTTTAGGAATCTTCATACCAGGTATGGGGAGAAGGGCTAGTATGAACATGTAGGCTATGGGGTAGCGTAAGATAAAGGTTAACCCATGACCCTGGTGTTTGATTAAATGCCTATATGACTGTTTGTATTATAACATGTTTATATGCCTTTATGTCTAATTGTTATATGATGTTAATTGTTATATGACTGCTATTAGTTGATTTATGTTGGTATGAATTTTCATGTTATTGTATGTTGTCTGTTATGAACATGTTGAATGTTGATGTCGCGTTGTCATGAGTTATAATGGTTATTGACTGTTGTTTGATGTTGTGCTCTTAATGAGTGTTAATTGTTGAGGATGTTAATACCAACAATGATGATAAGACGTTAAAATACGTTAATGATAATAATGAGAATTAAGGGATGTTTTTCCCAGTTTTTCATAAGACATGAATATAATATGAGAGGCAAGGTTATGTTTGTAGGGCTTAGTTAAAGACCCTAGGATTGATTAGTGAGTGTTCTAGGAACATTAATAATGGAGCTGTGATTAAAGGATTAATTCCCCATGATGATAAGACATGAATATTAATGAAGAACAGTTAAGATTAATGAAGCTGATGTTCAATGGATTAGTAGAAGCCAATGGGTTGAATCTATGAACTGTCCCAAGGATTTGGGTATCCGTTTCTGAACCTTTCTGCCCAGATCAGTACGGCCACGCTCCATTGAGCACGGTCGTGCTTAACAGGGAGCACACCAATGCTTCAGTTTGAAATCCAGAGAACGGTGCGCTTTTAAGCACGCCCGTGCTTAACAGGCAGCACGCCCGTGCTTAAAAGGCAGCATGATCGTGCTTGCCTGGAGGTCCAACATGCCCGTACTGAGGGTGAGCATGCCCGTGGTCACCTGACCAGAACAGAACTGGAAATACTCAAATTGGGGTTTTCACCCCAAACGCTTAAAGACTTAATAAGACACCAACGGAACTTGAAGACCTAAGACAAGTGAAAAGATGATGTTCAGCCTTGATGCTTAATGGTCAAGGTGTTGTTGATGTTGTACCTTGGTATCTTAGTGGCCAAGGGGGCACTACTACAGAAAAGGGCTTCAGTAGCGCTTTTTTTTTTGCCTTTAGTAGCGCTTCAAAGCACTATCTATTCACCTGCTACTGAAGGTGGGAGAGATTCAATAGCGCTTAAAAAAGCGCTACTGAAAGTAGGAATAGGTAGCGCTTCCTTGAGAAAGCGCTGTCTAAAGTTGGTAATAAGACAATCTATTACATACTTTAGATAGCGCTTTCTCAAGGAAGCGCTATCTATTTGTCACTTTAGGCAGCGTTTTTTCAAGAAAGCACTACTGAAAGTAGGAATAGGTAGCGCTTCCTTGAGAAAGCGCTGTCTAAAGACAATCTATTACATACTTTAGACAGTGCTTTCTCAAGGAAGCGCTTTCTATTTGTCACTTTAGGCAGCGTTTTTTCAAGAAAGCGCTGCTGAAAGTAGGAATAGGTACCGCTTCCTTGAGAAAGCGCTGTCTAAAGACAATCTATTACATACTTTAGACAGCGCTTTCTCAAGGAAGCACTGTCTATTTGTCACTTTAGACAGCATTTTTTCAAGAAAACGCTACCTATCCCCCCCTTTTTTTTTCATTATTAACTGTTTTTCTACATTTCCCACCTGCACAATCATCCCTCATCAATTCACAGTAACACCGTACATCACACACATACATATATATAATGTACAAAGCTTACATATTGGTAAGCATATATATATAAACCAAACCAAATATCAAAATCATGCCTATATAACCAATTAATTAAGTAATATACTTTAACACAATTCACAGTAATGCTTACACATAACCAATTCTACTATTTAAGTCCATAAACCAAAAGGTCGCTAACCTACACTAGATAATAACCATGCATACTAACAATGTGTACAAGCTAATCAACACACTAGTAATTATAAATAATTTATGCATGTTGCTTCCATCTTCTGCTTGATCACACAAAGTCTTTGTTGTCGGCCTGCATAAGATACACATACAGATCACTTGCACATACACACAAGTCTAATAATATAGGAGAGACACTAGCTAGCATAATATCAGAGTATGTCGTACCTTTTAATTGTTGACAATGTTTGCTCTATCTGTCATCCTTGTTGACACATGGACTCTAAGAAAGGTTATAAAATCTGCACTACCATGAGTTATAGGAGGCTGGGAAGGCTGATGTTTGCTCTTGTTCTTTAATGGGGATGTAACTGACCCTTTTGTTTGCTCCTTGCCAACTTTTATAAATACAGCATCCTGGCAAATTTTATAAATCATAACAAATGTCAAATGCAGTTAAAAAATATATTGTAAAAGAGGGGAAAGAAAAGAGTAATTAAAATTAGGAATTTTAAGGATAATTTTTCCTACCCAAAGACCAGATATCTGACTTGGAGCCATAGGGTTTATCAGCAAGAAGCTCTGGGCACATATAACTTGGAGTCCCAACAACCTAAGTTTAGAGCAAGCACACACAGTAACTACTAGTCGTGAAACAGTGAATGAAACAACATTTTGGCAATATGACTCACTGAGGAAGCAAGATCGTCAGATGTCAACATTTTAGCCAGACCAAAGTCACCTCCATCCAACATGCATAACATATAACATAAGAATAGCATACTACAAAACAAGGCGCAATTTACATAGGTCTAGACTCAAACACATTCATCAAGTCTAAGAGCAGTGTGAGGATACAATGAGGAAGGGCGTTTACCCAGACGTATATCTTGATCTTTTGTCAAGAATATATTTGAACACTGAAACAGAAGAGGGAAAAACATCAACACAAAGCTGGCCCTCAAACTTCTCTGATATATTAGCTACATAAATCTACTGTTAGCGAACTTAAAGAAGGCCTTTACCTTGACATCACGGTGAAGAATATGATTTACATGCAAGTAATCAATTGCCATCAGCAGTTGAACAAGCCACTTACAAAGCTTCTGTATGCAGAAGTTTATAGATATCAGTTATTTATGTAGTTCCAAAGAGCTTAGAAAAATAATTGAAAATTATCCACCAGCTCCAGTAAAAGGAGTTGCAGCAAGAGTGGGCAACCTCTTCAGGAAAATGAACACCATTAGTCTTTTTTTATAGCTTCGGCCCTGTACAAAAGAGACAAACCATCAAAAGACTACATAATTGGCAAGTGAAAGATAGCGACGTCTTAGTAAGCGCTCTGACTTCCTTCAGATACTTGAATTCAGTGTGAATCATGACTTACATATCTCCTCCTTCACAATACCCGATGACAATACATACAAAACAGCCCTGGAAGTGAAGATACCAGCTTGCCAATTTCAGTATCATAAATCAACCGAGATTATAAACCCATGTAATGGATATAAAAAGGTTTCGTTGTAAGATATTAAGATCTCAATGAGTATGAACAAAAAAAAAAACTCAACATGAAAAGCAAAATAATTAGATGTTCTGATTGAAAATAAGGCTAACCTTTTCTACCCATGAATCTTTATACTCCACAATAAATGGATTTCTAACTTTAGATATAAGCTCATCTGCAAAACAAGGAACCAACAAAGCATCTTACAATCAGATAAATTAGAAAGACAACATTAGCATCATTTTCATATTGTAAGATATAAACCAACGAGTAGAAAGAAATTTATTCTTTTTTTTAATAAAAGGCTAAGGCATGCATAGGCATCACAATAGAGAAGGTAATCCCAACTAGGTTGGCACCACCAGCCCTACCCATCATCTGCAGCACACCTCAATATATTAAAAAGATAAAAAAGAGTACAACGAACATGGGGGGACAGTGACCAAAACCCATGAGAGAATTAACAAAATCTGAAATTAGGAAGACCCTGTCTATTCCTAATGAAGTCATCCTTAATAAAGGGAGGGGGGGAGATCCCACCAGTGGAAGCCATGGTTTGATGTTCCAAATGAGGCTAATTTGTCAGCGCAAGCATTGCCCTCTCTGAAAATGTGAGAAACTGAAATCTTCATCTTAGACACATGCAAATGTAAAATATTACATTGAAACTCAAATGTAAAATTGACTAAAATGAACAAGCTATAGGCTTAAAAGATCAACTTCAAATTGTCAAGCCGCAAACTTCTTGGCAAAACATAATATAGAAAATGTACAAGAATGAATGTCTCATTTCAACATTGCAACATAATGCCCTTCATGCTACTTTCTAGAAAGAGAAAAGAACAACTATTCAGCAAAACTCAAAGAAAGATGTAAGCTACTTGTGACCTTAATTCAAATTTCCTCCGATATCTGAAGAGCAGCTGAGCAGGGATTAAAAAGGAGAGTGGATTACCTCCTGATGGGTATACCTACGGGTTCTGTCAGTCTGGCGGGCAAAGCGGATCTTCTTGAGGACATACCTAAAACGTAGAAGGCATAAATAAATAAAATACACCAAATGATATAACAACTTATCAGTATTTATATGCATAATAATTCAATCTGAAAAATGGTATACGATATCTTGAGTCACATTTGAACATAGAGATTGGAATGATCCTCACTTTTTCTTTTCATGCTTGTGCCTCACGAGCAGAGCAGAACCAAAGGAACCTTTCCCAATCTGTTCCAGAATTTCATACTGCTCCATTTGAACTAAAATGACTTCACCTCCTTTTATCACTGATAGGTTGACAGTCCTGAAAACCTTAGCAACATTAAGTTCTTCACAAAGTAATAATAATATATGCACACCTAATGTAACATTATTCATGTCACAAAAATATGTGAAGTTACTTGCAACAATAATAATGATAATCAGAACAATATGAAGCACAAAGTTTTCTAGGTAGCCTAGCCATACATGTTGTGGGAAGAGGCAACCTGGTTTGCAAATCAAACTACAGGTAATGCCTAACGTAATGACAGAATCTACCATAGAGAAACAATAAAAATCAATTTTTAGCTCCACAATGCATTTCAGTTCAGATGCTTGGTCACAAGTACAGCCACAAGACACAATTATGGGGATTTAACATTTCAACTGATAATTGGGAGTTTTATGATCTGGAAAGCATTTGAGGCTTTCTGTCAAACTTGTAAACATTGAGGAAAAGATGTCTAACTAATAACCTCAGTGTTTAATGTCACTCAAACCACTCTGTTAAAACTCTGTGTTTACTACTCCTTTACTTGATTGGCTTGTGGATTTTACTTACTCTACTCAATAAAACTGCTATCCATCTCCTGAATTCTCTTACTAATCTTTCAAATAATCTTTTAAAGTCGGATACACGAGATTTATTTATATCCTCCAGATGAATCCTGATGATTTCTGAAACATTAAAGTGTTAAATACTTTTTTAACCTTTCAATATACTAAATGGTTTTGAATATTTTACTTCAAAACTAAATGGTTTGGAATATCTTACCTTTTGATTTATTGAATCTTGCATATTTTACCCAAAGTTATACAGTGCCTAAACTTCTCCTTCCCAACAGCCATGCCAACCAAACTAATACACTCCATAAACTTATCACGGAGCATACGGTTAGACTTGTCAGTTGCATTGACCAATATAGCCTTCAGGTATGGCATGACAACATCATAGTATTTCTGGAAGTGTTCCTGAGGAAGGCCATGGTTTTAAATGAGTAATCTACAACAGAAGAATTTATATATGTTGAAGAACACATATTATACAATGTACATGCGATGAATCAGCAACTGATGCCAAAGCAGTTAAGGCACCCTCTTGCACCATTTGCTTACCGTTCTGAAACAAAGAATATTCCATATTAAGTCCAAATTAAGGTACAATACCTCAAATGTAATCTACAAATTACTCAAATCATGGAAGGTTACTTCAACACAGTCCCCAAACTTAGCAACAATCCTTTTTATAAATACATCAGTTTAAGTAAAACCAACTTCCTACATAACAGACATCAAATAAGAAACATCATTATTCATCTCAACACCTTTAATTTAATATGAAGGATCAATCCATATATTGCATGCGTTTGGATACCCAGCTTAATTAAGCGCTTATATAATAAGCTCTTTTTCAAATTAGCTAAAAACAACTTATTTTCATAAGCTTTTCTGACAAGCTGATTGAAATAAGCTAAAAAGAGCTTATGAAAATATAATAAACTATTTTCATGAATTATTTGTAAAGTTTATTTTCATAAGCTATTCTTATTATAAGCTCCTCTTCCAAACGCATAGAGTTTATATATAAGCAATTTCAATAATCCCCTTCTAAGGAAGTTTATGATACCTGTAAACTAGGAGGTGCCTTAAAAATCACAATATCTAAAACATCAGGCTTTCTGAAGAAGAAAGAAACCTGATCCACCATTAACAACCATAATCAGTTTCACAATAAGTAAAATAAATACAAAACCATAACTAACAAGAAACTTGATTCTGATTGAGAACAAACCTTCTCAGCTAAAATACGATCACCAACTTCCAGTGTTGGGAGCATAGAAGAAGAAGGAATGGACCTTGGTTCAGCCAAGTACGATTTGAATAGAAAACTAACAGTCATAGCAGTGAAAGCACCCTTCGCATCCTCAGAACAAACATTCAACAACCGTGAAAGCCAACTGCTTCTCTCAAAACCCTTCGAATCCGCATTAGCAGCACCATCCAAACACGGCGTTCCTCCTTTATCCACCTCCCAGGTTGTGGCGTCAGGAAACGACTCGTTGCAAGGAAGCCACTTCGAACCCTGCAAAAAGGGTATGATCGAAGATGTCTTAAACGGCGAAATACCCAAAACGCCCATAGCCGCCGTTGACGACCCAGAACCACAGACCGTTGACTTCATCATCGAGATCAAACCCAACACGACGGGGTTCCCACAGTCATCACCGAGAATCTCCGCGGCGAGGTTGGTGTAAGCAAAGGCAGAGTTTTTGACCCAGTGATTCGACTCGGGCCTTATGAAATCGGAGTGGAAATTGCGGACTCCGGTTGAATGATCGAGGTCGGGTTTCTGGTTGGTTCCGAAGATTCGAGAGCGGATCCAACATTCTTGGAGGCAGCGAGAATTGGCGACGCGAGTGGTGGCGGAGGAGACGAGGTTGTGGGCGATGTAGCCGGAGAAGGAAAAGGTGATGCGGATAGCCATAGCTAATAAGTTGATTAGGTTAAGGAGGAGGAGGAGGTACAGGGTGGTTTGGGGGTGGGATATTTGAGAGGAGGGAAACCCTAGAAAGAGAGGGAATTCATTTCTGAGGAAAAAGTGAGAGAATCGGAGAGGGGAAGGTTGAATTGAACGGTGGAGGGACAGTATGCGCGGGAGGGAAACATTTATTTTTAGGGTAAGGAATAGACAGCGCTCCCTTAAACAAACGCTATCTTAGGTTATGAATAGATAGCGTTTTCTCAAAAAAAACGCTATCTATTCATCACAAATAGATAGCGCTTCCTCAAACAAGCGCTATTTATTCCTACCTATCAACTTTTAATAGCGCTTCCTTGGAGAAGCGCCGTCTTAGGTTATATCTAAAATAGCGTTTCTTCAAGGAAGCGCTACTAAATGTCTTCCGCTTCTCTTTTAATAGCGTTTCGGTTAGAAACGCTATTAAAGGTGCGCTACTAAAACCCTTTTCTGTAGTAGTGGGGCCTTGATGCTTAATGGTCAAGGTGTTGAGGCTCTGGTGCTTTCGGCCAGAGTGTTGTTTAAAGCTAAAAGATTAAAGATGATGTTACCTTTGGTGCTTGTTGGCCAAAGAGGTTAAGCCAAAATAAATGGTGTTGATGGAGGTGGTGGATAACAGTTGTTTGTTGTGTGCATGCATCATGCGTGGAGTTTCAGGGGGAGGTACGATAGTTAAGGGGAGGTCGTCCGCATGTAAGTCGATCTGGTTATCCATGGTGATTCATCCGAGACTAAGGGGATCATGTACACCCATGGTGGCGCGTCTGTGAATAAGGTGCGTCGGCTATCCTAGGGGTCCACCTATGGTAAGGTGAACTGCCCCAGTGTTGATGCTTATTGGCCAATGTGGAGATGTAACTCTGGAGTCGTACGCCTGGTGTAGATGGATCCACGTGCATTCGGAGTAGTGTTTCACATTGCATTGTATGATTGTTGTTATATTGCGATATGCTTGTTGTGTTGGTATGATGACTATGTTATGATTGCTATGTTTTGTATGTCCATCTTGCCAATTATCATGTTGCCGTTATGTTTATATATATGGTTCTTACTTCCCATCTTTCGTTGTTTGCTTTACATGTATTTATTGGTTATGCAGAGGATGGTGAGCAGCTTGGTGAGGAGTGACTACGAGGAGCCATTACTAGTAGCTTAGTTTATGTTTAGTTTAGTTGTTTATCCGAGTTATTTATCGGATTGGTTATACCAGCTCTGTAATGTGACATCGGGGTTGGGTTCATTTATATCTTTCGTTTATGTTTACGTTTATGTTATGTCTTTCTTCTAAAACCTGTTGTATATTCCGCTTTCAGACCTTGTTACAATGTGGTATTCTTTACCCATTGGTTTTCTTTTATAAAGAACAAGCATGTGTTTATCTTATTTTGAAAAATTAAATTATTTCCTTCTATGTTATTGCTTTACAAATACATGCGGTGTAAAGGGTGCCACATTAAGTGATAGCAGAACAGTTCGGTCCTGTCCGGATGTGGTATAAGTATGTTGCGAGTCTCCTGTGTGTTTTTGACTGAATTATCTATGTTAATTATATATAATGATGTTTTAGTGTTAAGAACCTTTAGTTCTTCCGGTTTGGTTGGAGCCTCCAAGTCCGAGGACTTGATCCGAGGTTATGTGCTAGTTGGTGAAAGTTTAACCGATCAAAGTTATAGAAATTTCGAGGAAATTTTTTTATAACGGGGGTGGAATTGTAACACCCCGATTTTCGTATAATGGATTATGTTACTATGGATGCCTAGTTGTTGTTGTTGTTGCTGTTATTATTATTATTATTACTATTATTATTATTATTTTTTATTATTATTATTATTACTATCACTACTATTAGTATTAATGAAGTTAGTATTATTATTTACATAATTGATAATGTAATCATGATTAGTGTTGTAGTATTTTTATGCTTATAAATATATATGTATATATATGATTATATGTATTTTTAATATATGATTATTTGCATTAATATGAAATTGTGTCCCTTAATGTGTGATCTTATATGGATATATGATTTTTTTATGTGATTTTATATGTTAATATATAATATGTGTTTTTATTAATAACAAGTGATTAAGAAAGATATTGTGAGATATAGGGTGATTTATTATTTAAATAGAGATAGTGTAATTCTTAGATTTTACCCCCTCAACCAATCAGATTTGAGTCCTTATTAACAAAGGAGAATCCTCTTTTTGGTTATCTCTTAAGATCTTATCGTAATCTCCTAAGGACCCTATCTAGGAATAACTACCAAATATGTCGCTAAACTTCCATTGAACTTTTGACCATCTTAGAGTCCGATTTAGGATTCGATCATTGAACATTAATTTGTAGATATTTCTCTGAGCTTTCTAAGACACCAAGAATGCATCAATCGGAAACTTGTAACTCAAGTTATGGTCAAAATACCGACCTATATACAGTTTGAGCTGAAATAGGAACCCGTTATGCCCTAACTTGTATTTATATCATAAGACTCGACCTAAAACCTATTTCCCCCAATGTTAACCTTAGAATAGCTGCATCTCTTCATATTTCTTAGTTTTCCCTTGAACCCCTTGAAGTTCTTGGTGTTTGTGAGTCCGTTTAGGAGAGAAGTAGCACACTAGTGTCGTTTAAGGTAATGTTGTCTTCCTTCTCTCTTAATCTGGTTTCTATTATTAGATCTAGATACTAATTGGTTATTCTCTTCCCTTCTTGTTTGACCAAGGTTTGAGGAAATCATCGAGCCGCTCGAAGGAACGTGTCTAGTTTGCCTACGTTATGGTTTTGGGAATCTTCATACCAGGTATGGGGAGAAGGGCTAGTATGAACATGTAGGCTGTGGGGTAGCGTTAGATAAAGGTTAACCCATGACCCTGGTGTTTGATTAAATTCCTATATGACTGTTTGTATGATAACATGTTTATATGCCTCTATGTCTAATTGTTATTAGTTGATTTATGTTGGTATGAATGTTCATGTTATTGAATGTTGTCTGTTATGAACATGTTGAATGTTGATGTCGTGTTGTTATGAGTTATAATGGTTATTGACTGTTGTTTGATGTTGTGCTCTTAATGAGTGTTAATTGTTGAGGATGTTAATACCAACAATGATGATAAGACGTTAAAGTGTGTTAATGATAATAATGAGAATTGAGGGATGTTTTTCCCAGTTGTTCATAAGACATGAACATAGTATGAGAGGCATGGTTATGTTTGTAGGGCTTAGTTAAAGACCCTAGGATTGATTGGTGAGTGTTCTAGGAACATTAATACTCAAGCTGCGATTAAAGGATTAATTCCCCATGATGATAAGACATGAATATTAATGAAGAACAGTTAAGATTAATGAAGCTGATGTTCAATGGATTAGTAGAAGCCAATGGGTTGAATCTATGAATTGTCCCAAGGATTTGGGAATGCGTTTCTAACCCTTTCTTCCCAGATCAGTACAGCTACGCTCCATTGAGTACGACCGTGCTTAACAGGGAGTACACCCATGCTTCAGTTTGAAATCTAGAGAAGGGCGCACTTTTAATCACACCCGTGCTTAACAGCCAGTACGTTCATGCTTAACAGGCAGCACGAGCGTGCTTTCCTGGAGGTTCAGCACGCCCATGCTGAGGGTGAGCACGCCCATGCTCTCCTGACCAGAACAGAACCGGGAATGCTGAAAGTGGGGTTTTCACCCGAAACGCTTAAAAGACTTAATAAGACACCAACTGAACTTGAAGACCAAAGACAAGTGAAAAGATGATGTTCAGCCTTGATGCTTAATGGTCAATGTGTTGTTGATCTTTTACCTTGGTAGCTTAGTGGCCAAGGGGGCCTTGATGCTTAATGGTCAAGGTGTTGAGGCTCTGGTTGTTGTTTAAAGCTAAAAGATTAAAGATGATGTTACCTTTGGTGTTTGTTGGCCAAAGAGGTTAAACCATAATAAATGGTGCTGATGGAGGTGGTGGATAACAGTTGTTTGTTGTGTGCATGCATCATGCATGGAGTTTTAGGGGGAGGTACGATAGCTAAGGAGAGGTCGTCCACGTGTAAGACAATCTGGCCATCCACTTTGATTCATCCGAGACTAAGGGGATCATGTACACCCATGGTGGCGCATTTGTGAATAAGGTGCGTCGGCTATCCTAGGGTTCCACCCATGGTAAGGTGAACTACCCGGCGTTGATGCTTATTGCCAATGTGGAGATGTAACTCTGGAGTCGTACGCCTGATGTAGAAGGATCCACATGCATTCGGAGTAGTGTTTCGCATTGCATTGTATGATTGTTGTTATATTGTGATATGCTTGTTGTGTTGGTATGATGACTATGTTATGATTGCTATGTTTTGTATGTTCATCTTGCCAACTATCTTGTTATCGTTATGTTTATATATATGGTTCTTACTCCCCGTTTTTCGTTGTTTGCTTTGAATGTATCTTTTGGTTATGTAGAGGACGGTGAGCAGCTTGTTGGAGTGACTCCAAAAAGCCACTACTAGTATTTTAATTTATATTTAGTTTAATTGTTTATCTGATTGGTTATACCAGCTCTGTAATGTGACATCAGGGTTGGGTTCGTTTATATCTTTCGTTTATGTTTGCATTTATGTTATGTCTTTCTTCTTAAACCTGTTGTATTTTCCGTGTTGAGACCTTGTTATAATGTGGTATTCTTTACCCGTTGGTTTTCTATTATAAAGAACAAGCATATGTTTATCTTATTTTGAAAAATTAAATTATTTCCTTTTATGTTATCGCTTTACAAATACATACGGGGTAGAGGGTGTCACACATCACACTAAAGAGTACCTCTAGCAGTAGCTTGGATCCTCCCACCCTACATTAAAAAATTCAAGAAGTTCAAATATTAGTCATGAACGAAGTTGTAAAAAACTTAAAGTTAAAAAATATTAAGCAATAGTTGTAGATAACACTTTCTCATCTTAAAATGCCAACTTTACATTATCTCCCAATTGAGGTTGTAAGAAATTTTTCCAAAGCCGTAGCACTCTACTTTGATCTTCCATTTATCTTTTGATGGTGAAAGGTCATTAATAAATTTAGTTTTAGCCATGAGCGGAAGATAGAAAAACAACCTCTAGATGAACAAACTTTCTCAGGAGATGCTTGTTTGAATTTTGTATTTTTATTTGATTGTCTACATTTTTATAGTACCTCTATTAGGTTGGATAAAGAGTAAATTCACATATGGATTATAGGAGAAATAACTCAAAGATTTAAGTAAATTACATTTGGAAATATTCATCGTCTTGAAATTATTAATTTACTTTGAATATTTATATAAATCTATAAATATTCTAATTATATAGATTTATTAATTATCTCAAACATGAATTTTAATATATATCTATAAAGTTCATGTCAAGGAAAAACATATATGATATATTTATAAAGTAGTCTTATTTTCCCTAAATATCTTATAATTATTTATCCTAAGAATTATAAATATAGAAATTATTTTATTTACTTTAAAATGTAACATTGGAAATAGGTGTCATATTTTATTGGTATGAGTTAAAGTTATGATAACAACTTTTATTGATAATATTTTACGAATCTTAATTTATCATAATTCATGTACAACAATTAATTTTTAGTTGCTTTAATTAATTACATTGGAAATAATTGATACTCTTCAATACCATTGTAAGTAGGAGAAGAAATATTTGATAATTTACAATTTTCTTTTGATTAAAAATTAAATTTATATAAATATATATTACCTAAAAGTGGAAAGTTTCATAATTTTCAAAAGAATTTAAATTTTATAGTAATTTTGAATATGACATGTGTTATCTACCAATAAAAAGAATATGTCATGTGTCAAAAGTTTCCACCCATGATTTTTGACAGCACTATACTTTGTTCTTCCATTTATCTTTTGATGGTGAAAGGTCACTAATAAATGTATTTTTAGCCATGAGTGGAAGATAGAAAAACATACTATAGATGAACAAACTTTCTCAACAGATGCTTATTTTAATTTTATATTTTTATTTGATTGTCTACATTTTCTATTAGGTTGGATAAATAGTAAATTCACATCGGGAATATAGGAGAAATAACTCAAAGATTTAATTAAATTACATTGGTTCATCGTCTTGGAATTATTAATTTGCTTTGAATATTTATATAAATATATAAATATTCTAATTATATAGATTTAATAATTAGCTCAAACATGAATTTTAACATATATCTATAAAGTTCATGTCAAGGAAAAAAATATATATTATCAAAAAAAAGGAAAAAAAAACATATATGATATATTTGTAAAGTAGTCTTATTTTCCCTAAATGTCTTATAATTATTTATCATAAAGAGTAACATTGGAAATAGGTGTCGTATTTTATTGTTATGATATAACAACTTTTATTGATAATAATTTAGGAATCTTTGTTTATCATAATTCATGTACAACAATTTATTTTTAGTTTCTTTAAGTAAATTAATTACATTGGAAATTATTGATAATCTTCAATACTAATGTATTATAATATTTATTATTTATTTATATAGATATAGATGGGAATAGGAAAGGCCAAGAGTCCAAATAGAGAGATAAAAGAAAGTTTAGTCAAATACATTGATGATATGCAAACCTTGTAAATGAAGCAAAGAAAAGAATAAAATAACAATAAACAAATAAAAAATAAAAGTACCAAAAAAATGGCATGCTGCCACCTCAATGTACAATAAAATGAGCTATCCAACTTTTATATTATTATACATTATATATTATATATATATTTAGTAATGTCTATATGCTTGCTATGTCACTATACCGTAGACTGCATTTAGTATTAAGAGAAGATAGAAAGTTTCAACTTGGAAGTTTACTTTTACTCTTGTTTTATTCTAACAATTTTTTTATGGAGGATGCCTACCATTAGAGGAATGATAATACTGTAACAGTAAAGAAGTAAAATTGCAGCCTAGATTTTTTCCATCATAAGGATAAAGATGTTGCAAAGCATGTTTTTTAATAAAATTAAATTGGGGAATCTGTGTACAGATGCAAAGGCAAATTGTATCATTTGGCTGCTTATACCACATGAGCATAGAATTATCTCTTATTTCTTCGGTAGTCATTTGGGTTTGAATATAGTTATTACTTTGTTATTAATATAGTTATGGTGAAGTCGGTAAAATGGTGAATATCAATGGTTTTCTTATTTGTAATATACCAAAATAGACAATTGATAATCATCCAAGGACAATGTAACACCCTGTTTCTTTTTTGTATTTTATCTGTCTTTCAATATCAGTAACTATATATCTGTTTATATTTTTATCTGAGATCCAGAAAATGATTTTGAAGAAAACAAAATCATGTCTAAATCCTACTATATGGCAGGAGGTTATGGTTAAAAATTGGGTTTAAAACTCAGACGGAACCCGACCTGCGTTTTCGCTGACAATACAATTTGTACCGGTCAGAAAACCTTGATTTGACCCGAAAATGAAGAATTTTACATTTTTATCACTTTTTAGTAATGTCATCTATTTAGAAAATTTCCACTCAAAATAAAAATATTTTATTTTATTGCGAATTTTCGAAGAAATCGCATGAAAAACCGAAATCAGGTAAACGATGGAGCCGGATAAGAAATTGTAGAGATTGTGACACCCCTCCTTAGGGTCATCACATAGTTACCCAAAATGCGAAAAATAAAATAATAAATCACTGGTTACTTTCGAAAAATAATCTTTTATAACTCTTTTCTTAATACAAAAATAGTGGTAAATTTTTTTTCTTTTCCTCGACATACATAACATTGTCACAAATATGACCATATCTGGATATATATATATATATATATATATATATATATATAGCATCATACAGCTATACTGCATCATATTATTTTCACATCTAGACCTTTATCCATATAGGTCCTTTAGGGAAAGAAACAACATAAGATATCATTATACATTACTGGAAACAGAAAAACGTCTTACTTTAAATGAATGTCTCTCTAAAGCTAGACATAAAAGTTATAAACCAATCTAATGCCCTAGTTGAGCTGGTCACTCTATACGACACCTACTGAGAAGACACCAGAGGTCATTCTTAAAATCCACGATCGCTTTAAAGGTCAGGCCTAAAGATCCTCGAAAGCGCCAGGGGCATCTCCAGGTCCACCTATTCTCCAATAAAATATATCCCACAAGTAGAGAGACCAACAAGAAAATATGCAAGAGTGAGAAACCAAGATATGGATTTAACACGACAACTACATGCACAACACAAAAGATAACGGATACACATATACATGTTCATAAGAAAATAAGCATTCATATCAAAGCAAACCGTTTATCAATGGGTTTCACACCCCGAACATCATCATTTGAAAATTATGCATGAACACTTCATATACATCATCTAAATTCATACTTAATCTATGGAGCTACAAACACCAAATAACTGAGCTGATCAGACTTGATTTCCAAATAGGGCACGACTTCTTGAATACCTTTCCATTAAGATATCCAGGTTCACCTTCTGGAATACCTTGTCTACTAAGATACCCAGATTCGCCTTCGCCTTCTTGAATACCTTACCCTTTAAGCTATTCAGATTCGACTTCTTGAATACCTTATCTATTAAGATACCCAGATTCGCCTTCGCCTTCTTGAATACCTTACCATTAAGCTATCCAGATTCGCCTTCTGGATTATCTTTTCTCTTAAGATATCTAGGTTCATGCCCTAGACATGTCTACCAAGTAAATGCATGTAAAACCTTTTGTTCCTAACACCTTAATCAGGATACCAAATCCAAAGAACACTATGTCCATAATGCCTTAAGAATACTAGTACACCATTTTTCGTTTAACACAAAAACTACACAACATGTCCAAGTTGTCAGAAGTAACCCCATTGAGTAAAACTAGTTTACAGAAAACCATTCAACCTAATTAAAAATTTCTTTATAAAATCATCGAATTTCTAATAAATCTTTTTGCTGAAAACTTTACTTTTCAAGAAGAGAGTCACATGGACTAAATCTTGGTTAAAAATAAAAACTGCCACTTTAAAATTACTTGCCCTAAATACTTTTCTGAATTGCCGTTGCCTAGCATTTTAAAAATACATTAAGTCAAAACTTGATCTTTTACACTTAAATAATTTTCTAAAATCATTATTAAGTTATTTTCGAAGATTAATTTCATAAAATAACTTTTTATAATATATTGTATTTATCCACATAAAAATTAACAGTACAAAAATAATATTATTTTCAACTTTTTCTCATTTTCCACCAACTAAAAACCTAAGTAATACTATATTACTATTTCTCATCAATTAAAACTCATTATCCCGTAAAAACTTTTTAACACTTTTAACTTCATTATTAACTAAGAACTGACCATTGTCAGGCTTTTCAATCCATAAACAACATCAACAATCAACAACATTATAGCAATTAACCCAGGCAGATCATGCATCACAACATCATGATATATAACTGCAGATAAACAATTTAAATGCAAATAAATCATCACAAGTAAAAATAACACAACTTAAACTAATTCAAAACATACTAAACCAAACACCACACCCACAGATAGATATACAGACCAACAACAGCTAGCATGTAGCCATCAGAAAAATCCCTTGGGCAATCCCCTATTACCTCTTGAAGATCTTTCCTTACGATACACGTTCACCAACACTCCGATTTCTTGACAGCACACGTACACGATTCACACACAATCTCCTTCAACAACCCACAACAATTGATTATCAATCAAACAATTAAAATCACCTATTACAACTTGAAGGTTTCGGTCATGACTAGATAAATTAGCTAGAGATCTCAAAGTTTAACAAACTCTTGGATCAATGATCCTTAAGTATAAGAGATACATAATAAATTGTCACTTGACAAAGATTGGATCAAAAACTCCTCTAACTCAAATAGTTAGGGTTTCGGCCATCATGTTTTAAGTTGGATAGACATGCTAAAATTTTGTAACCTTTTGGATTAAGGATCCTAAGCATTAAGGATACATGATTAAGGAATTAAAGCACAACAAATGAAACAAAATCTTCTAACTCTACAAAGAGTGAGATTCGGCCAACACATAAAAATTTGACTAGAGAATTTATTTGGATTCAAAAACATGGATTCATGATACATATGAACTACAAGTATGAAATCAAGCTTAACTTCTTAAGAATATGAAACAAAACTTCCTCCACTCACATAAGTGAGTTTCGGCCATGCTTGGCTAATTGGGAAGGAAATTTTGTTTGAATCAATCTCTTGGATTATGATAGTAGAGATGATTACAAGATCATAGAAATTGGTTTCATATTTTTAGGATTTTTCTATGATTTTCTAGAGAATTTCAAACTTTCTAGATCTAGAAATTGAAAAAGATGATTAAGGCTTTAAATCATGAAAGTAATTGAAGAACATGATGCTTAATGATGATGAGGAACAAATATTACCTCTTGGAATTGATAAATGGGCAAAGAATCCAACACTTTCATCACAAAATCAAGGCTATGTCTTAAGAGTTTTTAAGAGAAAAGTGGACAAAGTTTAATGAAGATGATGAACATGCCTTTTATAGAGGTGGGATGGGCTCTCATGGAGGCTTGGGGCCATGGGAATTGAAGGAGAGAAGGGTCCAAAGCACAATGTTTTAGGGGGGAAATAGTAATATCGTATAATGGCCTTTTTGTAGTTAAAACCAACATTAAGGACAAACTAGTAAAATCCTCCTGAAAGCCATCATGACTAACATGTGGTGATAAATGAGTGAAGATGTGGCTGATTTGTGTCCACAAATTGTGGGGACAAACTTGACATTTCAATGAAAATTCAAGGGTAAAATGGTCCAAGGGCAAAATGGTCTTTACACTAGTTTAAAGAAATATCTAGATTTTTATTAAATGTAATCATGACATGGGTGACTCATCCATAAGACTCACCATCCTAGGTGGCAAGAGGTCTCAGCATCCTATGTAGGGTTTTGTCTCCGCACGTCTGTTCTCGACGTCGTTGATTACCCGAATTAGGGTTTTACGCCCGAATCGAGTATAATAACCTATTTATTTTGAAAATTTTCAAAATAACCTTTATCATTGGAAATGAGATATAAAATATATTAATTTCATTCTCGGGTCAAAATTATGTTTTCTGATTAGTAAAATCTTACTGTCAGTGAAAACGCAGACCGGGTTCCGTCTGAATTTTCAACCAAAAATTTCACCGTATACTTATAAAAATAAGTATGATATGAATATGACTTTGGTTTTCCAAAAATCATTTTCTAAGTTTTAGATAAAAATATAAACGTAATTATATAAATTTCTGATATTAGAAAACGGAAAAACTTGGGGTGTTACAGAGATAGACTAGGAAGATAAGATTGATGAGTCAATCATGTCAAATCATGTGATGAGTCACATGGTGAGTCATCACCATGACTCACCATCATAATGATTACCTTTTGAAAAATTTCTAAGTGTTGCTTATGAAATGACCAAATTGTTCCTAAGTTTTCATTGAATTCCCAAATGGTCCTAAAATGCTCCAGATCCTTCCACTCACCCTCACCCACACGGCTACCCCCCCAGTCACAAACATTTCACTTCATCACTTTGTTTCATTTTTAGCAAAAATACCCATTTTTCTCTAAGTGAGTTTTTGAAAGATTTTGCTTACTTCATCAATTTTCCATCATTTCTTCATCCATTAGAGGTATATTACTATGGTCCAAGACAATTCCTTCAACTATTTTCATGAATTTTCATTCATTCATGTGGTCTTGCACAATTTTCGTTTTCATGGGTTTTCTTGATTTATTTTATAGAAAATCATGGGAAATGAATTTGTGAGTTATGAAAATTTTCCTATGCTATCTAAGACTTTAGGATCATGTATATCCAAGAGCTTGAAAAAAAATTAAAACCCTAGCTACCATTTTTCTTTCTTGGCCGTGAACCCTAGCTTGGTGGGTCATGAAATTCTTTTGTTGTTTTAATTTTTTTCATGTAGTTTGTTGAAGGTTGAAGTTGTAGCTTGTTGTTGTGGTTATTGTGTGGTGAAAGAAAAATCTTTGAGGGTTTGGAATCAAAGAGATTTTTGTGCTTCAAAGGTAAGGGGAGCTTACGTAAAAATTTGGCAGTGATATACTTAATTGGTTGGTATGTGTAGTTTGTTTGTAATGATTATGTGACATTCGCTTTGATGATTTAAAGTTGTGATTTGTTTAAATTTTTAAGTGGAATTGTGTTTTAAAATTGTTTATGGGTATGTGTTGAAGAGACTGTTTATTGATCGTACTGGTTGAGAGCATGACAATGGTCATAGCTTGGCAATGAGGATTGAACCATTAAAAACTGCAATAAGAAGAGTAAAGAATCTTTAAGTTTTTCATAAGTGGAAGGTGTTAAGAAAATATGGGTTAAGGACTTTATAAGTGGAAGGTGTTAAGAAAATACGGGTTAAGGACTTTATTGTTAAAAGTTCACAGATTTGATAAATTAAAGACCATTTTAGAACAATATTTAAGAAATGAGTGTTAGCGATGATGAATAGTGAAAATTTGCATTTATGCTAATTTCACCAAAATATTTCAAAAAAAAAACAGGAAAAGAAACCTCTAAAATATTTTACCGTTGTCAATGAAATAGCCTTTTAAAAAGAAAAGCATTTAGTTTACGAAAAGTTATTCTTGTTGAAAAACATTTTTTTTAAAGCAAAGATTGGCATGCAAAAGCATCACTACAACAGTCTGACATCCCAACTAGGTTGGCACCTCAGGAGTTGCCAATCATTTGAAGCATTCCAAAAATTCATTAATAAATGAAAAAGAATACAAAAAAAAAAGAAGGTGGGGGGGGGGTACATCTACCAAAACCCTTGCAACATTATTTAAATCTTTAATAGGGAAGACCTACCTTATTACGAAAAAAAAAATCATCTCTAATCAAACTAGAAATTGTGTCCCACCAATGAAAACCATTGAAGCTAAAACTAAGAGAGGCAATTTTATCAGCACAAGAATTGCTCTCTCGATATTTATGTGTTGGGACAAAGTTTATGTTCCTAATTAAAAATAAACAATTGTTCCACCCTTTCCTTAATCTCCAAGGATCAATGCCAGGAGACTTGAATGACAAAATCACTAAATTAGAGTCACATTCCAACCACAAATTATGCCACCCTTTATTTATAGCTATTTCAATTGCTGTCATAGCTCTAATTAATTCGGCATGAAAAGCGTAGTTAATACCAAGATTATTCCCAAAGCAACCTAAAGTTGCCCCACTTTTATCTCTGAAATTTCCACCACATGAGGCCAACCCCGGAGAACCTTTAGCTGCTCTGTAACACCCTGCTTTTCGTTAAGCGCTTTTTATAAGCTTGTTTGGTTGTCTAAGTTAGTTTTGTTAATTTAAAATAGTTGGCTAAAGGCTTAAGGGGGTTTTTGACTTAAAAGTCCCTTTATGGTACATGAGCATGCCTGTGCTCATTAGCCAGCACGCCTGTGCTTAAAGTAAGGAGCGTATTGCAAGTTTTAAGTTGAGCACGACCGGGCTAAACAGTGAACACGACCATGCTCAAGTGTGGACCGCGTCTTGTAGACGCTAAGTCTAGCACGCCCGTGCTTGCTAAGGAGCACGACCGTGCTTCGTGCTCAGTTTATAAATTTTGGCACAAAAACCGAGGGTTATGTTTTAGCCTTATTTTCTGGCGTCAGCCGTCACCTAGTGCGGCCAGAGCTGTTTCTCTTCCCTTTTCATCCAAACTCAACCAATTCTTAGAGTTTTGGAGACCCTAGTTTGTATGTTCTAACCAATATAGGTAAGGTCCTTCCCTCTTGGTTTCTCTTTTTGTTGTTTTAGTTTTGGGAACTAACTGGTTAACCCTTTGGTTTGACCAAGGATTGGAAGCAGACTTAGCCGCTTGAGGATACGTGATCTGTACGTTGTTGGCTTCATTGTTGGAACCTTCAATCCAGGTATGGGGAGAAGAGTAGTGTAACCATAGGCAATAGGGGTAGCGTAAGGTAAGGGGGTTCCCCATAACCCCGGTGTCGTTGTATACTGTTTGGTTTATGATATGTTAATGCATGACTATTATATGATAACATGCTTCTAGTTGTTTAGAATGCCATGATTATATGTTCATGTTGGTTGTTTTATGAATATGATGGTATGTTGATCGTTGTTGTTAATATGATGTTGGTTGACTGATGTTTATTGCTATGATCAGTTTGATGATTTCTAATAAATTAAGTTTGATTGATTAATGAAGCTATTTAAATAGCTTGATGATTAATGGATTTAGTCCCTAAAATAATAGGTTAAATTGATGTTTGAACTCTACCCAGAACAGTACTGTCGTGCATTGAGCACGATCGTGCTGAACAGGGAGCACGCCCGTGCTCCCAGGCTGAATCCTGGAAAATGGCCGTGTAATAACCATGGTCGTGCAGCAGAGGTGAGCGATTGTGTAGCTGAGCACGACCGCGCCTAAAAGGAAGCACGACCATGCTCCACTTAAGTGGCAGCACGCCCGTTCCGGGGTGAAGCACACCAGTGCTTAACCCTCTGGACAGAATTTGAGATTAAAGGACTTAAGGGGTTTTTATCCCCAATCTTCCCCAAGAACGTTATGATAACACCATAAATCAATAATAAAGACTACATAACTCGGTTAATGATTAATGAAGATAATTAAGTTGATAAGAAGTTTAAGTCGGTAACCGTTGGGTTGCTGCACGTTGATAGCTTTGGTGCTTATTGGCCAAAGTGGCTCGATGCTTATTAGTCGAGGTGTTGATGATGTTAAGTCTTGGGTGCTTATTGGCCCAAGCATGATGATGTTGATGTTGAAGTCTTGGGAGCTTTTTGGCCCAAGAAAACGAGGTGGTTGTTGTTTGTTGTTGTGTCATGCATAGAGCATTGGAGTTGATGGTTGAGGGGGAGGTTCGACATAGGGGAGATCACCCGAGAGTACGGTGATTTGGCCATCCACGGTAGGTCACCCGATGGTTTGGTGACCGTGGCCCCCCGTGATGAGGCATCCACGGTTTGGTGCGTTTTCTATCCATAGGGTTCACCCAAGGTTTGGTGAACTGCCGGTGTTGGTTCTTCTATGGCCAATACGGATATGTAACTCCGAAGTCTTTCATCCTGAGTTAGTTTGGATCCACATGCATAATGGAGTAGAAGAGCAGTGTTGCATTGCACCGCATAGCATACTTGTTTTTGATGATGTTGATGTTTGATGATGATGATGATGATATATATATATATATATATATATATATATATATATATATATATATATATATATATATATATATATATATATATATATACTCATGTATGCTTTGATGTTGCCATGCCTGTTTGTTAACCTTCCTTCCTATCTCCATGCCGTATATGTTTACATGAGTCATACTACCCGTTTTCTGTTTGTTTGTTTGGCATGTTTGGCTTCATGCAGAGGATGGCTAGCAGTATGGAGAGAAGTGACTCTGAGGAGCCACCACTCATAGTTAGGGCCATTTCTTTCAGTTTACTTAGTTTTAGTTGTATTCCAAGGTTTTTTCGGAATGGTTATATCAGCTCTGTTGTGACATCAAGTTGGGATGTTTGTTATGTTTTATTCGTTTATAGTGTTTAAATGTGGTTTTTATTTTCTGCGTTGTGAACTCGTTCATGTGGGACCTTTCTACCCATGGACAAATGTTTTAATTAATTCAATGAATGCATGATTTATTTTTTTCAGCTTTGTCCTTTTAATGTTTTATAACCTGGAGGTAGCAGGGTGTCACATTTAACGGTATTAGAGCAGGTCTGTCCTATCAGGTCGTGGTATGAGTTTGCTGTGTGATCTTGTTTGAATTTTATATACTTGTTATAAACAATGATACTTTAAGTTAGTTTCCTATCACATCTACCCGCTTAAGTTTCTGTATTAAGAGTTTCTTTGGACATGTACAGGAACTCATGGCAGGTAAAGGACGTAATGATCAGGGAATTGCGGACGCATTGGCACTCCTTGCCAATGCTATCGGTCAAGTTAACAACCCCAACAACAATAGTGGGCCAGCTGAGTTTCAGGGCCTGGACAAGTTTCAGAGGAACAACCCTCCATCGTTCAAAGGTATGGTTGCTGGAGACTGAGAAGATCTTCCGAGCGATGGATTGAAACGATCGGCAGAAGCTCATCTTTGCTACCTTCATGCTGACTGAAGAGGCTGAGCATTATTGGGAAAACTGCAGGCAGCGGATGCAAGCTGAGGGCACCGCGGTTACATGGGGTGAGTTCAGGCAGAGGTTTCTGGATAAGTACTTTCCGGCAGACATCAAGGATAAGAAAGAGATGGAGTTCTTGGCTTTGAGGCAAGGATCTATGTTAGTTGGTGATTATGCTGCCAAATTTGAGGAGCTGGCGAGGTATTACACTCCGTACCAGCATACTGCAGATGAACGTTCTAAGTGCGTTAAGTTTGAGGCTGGACTTAACCCTTAGATCAAGCAGGCAATCAGCTACCAGGAGATCAGAGTCTTCCCAGTTCTGGTCAACAAGTGCAGGTATGAGGATGCTAGTCAGTTCAAGGTTGCCAGTTCTAGAGGATCGGATAGTCAGAGCGGCAAGAGGACTGATCAAAGAGACAAATGGAAACAATGTTATGCTCCGACCGGTAATGACTTCAAGCAGAGTGACAAGAAGCCATAGATTCAACAGGATAGGTTTAGGGACGGGTTCTCTAATGCCTCTAGACTCATAAGGTGTGGCAAGTGTGGCACACCGGATCATTTTTTTTCTTAGTGCAAGGAATCAGCTATGATTTGCTTCAGGTGTGGCAAGTCGGGTCACATCGGTCCTAAGTGTGAGGGAGCCAAGGTAGAGCCTCCCAGCGCTAGCAAGATTCAAGTCTCAAGCCAACCGACTAAATACCATTGGGAGAGTCTTTACTCTTAGTGGAGCTGAAGCATCTGAGTCCAATGACTTGATTCAAGGTACATGTTTTATTGATGGAACTCAATTGACTGTATTGTGTGATTCGGGTGCTACTCACTCGTTTATATCGTATGATAGGGTCAAGAGTCTTAAATTGCTTGTTACCTTTATTGAGTTTAATTTGCTTCTGTCTACACTCACAAATAAACATGTTTCGACTTCTTATGCATGCAAGAACTGTCATATTGTCATTGATGGTAAAACTTTTGTTGCTGGTCTTGTATATCTGCCTTTGAAAGATCTCAATATCATTCTTGGCATGGACTGGTTATCTTCCAACCACGTCCTTCTGAACTGTTTTGATAAAACCTTGGTTTTTGGAACTCCAACGGTATCTAAGAATCCGGACCTTTTCTCTGCCAGCCTAGTTCAAGCTTCGAAGAAAGACGAAGCCCAAGTGTACATGATGATAGCTTCCCTGAAAGTGGAGAGCAGCCCTCCTGATGTCGCCAGCTTGCCTGTTGTGCGGGACTTTCCTGAAGTGTTCCCGGGGGATGTTTATAACTTACCCTCAGAGAGAGATATTGAGTTTACCATAGAATTAGTGCCTGGCATCGGGCCAATCTCCATAGCACCCTATAGAATGTCTCCTCTAGAGCTAGGTAAGTTGAAGGAACAGTTGGAGGACTTGATGAAGAAGTAGTTCGTTAGGCCGAGTGTGTCTCCGCGGGGAGCACCTGTGTTGTTGGTAAAGAAGAAGGATGGTAGTATGAAATTGTCTGTCGACTATCGGCAGCTCAACAAGGTGACCATAAAGAATTGGTATCCCCTCCCTAGGATTGATGATCTCATGGACCAGATGATGGGTGCTTGCGTCTTTTCTAAGATAGATTTGAGGTCAGGGTACCATCATATTCGGGTTTAGTCTGAGGACATCCAGAAGACAACATTCAGGATGCGATATGGTCATTATGAGTACTTGGTTATGCCCTTTGGTGTGACCAATGCTCCTACTGTGTTCACGGATTACATGAACAAGACCTTTCAGCCTTACTTGGATAAGTTTGTGGTGGTGTTCATAGATGACATCTTAGTGTACTCCAAGAGCAAGGAGGAACATGAGGAACACCTGAGGGTCGTCTTGCAGACCCTTAAGGAAAAGTAGATGTATGATAAGTTGTCAAAGTGTGAGTTCTGGTTAGAGGAAGTGAGCTTCTTAGGACATGTCATCTCTAAGGGTGGCATAGCAGTGGACCCAACTAAGGTAGAGACGGTGCTCCAGTTGGAAGCGTCGAAGTCTGTAACTGAGATTAGGAGTTTCTTGGGGTTAGCCGGGTATTATAGGCGGTTCATAGAAGTTTTCTCTAAGATAGCTTTACCCTTAACCCATCTCATCAAGAAGGGACAGTTGTTTGTATGGAACTCTAAGTGTGAAGAGAGTTTCCAAACCCTTAAGGATAAGGCTAACATCAGCACCAGTGTTAGTTTTGCCAGATCCTAGTGAACCCTTCGAAGTTTACTGCAATGCTTCTAAGCAAGGGTTAGGTGGTGTGTTGATGCAGAATGGTAAGGTAGTTGCTTATGCTTCTAGGCAGTTGAAAACCCATGAGAAAACTACCCTACCCATGACCTAGAGCTAGGAGCTGTGGTATTTTCCTTAAATATCTGGAGGCATTACCTTTATGGAGCGAGGTTTGAGGTTTTTAGTGATCATAAGAGTTTGAGGTATCTCTTTTATCAAAAGGAGCCGAATATGAGACAACGTAAGTGGATGGAGTTCTTAAATGATTACGACTTTGAGCTGACCTATTACCCAGGAAAAGCCAATGTAGTGGCCGATGCCCTAAGTAGGAAAACCTTGCACGTCTCCGCTTTGATGGTTAGGGAGATGGATCTGATAGAGGAGTTTATAGACCTTAGTCTAGCTTGTGAGTTGACCCCTAAGAGTATTAGGCTTGGTTCCTTGAAGGTTACCAACAGCTTGATGGATCATATTAGAGAGGGTCAGAAGTTAGACAAGTTTCTTTTAGACCAGTGAGAGTTGCTCGCTCAGGGTAGAGACCTTAGTTTCAAGGATGGAAGTGATGGAGTCTTGAGGTTTAAGTATAGAGTGTCCATACCGGATGTTCCTGAGCTTAGGAAGTTGATCCTTGAAGAAGGACATAGGAGTGGGTTGAGTGTCCACCCAGGTGCCACCAAGATGTATCAGGACCTTAAGAGGATGTTTTGGGTGCCTATGATGAAAAAGGATGTGGCTGAGTTTGTATCTGTGTGCCTAGTTTGTCAGAAGGCCAAGATAGAACACTAGAAGCCATCAGGTAAGTTGCAACCTTTGAGTATCCCAAAATGGAAATGGGATAGCATCTCCATGGATTTTGTGTTTGGACTCCCTAGGACTCTGGCTGGTTTTGAGGCTATATGGGTTGTTGTGGATAGATTGACTAAGTCTGCCCATTTCATCCCTATGAACATGGAGTATCCTTTAGAGAAGTTGACTAAGCTGTACTTCAAGGAGATAGTTAGGCTTCATGGTGTACCATCTAGCATAGTATCAGATAGAGACCCGAGGTTTACCTCTAGGTTCTGGGAGAGTTTGCAGCATGCTTTAGGAACAAAGCTTAGGCATAGTTCAGCTTACCACCCACAGACTGATGGGCAGTCTGAAAGGACCATCCAGTCCTTAGAGGACTTGTTGAGGGCTTGTGTGCTAGACAAGTTTTTGCCCCTGATAGAGTTCACCTACAACAACAGCTTCCATTCCAACATTGGGATGGTACCTTATGAGGTTCTTTATGGGAGGAGATGTAGGATACCCTTGTGTTGGAATGAACCTAGTGAAAATGTGGTGCTAGGGCCAGAGATAGTCCAGGAAACAACATAAAATATCAGGATGGTTTAGGAAAAGATGAGAGTGGCACGGAGTAGACAAAAGATCTACCATGACAAAAGGAGGAAGGCGCTCGAATTCCATGAAGGCGATCATGTATTTTTGAAAGTTACTCCAATGACTGGGGTTGGTAGAGTGATGAAGGCGAGGAAACTTACTCCGAGGTTCATTGGTCCTTACCAGATCCTTAAAAGAGTTGGCGAAGTCGCCTATCAGATAGCCTTACCGCCATTCTTGTCCAATCTTCATAATGTTTTTCATGTGTCTCAACTCAAAATATATTCACAACCCTAGTCACGTGATAGTACCCGACGCGATACAGTTAAAAGAAAACTTGACGTTTGAGGTGTTACCCCTTCGAGTCAAGGATAGGCGGGTGAAGCAGCTAAGAGGCAAAGAGATTCCTTTGGTCAAAGTAGTTTGGAGTGGGGCTACTGAGGAAAGGGCTACATGGGAGTTGGAGAGCAAGACGATGGAAGCGTACCCATATCTTTTCGCTTGAGGTATGTAGAAATTTCGAGGACAAAATTTTTATAAGGGGGTGGAATTGTAACACCCTGATTTTCATTAAGCGCTTTTTATAAGCTTGTTTGGTTGTCTAAGTTAGTTTTGTTAAGGGGATGGAAGCGCTTTTTTGGCTTAAAAGTCCCTTTCTGGTACATGAGCACGCCCGTGCTCATTAGCCAGCACGTCCATGCTTAAAGTGAGGAGCGTGTTGCAAGTTTTAAGTTGAGCACGCCCGTGCTCAACAGTGAGCACGACTGTGCTCAAGTGTGGACCCGTCTCCTAGACGCTAAGTCTAGCACGCTCGTGCTTGCTGAGGAGCACGATCGTGCTTCGTGTACAATTTATAAAATTTGGCATAGAAACTAAGGGTTACATTTTAATCCTATTTTCTGACGTCGGTCATCACCTAGTGTGGCCAAAGAATTTTCTCTTCCCTTTTCATCCAAACTCAACCAGTTCTTAGAGTTTTGGAGACCCTTGGGAGACCCTAGTTTTTCTGTTCTAACCGGTATAGGTATGGTCCTTCCCTATTGGTTTCTCTTTTTGTTGTTTTAGTTTTGGGAACTAACTGGTTAACCCTTTGGTTTGACCAAGGATTGGAAGCAGACTTAGCCGCTTGAGGATATGTGATCTGTACATTGTTGGAACCTTCAATACAGGTATGGGGAGAATGATAGTGTAACCATAGGCAATGTGGGTAGCATAGGGTAAAGGGGTTCCCCATAACCCCGGTGTCGTTGTATACTGTTTGGTTTATGATGTGTTAATGTATGACTATGCTATGATAACATGCTTCTAGTTGTTTAGAATGCCATGATTATATGTTCATGTTCATGTTGGTTGTTTTATGAATATGATGGTAGGTTGATCGTTGTTGTTAATATGATGTTGGTTGGTTGATGTTTATTGCTATGATCAGTTTGATGATTTCTGATAAAATAAGTTTGATTGGTTAATTAAGCTATTTAAATGACTTGATGATTAATGGATTTAATACCTAAAATAATAGGTTAAATCGGTGTTTGAACTCTGCCTAGAACAGTACTGTCGTGGATTGAGCAAGGCCGTGCGGGCTGAATTCTAGAAAATGGTTGTGCAATAAGCATGGTCGTGAAGTAGAGGATCCCGACCGTGCAACTGAGCACGGTCGCGCCTAAAAGGAAACATGATCGTGCTCCACCTAAGTGGCAGCACGCTCGTGTTGGCGTGCTTAACCCTCTGGATACAATCTAAGATTAAAGGACTTAAGGGGTTTTTAACCCCAATCTTCCCCAAGAACGTTATTATAACACCATAAATCAATGATAAAGATTAGATAACTCGGTTAATGGTTAATGAAGATAATTAAGTTGATAAGAAGTTTAAGCAGGTAACCGTTGGGTTGCTGCACGTTGATAGCTTTGGTGCTTATTGGCCAAAGTGGCCTCGATGCTTATTGGTGGAGGTGTTGATGATGTTAAGTCTTGCATGCTTATTGGCCCAAGCATGATGATGTTGATGTTGAAGTCTTGGGAGCTTTCTGGCACAAGCAAAGGAGGTGGTTGTTGTTTGTTTTTGTGCCATGCATAGAGCATTGGAGTTGATGGTTAAGGGGGAGGTTCGACATAGGGGAGATCGCTCAAGAGTACGGTGATCTGGCCATCCACGGTAGGTCACCCGATGGTTTGGTGACCGCGACCCCCGTGATGAGGCATCCACAGTTTGATGCGTTTGCTATCCATAGAGTTCACCCAAGGTTTGGTGAACTGCCGGTGTTGGTGCTTCTATGGCCAATACGGATATGTAACTCCGAAGTCGTTCATCGTGAGTTAGTTTGGATCCACATGCATAATGGAGTAGAAGAGTAGTGTTGCAATGCACCACATAGCATACTTGCTTTTTATGATGTTGACGTATAATATATATATATATATATATATATATATATATATATATATATATATATATATATATATACTGATGTATGATGTGATGTTGCCATGCTTGTTTGTTTACCTTACTTCATATCTCCATGCCATATATGTTTACATGATTCTTACTACTCGTTTTCTGTTTGTTTGGCTTCATGCAAAGGATGGAGAGCAGTCCGGAGAGGAGTGAATTTGAGGAGCCACCACTCATAGTTAGGGCCTTTTCTTTCAGTTTAGTTAGTTTCAGTTGTATTCCGAGCTTTTTTCGAAATGGTTATACCAGCTCTGTTATCACATCGGGATGGGACGTTTGTTATGTTTTATTCGTTTATATTGTTTAAACATGGTTTTTATTTTCCGTGTTGTGAACTCGTTCATGTGGGACCTTTCTACCCGTGGACAAATGTTTTAATTAATTCAATGAATGCATGATTTATTTTTTCAGCTTTATCCTTTTAATGTTTTATAACCTCGGGGTAGCAGGGTGTCACATGCTCCATCAGTGTTACACTTTATCCAATTACAAGGGGGAGGAATACACTTAACTTCCTTGATATTTGGAGCCATAGGAGGCTTAGCAGCAATGTTGAAGGATTTTAAAATTGAGAATTTCAACATAGAAGTTGAAACTGATCCCGAGCTTAAATTCCCTAAAAGAGAAACACTAGCAATGATCCAATTCATGGCAGATTGAATATGAGCTTTCCTGTTATCAAATATGATAATGCAACAAAAGATGTTAATTATAGCTGCCAAAACTACATCTTTTGCTTCGGAGGACCAGAACTTACTGCAGACTGAAAGAATTGATGAAATTGAGGAATGATCCAACTGCAATTGAAGAACCGAACCTAGCCAAAACCATAATTGATGAGCAAAGGGGGATTCATAAAAGAGATGAGAAGTGGATTCAGCAGCATTTTCAAACATACAGCACATTGAGGCAGTAATACACCCTCTAATCCAAGTTTTCATCAGTTGAATGCTTATTATCCAATATTCTCCGAACCAGTAGGGATTTTGAGGGGGGGAATCACAGGGCTCCAGATTAGTTTTGCCCAAGGAATAGACTGACCTAAAGGCTTGAAAAAAAGGTAAGCATTCTTGAAAGATAGCTCACCATTATCTGATGCTTTCCAAATTGCAGTGTCTGAAGCCTGCCACAAGTGGATATCAGTCTTTTGGAGCATCAAAGCAATCTGAGGGAATTGATGCAGAAGATCACTTGGAAGCAACCATTTCCCAGACCTGATGAAATCTATTACTTTCGAGTTCAACTGATCATGTAAAAATTCTGGAATGTTTTGCAAATGAACGAAAGACTTATCAAGCCAAGGATCTTTCCAGAAGTTGATTTTATCACCAGTTCCAATCTGCCACAATGAATTTTCTTTCACTATAGGTAAGATCAGTTTCAGCCCAAACCAGATTAAGGAGCCAATGTGATATGAAATTGAGTTATCATCCCTGAAAACTCTAGCTCTAAGCAAAACTGCCCATTGAAGATCAGATTGAACCAGATCCCAACCAAGTTTCAGTGTTGCAGCTTTGTTTATAGCTTTTAAGGATCTTAATCCTAGCCTTCCTTCCAATTTAGGCATGCACACTTTATGCCAGGCCACAATGACAACCTTCTTTTGATTAACATTGCCAGACCAAATGAAGTTTCTAATCCAAGATTCCACTTTCTTTAAAAGCATTGCAGGCCAAGTATAAATCAAGAAAAAGTGCAACATCATGCCATAAACCACTGATTTCACTAGCTCAACTCTTCCAACAATTGATAAGAGAGAGGCCTTCCAATCTGCAGGCTTCACTCTGATTATGTCTGCATAAGGCTGGAGATGAGCAGTTCTAGGTTTCCCTTTAAAAATGGGAACCCCTAAGTACACAAAAGGTAGTTTACCAATGGTAAAACAACAATGTCATTCTTCCATCTAGCAGAAATGGCACCACTTGCAAAGAAGGTAGAGTTGTTAGGATTTAAGATTTAACCTGAAGCACAACCATACCTATTGAACAAGTCCATTAGAGAAAGCAAATTTTTTTGAGTTCCTCTACAATAGATCATCACATCATCATTACAAAGAGCATGAGAAGGAACTTGAGTGTTTCTAGGGCCTGACATAAGAGTAAGATTACCATCCATAACCAACTTTGATATACCTCTACTCAAAACTTCTTCTGCCAAATAAAAGAGTAAAGGATACAAGGGATCTCCTTGCCTTACTCTTCACTTGCAAGAAAAGAAGCCTGAAGCTTTCCCATTGATTAAAATAGAAAGTTTAGCTGATTTTAGAATAGCATCAATCCAAGAGCAAAATTTTTCCTCAAAACCAAATCTTTTAGAACTCTTAGAAGGAAAGTCCAATCAAGAGTGTCAAAGGCTTTCCTAATATCAATTTTTAAAGCTAAATTACCTCCAAAAGCTTTTCTGTCCATCAAATTGATGGCTTCTGAAGCTAAGCAAATGCAGTCTGATATTTTTCTGCCCTGAATGAAGCCTCTCTGATGAGCAGAAATGATATTTGGAGCTATCTTCCCCAATCTGTTAGCAAGGACTTTAGATATTATCTTAAACTTGAAGTTGGCAAGAGCAATGGGTCTAAACTGATCAATCTTCTCAGCCCCTTGAACCTTAGGAATTAGAACAACCAGATTTGAATTGAAGTTTGGAAGAAGCCAGCCTAAGTTAAAAAACGGCAGCACTACATCGATGACATCCTCAGCTACAATATCGCAAAAATGTTGAAAAAGTATGCTCCAAAACCATCTGGACCTAGAGCACCATCAGAATTCATAGCAAAGACAATCTGTTTGATCTCTTCAATAGATGGAATAATAGTTAACATTCAGTTATCATCAACAGAAACTGAATTGGAGATGACCTCTTATATAATACCATTATCAGTACATCTGTTATCTGAACCAAAGATGCTTTCAAATTAATTCCCCGGATGGACTTCAATGTCAGATACAGAAGTTAAAACCAGATAATTGTGTTTCAACATGCTAATATGTTTAGTAACCTGTCTGACTCTAGCTGCTTTGTGGAAGAACTTAGTGTTTTTGTCTCCCTTGGTATGCCATTCCAATCCTGATTTTTGCTGCCAAAAAGCTTCTTCATAGTGAAGAGCTTTCTCCAAAGCAATTTGAGCTTGATTCTCTTGATTTAAGAACTCTTCATTTATCCAATATTTGACCTTGAATATCATTGAGATTCTGTATAGCTGTTTGAACCTGATGATTCACATTTCCAAAGTCATGCTTATTCCACTCTTTAAGCTTCATTTTAAAGCCTTAAGATTTTGAGACAGAATCACCATTGGACAACCTACAAAATTCTGGCTCCAAACCTCTTTAACTACAGAAGGACATTCAGGGTGAGAAGCCCACATATTCATAAATTTGAAAGTTGAAACATACCTAGAATCACCCTGTTTAAACTCCAATAGCAATGGATGGTGATCAGACCTGTATCTTGATAATGTGCAACAAGAAACGAAAGACCGATGATTAATCCAAGCATCATTTCAAACTGTTCTATCTAGCCTCTTCTTAGTCATAACTCTACCTTTTCTGCCATTATTCCATGTAAACTCGGAGACTCTAGTAAGAACATGAATCAAGTTATTTACTCCTGTCCTGTTTTGAAAATCCTCACAGGATATTCTAGAGGGGAGCCACTGCCACTATACTCATGGGAACCCAAGACTGCATTGTAATCCCCCATAAAACACCAAGGGATTTGGTAAGTTTGCTGCAGGATGAACAAATCATACCAAAGCACTCTTCTATTCAAATAGTTAGTTGAGGCATATATCGCAGCTAAGCCAATTACTTGACCATTTATATCCACAGAAAAGGAAACAATTTGATCAGATACTTGCAGAGTCAAAGGATTCCAAGAATCTTTGCACAAACACCATAGATTAGGGACTGAAGAATCTCTATCATTGACAACAATTAGCTTTATCCTCACATTTCTCCAAAACTTGACAAGAAATTTATTAAAAGCTAACCAAGTTTTAGAAATAAAAAGAAAATCCGGATTATGCTCAACACATAATTTTTGAAGCACCAACCTAGTAGAAGAGCTGGCCAAACCTGACATTCCAGAATAAGCACTTCATTGGACAATGCTTTTAGAGATAGCCCTTCCTTGGTTCTGGATTACATTAGGACTGGCCTTCTTCTTCTTCCTTTGCTTGTGTTTTTTTCTTCTGAGACTTTGACATAACAGATTCAAAGCCTTCATCATCAACACCCTGATTACTAGGAACTTCATCAGAGTTTTCTATCTCATCTTCCACTCTGTCTCCCCATTTTTGAAGAGTAACTATGTCATTCAAAACCACATTAGGAATGTCATCTGTATCTTGATGATTTGAATGTTCCTGTCAGTGCCTACTCCTGATGAAACAGGTTGATTGTGTTGTAAGTTACCTGAAATAACTCGATTTTCAGGAGTTTCCTGCACCACTTCCTCTACATCTTCTGCCTCATCATAGATGGCGTCAACTAATGCCTCATCACTAAGATCAACATCTTTATCTAAACTCTGATCAAGATTATTGTGACACCCTAAACTCGGGTCATCACGTGGTTACCCGTTTGCGGAAATAAAACTTAATTTGCTGGTTACTTTCGGAAAATAATGTTTTCTCAACGTTCATCTTTTCAAAATATGGTGATAATTTTTTTTTTCTTTTAATCCTCAAGACAACAACAACGTAATCAAACCACACTTAAACACATAAGGAATATAAGTCATACAACTATACTGCCTCATATGTTCTCACACCTAAATCAACATCAGTTTTATCTTCAAAATATAATAGGACCTAAGCTGGTCGTAACTAACCGACACTACAACCAACAGGAGCAGCACAGCATGCCTCGAACTAGACGACCTTCTCATTCTTGTAGAGATCATACCCCCTTGTGCGACTATGATATGGTTGTAAGGGTGAGACGCCAATATATGGATTTAACACAATAACTAAATGCGCGACACAAAAGAAGGCACATGTACAATTTCATGTTATAACAACATAAGCATCCATACTATAGAATACAATTTATCAATGGGTTTCACACCCCAAACATCAACGTTGGAAAACTATGCATGAGCACTTCAATACATCATCTAACTTTTTCCTAATCTCCGGAGATCCCACAACACCGCGTAAATGAGTTGATCAAGCTCAATAGCCAAATATATTAGGCACTTCGTGGCATGGAATACTTTATTCATCAAAGCACCATACATACTTCGTAGCCAAAATACCCTATCATCAAGGTATCCGACATAACTTCGTAGCCAAAATACCCTATCATCAAGGTATCCGACATAACTTCGTAGCCAAAATATCCTATCATTAAGGTATCCGACATAGGACATCGTGGGCACGTCTGCCAATGCATGCATATAAAATATTTTGTTCTCGTCGTTTTCTTCGTGTGTAATCTTTCCTTTGCCAAAGCTCAAAAGCTTACGACCAACGTAGTTTTCAATGTCTTAAAGTCTTTCATTAACAACACAGGACACGCAGTCCGAGTGCTTAGTCACGAAACCCTAAACCTTGCAATCAGTCTTAGGTTCGCGGTAATAGAAAACATCATAAATCTTTAACCCTCGTTTATTACGTCGTGAAGTAGACACACCGTCTACCTACTAGACACCAAGTCTATAACATCATAAGAACACTAGTACCCCGACGTCTCGGTTACTAAGTTCCATATCGTTGTTTTACATCGTTTTTGTCTGTGAAAAACAAATCCACAATAGGATAACGTCATAAGAACATTAGCACCCCGACATCTCGGTTACTAAGTTCCACATCGTCGTTTACGTCGTTCTTATCTGTGAAAAACAAATCCAAAAGAACATTAGTACCCCGACATCTCGGTTACTAAGTTCCACATCGTCGTTTACGTCGTTCTTGTCTGTGAAAAACAAATCCAAAATAGGATAACGTCATAAGAACATTAGTACCCCGACATCTCGGTTACTAAGTTCCACACCACTTTCAACACGTTTGAATTTATTTTTGTTTTTGGAAAATCTTTTCACACGGAAAATTTTTCAATAAAGTCTTTAAATAATAAAACTTAGTTTTTCACAAACCAATGAGTCACTTGAGGATTTAACTTCCTCAAAATATGCACTGCCGTTTCAAAATTCTTGCCGTCTACACTTTTCCAAATTTGCCGTCACTTTTCATTTTAAAATCTTTTTAAGCCAAAATTTAGCTTTTTCCACTTAATTAATTTTCTAAAATCATAATTAACTTATTTTCACCAATTAATTTCAGAAAATAACATTTTCTAATATTCCGGAATTTCTTACGTAAAAATTAGCAGTGCTAAAATATTTTCACGGTTTCGCGCTCATTGTGACTCATAATTTACTTTTACACTAATAAATTATTAAAATAATAATATTTCTCAAAAACTCATTATTTTTCCAAAAATAATATTTTTCCACCACTATTATATTCCAACATTTCCCATAAAACATTGAATATAATGTACACAGCTTATTAAAGCTTTTATCTGATTAATCGGTTGTGCACTGACCACTGTCAGGTCTCTCAAACAACATCCAACATTCATCATTCAACAACATCATCATAATTATATCCCCAGGCAGATCATGCATCATAGCAATATAATATACTATTGCAGATAATTAAATAAATTAAAAACAGATAATTCACCGATACACAGATAAACAACACAACGTAAACAACATAAACAAATAACCACAACCACATATAAATCATTTAAATCACACTACACGCAAATAGTTATTGAGAAAAATCCCTCAGGTAAGCTCCCCTTACCTCTTGAAGGCTTGAACTAATGGTTTCAAATAATCTCCCGATTTGATCCGGCTTCCTCCGTCGGCTTTAGGTCAAACCAACCCGATCGATTCCTTCATAACGAATTGCAACCAAAATAAATCAAATCAAACAAAAACATACTTGACTCATGGAGGTTAAGGTTCGGCCTCAACAACTTTTCTAGGTTAGGAAAGTTAAAATTTTGTTAACTTAGGGATTTATGATCCATAAGTAACTTAAACATGATTAAGCACTTAAACCAAGATTATGAACCAAGAACATGAACTAAAACTCATCTAGTTCCAAGAACTAGGGTTTCGGCCAAGGGCTGAGTTTTGGGTTAGAAATCTCTAAAATTTCTAAACTCTTGGATTTAATCAACATACAAAACCTAGAGTTAGATTCAAGTGTTACAAACAACTTTTGAATCATAAAACCAACAAGTGCTCATACCTAGGGTTTCGGTTTTGATGAGATCAATAGGTTAAAGTTTGATTTTTGATCTTCTATATACTTGAATACAAGAACTATCAAGTTATAATCATGAATCAAGGCATGAAATTGAAACAAAACCTAAGAACACAAAGTTAACCTAGGTTCGGCCCAGTCCAGATTTTAGAGAAAGAAATTTCTCATGATCTTGTGCTTCTATATGATGAAAATAGAGATGATTATAAGATCATAGCAATTGGTTTCATGTCAAAAGGATTTTTCTAGAATTAGTTATGAATTTTTGAATCTAGCTCCATGAACTTTGAACAAATGAAGAACATATGAATCTTAGCCATGAATCTACAAAAGTTGTGAAGAGAAATGATTCAAATGTCAAGAGAAGAAGTTTTTACCTCTTGATGATTCAAGGAAATCAAGATTTGGATGATGTTCTTCACAAATTTCTCATGGTGTTCTTGAGAAACTTAAGGAAGAAGATGAACATAGTTAGGGTTTAGAACAGTTTTAGTATTTTGGGTGGATCTCTCAACATACTTGTCAGTTTTGGATGATCTTTATGTCGTTGGAAATAAGAGAGAAAGATGAACAACTTTCATGTTGAAAGTTTTTCGATATTCAGAATAGAAAATGGTCAGAATTGCCAATCAAAATCTGACGAATTATGAACTCTTTGGAGAAAAAGAACATGAAAATGGAAGAAAATGGCTTAATGAAGAAGACAACCTATTTAAATGAAGAAGAAACCAAACTTAATGAAGAAGGCATTGGAGCCGTGGGTTTTGGGCAAGGGTTGGTCAACTTTTCCAATGGCATTTGCTTGCAATTGTCATAAAAAGACAAGGGCAATTTGGTCATTTCATAGGAAAAATTAACTTTGTCATAAATGTGCCATTATGGCCATTATGACACGGATAAGCTCGTCATAAATGCTCGTCAAGTCGGTCAAATCCATCATCTCTGCTACGTTGCCGACTCCTCGATTCATCTGGCGCATGCTTTTCCTAGAGACATCTCGACGTATATGCCCGCAACAAATATAATATTTTAATTTTTTTACCAAAATTTTCAAAACTTCCAGTATCGTAGTAAATACGATAAAAACAGTTTTCATCTCGTTCACGACTCAAAATTAGGTCTTCTGAGCAGTAAACTTTTACTGTCAGTGAAAACACAGAAAACGGTAGAGAAGCCTCTTCCCTGAATTTTCAACCAAAAACTTCCCCGTAACCTTATAAAAATAAGTATAACAAGGAAATGACCTTGGTTTATCCAAAATCATTTTCTAAGTCTCGGATAAAAATATATGTTAATATATTTATTACCGATATTACGAAGTAGCGAAAATCGGGGTGTTACAATTATCCACCTGAGCATCCTTCATTCCCTGATTGGAGACAAGACTTACAACTGGATCTTCCTGATTTGTCCTTCTTAATTCTGCATCTTTAACTAAATCAGGGCCATTAACTGCAGCATCAAAAATTCTGCTTGGTTCACCCTGATGCATCACTAGAGTTTTCACAAAAAGACTCATTTTCCTTTATCTAAGGCAGCTTGCATATCATCAGGAATTTTTGGTTGCACTCTTGGAGCCACTTGAGCCGCCTTCTTTCGAACATATTTAGCCACAGTTTTCTTTATCTACATTCCCTCATTGGAATCCTCTGATCTTTTTATGTTTTTGCATTTAGAAATAAAGTGACCAATTAGCTTACAATGAGAACAAAACAAAGGTAACTTCTCATATTCAATACTTACCAAGAAAGCGAAATCATCCCTCTCAACCATAATTTGTTATGCAATTCTTTTGTCAAGTCTATGTCAACCAAAACTCTTGTAAAATGACCAACAGTCCTGGATGTAGTTGCATCATCAAGTGACAAAGGAACTCCAACCCCTCTTGCAATTGAAAAAAGAATGTGAGGCCTCCAGTATTCCTGTGGCAAATCTCCAATTCTGATCCAGCATTGAGTTTTGGTTTGCTTCACCTGATTAGGACAGAAATAAAGTGTCCAAGAAGACAGCCTTAGGATTCCAGTTATTAAGTTCCAAGATCCTACAGCAAGAACCTTTCGCAAATCCTCAATAGATGAAAAAGAAAACTCAAAAAAACCTCTCCCAATTGGTATCATCTTCCATTGATTCAATGGTTTCCAGAGATTCAACAAATTGACTCGGAAGTCATCAATATTGTAAGGAGAATCTCCTTTCATTAATAATAACCTACCATGGAGATTATTCTTACAGCTTTCAACACCCGCAAGGTACTCATCTTGAGGAATTTTGACTGCCATGGCGTCTCCTTTTAAACAAGAGGATGGCAACTGGCTGAGAGGTAGATCAAATGCATTATTTAGAGCCTGAGCAAAGGATTTGTGAGGCAACAATGAAGTTTTGACACAACCTTCTCAGAAGAAATAGAAGGAGCATTCGGTGCACTAAGAGCATGATCCGAATGAGAAGGAAGATTAGGAGATGATGAAGGAGGAACGATTAGTTCTGGAAAGAGGACGTGGCCAGGGTAAATCGAGTTTTCCATGGTGCTACAACACGTAGGAAACCCTAGAGAACAATGAAAACCCTAGCAGAGCTCATGCCAATAGGTCATTGAAACTCAAATTAAAACCATTTCAGTGAAGATTACAATCACTAATTGCTTCCCTTTGATACTGCTTCGATACTGTTGCTAGCTGTTCTTCTTCATAGTTTGATAAGTCTGAAAGATGTTGATCTAGGCTTCAGTGAGTCAGACCTCAAACACATTGTACTTCAGACGCTTGTATGCAACCTTTTGATTCTTTCATAATCTTTTGTTGACTTGTTATGTTAAGATAGAAAGCTTTGGCTACACGACTCAAGTAGATGATTAGTAACGTTCATATGGTTCAATGTAAAATCAATTACTTAATGTTTGAGTTCACCAAAACACACAAGGGCCACGGGAGTGTGAGTCAGACGCATGACGAGTCAGACGCTTTATGACTTAACATTGTCCCCCTTTTTGATGATGACAAACATTCCATAAGATTTTATATTGAACAAGCAGCAGAGACAAAAGATGTTAAAATTTTAGCACTAACAAATAAGAGATTATCAAAACCTTTTGTGTTCAATAAAGTTTAGAGACTCCCCCTAAACTTATGCTATTTTTAAAACAACGAAGTGCATTGTCCTAACATACATTCTTGCTCTTTTACAACTTATTTTATTTTGATTTTAGTCTATGTTGCTTCAAGTTATTTGCTATGTTGCTTCATGTTATTTCTCCCCTTTTTGGCATCATCAAAAAGAAAAGTACTCTGGTACTTTTGGGGAGGTATTTTGCTAGAAAGACAAGTAAAGGTTGATAAATAACACATCAATCTATACTATCACACAGATCTAAGATAAACATTTGACCAGCAAATAGAACATAATGAGTCCAACCAAAGGCTCAAAAGAAAGCTTATCAAAACATACTGAGTCCATAAAAATGGCTCAAGCAAGGACAGATATTTAGAACATGATATCAGAAATAGGGTGAAATAAGATCATCATCGAAAGACAGATTAGTTCATCTTTTCCAGAATTTTATGTAGGAGAGTCACGACTTGTTGCATTTTTTGGCGCATTCCACACAGTTCAGCTCTGGCTACAGGATCACTGACCACTACAGGATTCTGTTCAGCTCTTTTTTCATGTTGATTAGCTTGTTGTTCTGGCTGAGAAACTTCTTCAGGAAGAGGGGTAGCGTCAACCATATCTTCATCAGAAATCATTGCCTCATGGTAGTTATCGTACCATGGCAGAAGTAAGAGATTTGAAGAGGTTGCAGTTAACTCATCAGGAGCAAATAGAGAAGCCGGACTTGTTTCAGAAACTCCAGCAGTCATAGCCTCTTCCATTATCACTTCAGCACATTGTAGACCTTCTTCTACTATAGTTTTCTCAAAAGATACAACCAACAAATTTCTTGTTTCTTCTTCAAAAAGATCAATTTCAGGTGGAATTGTTGCAGAGAAGTTAATCGAGACTGAGAGTAGACACGAATCGTATGACACTTGATGGATAAGAACAAAGTCTTCATCATCAATATCATATATGTTTGGTTCAGATGTGATGATCAGATTTAAAACATAGTTTTCAAAAGGAATAGAGACAGCGTTTCTTAACACAATAAAAGTGTTAGAAATGGAGAAAACGAAATGATGCAGATTGTTCAGACACAAGAATTGGTACAAGTGAAGGAGGTTTCCAGATTCAGATTCTTTAAACATAGGAATTCTGCACCACAAGCTCAATCTATTAATTAGAGAATGGGTCACTATGGTATAGAACAAACTGTCAGTTGACCTTTGAGGAGGGAGAGTCTCTTTTTCATCCTCATAGAAGATGGAATCCTCCAGTCATGTTATGAGTTCTCTTGGTCCAACAAAGATGATATAGAAGGTGTTTTTGAACATATACACTCTTGTTCTAGATACAACCATAAACAGATAACTTCTGAAAAAAGGATAGAGAGGTAATGATTGAGAGGGTCCAACGTACCCAAAGTGTTGCAAAGCAACAAAGTCGATCCTTCCATTCTTAGTGGGAGTCTTCTACTTATGATATTCTGTCAGCCCATATCTAGATGATTCTGCATCCCATTGACCCTTTTCGTCCTCTAGATACACAGCCACATCCCTTGGAGTGCAAATTCTCTTATCAATTTTTCTTTTGAGATCTTTCCTCTGAGTGTCATCTAGAAGAAATCTTGGAGTGGGGACATGAGTATCGTTTGCAATGAATTTCCTTGCCTTAACATGTTTCTTCAACGCTTCAAGAGCCTGCGGGGCTTCAAAGGGGAAGCCTTCAACAGTCTTAATAGGTTTGGGAGTGATGTCCTGGTCAGGCCTAAACTTAGCATTATATATAGTAGTAAAATTACTAAAATGCCCTTTATTATATATATATATGTAGTAATTGCTAGATGTATTTGATTACTTTTGTTAGTAACTTTTGTAATTGGATAATGCTTAGATACTTTCTTAACATCTATTTGTATGAACATGATTATTTTAAATTGAATTACGCATATTTTAGCAATTTTTCAAGCAAAAAAAAGTATATATTTTTTCTGGAAAAAATAATCCACGGATACCCGCAAACCCGCGGATATCCGTGAAACCCGCTAGATACCCACCCGAAAGATATCCGTGTGGGTAACAGGCGGGGACGGATACGGATTTTACCCGACGGGTACGGGGGCGGGGGGAGTGCTACCCGTGCCCGTCCCGCCCCGTTGCCATCCTTAGGTGACCCTTATATGGAATCTGTCAAATAGAGTGCATTCCACATAAAATTGATGACCATCATGAAATTCATCAAATAATAAAGAATGCGTTAATAAGAGTGTGGAAAAAATGTTGAAAAAAGTGTGATACTAGCCCTTATCATAGTCATGCACATATGGCGTAGATGTGTATTATATAATGGTAATAACCCTTTGAAATGTTGATATAATGCATAATGACTTTCACACATTTATTAAGAAATGTTGATATTTAGAATGTCATATTTAGATTAGTTCAAATCAAATTTCTCTTTCATTCCAAAAAAAAAAAAATTCAAATTTCTCTTGAAAAGTCTATATTTCAAAATTAAGGTGTAATACTCAAATACATATTCATATTTTCAAATATTTAATATAAATAGAGTTACGTTGTAAACATTGAAATGGTTTTTTTCCCTTAATTTCACATGGTCAAATATTTGATCCTTTTTTATTTATCACTTAATCCAAGTATTTACATAACCCGTTGAGTTACTAGATTTTTTAAAAAAAAAAAAAGAAGAGGAGTTTAATTTGTATATACTGTCAGTATAAAGTTTTTTACACTGTCAACCAATCACAAATCATGACATGAATGACTTTTAAGGTGATTTGATGTGGCGATTTGTTATTGGTTGATAATGTAAAAAACACTTACACTGACAGTGTATACCAATTAAACTCAAAGAAGAATCGGTCATGTATTCTTATAGGGATTTGATTTTACCACCTCATAAATTACTATTCTCACCTCAATCTAATAGTTTTCTACATCTTGGGCCCAATATGGTCTAACACCATGGCTTTGTTGCTTTATCTTTTCCAAGTAGCAGGGTTCCACTTTCACTAAAACTAGAGAATTATGTTGTAAATATTGATTTTATTTATTTAAAATGTTCTAATATTTGAACCATTTTTCATAATTTTACAATAACATATTAAATACTAAATTTTATATTATCATCAATATAATATACATTTATCAAATTTTTTAATCAATTATTTATCACTTTAATAATCCAAAACTGACATGTATTATTAAATATTAATCGGTCACCCATGACACATTCTTATATTTTATTTTCTCAATCTAATAGTTTTTAACCTCTTGGGCCCATTGTGTAAAAAAAAAAACATGTTGGGCCCAACCTTCTCTGACTCTGGGCTAACAACATTGCACCTTTGCTTTAAGTTTTTTTTCCAACTAATAATATTAGGGTTTCACCAAAACTAAATGGGTCTGCCGCCACCAAGTTTTTCTCCAACTAATAGCAGGGTTTCTCTGAGTCTGCCGCCACCAACTTTGCAGAGAGCTTCTAAAGGGTTTTCCTTCCTTCTGCTAACATTCATATAATATAAGATATGTTCACAAACATACAAATATACTTGTATGATAAATGATAACGAGGAATGCATGAATGTTGCTTCAGTCTTCTCTAACAGGTATTATATATGCTGCTAATTCCATATTATTCATTTTGTTTTCATCGTTCATTAGATATTAGATATGATTATCTGTTTTTTTTTTTTGCATTTTTTCTTGTGGCTAAAATTTTCGTGATGCCTTGTCTTCACTAGATTCATGAGCTAGCCAGCAGACCGTTGTTCATGGATCACTGATTCGGTTCTGGTTAGATGGAATTCTTTGACGATATCATTTCTTTGCTATGCTTTTGCTTTATTGGTTGAAGCAGTGACCAGAAACACGACTGTGATTTCCTTGATTAAAGAAGGTAAATCTCACATCTCTTGTTTTGATGGATATTATGTTTTCATTCAATTTCTTTTAAGATAATTTGCTATGATATAATGTATTTTCCTGCTTCTATGATTTGTGTAAGTTTTTGTTTAAGTATGTCTCATGAGTAGGCGGGATAATAATAAAAGCTTGTGTTGATACATTAGTATCGTCATGATGTGGGAAGGTGTTTGATTGGGTTTATATATTATTAATTAATTTTTAATGAGAATGCTTTATTGTATCTGGTATTGGACACACAAAAATAATACGATGCACTCTGTTTATTTGTTTTGTTCATGCAAATGCCACCCATCTGTTTTGTTTTTTTGCTCTGTTGATTCTATTGATACTTGAATTGATGTTGAGTTACTCACAGTTATTCTATATATAGTCCTAAGATCTAAGAACTAGGGCCTCCTTGGCTTTTGAAGAAAGCTTCCATCATCTTCAGCATTGCTTGCTGCTGAGCTAACATCTGAGCTTGAAATGCAACTTGTTGAGCAATTGCTTCATCCTGTCTTTGAATGACACTCTACAAACTTGAAGACATTTCATCTTGCCTCTGATGGGTAGCAGGATCATAAGCAACTATAGTAGTAGAATATGTTGTAGCCATTGCAGTTGCAGATGTGGATGGAGGAGGTGGATTAGGAGGAGGAGTAGGAGGTAACTCTTCAATAATAATGTGGTCCTTAGGCTGAGGGTCTGGAAAAACATTGATTGTGAAAATTGAAGGGGAAAAAGGATAGAGAGCATAGGCTTGGCTACCTCTGGTTGGAATGGTTTTATTCTCTTATTCAGATACTCCAGAGCTAGAGCCACATCTCCAGTAGATGTCTCTGACTTTCAGAAACTTGTGATGGGTCTCTATAGTGAACAACCTCAGTCTGGATTTGCATTTGCTGTCATTGAGCTTGATCATATAGAATTGTTGATCTCTAGGCAAGTCAATGACCTTTTCCTTTCCTTTCAAGGCCATGGAGTCACACATTACTTTGAGCTCAGTAGAGGATCTCATGAAGATGTGATGATTGAAGAGCCATTTGTTTACTGGTTTTTGTTTTCTGGCAAGCTTAACAAGCTGCCTTTCAGCTTAAAGTGAGGCAATGACATCCAAGTCTTTGCTGCTGAGAAAATTTGAGCAAGACTCATCTGTGACAGAGAAGGGAGTGGTTATGGAAGATAGGTGATATGGAGGTAAAGTGGCTAAAGGGAGTGGGTTGTGTCTTGTTTCAGAGAATAAATCTGGAAAGATTATTCTCAGAGGGACTTGGTTATGGTTTCTGATGTAATCAGGGGTTTGTATTTTTGGTGAAGGTGGAGAAGTGGGATTATCAAAATAATCAAAGTCATTGACATCCTTAATGAGAAGAATGTCAGAATGATGAGATGTTTTTGGTGTGGAAGTATCAGACATGTGAGTTTCTGATATGGTAGGATTAGGTTCAGAAGAGTGATGCATGGGTGATGTGTGTGAAGGAGTTGGAATTTTTGGTGAAGAAGGTGGAGTAGGGGTGTTTTGTTGTGGCCGAGGTGATGGTGTTCTTTGTAGTGGTGGTGTTGGTGCTCTTTGTGGAGATAGCGGCAATGGTGATGATGGTTGTGGAATGGAGGTTGTTGTGGCTGTTGGTTGAGGTTGAAAGGAGGATTCTCTTTGAGGTGAGGGTGATGGTGATGGAGTAGAAGGTAATATCAATTTCCTTCTTGTCACAATGGTCCTCTTTTTCTTAGGGATCACTGTCTATTCTAATTGAGACTCCCCCTCAGCTTGCACCGCTCTCTTCCTCTTGAAGACTTTTGTTATACTGGGTGCAGTAGGAGCAGAAGCAGCAACTTGCTCAGAAGATTCAACAACAGGCTCAACAACATGAGAGACATCAGCACCATCTTGAAACATAGAAGCTTCAGCTGTTGAGAGAGTAAATTTCCTCTTCTTCCTTTGAAGTTGAGACCTTTCTTCTTTAACATGTTCCTCAAAAGGTTCAGCCTTAACTAGTGGAATACTCAGTCTTTCACTAGCAGGTGCAGCAGAGGAAGATGCTTCAATAGTTGAAGGTTCTGCAATTGGTTGAAGTTGAGTTTTCATCAAAGACAGGGTCTTTGAAGTTATCTCTATGCAAAGATCAGCATGGAAAGCTTATGACATGTTGTTCAGAGAGTTGGCTCTAAAGATTCTTGCTAGAAGCATGCCATAGGGATATCCACCCTTGTACTTCCCTTTAACAGTTTTCAGCATGTATCCAAAAATTAAATCTATGATATCTATCTTGATTCTTTGGACTAAATGGTAGATAGAAAATTTTTCTATCTTACTCACATGATCCCTAGAACCAGTTTTAGGTATCACACAGTTAATTAGAAGAACATGGAGAAATCTTGCTTTTGGAGTTAGGAACTTTGAATCAAAGTCCTTTGGCTTGGGAACTCCATATAGTACGAGGTTCACAGCTGCCTCGCCGCCTTGATTCTTCACCCAGCTTTTGTCATAGCCCTCTCCTTCTCTATGGCACTTAGTCACTTCAGAGAGTGACTCATGGGTGATGAAGACATGGTCTTCATCAACATCACCAGAGATCATAAAGGTTGTGTTGTCCTTGGTGACTTTAGAGTTTTTCAAGAAGTCCCTAACCAAGGAAGGATAGACATCTTCCATAATCTAGTAGAATGGTAGCCACCCAGCATACGCGATTTCTGGCTTGACATCTAGTCCTTTATTCTTCAACTCAAAGAAGTTAGAGATCCTTCTAGGATGCACTTTCTTTAGTTCTGTCAAAGAAAGTCTGGATCTTTTAGCAACATCTTCAAGAAAACTTTTGGGTGCCATTGTTTCAGAGGAGAAGATTTTTAGGGTTTGGAAATGAAGGGTTTCGAAGAGATGAAGACGAAGAGAGTTCAGAAAGAGATTGTGAGCAAGAGACTTGAGTGGGTAGTTTTGAAACAACACGAATTCCTTTTGTTAAAACACTTGAGTGTTTTTTTCTTTGGGAATGAGGAGAGAGAGATTATTGCTATAAACAGCAATAAATTTTGAAAAGACAGTTGTAAATTAAATGAAACGTTTTTCAGAAAAGAAGGAAAAAAAACACAATGTACATGTGTCTCAGTCAGGGTTTAGCACTGAGTGCTTTTAGCTACGTCATCAGACGCTTAGCTTAAAATAGACAAGTCAAACAAATATAAAACTTAGACAAGTAAAATTTTCAGACATATCAGCAAGCACTCATTTAGACACATTATGCATATTAAGATTCCTTCTGATAAAAACAAATATGTCTTCACTTAAGGGTTTTGTAAAGATATCTTCCCATTGATATTCAGTGGTTACAAACTTAATTTCAAAAACACCCTTTTGAACATAATCTCTAATAAAATGATGCTTAATATCTATATGTTTTGCTCTAGAATGTTGTATGGGATTCTTAGACAGATTAATAGCACTAGTATTATCATACCAAACAGGTATATTATGCTCAAACATTAAATAATCCTCAAGTTGATATTTTACCCAAAACAGTTGTGAACAACAACTGGATGTAGATATATACTCAGGTTTAGCAGTTGATAGAGCAATGGTACTTTGCCTTTTGCTTGACCAGGAGATCATATTTGCTCCAATGAAGTGACATCCTCCACTGGTACTTTTTCTATCAATTCTATCTCCAGCAAAATCAATATCACAGAATCCAGCTAACCTGAAATCTTCAGCTTTCTTATATAATAGACCAAGGTTAGTTGTTCCAATCAAATATCTGAAAATTCTTTTAACAGCAATATGGTGAAATTCTTTAGGGTCTTATTGAAATCTAGCACAAAGACAAACACAGAATTGAATATCAGGTCTGCTAGGTGTTAAATATAGAAGAGATCCAATCATACCTCGGTAGACAGTTTGGTCTACCTTTTTACCTTCCTCATCCTTGTTTAGAACAATTGATGGATGCATAGGAGTACTTATAGGCTTTGAATTTGTCATTTTGTACTTTTTCAGAAGTTCCTTGGTGTACTTCTGTTGATGAATATATATTCCATCACTTGTCTGTTTTATTTGAAGACCAAGGAAGAACTTCAGCTCTCCCATCATGCTCATTTCAAATTCATTCTGCATCAACTCAGAGAACTCTTTGCAGAGCTTTTCATTAGTAGCACCAAATATAATATCATCAACATAAATATGTACTACTATGAAGTCTTTCTTTGAGCATTTCTTAAAAAGTGTAGTGTCTACTTTTCCTCTAATGAAATTATTTTCCATTAGATATGTGCTTAGCCTATCATACCAAGCTCTTGGAGCTTTTTTGAGTCCATATAAAGCTTTCTTAAGCTTATAGACATGGTGAGGATTTTCAGAGTCCTCAAAATCGGTAGGTTGCTTCACATACACTTCTTCCTCAATTATTCCATTTAGGAATGCACTTTTAACATCCATTTGATAAAGAATTATATCATGTTGAGCAGCATATGACATGAAAATTCTAATTGCTTCTAATCTAGCTACAGGTGCAAAAGTTTCAGTAAAATCAATACCTGCTTGTTGATTATAACCTTGAGAAACTAATCTTGCTTTGTTTCTTACCACTTTTCCATCTTCATCCAGTTTGTTTCTAAATACCCATCTGGTTCCAATAACAGATTTCTCCTTGGGTTTAGAAACTAGAGTCCAGACATCATTTCTCTTGAACTGATTTAGTTCTTCTTGCATGGCTAGAATCCAGCTTTCATCTTGCAAGGCTTCTTCAATCTTTTTGGGTTCCAAATCTGATATGAAGGCCATGTTGTTGTTTTCATTGAAAGCAGATCTGGCTCTAACTCCTTGAGACGGACTTCTAATAATGAGATCTTCTGGATGATAGGTCTTGAATTTACAATCTTTCTTTAAATTCTGAGTTTCAGACGTATCAGCACTTGTCTGAATTTCAGACACTTCTACTTTTAGCTTGTCTAAAGATTCTTCCACTGCAGGATTAAGTTCAATACCTGCAACATCCTCTTCTAGATATGATAGTTCCCTACCAGTCTTCAAACCATCATTAAACTTTACATGAATTGATTCTTCTACAACAGAAGTTTTAGAGTTAAAGATTCTAAAAGCTTTAGACATTTCAGAATATCCAATGAATATGCCTTTATCTACTTTTGAATCTAATTTTCCAAGATGATATTTTGTATTAAGAATAGAACATTCACATCCAAATGCATGAAAATATGATATGTTGGGTTTTCTACCTTTCCACAATTCATAAGGAGTCTTATTTAGGATAGGTCTAATCAGTATTCTGTTTTGCACATAACAAACAGTGTTAATGGCTTCTGCCCAGAAGTACTTAGGAAGATTATTTTCATTTATCATTGTTCTTCCCATCTCCTGAAGAGATCTATTCTTTCTCTCAACCACCCCATTTTGCTGTGGAGTTCTAGGTGCAGAGAAATTTTGAGAAATACCATTTTCCTCACATAATAGTTTGAACTGCTCATTTTCAAATTCTCCTCCATGATCACTTCTAATAGCAGAAATACAGAAACCTTGCTCATTATGTACTCTCTTACTAAATACTGTAAAGTCCTTATAAGACTCATCCTTGTGGGTTAAGAAGAGTACCCATGTAAATCTAGAATAGTCATAAACTATGACAAAACCATATTTCTTTCCACATAGGCTAGCTACACTGACTGGTCCAAACAGATCCATGTGTAACAGTTGCAAAGGTCTAGAGGAAGTGACTTCTTTCTTAGATTTGAAACTTGATTTTACTTGTTTACCTCTCTGACATGCATCACATAGAATATCTTTCTTAAGGGAAATATCAGGCAATCCTCTCACAAGGTTATGCTTTTTCAATTTAGAAATTTGTTTCATACTAACATGTCCTAGTTTTTTATGCCATAGCCACTTTTCATCCTCTTTAGACATAAAGCATGTTACACTTTGATGTGAAAGTTCAGATAGGTCAATCTTATACAGATTGTTTTGCCTTTTAGGAGAAAAGAGGGTCTTTCCACTATTGTCATTGACTATGCATGCATCTTTAGAAAAAGATACAGAAAATCCATTATCACACAATTGACTTATACTAAGCAGATTATGTTTCATCCCTTTCACATATAAAACATCACAGATAATGGGTAAGGGAGGTTTACCACCAATTTTACCTACACCAACAACTTTTCCTTTCTGATTGCCACCAAAAGTCACATGTCCACCTTTCTTAGGCTGGAGGTCTAGGAACATAGACCTTTCTCCTGTCATATGTTACAAGCATCCACTATCCAGGTACCATGACCGGTGTTTCTTTTGTCCTGTTAAGTAGGTCTGCAACAGAAATGATCATGGACTTAGGTAACCACACTTTCTTGGGTCCTTTTCTGTTAGTATAAAGAGTCTATGAAGATTTCTTTCTCTTTTTTTGGATACACTTAGACGTGATATGCCCAATTTTTCCATAGTATGTGCATATAGGTTTATTTGATACAGATTTGACAATTATTTTTGAGAACTTTGTTGACCCTTTATGATGTTCTTGACCGGAATATCCTATTCCTTCTTTGTTAAGGGAGTGCCTCTGAATTCAAGGTTTAGTCAGATTATCTCTACCATTAACAAATTTGGCAAGATCTATGGTGAGCTCTTCTACTTTCTGTTGAAGTTTATTAATTTCTTCAGAAGGTAGAGTTTCAACTAAGATCTCAGCTTTAGACTTTTCAGTCTTAAGCATACTATTTTTTTCAGCTAACTTTTCACATTCTTGAGATTTCTGTGTATACTCATTTGAGAGTTTAACATACTGTCTCCTGAGGGATTTGAAAGCTTTAGACATATAGTTGGATTCTTCCAGTATTTCATCATAGGCATCATTCAATTTCTCAAGTTCAGAATGTACCTCGATTGTCGATTCGAGTCGATGATCTCGCCATAAGACAGAGATTTGCTTCAAGCTCCTCTCCTTCACTTTCAGTGGAGCTTTCATTAAGATCTTCCCAAGTGGCCATCATTCCTTTCTTCTTGTTGTTGAAGAACTTCTTGGGAGATTGCTTTTTGAGCTAAGGGCATTCTACTTTGATATGACCAGGCTTCTTACAGTCATAACACACAATGGGATTCTTGTCATGAGATCCACCATCTTTGTTTTTCTCTTTGTTGAAGCGCTTGAAAGGTTTGTCCTTTCTGAAGTTTCTTTTCTTCCAATGCTTTTTCATTTTTTCTAGTGAAAAGAGAGAGTTCATCATCTTCATCATCTTCATTTGATTCCTCAGATTCCTCTGAAGATTCATCAACTTTGAGAGCTTTTATGAGGTTCCTCTAGATGATTTCTTGTCAGCTTTGAGGGCAATGGATTTGTTTTTCTTTCCATTGTTTTCTTTAATCAGCTCTTGTTCATAGATTTGGAGAGTGCCAAAAAGCTCATCTAGCTTCATTATTGTTAAGTCTTTGGCCTGAGATAGAGCAGTCCCAGGTGGTCTCCATTGGTTTGGAAGGCTTCTGAGAATCTTTTGAATATGTTCCTCAATCTTGTAAACTTTTCCCAGTGATTTCAATCCATTGGTTATGGTTTGAAATCTTCCATACATTTGGCCAATAGTTTCTCCTTCCTCCATTTTAAATAGCTCATACTTTCTGACCAACATGCTGACTTTGGTCTCTTTGACTTTGTTGGTTCCTTCATGAGCAACAGTCAGTGAATCCCACATTTCTTTTGCAGATTCACAAGCACACACTTTTTCAAATTCTTCTCTGCTCAAGGCGCACATGATTGCATATCTAGCCTTGGCATTTGACTGTCACTCTGTCTTTTGCTCAGAGGTCATGTTAGCTTTAGGAACTTCATCTCCATTGTCATCTTTAGGGACAAAGGGGCCTTCTTCAATGAGATCCCAAAGATCAGAGTTAGTGGACTGTAAGAACCACTTCATCTTTTCTTTCCAGTAAATGTAGTCCTCTCCATTGAAGTAAGGAGGTCTTGACATTGAGATAAGGGGAGAGGAATATCACTCAAGAGTTTTATACTGGTTCATCCCAAAATCCACAGGGCTACATCCAGTTTCTTGGAAGCACCAAGTTTCCACTATAATTGAGTAAATTACAATACAAGTATTCTTTGCATACCTAGCCTCTTCAGGCTCAACACCCAAATAAGTATTCTTTGCACACCTAGCCTCTTCAGGCTCAACACACAAGGAATATAAAGGTTTTGTGTAATTAATACAACTTGCAAGTCTTTCAGATCACACTCAAGGAGTGGAATAAATATGAAAGACTGTGAATTAATATCAAATGATTGAAGGTGTATTCAATGAAAGGATGAAGAAGTTAATGAGGAGAGTAAATGCTTCTGCACGGTGTTCTTAATGATATTCAACTTCTTGTGTTCATCTTCATTGTTTGATCTATTTAAGGGCTTCAATCAAGAGATCCGTTTAGATACAGCTTCAGAAAATGTGTTCTTTTGATTTGAGCTTCTGAGACACCATTAATGCCAAAGAGTCGTTCTGTATAAACATTAAATGCTTGGGAACGTTTAGCTTTGACAAGGTTGTCCAAGAGTACATTTTAATCTGAATCAGCTGTTATATCAGAGTATGCAGCAATAGGCTTCTTGTACTTGCAGCAGGGAGCTTTCCTCTTTTAGTGCAACAGTCAGTTCACTTTCCAGAAAGCACTTTTACTTTGTACTAAAACAGCTAAAAAGTTACTGTTGTGGTACAGAGATTGCGTGTTTATTCCTTAAAACCATGAAACAAACGTTCTTTATTCTGTATCCTTTGAGTTATTGTCTAGAGGTCTTCGAGATCCTTAAGGAAGGCATTTAATATGAATAAGATGACTTGGACTTCATTTCTGACAAACTGACATTTTACCAGAGTTGGAAAATCAGACGGGTGAGAAGTAATAAAAAAACAGACGAGTGCTCAAGCAATCCAAAAACTAGATGGGTGATCATGCAGTCCAAAGCTAGACGGGTGCTCATGCAGTCCAAAACTAGACGGGTGATCAACTGAGTCTGTTTCAGACAGATGCTTCTTGCCACATCATCAAGTAAAAAGCAGACAAGTGGTTTTCAGACAGGTTTTATAAACTGAGCTATACTAAAAAGCAGACGAGTCAGAAAGTAGACGAGTGACCTTAAATCTGATTTTCTGCACATTTATCAGATTTGTCAGTAATTTCATAAGGTTCAACATTACCATACTTGATCTATTTGGAATCATCAAAACTTAGAGAATTTACACATTGAATGTGTTTCAGACTTATGAGGTCTCAACAAAGATCCTACATTGTACTTCCCGTATTCACTTTCCCTTAATTAGATGACTTTTGTAACTTAATAACATATTTCATATCCTTATTATTCGTTCTATTTATCCTCAAAATTAATTCACTTATCCTCAATCCATACTTCCTGTCATCATCAGTTTTGTCTTAATCTTCCACACATAAATATATAATCAAAACTTAATCTCTTCTTCCTTTAATACTAGTTCGTTAGAAAAAATTTCGTCTGCATCCTTAACTTTCACTGTTAATACCAAGATTCAAACTAAGATTTACATTCCTCTCACGTTACATACATTAGTTCCTACCCGATATATCCAATCTAGGTCTTAGTTCTTTTGAACGTAATCCAATTTTCCAGATTATATGCAAATCACACTTTTCAAATATCCTAACAAAATATCATAATACTTCTTAAGATAAACTAAAATCAAAATTCACTAAGTGTAACACCCCCCTTGGGCATTACCTTCTAAACACGTGCGAAAATAAAATTAAAGGGAGAAGTTGCTGGTGCTTTCGGAAAATAACTTATATAAGTACATAAGTGTCTGAAATTGGGTGTAAAATTTTTGTCACGACTCCATACCTAAGCCTTAATTGATCGACACATAAACTTACTATCATAGCTTGACAAGCCTATTTAATTTAAAGGATATACTTAAATACAAGATAGTAGTTTTACAAAAATTTCGCCAGAGTCTCCTCTGTAATTCGAACATCCCAGGGTAAAATAACACCTGTTAAAATATTTACATTTTCACTCCAGAATTCCAGTTACACCAAATTCAACCAGGCATCAATACATAAAAATAATAGTTATAGCCATAAGCTTTACAAGACCAAAGGAAAAGTTTAAGTTTTCATTCAAAAGATAGGCTCTCCGAGCCATAAACATTCCATTTTTAAAATAAAGGCTCTCTGAGCCATACCCATACATACTTATCAAAAATAATCTATGTCTCAAAGCCCTAAGCTGGTCATTCTAAAAGTTATTCCGGAGGAAAACTCACGTGATCACTTGACAATTTAGTACTTCATCAGACCACCAGATCTAAGTCTCTGAGTGACTTAGGGAGACTCCTCTGCACCATCGGTACTAAAGTACCCAGGGTACAATAGCAAACCAGAAGAAACCTGATATGTTTGTAAGGGTGAGATACCGACAAATGGATATATCACACAACAACCATACACATGATACATACATCACATAATCATATAAGCATTTTAAATCATGCATATACATAACATAACAGTGTTATATCAAAGGATCTCAAACCCGAACAATCAGTTTTATAAAAAGAATGCATGACACTTCAATATTCAACTCTATTTTGACACCTAATATCCGGAGATCCCACAACTTTCTGTTTCGTTTCAAGCTGATCAGGCTCGCACATGGCGCATTGTAAAAACGAACAAAACAATGCCCAAGAAAATCAATGGTGCACATCCCCATTCCCGATAGGATGTTCATGCCAGCACCTACCACAATTGTGTACATCCCCATTCCCGTTAGGATGCTCATGCAAAGAAACGACAAAATTACAATTGTGCACATCCCCATTCCCGTTAGGATGCTCATGCAAAGCAACGACACAATTGTGCACATCCCCATTCCCGTTAAGATGCTCATGCAAAGCAATGACACTATTCCCCCATTCCAGTTAGGAAATAGCGGCACATATATTCAATCTGGACACAAAGTCCTATCAATTTGGAAACAAAGTCCTATAAAAGATACATTGATCCACTCCGGACCTCAATGATCATCACCACCTGACACGTCTGTCATATACATTGATCCACTCTGGATTCAATGCCATTTACATGACACAATTGCCATTGAATGCATGAGACAAACTTTTATTCTCGCTTTGTTTTCTTTGTCGTAATAATCTTTCCTCGTCGAAGCACAAAGCTTAACGACCATGCTTAATTCTTTTAAGACTTTTCACTTAAAACAAATACAGGACACACAGTCCAAATCTTTTAATCTCAACATAGGACATACAGTCCGAATGCTCAATCACGATGCCCTTAAACCGATGCACCAGTTTTAGGCTCGCGGATATGGAACTCACACTGTCCACATCAACATAGGACACACAGTCCAAAAACAAAACTTTACAAGACACTCCGTCCCCTGACACAGATCCTTGATCTACGTGTCCATACAAACTAGAACCCCGACGTCTCGGTTTCTAGGCTAATTTATCGACTTGTAAAACACTTCACTCAGTGAAAATCAAAACCAAAACAAAACCTCGGTCACTTATCCAAGTAACAGGAACGTTTCCAAAATTATTTGGGAGAAAATCCTTTTCCTTTGCAAAATCTTTTCTAAAACATCTAGGAAATTCATTTGTATTTGAAATTCATTGATGGAATAAAGTTAAATATTTTCAAAAGGTGTTTCCTTCATAATAAATATTTTCAAAGGGTCTTTCCTTCATAAAGCACACCGTTCGAAAAGGTTTTCTCTCGTACAAAACTTTTGATCATAAAAATATAGTTTCCTTCAACTCAAAATCACTTTAAAATTTTCCTAAAAACAAGGGTCTTATTCTTCTGAAGTAAACACTTTAAAGAATGAACTTTTATAAGTGAACCCAAAACTTTCAAAGTTTTATTCAGGGCTTATTAAGGCTTTTAATTCTTATCATGATTGGGCACAGACTCAAGTCTGGCTTCTCAAACTTCAATCAACAGTAATAATATCACATTTAATGACAGTTAATCACATATAATTCATAACATTTTAAAGCAAGGAAGGTTCAACTCCAAGTAATAACCACAATGGTTCAAATAAACAAGTTATTCAAGTATTGGCTCAACATCACAATAATATTCACAACACTCAATTACACATATACACACATGCATATAGTTATTGAATATCCCTAGGTAACTCCCCTTACCTTTGAAGACAAGTAAAGGATCCTCGTCCTAATACTCACGTTAGCTCATATCTACTCCATCAAGCAAGCATAGCCGTGTCCAAACGTCTCAGAGAGTAAATTCAACAACGCGCAACAACCAGAAATCAAGAAATCAATTACACATGATCAAACACACATTCTAACTTTATCTAAACACTTAATCTAATTACCAAACAATGTTATTTTTAAAGAAAATCATGTTTGAAGCTCACGCTTCCCAATACCCTTTAAGAAAACTTTGTTTTGATCAAAAGATCATGAAAAAGAACTTTAGAAATCATCCATTAAGAGTCCTAATTGCACTAAATCATAATTAATTTCACAAAAACATACCCAATTCAAATAAAATTAAATTGGAGGTTTAGGGCTCCTTATTAAAATTTAGGGGAACTCAGAATAATGAAATTGGTTTAGGGAAACACAAACTCACAGTCCCAATCTCATAAAACAACCTAAATTTCAAGATTAAAATCTGAAATCAAAGGGTTAGGGTTAGGGTTTCAAAAATCCATTTGGGGTTTTGAACTAGAAGAGGTTATGGCGAAGTACTTACCCAAGATAACAAGAAAAGAGGTAATGGTGGCTGTTGAAATGATCGGCGCGGCGGCGACGCGACGGAGGGACGGCGGTGTGTTTTGGACAGCACCATAGGTCCAACAAAAACAAGAGTTAAACCTCATGGAAGAAGAAAAGAAGATTCAATATCATAAATAGGTGAAGAACCATTGTTAATGGCGGCTTAGGGTGCTTACCACGGCTGGGAACGGCGGTGGGTGGCGGTTCTGACGCGAGACAACAGCAGCGGTGGCAAGGAACGGGTGCAGAGATGCGAGCTGCTTCCTCCCATCAACGAACGGCAATCGGCTTGTTCCTTGGGGCGACGCGCGGCTCCTAGTGCGGTGGTAGGTGGTTGGGTGAAGGTGGAGAAGATGAAGTTGAGGAGGAAGAAGAAAAAGAAAGAAGAAAGAAGCAGAGAAAGAAAAGAGAAAATGAGAGAGATAGCGTCGAGAAAGAGAGAGAGAAAAAAGTGAGAATCTTAAGTTTTTATACTAATTATTTAGTAATAGGTACAAAATGAGTGATAAATATTAGGCCTAAAATAAACATGTTTTTACTTTTTAGAATCTAAAAATAAAGATTGATAAGGATATGTTTTCGAAATTCAAGTTAGAGTAAAGGTTAATAGTTGAACTGATCCACTAAGAAAATACTCAGTCCAAAATTTAATCTCCGATAATTGTCAAACCAAAATATTTTTAACTCTAAAATTAAATAGGATAAGAATATGAAAATGCTTTTCTCTTATTTACATTATTTAAAATATTTTTCTGTACTGGTATAATAGTGACAATAACGTAAATTATTGTCTAGTAAACGTGCATTCACTGAAATAAGTCAGTGCTAACGCACTTAATAAAATAATTTGAAGAGAGTAATTTAATTACTCAAACTAAACCACATAACATAATAAACATAAACATCCAAATAAAATAATTAATCCTAGGTGTAAAAACTAGGGTGTTACACTAAGCAGGGTAAGATTAATTAACTCCTAAACTTCACATTTCTCTAGCAACCTTAATTTACACAAGAGCTTATCTCTTTTCCTTAAATCTACTTATGTGAAATTATCATTGAAGTTGACATAAGGAAACACAAGAAGCCGGTTGAATTGTGTTTCTTAACAGTTTTTCGAAAAACCCTTTTCTCATACTTTTTACAAGCAAAATAATAGAAACAACACAAAAACAAGAAAACGTTTTTGAAGAGTTAACAAACTCAGATTCAAAACCCCACAGTTAGTATAACTAAAGACTGTAAAAGATAAGGGTTAGAAGAATCGCACAAGTGTTTTATCCTGGTTCACTATGTGTGAGGATTTGAAAGTTTTAAGATCAACAAGATTTATAAGAGAACTTGCTTTACAAAATCAACAGAGTTTTTTGCACTATGATATCAGAGCTTTTTGTGTATATCTCTTGTATATGTGTATATTTACTTCTTGAAATTCTTCAACTATAAATAGCTGAAGTGTTTCTATGTCTTGATCTTCATCAACGGTCTACAAATTATATCCGTTTAGGCATAGCATTAAATGCTTGGATCCGTTGAGACTGATAACTTGATATGCTTCTTGGAGAAGTGCTTTTGATTATCAGAGGAATGCTCAAAGTAGAGCTGTCACTTCTCTGTTGTACCAAAGGTTGCTTTCTGACTTTCCTTATTTGTACTTGAATTGATCTTTACAATAATGTAGTTGACAGAGTACAAAGGTTTATGGTTTCGATGGTACGAAGTTCTTTTATCCAAGAGATAAAGAATTTAACAATAGAAGCAGCAAGGGTAAAAAGATGTATATTCTTTGAATTAAATAAGCAATCATTTGGAATAAATATACTTAAGCTTAGACGGGTTCATGTATTAACACTAGTGGACGTGCAGGTCTTTGGACGTGCAAGATTAACTTATCAGTGAGACGGGCTCGTCTACTGATAATGCGTCTACAAACTTTTCACCTAGTTCCGAAAGTTGGACATGCTATACTTAAGAGCTCGTCTACTGATGTGGCGTCTAGTGAGACTACTCGTCTATCAAGTCTTTGGACTTGTTATATTACAATGTCTCGTCTACTTGATTTAGACTTAGTAACTCATCTACTTTAGTTAATTCTAAGATCTCGTCTACCATAAATCTAATAGACTCAGAATTTTACCAAGAGTTGTAGACTCGTCTAGAGGATCGAAATAGAATCTGATAGATTCCATACTTTATTTTAATTTCCTCTAACTAGAATAAAACAAACAGTCCCTGCATTCTTATAATAAACAAGTTAGATCTTTGACAACACTTTGCCATACAAATTTAACATTTTTGTTAACATCAAAATTTAAAAGATTCTTTAACCCAAAACCACTTTGGTTCTAACAATCTCCCCCTTTTTATGATGACAAAAACCAATTAAATTTGAGTGAGCAAAGTCTAAGAGAGCTACAGAGCCCCCCCTCCCCCCCCCCCCCCCCCAAGACAAAGCATTAAAACTTAAAAGGATAAATTAGATAAGCAGCAACATATGTTAGATTTAACTTTTCATATCAGTTTAGTCATATTCAAAAACACAGTATCAGAGCTATCAGAGCTTAGAAGTCAAAACATAGATATATATCAAAGATAGCAATATCAGATCATATCAAGAAGAAGTATGCAACAAAACAGTATGCATGTGAAAACAGATATGCATGTCCAAAAACTGACTTTACATAAATAAAAATTAATTATATCCCTTATCCCCTTTTTTTGTTATCAGACAAAAAGGAAACAAGAGAGGACCATCATTGTCAGTTAAGGAAATAAAGAGAACTAAGAAGAGGGTGGAGGTGGAGGAGGGGGGTTCTGATTTGGTGGAGGTGGATGAGGTTGAGCAGGCAAATTATGGCTTTATTGGAAGCTTTGAAGAATGCTCATCATCTGATTGCTCATCACATTTGTTGGAGCCAAAGCTTCAGCAACTTGCTCCTTGACTTGTTCCTTGACTTCCACTTTTACTCTCTCCTCTATGATCTTTCCTATAATCTCTTCAAAATCCCGAGGCAGAGTAGGTCTTGAGCTTTCAGCACTGTCATGAGTATGTGCTTGACCTTAAAAGGCGCTTCTAGCTCTAGAGTTTTGAGGTTGATCATGTGGATGGATAACTGTCAGAGCCAACGACTGAGATGGGTGCTTTTCAGAAGTACTTTGTCTTGGAGCAGACTCAGCAACTTCCTCATTCCCAGTTACTGGTTGAACAGTATCAGCATTCAAATCCGGTCCTTCAACAAAGATTTCTCCTTCAGTACGCTCAGAAGGAGGAGATGGTGTTGGTGATGAAGCAAGAGTGAGTACAGAAGGAGGCAACTCTTTATCCTAGTGAACAGGGTCACTAGTGGAAAATATACATTAGACGGTAAAGGTTTACGTCAGTTAACCAAAAACTAGACGTTAAAAAGGAGGCGGTGGCAGTTTTATAAATATCAGACTTCATTAATTCAATTTTAACGTCAGTTGTTTTAATAACTGACGTTAAAAGTGAAGTGACTTACTTTTAACGTCAGTTCAATAAAGAACTGACGTTAAAAGTGAACATTTTAACGTCAGTTCGATAAAGAACTGACGTTAAAAGTAAGTCACTTCACTTTTAACGTCAGTCCTTACATCAACAGACGTTAAAGGTTATTTTAATAATTTTTTTTATCTAGTATACGATCCCTTCCGCATTGCCTTCCTCAAAGTTTCAGTTTCACATGAATTGCTTTGATGTTTTGTGTTTCTGTTTTGAAAACCAAAATATATGTGCGAAGTATAAGTTGAATCAATAACCCAAACCGGATCTCATTCATGAAGTGTAATACAGACTGATACAGAAGATTGAAAGGGTTTAAAATCCTATAAAAGGTTACATTGAAAGGGTTTAAAATCCTATAAAAAGTTACATTGAATAGGTTTAAAATCCTAAACATTAAAGCTACATCCCATCAGAGAGTTTTATGAAATATGCCAAAGGGAAAACTATACTCCGAAGACCTCAAAAAACTGGGGGGCATGAGAGAGCTCAAGAGAGAGGCAAAAACAGGTGCACTAGATCTGTTTCAAGCAAAGGTAGTGGTTCCAGAGACTTCCAAGACGGTCACTTGCTGCCAAAGCTGAGGTTTTGGAACTGTGACCCCCGAGCACCTGATTAGCCCTCCAGCAGCTGATTCTCCGGAAGGTGATAAGGTGAGCAACTCACATAATGTAGTTTACTCAAACTTATCACCCATGTAATGTAATTTACTCAAACTCAGAAGTTGTTTGACCATTAAGACAAAGACCTTTGAGTCTAGGAATAGGAAGAAAGAGTGATGAAGTTAATCTCCACGGCAGAGCTATATTGTGAAGCAGAAAATTAAAAGGATGGAAGGAAGCTATTTATAGGAGCAGTGGATGAAGTTACTAAGCTAGCTACTCTGATTTTCTTGAAAACTTATCTATAAACTTAATGCTCATTAAGAGGATTGAGTTACAAGGTGCATGGGTAAGTAGCACAGTAGTCAAAGGAATGAATGTTTTTGCAGATATCTATACACTTTTAACGTCAGTTGTTTAAAAACTGGCGTTAAAAGTGTTTTTAAAATAAAAATATTTATTGTTAACGTCAGTTTTTATACAACCGGCGTTAAAAGTGTGATTTTTACTTCAGTTAAATAAATAGCTGACGTAAATAATCCTATATATTATAAACGTGCAGAATGAGTATTGGAAATAATGTAATTAATATATGGGAACTTGGCAGTCATAAATTAAGTTGACGTTAAAAATGAGGTGGTGGCAGTTTGTAAATATTAAATCACTATTTGCGTCAGTTCTATAAATAACTGACGTAAATAATTATGAAACTCATTTCATTGGTTGTCATGTCCATGTTGTCCCTCTTAACGCAGATCACTCCATATAGTACTGCAGTTTAATTCTAAACCTTTGTTTTAATTTATACAAGTTTATTTTTAATTTTTATTAATTAGCTTGAATTAGTAAACAAATTCTTGTGCAAATTAAAATAAATAAACACTTAACATAAAACAAGTTATATGTATAATCAAATCGTATGACATTGAAGCGATTCATAAGTTAAAATTACATGATTAAAAGATAAAAAATTTCTGCAACATAGCCCTAAAATATAAAAAAAGTTTCTGCATCAACATCATTTTCTTCTCAGTCCTGTCATCAGAAACTCCAATGGATGCATCACCTCCTCCCTCACTTGAATTCCATGATGCAAAGTAAATCCTCAGTCACTAGCAGCGAAAGCAAAGTGAAATGGATCTTTGCATCTTTCTTCTTCAGTGGAATTCCTTGATGCATCATCTTGAATCCACAATCACTTGCTTCCAAAGCAAAGTGAAAGGGATGACGGGGATGAAATAAAGTGAGAGAATCACATTACGTGATTCACCCAACCTTAATATCCATGTAATGTGATTTACTCAAACTCAGAAGTTGTTTGACCATTAAGACAAAGATCTTTGAGTCTAGGAATAGGAAGAAAGAGTGATGAAGTTAGTCTCCATGGCAGAGCCATATTGTGAAGCAGAAAATTAATTAAAAGGATGGAAGGAAGCTATTTATAGGAGCAGTGGATGAAGTTACTAAGCTATTATGATTTTCTTGAAAACTTATCTATAAACTTAATGCTCATTAAGAGGATTAGGTACAAAGGTGAATGGGTAAGTAGCACAGTAGTCAAATGAATGAATGTTTTTGCAGAAACTAATAAACTTTTAACGTCCGTTGTGTAACACAACTGACGTAAGAAGTTGTGAGTATTTTTAACGTCAGTTTCTTAATACAACTGACATTAAATATATGACCTTTAACATCAGTTTTTACTAACAACTGACGTAATAAGTGTGAGAGTTTTTAACGTCAGTTTCTTAAGACAACTGATGTTAAATATATGATCTTCAACGTCAGGTTTTACTAAAAACTGACGTAAAATGTTGTTTTATTTTAATTATAACGTTTAACCCCGCGCGCCTTCTCCACTTATTTGTACGTACGTGTATTTTCTCTTTTCATCATGCTCAACCCTCACTCTCAACCCTCACTCTCGCTCTCACTCTGCCCTAATCGCGAGCTCATCTCCACCGCAACCACCGCGAGGGCTTCTTCGCCACCACCGTGAGGTACACTCTTAACCCCTAACTCTGTCTTTCCCGCTCATTCTTTGCAATAACTTGACATCTCTCTTTCCCCTTCCCGCGCACTAACTCTCCTTGTCCCTCTGCTCTCAGTAACCACATCGAACGTTGGCCACCACTCGAGCTTCCCCCCCACCACCATGCGAGCGCCTATTTCTGGTGAGTCTTTAATTAGGGCACATTTTTTTATTTTTGGTTTTGAGTGCATGCATGTTGCTCTGCTGGTTTGAAATCGTAGTCTCGTGAGTTGAAACTTGAAACTGTGAGTTTGAGTTGTTTGGAATGTCTCTATTTTTGGTTTTGAGTGTATGTTGAAACTGTAGTCTCAGTAGTTGTAACTTTAAACCGTGAGTTTGAGTTGTTTGGAATGTCACTATTTTTGGTTTTGAGTGCATGTTGCTCTGCTGGTTGATCTGTCACGGCCGTGATGCTCATCACGGCTAGGCCGTGATCGTTACGCCTATGAGGGTGCGGTTCGATTGGCACGTTACGGCCATGATGGACATCACGGCCAGGCCGTGACCAGTGCTTGGCAATCTTCAAAAACTATAGTTTTCAATCTCCCGTATTGTCCTTATATTGGATATATAGATGTTTTGTATATCTACAGGACCTATCTAGTTATTTTTATTTATACTTCTGTATTTATTTTGAGTTATAACCTATGTTAATACATATATATTGTTTCGAACAGGCATACATATGGATCGGTCGGATAGCCCACATGCACGGGAGGACACTTTGTGGGGTTTCGCAGACCCGATGATGCCTACGCCTGATTCTAGTGTAAGTTTACATGTTATATACGATCTTTAGTCCTTCTTTTTAATGTAAGTTTATAATGTTACAACCCTCTATTTTATCATTTTTTTGTCCATACAGACATCACAGGCTCATAGGAAACGGGGTAGAGGAGCCACCTCGTTGAAGAAACTAGAGAAGGACAGGCAGAGCGGACAGAAGCTTGAGGTGTCCTTCGATGCTAATCTAAATGCCAAGGGACCCCGTGATAAAGAATTTAATAAGTGGGTGTTTCTACAAGCGAAGCAGCACGTAAGCATCAACTACAACCACTGGAATGACGTTCCACAGACCGTTAAGGATCAAATTTGGGAGGCTATCACGGTATTTTACATTTACATTCGTTTGATTTACATTATTAGATAATTATCCGAGTTATAATCCATCCAGTTATTATATATGTATCTAATGTGTAGGTAGCTTGGACTGTGCCAAATGACGAGGATCATCGTCATAAATGTATGAAAATGGCATCAAAGCGTTGGAATGGGTTCAAGCATGATCTTACCAGGTACTATGTATCTGGGAAGAAGCGGCTTGATAAAATGTTCTCGAATTATCCCTGGATTGATCAGGATACTTGGGATATGTTAGCCAGGAGTCGACATGATGGAGAATTTCAGGTTGGTTTGATTAAGTTAATTTTGTATGCTTATTATAGATCATTTAACTGTATTTAATTATGTGTTTTTGTTTGAATAGGCTAAGGAAAATAAGGGTCGGAAGAATCAGGAAAAGAACATCCACCGCCACACCATGTCTCAGGGTGGGTACCAGACTCGGATCGAGCAGATGATGGCGGATAGGCTGAGGGCGAAGCAGGAAGAGCACTCTGCTAGGATTGAAAGAGGAGAGGTGCCTGAGGGCACACCATCAAGTCCTCCGTCGGACATCAACCGCGAGGATGTCCGGGTTAGCCAGACGCATGACAAAGACGGGATCTTTTAAAGTTGATGCCACTCGCGAAGTGGCAGATAAGATTGTAAGTAAATAATTAACTTGATTTCAATTGATATTTGTATAGATATTTGCAACACTTTTCACTTGCACGTTTTTTTATTTTTTTTCATTGTAGTTGGATCTTAAAGCAAAATCCTCCCAGGGCGCATTCGTCCCTTCTGGACGGCAGGACGTCTTGATGACTGCTCTAGGCAAGAAAGACCATCCTGGTCGGGTTCTCGGTGTTCCTGGGAACGTGACCATCAAACAATATTATGGCAAGTCTGCTTCACGAAAGCGGGTGGCCAATGAAGCATCAATTTTAGCTGACATTACTCAGCACCTCATGTCCAACCCAGCTATTACATCACATCTGATGCAAGGCTTAATATCCAACCCAAAATTCAATAAGGCGCTTGCCAGAGAGCTTTCCTCCGTCGGTACATCCCAGGACACCGCAGGGCTTGCCAACCCTTCACATGTGAGCACAAAAGAGAGTTTTAGTAGGGCACATGTGGAGGACGATGAGTTGGCAGCTAGGGATCGGGAGTTGGAAGTCCAGCACCATGAGCATGAGTTGGAAATGAAAAGGCGTGAGCTTGAGTTGGACTCCAAACGACGTGAGCTCGAAATGTTAACAAAGGTATTTATTCATTATTAATGTCCAAATTAGTCAAATAATTACTTGTGTTTTTTTTAATTATCAACAACTTATCTATTTTATTTTTCCTAAACTGAAGGCCAAGTCGACGTCGGTGTCGCTGTCACCTATCACTCGTTTGTTCTCACTTGGTGAGGATTATGCGTTTGAGATTTTTGTATGTCCATTGGATCACGATGGATGGGTGGCACGCCCAGATCAACGGAGGATATTTTCCTTCGTTGGTGACGATCTCGGCAACGCCTGCAGAAATAACGTTTGGATGAACAGCAATGTCATCAGTCTCTGGTGCACGTATGTTAATTTTAATTTTATAACTTATTTATTTTTGGTATTTTTCAATTTAATAATTTATTTTAATTTCAATATATATATTATGTAATTAACATCCACACCTTTTCATATATTAGGTATCTCCATCGTCTTCAGCTTGATAAGGGCGTTGCATCAGTTTACGGTTTCTTAGATCCATCAATCCTTGTGCCCGAATTCTTTGCTGGCGATGCATTGAGTAAATACTTAGGGAACTTGTTGAAAGACAATCCGAAAGAATTATATCTGGCTCCCTACTGTATGGAATGCCATTGGCAGTTGTTCGTACTTCACCCGTCTAGGCATACTGTCATATTCTTCTGCTCTCTCCACCGAGATCCGCCACCGAAGGTGGTGGAAGCTATAAATAAGTAAGTAACTAATCTTAAATTTAATTTAAGTTTTAATATCAGTTGTTTTTAGTTTATTACACACATGATATATGAGTTTGTTAATTGATCGACATGATTATTTGTTTATGATAGCGCGCTGAAGGCGAGTAGCATAAGTTGCGCCAACGGGAGAAGTAGGACTTCTAAGGCTAAAGCAAATCCTGTATGGAACATCCTAAAGGTTTGGTAGTTTATTTATCAAATAATTAATATTATAATTACTAATTTATATGTATATTCAACTGATGTTGAAATTAATTTTGTTGGTAGTCTCGATTTCAAATTGACGGGTGGTCGTGCGGCTCTTATGTGATGCTTCATATGCTGAACATAGTCTCCGCATCTATTACGGATGGATGGAAGAAGGTAATATTTAAACAACTTGTTAAATTATATATTATAGTTTTGAAGATGACTTGCATTGATGTTATTGTTATTATTTGAACGTGTCTAGGCATTTATCGACCAATCGCCTATTGAAGAAGATGAGTTAAGAGACTTGAGGATGCGCTTCGCTGAATTCTTCTTCAAGTATGCGACTGAAAAAGGAATTGACAACATACCTCCGCACTACTTAGATGAATAGTTTTTTTGTTAGACTTTAGAAACTAATTAATAACATGTATATATATATATCCTTAGATAGTTTTGTTTTTTAGACATTGGAACTAAAATTTATTTATATATATATATATACATGGGTTTTGGTTTTAAGTCCCCCCATTGTTCAATTTTCCTTTGCAATTCTGTAATGTGTGTGATATTCTGTGTTACTGGGACAGAATGCAGGGATAGCTGAGGGGAGTGATATTTTAAAACTGAATTTAAAAAAAAACCTATTAACATCAGTTGTATCAAACAACTGACGTTAAAAATACACTATTAACGTCAGTTGTTTATTACAACTGACGTTAAAATTAAACCTTTAACGTCAGTTCTTTATAACAACTGACGTTAGTTTTAACAAAATCAATGTCCATTGTCTTAAAGAACTGACGTTAATCGTTTTATGTTTAACGTCAGTTTTGTTAAAGAATTGACGTTAATAGTCTTAATTTTAACGTCAGTTCTCAACTGACGTTAAAATATTAACTATTAACGTCAGCTGTATTTACGTCAGTCGGTATTCTGACGTAAAAAATCAATTTTAACTGACGTAAAAAGCACTTATTGCACTAGTGGGTCTTCCTCATAGGTACGACTTATGAGAGGAATTCCAAGAGTGTCCTTATGAATGTAGTACCTGACATTTGAGAGCCCACACTTTCCTCTAACTTTTGGAATGCTTCTTTTATCTTGATCACTCAGTCCAGAGGATGAAGCTTCCTTACCACAATTCATCATATGACTTATCCAGATATCAACTGCAGCATCTTCAGATATGGGATGACGTACCGTAGAATGTGAAGGATCATATTTGGGAGTCAATCACAGTATTCTACTTTACACTCTTTTGATGGACATCATTAAAGAAAATTATGATTGAGTTCTAATTCCTCCTTTTTGTTATGTAATTAATGTTGATCACGTGGACAGTGCCGAATCTCACTAGCGGCTAAGTGTTGGATGGGGTTTAAGCACGATCTGACTAAGCATTACATATTTGGAGAGAAGAGGAACGAATCTCCTCTTATTTGCTACCCATTCCTTGATAAGGATACGTGGGATAGCTTTGTTAGGAGCCGAAGCACACCTGAGTTTCTGGTTAGTTGAAGTTAATTTACTTTTCCATGTTAAAGTACATTTAAGTAAAAAACAATATTTAGCTAAATTTAGTACATGTTATTTGTAACGGGCAAAAAGGGAAAGGGGTAAGCGGAATCAAGCAAAGAATGTCCACCACCACACCATGTCTCAAGGTGGGAATATCACTTTGGAGAAGAATTTGATGGATAAGAAGTTAAAGGAAAGGCAGGAGAAGTTGAAACAGATGATAGCAGCAGGAAAGGTACCTGAGGACACGGTTGTTGATCCTCCGCCCCCATGTGAGGAGTGTTGGGTGGAGGGATGAAAGACAAAGAAAGGAGATTTTAAAGTTGAATCCACACGCATTGTGACAGAAAAGATTGTAAGTAACAACTAACTGTCTTTCTACTTGATATTTGTAACACATTGTCTTACACATTTTTAATTTCGTCTTTGTAGGAGGAGCTGAAGGAAAATAGCTCGCAAGGATCATTCGTTCCACATGGACGTCGGGATATCTTGGTCGCTGTCCTAGGCAAAGACGACCACCCTGGTGGGGTCCGTGGTGTTCCAGGGACGGTGGGCATTAAGAAATTCTATGGATCATGCATGTCACGTAGGCGGGTCGAGCCGAGTTTTACATATCAGCTGATGAGATGATTTCAACGAACCCAGCCTTCACGCAGATGCTTATGAAGCAGTTTTCATCCATGGTTTCCCAAGAAACAACGGGACTTACCCAACCTTCATATGTGAGCACAAAGGAGAGTTGTCCAAAGACACATGTGGAGGTGGATGAGTTGACAAAGCGGGAGTTGGAGTTGTCGCAGCGGGAGTTCGAGTTGTCCCATGTATATTCATGATGATCATATTTCTCAATTACCTATGTTTTCTTTATTCTCAATTACTTATACTTTCTTTATTTACAATTGAAGGTAAAGCCAAAGCCAATGTCGCTTTGTTAGTCTCCCTTTGCTTGTTTGCTAGGATTTGGTGTGGATTTTGCGGATGACGCTTTTGTATTTCCGCTGGAACACGATGGATGGTTGGCACAGCCAGTCCCAACAACTCCTTTTCAATTCGTCGGTGAGGATATTAGTCAGTTTTGCAGAGATGGTGAGTGGGTAGCCAACACAGTTCCAAGTATTTGGTGCATGTAAGTACATTTTAATTTTATAATTTATTTCAATTGTATAATTTATTTCAAATATTACATAATTAACATCCACTTATTAAAAATCCTAGGTCTCTACATCACCTTCAAATTGACAGGGGCTGCAATGTTTACTGATTCTTAGACCCCACTGTCATGCTACGCGATTTCTTGACCGATCCCAGTAAACTCAGTGCATACTTGCAGAACTTGGGAGGAAGTGATCGGAAAGAGATATATATATGGAACCTTTCGTAAAAGGAGGGCATTGGCAGTTGATCCTACTTCATCCTTCTAGGCATACTATCGTCTTCTTATGCTCTCTCCACCAGGAGCGGACGAAGGATGTGGTGGCCTCATTCAATACCTAAGTAATTAATCTTCTATTTAATTTAATTTGTAACATTTGCTTTTATTTTATTACACATGATGAACATATAATTTACAGGAATATTTTGTTTATGATAACGCTATGAAGGCATGTAGAATATCTTGTGCCAAAGGGAAAAGTAGGATTAATAATTCAAAAACAAATACTGAATGGATTATCCCTAAGGTAAGTAGTTTACTAAACAGTATTTAATATTATAATTACTATATATATATATATATATATATATATATATATATATATATAAATAGACACATTTAATTAACATTAAATTTCATATCTTTTGTAGTCTCGTAAATAGTCAGATAGTTGGTCGTGTTCATATTATGTGATGTTTCATATGTTGAAGATCGTCTCCACATCTATTACCGAGGAATGGAAGAAGGTATTTAATTAAAAAATTTATTCAATTATATTTTATTTTTTGTGATGACTTATTTAAAGAGGATGCGATTTGCAGACTTCTTTTTTAGGTATGCTGCAGAAAAAGGAGTAGAAAATATACCTCCTGCATAGTTAGAGGATAATATGTAGTTGAATGAATTTACATGTATATATTTATATATTGGACTTGTGTTAGCTAGTATAGAATATATTATGATTTTTTCATGTATAGTGGCCTAGATAGTATAGAATATATTCTGAACTGTGTTAAGGATTCTGTATAATTGTCTAGTTTTGAATACATTGGAATCCAAATGCATGAGTTAATTTATGTGCAAAGTTCTCCATATACTTGTTAGCGAGTGTGTGCAAATTCTGTAATATGTGAAAATTCTATTGAATTCTGTATTCTGGACTGTTAGTGTATGCAGGTAGCTGGGAAAGGGATATTGCATAACTAGAATTTTTTTTTTTAAAAAAATTACTTTTAACGTCCGTTGTTCATTAAAAGTTGTATTAACGACAGACGTTACTTTTAACATCTGTTGTATAAACAACAAACGTTAAAAGTAAACTTTTATGTCGATTCATAACATACATTAAAAGTGTGACTTTTAACGTCTGTTGTATTAACGTCTGACATTTTTTGACATTAAAAGTCACTTTTAACAGACATAAAAAATGCTTTTTTGTACTGGTGCTTGCACCAATTCTCCTATTCACTATGTAGTTTTCCTTCCCATTAAGAAGTGTGCATCGATTTTTTTGCATCAAAGTTAAAGACCGACACTTATTACAATGCTAAACTCAAATTTCCATTATTTATTCTAATACAATAATTTTTCCCTATTCCCTATATAGTTATCCTTCTCATTGGGCAGTGTCTTTTATTTTCTCATACAATAGATTTTTTTATGATATCTTGATGATTAAACTAAAGTAGGAAGTGTATGTATCTTGTTTATAGACAATGGATGTGTCAACACATAGAGAATGAATGTATAACAGGGTTTTGCCTGATATGGACCGGCTTGAAAATATCTTTTATGAGGGTGTTGGGACTTTTATTTCACATACTTGTGGATTAGTTTATTTTATGAATGAAGGAACAATTAGATGTCCATGTGTGAATTGTGATGGTAGAAAAATGTAAACTCCAAATCAAGTGAGAGAGCATTTATATAGGAACGTGTTTAGGCCAAATTATTTTTATTCAACGTCACATGGGGAAGAAGTACCTGAATCAACTCCTATAACATGTTCCCAACCGTCTGTTTCATATTGGTATCAAGGGCAAAATACATATGGAGAAAACTTAAATTTGTATGAGACAATGATAATGGATGCGTTTGCCTAGTGTTATCAACAAAGTAGGGATGAGCCACCTAATGAAAAGACCTATGCATTCTTTGATCTTTTGGCAGCAGCCCAATCTCCTTTGTTTGAGATGTGCAGTAGCACTTTGAGTTGTCTACATCATTATAATTGCTTACAATTAAGGCTGAGCATAATATTTCTCAAGAAGCTTTTAATAAAATTGTACATTTTTGCAGAGAAACTTGGCCCTTAGATAATCGTATGCCACCGAATTACTATAGAACAAAGAAGATGGTTGAAAGATTGAATTTGAGTTATGAAAAAAATTGATTGTTGTGTCAATAGATGCATATTGTTTAACGTAATTTAATATACTTGGTTTTATGTTCAATTTACAGCTTTTATCGTCATGATAATGCTACTAAAGATATATCGAAGTTAATCAAGTCTATGTTTGATTGCCTTTACAACAATCGGAAATGTTGTGATGATAGAATCAATATTTTTGCTTAAAGAGTGGCCGGTAATGTATCTTGGTTACTTGTTATGATTTCGTATATTATAAATTTGAATTTCATTTTCTTTTATTATTTTCAATAATTACAGGAACTCTACAAATGGAATGGTGGACAAAAGCGAGCTATTAAGGCCATGTGGGAATTTAAAGCAAAGGATCTACTAAAAGATAATATCTACAGCACGTCAAAAGATGTCACATCAACCCTTCTGGATTCCTAATAGTGTGTACGCATAATTGCTTGTTGTGGCAAGATGAAGATTATCAAACATTACGATGTGTTGTGGTTGCAAATCGTCGTGTGGATGCAAGGATCTGAGAATCAACTAATTTGAATTGGTAAGTTATATTTAGTCTTAAGAATATTTTAGCTCTGTTTTTTTTAATATTATTCTTAGTATGTGTTTATTTGGGAGTATTGAGGATAGTGGTGATTGGCTTTTCCTATGTGCGCTAGAGGGCCTGCATAAATATTGGGCCGAGGACCCGAACATCCCGAAGAATAGCATGACCAACAAGTAAAATCGGGCTATGGATCCTACTTCTCAGCACACCGGCCGCTCCAATTCTATTCCTGGTCAATTTTTTAAGAGAAAAAAAAAGTCCAAACAAATTTATTTTCAAGCATATTGAGCTCTTTTTTACTATTACAGACATTAAATGCTACTTTTATATATGCAGAAGCATAAATTTCGTAGATACCCCACTGCATATGAGATCATGGGGTGTAGGTCAATGAGAAGTTCTCGGGAGGAGTTGTAAGTATTATTTTGTTTTATTCAAAATTTATTTTGTTTTATTATTTTTAATAATTGCAAAAGCACTAGAGATTGCGATATTATTCGGGATGCATTTCATCGCCTTCGAGAAGAGGCTGATAGTAAAAGGCAAAAGCACTTTGCTGTCTCTGACAATGCCCTCTTCTTGTTGGCGGCTGGAGGGAAGAAAAAGAAAAGGTATGTTTATGGACTGTGGCAGAAAGGGGATGCGTTTGTGGCCTCATCAATGCCATGTACTCGGTTTGAACCTTGCCCTCCTGTGGACTACCGAGAGATCATCTAGAACCTAAATCGAGAGCTAGTTTTGAAGAACAATGAAATCCTAACGATTAAGATTGGGTTGATCAAGGAGAGAGCTAGGATCGAGGAGCTTTTTCATATGTACCAGACGAGTGGTTCAGGTTCAGTCCACTATGTGTATGACAATGCGGCCGATCATGAGGAGTGAGGACACTCATGATGATTTTAGCTCGCTACCCTCACCCCATCATGATCTGATTACATTTATTTTACGTAGTTGTTATATTTTATGGATTAGATAATGTATTACAATTCTTGATTATATATGCAATTTATGTTCTCTTACATTTTATTATTTGGTTTAATGATTATTTTGCATCTTATTTTATTCAATTGTTTTTTTAATTTTTTTTTAAAAATATAGTTTAATTTTTTTTTAAATATTCCATTCAGAGACCGAATAGGCTATCACACCATCAATCGCCAAAAACTAGTCGTTAATATATAGTGACCGAATTGGTGGTCGCTAAACTTAAAAAGTAATTGGTCACATGCTTATAGGACTAAAGATAGAGATCGAATATCGTGATCGAGTTATCGGTCTCAAATTAGCGACTGATTCCCATTCGATCCGATGACTAAATTAGATTGTGATCAATGTTTTATCTATGTCCACCTATCGGTCGCAAGATCAGTTGTTGCTAAATTTGGCAGTCAATTTTCTTGTTTTAGCAACAGATTTTGTGGGATCCAAAATAGTTTTTTTTTTTTTGTAATGCTATAAGTTGGTGAAGGTGATTCTAATGTAAGGCTTAAATGTCATGAACCATTTTCATTTCTGCATAACCCTCATTATTTTGCTTGATTGATAATGTTAAATGTAGTATAATCATTGTTTTAAAAATCGAACAGTACTTGAACTGGTGAATGCACTGGTTCACGATTCACTTGTTTAACTATGGTTGACCCGTGGTCAAACCGATTTTAATTAAATATATATTTGAATTTATATAAAATGTTAAATAATAAATTTAACTTTGAGATGATATTTTTCAATAAACCCAGGTTTAATGGCTTTTAATTTTAAATAACACTTTTTAAATTTGAAATATTGATTAACATTCAAGGTTCAACTTCCAAATTTCAATATAAAATGATAATACTTTTATTCGAAAGTTAAATTTGTAATAATGATATTATCAAAAAATTCTAATAATGAAGCTTGACCTTCCACTTTTACCCCCTCTCTCTTTTTCAGATTTTTGAACCGCACGCTCTCTCCTCCTCCTCCTCCTCCTCCTTCTTTTCTTCTTCTCTTCCTCCCCTTTTCTTTGCACCGTCACATCGTGGTTCTGTGGTGCTTTTCTATAGGTCCTTGTCTAGAAATTCTAGGACCATAGGCAAAATTCATGTTTGAGACCTAGTTTAATATCTCATTTATCAAAGTTTAATAATTATGTAATTTTAACATTTCACTCTCAATGGATAATATGACTCATCCATTCAGTCTATCTTATAACATAGTGGATCTCAATTAGGATTTTAAAAAAAACTAATTTTGAAAAACTTCTTTTGGTGAATACAACAATTACAGGTATTACCAATAATATTCTATAAACAGTGCATGCATTTGAAAATAATTTTCTGCCATTTTTCATCAATTGAACTTGTCGTAACAACTGTGCAGATAAACTTGTTGTTTATGAAACTAATATTAGTGGTTTAGTTTGGTGGGATTTAATCTCGGATTTTATTAGGGAAGACTTCTTTAGAAATAGATTTGGTCTTCCTTTTTTAGATTTCATTAATCTCTTCATGGGTAAGGTTCATGTCCCCCATGTTTCTTTGTATTCTTTTTATTTTCTTTCAAAAATATTATGACATGCTGCAAGTGATTGATAGTGTTTGTGGTACTAATCTAGTTAGGATGATTTTTATGAAAATGATGCTTTTGCATGCCATCTTGCCTAAAAAAAAACTTGTCGCAACATCCCTTATATGAATAATAACATATTTATGAAATTTATTAGAAGTATAGAAAAATTAAAATGGGGACTTAGGCATCTGTCTCAATTCCCTAAAGGCCTCC